>CM075862.1:37519523-38719523 GCA_037975125.1 Latrodectus hesperus
ATATGATCTCTTTACAATAATAAATTTAAAATTTAAGTTATTTACTACTAGATACTCAAAAGAATAAGCTAGTTATCATAATGCTGATGCAACATGTCACATAGTTACATAACTGAATATTATTTTTATCTTTTCTTGTCAAATATAACAACTACGTTAAAGATTCACGATGAATTTTATTATAGTAATTTTTCTTCGATTTTTATTTTCTTATTTTAGAAAATGTATATTTTGTCAATATTTCTTCTCACAAATGCATTTCTTTATAATTGTTTCTTTTTGTAGTTCAGTGTACAGTTGAATAAAAAGTAGACAAATGTTGTTAGCAATTGTTAACGATTACTATTTTATTGAGGGTATATTAATGTGATTATATTTTTAACTGTAACTTTAAAACAATTAGCATGTATATCGTAACTCTAAAGGAAAATTTAGAAGTAACAAAGTTACTTTTCAAGAGGCTAATTTCGTTTTAATGTTTACGACAAGAGCTTAATGAAATGCAGTCAGCAAGGGAAAATATTGAGTATTTTGTGTAAATTATTTATTTACAGATGTTGTTAGGGTGTAATTAGATTAAGATGTATTGTCTTTATATAACAATGTTTCGGGTGTAAAAGAACGTACATGAATCATGTTAATTGTAAGTTTACATTGATTGCTTTTAAAAATGCCTCCTCTTTTACATTAACGTTTCTAAAGAAAATACTCCTGCATGAATGTCACAAAGTAAGCAGAGAAACGAGATCAAAGTCATATTATATGTATATGGTTATCACGATGTTAAAATACCCTATTTACATTCTGGCAAACACATTATTTATTTTTTTGGAACATTTAAACATATACTAGGAATAATTAACAGCATGTGTAAATTCCTCATGTACTTTTATGCTAGCATGCAATCAGAACTCCGTTTTTGAAGCGTGAAGAAAAGATATTCATGTATGACTTGAATGCGAATTTTTAATTTTGCCATAAATCTCAAAAAACTAAGAAATTATGAATTAGATTTTTAATTAAGAAATTATAATAATTAGATTTGTAAGAACGAAAAATTTTACTGTAGTAGATAACCCTTTACTGACTACTTACTAATAGTATTGCCTAGAAATTATTTTAGACTATGAAGAAAATGACAGAACACATTGTAATAACACAATTTTAAAATATTAGAAAATACATTCAATATCTTCTAAGAATATTTTGATTCGTAGATCTGTCTAGTACTTTTTTTCGAAATCTTTAAAATGTTCTGAAACATCGAAATTCGCTTCTGGAGTACAAGTACAATAGAAAAGTTTTGTCAGTTGATATAACAATAATACTGTTTGCCCAACGAAAAATGATGATCAATGAATTTAAAAAAAATCATTGAATTCATCACTGCAGATACATTTATTTATAAAAATCAATTGTGAAAGAATATATTGACTCTGGGAATCAATTACGAGATAAAGAAACAAAAATTATATAATCTTTGAGTGCCTAACTTAAGCAACGATTTTCGTTTGATATTTTTTAGTTAGAATAGTTAAAAATCAAGTACAGAACATAACACATCCTTCTTTTTGCTTTTAAAATCCTTAACAGTAGATTGTTAAGTATTTTATAACTCTCGGATGGAATAAAAATTCTGTGAGCATAAAATAGCAAAAAAATGTTTTAGAATATCATGTTATTTATTTCTCTATAATATGAATTAAACGTTTTATTATTTTTAAATACTGAAGGATTATAATATATTAATGTATACAAACCAATCTTTATTCATCCTGTATTTATTTAAGTGCATATGTAGTGGTGCATATATAAGTTCTTTGTGGGCCTTTATCCCCCAAGCCACTTCACACGAATAATTTCTATGGAAAAAAATCAAATGAAGGGAAATTTCTTATAATGCCATTTTTTAATTTAAAAATTGTAAAATCTTTTTTTGAAGGAGCAGCACGTTGTACCCTTCTGATGGGGTTAATTTATCTTCCAGAACTTTCGGTTCAGCAATTCTACAGACAAGACATGCTACAGATGGCATGGTTGAAATTCACATTCTTAAAATATGACAAAATTGTTCTTGTAATAAAAAATACTTTTGAAAACCTAACTCTTTCATGATTCTGAATTGCAGTTTCCCCAAGACAAAGAAGTAATTAGGAAATACATGACATGCATGTACACTGCCCGACACATGTTAAATTATTTCGGGTATTTACCCGAAATAATTCAACAAAAAGGAGAAGTTGTCGTAGTTGCCATAGTCATAGTGAAGGGAATACGAATTAGATATCTACCTGTAATCGCATGCAATGGTTCCAAATCATGAGGCTGCTTTCGCGTGCAGTGGAGCTTTCTACATTTGCTGCAGGATTGGGCCTGTCTCTACGTTAACGCCACATTTGTGAGCACTGGCTGTCATTGAAGAAACAAAAGCATGAGAAACATCTGAGAAAACAAACTTTTGCCAACCCATTCTCCTCATCATTCTAATCTAGAAACATTCCATACGTTGGTTTTACAACCATTCCATACGTATGAATCAATGGCAGTCTTCTTAACGGGCGCCATGAGTGCAGCACACTAGCAAATGGTTTTGCTCGATATGTGAACGTCTAGGGTGCAGAATTTCGGTATATGGGCTTTCCGGGGTGACTCTCACCATTGGACATGTCGATACATGCGTGCTAACGTCACTCTGGCTGCACATTCAGATCGCAAACGTTCCAGAGTTACTTGTTTGAACCATCTTCTCTTCTTTCGATGCACGGTGGACGGATCCACATGTCTGTCAGCTGTGATTTGCTGTTAGAACCAGCTTACCCTTCTCAGTCCGATCACCATGCCTCTTCGTAAACTCGTTTGTCTGCTGGAACTGATTCCGTCATCGATGCCTGGCATTCTCTACAATTACAGGTGTCCCTTATGACAAGAACAAACTTTCATCGATTATTTTCCAATCATCAATAACATCAGGAATATTGCCTCCTCTGCCGGTTCCTCACCTGATATCTAATGTGTGCTGAAGAGCAGCGCATTTCATATCATTTGCGTAACTGTGTAAGGTGTGCCTACCGCGAAATTTCCATAGTTTTCTGGCCTACCCTATTTTCAATGTAAAACAAGGACTTAAAATAGATTATCTTTATAATTTGCTAACAAAATTATGGAATGCACTAATATCAAATCTTCACCAGAGTGTGATAACAAGAAGAATAAATTTATGTGAATATATATAAGACATCAATTCAGATTAGAGGCAATTCAGATTAAATTTTTGTTTTAACGTTCGTGTGTAATCTTATACCAAATGCGTAGGCTTATGTTATTTTTACAAAAGAAAACAGTTATTCCAATAATCAATATAGTTATAAATATATTATATATTTCATAATAGTATACAAACGGGTAAAAGAAAATGCATTATACTTATGGCAGAGTGTAGAAAGGGTAAATAGAGAATAATAAAATGTGCATAAAAATCTTACATCGGATGTAATTATTTTACAAGGTTTCTTGATATTTATGGCTAAAATTAAAAATTATAAAAAGTAACTTGCATTCTGCATTTATTTTATACTTTGTCATGTATTTTGAATTTTGGTGTAGGAATATATTTTCGATTATTTTACTAAAATATAACGAATAACGCATCACATTTTTAAATATTTTTGTAATTTCTATGACATTTAGAGTTTGTTAAGTCAATAATAGGACACATAATAGAGATTTTAATACTCTAATAAAACTCTATTCAATTCAGTCAAATTATACTATGTAATCACACATAACTGTTGAATAACTATCAATATTCAATATCATATAAATAAATTGCCGAGCATCTTTTTTGTTTTATTAAGTGTGATTTTACTTTGAAATAAGCAAAAAATGTTCAGGCAATGAATCGTGATTCTCAATTTTCTCATTATAAAAATTAATGCTTGATTTTGGCTAAGTAGTTCTGACGTCAAATGAGCGAAAATGAATCTGGTTCTCCAGCTCATTCCAAAAATTATCTATACAATTCAGCTGAAGACTTTTCCTAACAATCCATCTTTTCAACTTGTTTATCGTTAAATGACGATGCAATTGAAACTTTTTAATGAAAAATCTTTATGGTGGTGTCATAAAAAGGGGCATGTTCAAAACTGTTATGACATATTCGGAAACATGTTCTTAAAAATATTTTGTATCTACCAATTATCATTCATTTGTCACTAAAAACTAATTGGTCAAGGATAATGGAAAGATAAACTGTCCAAAGCCATTACAAGGAACTAATGAATCTTCACGGTTTGCAGAGTGAGAGATCATGAATGCCTGGTACTCGTCACATCCATGAAAAGCTGTCAGAGAATGTCAGAGAATTTATACCATTCCAATTGAATTTCTTCCACTGCTTCATGGCTAAACACAGTAATATTTGCTCCATCGAAATGTCTCCTGATCTGTTTTGTTTTATATCATTTATTAAAATGTAATCAAGGTAAAACAGTCACTTTTTCGCACCACGAAATGACGTTTATTTTAAATGCATATGTCTACATGTACAAATGGACTTACATGTAATTTATATGGACTTTTTATAAGAATGTTTGTAATATTAACACATTGAAAAATTTGATTTTTTTAAAATTTGAATCATAACATACCATTGATATTGAAGGAATCACTTCTGTTCATTAAAATATATCCATATTATAGTTTATTTTCAAATATATCTAAGATAGTTCTTCAATAATCGTATTAACTAGAATTATAATATATTTGGCTCCAAAAGCTATTTCTTACCCATACAATTTTAGCTCTCTCTCTCTCTCTCTAATTTTGAAAAATTTAATTCCACTTAATGTAAAACAATTCAATTTATAAATAAAACTTGTTCTTTAAGAAACTCTAAAATCAATTTAATCTGTGAAATATTCCTAGTGAATCGTAAGAAGGATTAATTTGAGATGAGATTATTACAAGAGATAAACAATAAAAAACATTCCATTATGTTTTCTAGAAACATATCAAATTGAAGAATATATAATTTAACACTAATTTTTTTACAGAAAATCAAAATAAAGTCAGTATTAATGAAATTAATTTCTAATTTAAAGTTACAATAAATTTGAAGTAAGAAATAAAAAAAAAGACTAGGCTTTGCACTAAATTTTATCATAGTATAACATTATGAATTACTTGCTTACATATACGTATAATATGATTTTATTAATAAAACAAGAAGTTTAAAAAATTAAATTAATGAATTGTTGGGTTTGTAAAGGTAGTGTGACATTTAATGACACATTTGTTCACTTAAAGTGTCAACAGCATCTAAATATCTTTTAAAAGTTTCACTACGTCTATATCAGCTTTATTAAATTTTGGTTGTATATATATTTTTCTACCTTTATTTTCTGATATTTATGATGGATAACATCTGTGATTATAACCGACAATGATCGTCATGTCTATCTGTAATCATGTTAAATTAGGACTATAACTCTTATCACATTAAACTGCTGGTAGGAAGCATTCTTCTTAATGTAAGTTCGAAGGTTGTATTCCATCCATTACTGAATAAGAGAAGTAGAATATTTTGATTCTGCCTTTTGATACACGTCTGTCGGAAGGTAATTCTTTGGAATTCTGCAGGTTTTCCAAAATATGACACCTAACTATTCACTATCTATGAAAACCCCATTCCTTTTGCAATTTACACGGTGGCTATTAAAAACATTGACTGTAGGATCTCCACTACTTGGCGTCAAACGGAACTTTTTGTTTAACTTTATTTTCAAGTGTTAATTGTTAACGTTGAACGTTTTCCTTATAATCTACTCTTACTTTAAAATTATGCTTCTGAATGAGTAATAATTCTTAAGAAGAACCTTTCACATTTTATAATATTGTTTGTTAACATACGGAAAGTTTTCAATATTTTAAACCTTTATAAAAGCTCAATGGTTATTTTTCAATCTACACACCTCAGTGAAACTAAGAAATTAGTTTAAAGTAAATTGGTATCATTTACTAATAACACTGTATTAGAAATTTCAAATAATTTAATGCAAGTAACTTAATTTTAAAATTCATGACTTGTTTCTTAGTTTAAAATTCATAAATAATTTAAAATATATATAAATTTTAATTGTTTGCGGCATATATATATATATATATATATATATATATATATATATATATATATATATATATATATATATATATATATATATATATATATATATATATATATATATATATATATATATATATATATATATATATATATATATATATAAATATATATATATATATATATATATATATATATATATATAAATATATATATATATATATATATATATATATATATATATATATATATATATATATATATATATATATATATATATATATATATATATATATATATATATATATATATATATAGATAGATAGATATATATATGATGGTATAATTAAATTAAATGGTATATGGATCCTGATATAGATTCAAAGGAATTATCATGAAGAAAAAAGTGTTAAAACTATATTTCGTGTTTTTTAAATAATTAATAAAATATATAAAAAGTTTAATAACATAATATGTATACCTTTATATAGAAAAAAAAATTTATTAATTAAGACACTGCTTAAAAAGACTGATTAATTTTAATAGCAATATTAATTATTTCTCAAATATTATGTTAATAAATTAGAATCGTAAAAAAACCAATGTATAGAGTAATATTTATAATATATTCTTGTTTTGTCCCATAATGAGCATCTTAAAAATACTTTAAAACGCATGTATTTGCAGTGAAATTTCAATAAAGAACTCAAAAATAGTTTTCTGAAATTTAAGAAAACAACATAATCCTCTCTAAAATGAAGAAAATATTTTGGAATTATTTTAAGAATTTCTGATCCTTCAAAAATTCTTGAAATAATTTAACATTTATGCTCAGTCATTTTGTAAGCAATTTGTTTTATTTGTTATAGTCCAGTAAAAATTTTTAATAATGATATTTTGAATTTATTAGTTAACAAGAAATATTTTTGTCTTGAGATGTAGTGATACATATGCCATATATGTGTATTGTATATATATATATATATATATATATATATATATATATATATATATATATATATATATATATATATATATATATATATATATATATATATATATATATATATATATATATATACGCACCGGATGATCCATAAGTCATGACGAACTTTAAAAATGAATAGTTCGAAACGAATCCAGTTACAAAGGTAGGGTATGCACCAAACAGATTAAAGAAACCAGGTTATGTATTGCAACGAATAAAAAATATAGTGTTGGTGACCAACAAGTGGCGCTATAGTATTTCATTAAAAGTTGATTTAAAAATGAAACACAGTGCTGACAACTTACAGATCAGATTAATTACAATTAATTAGTACTGCAGTAAATGTTCAATAAGTTGTCCATCATTCAAAAGTACAGCTGTGAGATGAGTCACCACACCGTTCACAGCATTTAGTAACATTTCTTGCGTTATGGTAAACACAAAAGTCACAGAATTGGGAGATCTTGGAGGCCATGCGTGATATGCAGGTAATATGGAGGCAGAGCAATATGAAGTGCGGCTCCCTCTTGCTTAAAGGGTGACTGTTTGGAATCCCTATACAGTACAGGAATAATGTTTGCAGTACAGGAATAATGTTGGCATATAACATTATATAATAACATTTCGTTGACCAATGACATTAAGTGTTTTGAAAACGGTGTGTGTGATCTCTACAAAAATAATGGACCAATTATGAAATCAGCAATGAAATCACAGCAAACAGTGACTTTAGGTTGTTGCAAGGGTGGCACAACAAATACGTGTGGACTTTCTGTAGTTCACACTCGACAACTGTGGGTGTTAACAGTGCCAGAGCGTGTGAAATGCGGCTCAGTTGTCCAGAGCCCAGTGTAAAGAAAGGTATGCTGCTCATCCATCTTAGTGATTACCAAATTCACAAACTCTTGACGATATTCGAGGTAAGGATGTTTCAGTTCTTGGTTATGTGGTAACTTGTATGGATACCTTTTGACAGTTATTCAAAGTGCTTCCAGACAATTCCAAAAAGAATTTCATTCTACTTCGAAACAATTCGAGCACTGCACTCCCCATATGCAGAACCCATCGACATGAATTGTAGCGTCTGCTCCCCTGTCGTGGCAACAGCAGTGGCTATTGAGAGATTTCCCCTTCTTGGACGCAAAGCCAAATGAACTGTAGCTTCAAATTTCTTCATCGTTTTGCTCAATGCAGAAGTCCTTATTGGTCTTTTGCTCTCTCACATACCCTTCATGTAGTGATATATTCGAAATGCCGCGGTTGCATTTTCCGAATTCTTATAACACAGTTTAACTAAGAGGGCTCTCTCAACTATGGACAACATTTCAATGCATGCAAGTTTCGACGGCATCAAAATACGATAGCGCCATCTGTTAGTCCCCAACAAAACTATTTTTATATTTATTTCCGATTTTCCGTCCATAAAATCCGATTTTTTTGCAAGCCCAATCTTTGTAACTCGATTTGTTTTCGAATTATTCACTTTCGAAGTTTGTTTCGTCCTGACTATATAAAAAGAGAGATAGGTAGATAAATAGATATAAAGATAAACATTTTAATAATGAACATTTTAAAAAAAATTATGATACTTTCTGATAAATTAAAACCAATGTAGAGGATAGCATCAAACATAAAAATGCAAAATAAAAACGTCATTACATTTAATCTGAATTATTTGGAGATATTTGTATTAAGCAAAAACATTAATTACTTTTTTTCATATTTACATCATATTGCTTTAATTTGCAATATTAATTTTACAATTGGTTATAAAATATGTATTTTAAATATCTTAATTTCTTTAGTCAATACACTTAAGAATTTTTCGATTGAAATCTCATATGAACTTTATACCATCCATCTGAAGATTATTAGATTTCTAATCTTCATCCTTATATGGAGTCACTTATAGAATGATATAACTCACACATATTTGTTAGCGGAAAAAGGCTAATATGCATCATTAAATGAATTATACAGCAGAATATAAAAGTCTTGTACAATATTTGGGCTCTATTATAGAGGAGTATATATATATATTATATATACATACATATATATATATATATATATATATATATATATATATATATATATATATATATATATATATATATATATATATATATATATATATATATATATATATATATATATATATATATATATATATATATATATATATATATATATATATATATATATATATATATATATATATATATATATATATATATATATATATATATATATATATATATATATATATATATATATATATATATGTATATATATATATACGAGGGTTTCTCTGAAATTTTTGAGATACGCGCAGGCAAGAATTTACAAATTAAAAATAACGGTTTAATTTTAAAGTACAAAGTATTTTAACACAGAAGACGATTTTTTACTGACTTACTTCAACTTGCTTAGCGTGTAATAAATTTTAAACAGAAGAGAAAATGGAGTTGACGCGAGAACATTTACGCGCTATGATTTTCTACGATTTCAAAGCAGGATTAAATCAAGAAGAATGCGTTCAACGGTTGCAATTAGCATTTGGTGAGGAATCGCAAGCTCGTGCAACTGTATTTAGATGGTTTAGAGAATTTAGAAGAGGTCGCAATTTTCTTCAGGATGGATAACACACAGGAAGGCCGCCGTCGGCAGTAATCCCGGATAATGTATCTGCCATACGAAAAATGTTAATGGATGATAATCGCTGTACCTATCAAATGATACAGAAGGAACTTAACATTGGATCCGCAGCCATACACAAAATCATTCATGAAGAATTACATATGAAAAAAGTAGTTTGCCGTTGGGTTCCCCATAATCTAACTGAGCATCAAAAGAGGAGCGTGTCAGAATCACTAAAGAAACTCTTAATATGCTGAATGATGGTGCCCACCGCATCATTTCTAAAATTATGACAGGTGATGAAACGTACATACGGTTTTTTGACGATCCAACACGTCAAAAAAGCAAATTACGGGTCTTTGAAGATGATCCCACGCCGACAATGGTGAAAAAACAACGCGCACTGAAAAAAGTGATGTATGCCGCTTTCTTCAGAAGTACTGGATTGGTCAAAGCCACCAAGTTGGAAGGACAGAAGACAATAACAGCAAAGAAGACAATAATAGTAAAGAAAATATCAATTTAAATCAAGTTTAGTTTCACCTAATGCACTAAATGTTTGGAAAATAATAACAAAATTAAGTAAAAAAATGCATAAATCATTTTTTTAACAAGCAAATTTTTAATAAAAGAGAGGTTGAAATTTTCTTTGTCATAATTCTGATCGAGGTGCTTCTAGAATCTAGAATTTTGAGATTAAAAGCATCTAATTTTAGCAATCATTCAAGGAATATATTTGAGATTTATGCTTAGATACATTTATCAAAATTAAAGACAAAATATGTAACTCTGTTATCTAAATTTGAGCATGTACAAATTAAATATAACTAGTAAAAATTTCTAAATAAATATAAACGTAAAGCAATTGTAAGCAAAGTGAGATTGTTAGAAAATTTTATAAATTTCCTTAATTGGGTAAACTAAATTTGTTGAAATTAGAATTACATAGGGAAAAATATCTGTTTGCTATCATTTCAAAATATTTTCATTTTGAATGAATAATCGAAATCAATTAATTTTTCTGAATTATGAATTTTGACTAGCAATATTTTTTTACTGAGAAATAGTAAAATGTAATTCAAACGTGTCTTATTTTTCCCTAGTTTATTTTTCATTAACAAAATTCGAATTTAAGAATATTCTCACTATAATATGAAAATGAATTTCATAAACAAACATAAAAGCATGCATTGTAAATTTAGGTTTATATTTATAAAACCAAAATGATAAATTCTCACTTCCATTCTAAATATATATGACATTCCATTCCAGTGTCATCGTGTCGGAATCATTGCTAAAGTGTTGTGCATCCAACAATTTAAGAGTAAGGTAAAGAAAAAAGTTTTTGTCGTTTTCGCTTTGCTATTAAATAAAGTGAGAAAGAGGATGCAAATTTATGTATGACGGAGTTGAGGCACCGGTCATTAGAGTAAAAATATAATTTATTATAAAAGCCAAGCACATTCATCATTTGTAACTTGAACTTTAGCGAAGAGAAATTGGCTTGCTTAAAGATCTCATTCGGTGTTGTTTGCTTTGCGACTTCAAAGTAGGCTTACCAATTTCAGCATCAAATTGACAAATATGTCAAACGTCGACTTGATGCAGCAAATGCTGTACTGTGAAAGAACGCCGGAAAAAATGGTGTCGCAAATTCCGGTCGAGAGATTTGTTCCTCTGTAATAAAGATGGTGTCTGGTGGACTAGTCCTCTAGTATTTCTAAAAGAGCTGCTACCAAGGAACCAATGGGTCACTGCGGACCTGTAATCACAGCAATTGAAATAGTTGCAACAGACACTCCATCAAGAGGATCCAACACTTGTTAATCGCAAGGGTATACTATTCTTATTCGATAATGAGAGCCCGCATGATGCTCGGCCGGGAATATCATACAGCGATTTGGTTGGGAGATTCTGTGACATCATCCTTAATCACCTGACCTTGCACCATCAGATTAATATATATTCCATCCCTGGGCAATCATATTAATCAATGAAGGAGACTTGTGCCAAGCACTTACGGACTTTTTTTTACTCCTAAACATCCGAGCTTTACCAAACGGAGATTACACAACCAAAATCAGACAGAAGAAGGTGCTGGATGCTGATTAGTTTGAGTAGTAACAATAGACTACACGCTCTGTTGGTAACTTCATTTTAGGTAATACAAATTGCAAGAAGTTTCTTGTTTACTTTGTATTTTCTCCCATGTGGGGCACGAATTAGGTTTCGGTGTAAACTTAGTACAACTGAATAAAAGGGATGCAAAATTTAACTTTATTAAAGTAAACATAGAAGCCCGGTGGCTTAGTGGCAGCGTTTCACGTTCCCATGACACAGGTCCGAGGTTCGATCCTCGGGCTGGGCAAGGTTGACTTAGCCTTTCATCCCTTCAGTGGGTCGATTAACTGAGTACCAAGCATGCTTGGGAACTAAACACTGGGGGTCTTACGTAAGGCTGACCTCCTAACTGGGATATATGCTTCGCACCCCAGGGCCCTCGGTCATGAAAACAGTTATGGGCACTGTAGGCCTTGGCTCAAATGGGCTGTCGTGCCATGGAGTTAAGTTAAACTAAACATAACATTGTGTTAAAAAACATTAATTAGCTATTGCATGTTATTTTTGCACTAAGTATATATTCCGCATGAAACAAAAATACTGTATCTAATAATTTATTCATGAAAAGTATGTTGACAATTATATCATAAATATTGCAGTAAAAATGATAAATTTTTTTCTTTATACAAATTGATAGGAAATGTACACATTGTCCAAAGAGTTGAAGAATAGAAGGATTTTAAACAAAGCTGTGTGTGTAATAATTTTGATTTCATAAACTAGGCATTTAAAATATTAAAATTTTATACATTTATTCAGTAATAAAAATGAACCTTAATCTAATCTGTCATTTAAAAAAAACAGCCATTTCAATTTTTTTAGATTACATTTAATTTTGTATTCCCATATTATTCTTAAATTAACACTTCATTCAACTTGTCTTAAATGAAAGCATATTTATTAAAATATTTCAGTATTTTATTTAAAATAATTAAAACTCATGAAGAGATGTATTGATATTTCTTTTATTGTTTACTTAAACATGTATAAGGAATATCAATAAAATTTTTCCTGAGTTTCTATTTGAAATTTATCTTAGTTTGAGATTTATTTTAAAGTACTCTTAATGTTAGCAAATTGATATTCCAAGAACGGGAAGAATTTAAATTAATGAAAATGTTTTGAAATCCAAAACTTAAATTTTAAAAGGAAACATTTTTGAGAGTAAATTATTAGTTTCACATTTTTCATTTAATGTATAACTTCCGTGTTTTTTAAAAAATATTATTTTCAGAATGTTCTTCCTAGAATCAAAGTGTTTGAAAACTTTTCTGTGCTTGCTTTCCAATGTCATACAAACACCCATCGGGAAAAGTACTAAAATTGCACATGTACTAAAGAAAATTGCTTTAAAAAGTTTTCTCATCTTCTATTGCAAAAGATCTTTCTTTCATTTGCTATATCCTAATTTTAAAGTATGATAAAGCACGTAGTAGAATAAAAGAATTTAATCTCAGAGAAGTAAATCATTTCTATACGAATTTTTCTTTAATTCGAAACAAGAAATTTTTCAAAATACAGGAGATTGATTTACTTACAATGTTAATGTATTTGCTTTCCTTTGAACATAATTTAACAAATATTGTATAAAAATTAAGTTTATAATTGAAAATGTCCATTACATGTTTAAACTTATAAACATTTTTTTCGATTATGAAAGATAGTAAAAACATTTTAAAGTTCATAGATTTTAATATTTAACTTAACTAACATTTTCGTACGTGCAAATAATATATCAATTTTTCATTTTCTTATATAAACAAAACTCAAAGTTTCATATACTTATAAAAAATCAGATTTTAAATAAAAATTACAAAAATAATCTTTATTTTTGGCATATTTTAATTGACATTATAATGTTTTTAAAAAGTTCTCTTATTGGATAAGTAATTATTAATCATTATCTGACAGTAGTAATGATATTGAAGACTACACGTATGTCTAAATTCCTGTTTTGCATATTTGCTTTCCAAAAAAACCTATAAGCATATTAATCTAGTAAAAGTTCTATGAACTGTAATAAATTATTTCAAATTTGTTTTATCTCATTTACAGACATACATACATATATACATTTTTCTGTTAAGTTTGGAAATTATTTATGAATATGAATAAAATTAATAAATATCGGTATACCATATTAAGTGACAATGAAATATGTTCATAATTCACATTATGAGTAACAAAATCAAATTCAGTTAGATTTCACTATTTACAGCATTCATGATAATATCGATAATTTCATTTTATTTTTTTATAATTTACAACTTTAAGTAATTATAAATTGTCTTATACTTTAAACTTCATATTTTTATCATTTTTTATAAAACATTTTTAAATCAGGTATATAATGCAAACGATTCGATTTTTACAAATAAGCCAATAATTGTCAAAGTGCTTTGGTCCAAAAAACGAAATCATATTGTAAAAATTGGTTTCATGTTTTTATAAGTATAACAGTACATCTTCTATTCGAAAAATACTGTTTTCAGTGTGATCTGCTTAAAATTGTCCACGTTCTAAGTTATTGTAGAATGAGCAGTACTCATATAGCTGTTCGCAAAGCTATATGAAATCATATTAACTCATGTTTTTAAACTATGTAATTACATATCAAGGATGATATGTATTTGATCAATCCTTTTTTAATATAAAATCGTATCTGTGACTTCATATGAAACTTGAATGAAATTACTTAGAATAATATATGGGATTAAATTCAATTATGAATGTTTGTTACTACTACGTATTTGACATATTTTTAGCAAAAACATTTAGTGACATTTTGGTCTTCAAATATATATCCTTAAAATTTCTTTTTTATTAAAACAATTTTTTGTAAATGAAATGAAACATGCATAAACTCAAGCAACATGCTGTTTATTTCTTAAACATACGCAGAAAAATAAGACTTCATTTGAATTTCTTTTAAAAATTAGTGATTTAAATATCATTAGAATTTATCAATGTTCCTCCTTATAAACTATCTTTAAAATTTTACTTAAATACGTAAAATAACTTGAGCCATTCTATTCTGTAATTATGCCATGTGAAATGCAATATCAATTACTTATGAATCTAAATACATTTTTTTATTTAAACATTTGAGTACTTAATCACCTTACAATGTTAGCCTTTTACTATTTAAAATTTATTTAATTATTTGAATTGAAGCCACAGTTTTTATTTTGTAAATAATTAATAGACACTGATGCTGAATCACATGCCTGATTTTTAGGTTTTCAGTATTAATTTAAAAAATTTATAATTTATTTAAAAAATACTATTCCTTTAAAACAATCAATATTTGAAATATTACTTGTTTTAAATACGTCATTTTGTTAAAATTATTTCACATTTAGTTACTTATTTCAAAAAAATGAATAATGTAGTTCAGGATGCATCAATTTCAAATCTATGAAGATAACTGCTATTATATAATACAAAGAAATTTCTATTCTGTAAGTATTTTAGATTATTTTCCATATTATATGTAGAAAAAAATATTTTACATTATCATTATAACACTGATCATTATAGTCTCCGTCTTTATATTTCATTGGTTATTTTTTGATCGTCTAATTAGAATGCAACTCTTATACTTCCAGGTCAAAAATGTCCCCTCTTATTGCTTGACTGACACACAAAAATGCAAAGAAAACATGTCTTTTATTTTACTACACCACCCTTTATTTCAAGAGAAAAAGCACTATGTAAAACTAAACTTTTGTGGTTTCACTGTAGCTTTCAGGTGTCCCATAAATTTTTACACCATTTCAATTTTTATTTATTTATGGTGCTTGCCTCATCATATCATAATTTTTCATCACATTTTTCATCATATCATCACAGTTGCCGAAAGGAAGTATTATTGGACTCATATTAACAATACAAATTTCTGTTTCCTCTCAGGTTCCATTTATATTTTTTATACTACGAAAACATTAATTAAAAAAATTAAAATAAATTAAATTAATAGAGAAAATTATTAGCTAATTTGCATCTCCATTCATTCAAAAATATGTGCAAATGATATGCAATAATGATATTTAATTTAAAATAATTCACAAGCTTTCTTTCTAAAAGCACACTAGTAACACTTCAAATTAAAAACATTTTCCTGTGGGTATCTAAGTTCCTATTTGTTAATCTCAAAATTTTATAAACAATTGCTTCAATGTCCTTTATTAAGGAAATAAAGATTATCATGATAAGGATAATGTAAAATATTTAATTTTCTATTGTTCTTAGGCATAACAATAATTACTTATGAGACAAATAATATCAAAGTAACATATACTACTATATTTAGAATGCAGTTCCATATTTATTTCTTGACATCAGTTTAAATATGAAAAAAAAATAATAATTTTCAACACATTTACCTTTGCAACGTCAAGTTCTTACATCACAGATTTTGTTTGCAATTTTGTCTCGAATTTTACCATCTATATTTACTGTTTTGCTAATAAGCAACAAGTTTGGATATAGAAAATAGAAGTTAAAAGCTGCACAAGATTACTATTGTGTATTACGAAAATTAAGGTGGTTAAAATGCAGTAAATGATAATAAGAAAACAGATATAAAATATCACAAGAATAAATAAATGAAACATCGTGCAGTTGGCTTTCACACCAGTGAGAATTGTTCCGTTTTAATATTTTTGTGAACATCAGTAACAAGTACAAACTAAAATAAAAAATAAAGTATAAAGTAATTATGTAAAAACATCTAATATATCAAAAAGCAATTTTATAATGATATTTAATTTGAAATAATTGTCTATATAAAATAGATTGTTTATTGTGGCAATTTAATTGAAATTGTGTTTTATTTTTTATTTTCAATGTCTTATTTTCAATTCGAATACACCAAGGTAATATGTGTGTGAGATCAAAACAGAGCATCATGTGAAGCACACATAAAAATTGTATTATTTGAATATGATTTTGAGACATTTTCATAAACTTTTCACTTCATAACAGAAAATTCCTATAATACATTAAAATTTTTGAACATTCGGAGGTATAAATAAACTTATACTCAAAATATAAATGCAATATAAATTTAACATTCCTAAGCAAAAATAAAGAATAGCACTTTTTAATATAATGTAATTTAGTTAGTCCAAGCGAAATTTGTTCTTGATATATTTTCCTACATAATTTCAAAGTGAACACTACTATTGTAATTTCTTGTACATTATCGAATTAATACAAAAAAAATAATACTCACTACATTTCCACAAAAACTCTAAACATAAAAAAATGTTTCTAAATAAAGAATCCATGGAAAAATAATCATTAGAATTAGAATTAATTCTAATATAGAAGAAGGAAAATTAAAAAAGTGAAATTTGCCCTAATTTTCTACAAGGTATTTTCCCTTAATTTGTTAAAAATATAATCAGCAATACATAAACGCAAGCAAAAAATGTTTCTTTACTTCAGTTCTTTTAAATTTCTCCTTCCTTTTTTACAGATGTAGAAAAAATTCAAACTATCTCTTGCATAAATAATATAAAATAATATAGAAAAAAATAAAAGTCCATTTTGCTACCATTTTGTTGATTAAAGTATCCTTAAGTACAAATTAGGGATAAAAGCTTCCAACGACAGATCAAAGAAAAACTTCAATATGGATACTTCAATGCTTCTATAAGAAAAAACAAGTTTTAAAAAGTCTACCAGTCTTTTTAGGAGAAATTTTGTTGTATTTAAAAGAGATCCGTTATACAAATTAAACATGGCAGTTTAGTTACTTTAAAAAGCAGATACGGACAGGGATTTGTTGCATCACTTGGTTGGAAACGTTAAAAAAGTTTTTCTCTTGAACATAGAATTTTTTTTTAATTTAAAAAGTTTGCGAGGACTAATTATGTGGAATATTGTCAGTTCCCTCCACTTAAAAAATAGACCAAATACACCAAAATATTGATCTTGACTGTCTAAAATTTTACTGGTCAAAGGACAACTAAATAATGTTTATATTTTTTAAAAGATCATTTTAAGTTTCAAAAAAGTTATACGAATAATAATTAAATGAGCCATTTTGATGCAAAATGTTTTATATAACTATTTGAATAATACATTTAACCGGAAGAAATATATAAATGTATTTAAACATGTACATATGCTGCACATTCAATAAAAAAATTCTATAGATAGAGAATAAACGTTTTAGATTTTAATTTAGTGAAAACAGAATCATGCTAATCTTGAAAAACAAAGAAGAACAAGGCTCTTTATAATTTATTTCCCAAATTATACCTTATGTAATATATGTTTATATAAGAGTGCAAGAGAAAATTAAATTTTGTTTATCAATTCAAAATAATATAACCTTATATAAGTACATAGTAAGCAGAAATATGTAGATATTCATTAAAATTTTATTGTCATTTTATGAGAAAAGATGTGCAACAATAGTATCTGGGAAAAAATGATTTTCCTTATTTTACCTGATATGATTTCACTCTGGTTGTTTTCTGGCACTTTCTGTCACATATTTTAAATTCTTTCACTAAGAAAGGCAATACATATTTGCTTGTGAATTAATAACTGTCTACCTTAATTGCGTCGAAAAAGGATGGAAAATACTAATTTATCTTCAAGTATTTATATAGAATTTGTAATTTCCCTCAATGTGGATTTGTATTTTTTAGAATATAGGATCGTAATCAATTTTTTATGTTGAATTAAAAAATGTGAGTTTAATTATTTATGTTTTACAGTCCAAATTATTATAGTTTTGAAATTATAAATATTATAACAACAAATTTTGTGGATTGATCAACGTGTGATATGTTTACTCATTAAAGTATTCCTTTTTTAAATTATAATCAGAAGAATCCAAATATACATTTGTCTTTTTTATTTTTGCTATTCTTTTGGATATTTCATGAGTTTTCTTAAGTGACAAATATTTTTCCTATTTGAAAAAGTTCCTCCCTATAGTAGCTCAACAAATTCTGATTTATTTAGGTTGGCACATGAGGCTTCTCCCTTTCCTCTTTTCAACTAGCAGTTATTCTCTGGATCATAAAATAATCCTCACCACACCTGATCCATCTTACTTCAGTATTTGAAAATATTACCACAAATTCGAATCTATTCTGGTACATCACTAAGTTCCACCTCAAATATTTTTTAAAGTTGAATATTCGAAATTCCAAAAAAGTGGATCCATTCAGCTAACATACCCTTCAAATAAATTAATGAATTTTCATGATAGTTGTGTGGTATCACGTGTAAAGATTCAAATATCGTCGGTGCTCCCCAGATGGGACGAACAACAAAGGTATGTATTTTTGCAGTACAGATTTTAAAAAAGAAACCAAGGTGAAGAAAAGGTCTGCAAGGAAGGAGAAAGTCATCAAAAATGATAAATAATCTTTTAGGTATTTACTGGAAATGGAAGGAGTTATGTTTATTGATAGAGGGTTATATTTAGCTGCTTACTTTAAATTCCAATATCAAAATGGAAAATTCTGAAGAATCTTTAGTAGCGCTGCTAAGTGGCCCAGGTGAGAGCTCTATTTATTTTGTAAATTCTTACTACCACACATTTAGCAATGATTATTTGGGTGATAATTGGTCCGATTTATTAAAATTGAATTGTTTTCTGTCATGAAATAATAATTTTGTTTACTCATGAAAGTAATGAATACGTCAGTGTCCAAAAATATTTTGTTTTACTCGTCAGAGTAAATATTAATATGAAAAATAATGAGTATGCAAGTGTTCGCAATTATTTATTTTACCCTTAGTTACTATGAATAAAATTTTTAAGAAATGTAATGCTAGTTTGATTTGCGTAACAGAAAATCGAAAAATATATATAATAAATTTTTTTTGTATTACATATAGAAAGAAAAAATGGCTTATTAAAATTATTATTTTGAAATTTTAATGCAAGCCAGTGTATAATTTTATATTTTTCTTAATAGTTGGGAAATGATACTTTGTCTTAAATTAAGAATTTATTGACTGAATATATATAAAGTCAGGTAATTTTAATTTGCGTTAATCAACTGATATTCCTTATTGAAACTATTTTGATTTATGTAATATTGGAATTAATAATTTGTTTTTTCAGGCTTTATTCATTTAGAAAATCTAAATACATAAATTTATTTTATATGAAGTTTTAATTAAAATTATAATTATCATGGTTATTTGAGTTAGAATAATTAATTATGAGATTTATTAACGAATAGTATCAGCAAACAATATTGTATTTTGTTTACAGTAAAGTTCATTTAATTTTGTAATTATTTGTTGCGAAATTGTAAGTAATGCAAACATAATCTACTTGGGAAAAACAAAACAAAAAGTTTCGTTGTAAAATAATATATGGTAATTTACGATATTGCATTTTGTGATTTGACAAAATGAAATGTTATGATATAGCTAAACAAAACTAGAATATTACAAAATATTCTTAATGTTTCTTTTAACTATAAAATGGTTTTTTCTTTCGTTACAGTTGAGATCTTGAGTACGTCACTTTATTACGATTCTCATTGGCTTAAAATATGTATGACGTCAGATAATGTTTCATCCACGTCACATCATACTAAGACTGAATTGTCAAGCGAGCTTGTCGACGAATTTGCCGCCTGCCTTCAAATCACATTCTTTGGGAGGTTTCAAACAAGGCAATACTCACTATCAAATGACTGAGAATATTGTCGAAGTTACTTCTGTTGCCAAAATGATTCCTTATATAAGAAACAACATGTCGGTAGAAGAAGCCGTTTTCCATTGATTCAAGCCATTGACACATGGAATATTTGGTTCTGCATTTTTAATATTCGGGTTAGAGGACTTCATAATAGGTTGTTCGGGAGGTATAATTTGCTGATTCACAGAATTATATATTTGGACTTTCTTGATTAGATAGATTTTGCACGACGCTTTCTTGGAGATCTAGAAACTATTCTAGCTGGATTCGAAGATATTAGCATGCATTCTTTCGTGAATGAGAACATTTGTTGAATTATTTGAGCTAGTATGACAAGTAATTTTGCTTCAAATATAGGTGCCATCTCAGTCTTTGCTTTTTTAACAATATCAGTTATTTCAATTTTATTCGGCAAGAAGGGAAGATGGATTTTGGTTACACTGGAGTAACTGGTTTTTAAAGATTTATTGAAACGTCTTCTCGCCTCAATAAATGGATGGAGGTTCATGCTTTTAAAGAGTAGGAATTTTTTTCTTCAAACTTTTTAGGACATAAAATGACATTAGTTGCATGATTACCCTTAACAGTTTATACATTTAGGTGTTTCATTGTTAAAGAGGAGTCTTTATGGAATCGTTCCACAATTTTTACATAGGAAGACTTCCTATTTGTATTTTTTCATTGGGTAAGTATATTCATAGCATTTTCCACATTGACAAACATTATGAATAAAAGGAGATATTAGAATGATGAAATAGAATAAGATAATAGTTTGAGGTAGATAATGTCCAATGACACTCACTAAAATATTTTCACTCATTTCTTCAGAATTATTTTTTGTAAATCTTAGTAAGCTTAATATCATTAAAACATTTTGCCCAATTTCTTATGAAACCACATGTAAAATTAGTTCTACATTTATTTATTTTATAAAAAATATTGAAGATATGTGTTCAGATTAAAACATGACATCAATTTGTACTCCAAGAAATTTGGTTATCTTGCTTATTTCTACTGCAGTATCTGGGCAATTTGCTTTGATAGAGGCTTACCTTGATGGATGTGTTGAATTTGTATTATTTTCTAGTGATTCTTTACCATTTGAATTATTTCTTGCTTTAAATTGTAAGGCTTTCTTGGAATAGATGCAATACCATCAGTGGGAGACAGGAAAATGAAAAACTTGGTAATAATATATTCCGCAGCTAACTGGATTAGGTGTGGAATAGAATCCTTGAAAGTCAATAATCTTGGAGTGTTTATTTTTGGAATGCGCAAATCACAAGCCGTATAAATCATATCAGTCTCTGCTTCTGTCATTTTGAACACATAATAAAAAATAAAAAAATAAAACTAGAGTAAATTATAAATTTAAATAATAATAATAAATGAACAAAAATACTCAATCTTAGTCAATCAAACACTAAGTAAAGTCAGGCGATAACTTCTAAAAGGGCACATGTGCTGTATAATCCATAATTCCAAATCCTGAATTATTTTGGCGATGAAGAAATGTTGCCAAGATGACGTATTGTGACGGGCGCAGTGACGTAAATACTAGGGTTACCAAAATAGAATTTTCTGCATAATTCTTATAAGTCTCCATATGTATTACGTAATAAAAACTTGATTGCCGGACACATTAGAAAATCCGCCAAAAAACCGCCAATCTCAGAATTTGGAATCATAGATTATACAGCATTTGCGCCAGAAAAAGTATAAAAACAATAAATGAGTACAAAACGATCAGAACTTAAAATTTACTTATTTTCCAATTTAAAACAACCCTACACTCTCAATTCTAAATTAATATTTGAAATATTTGTAAACAATCTCTTTTGAATCTTAAAACTATTGCCTTGCTTACGCCAATATTAAAAACATTTATTTTAATTAATATTGCTATAATAATAAAAGGCAGATTTGTAAAACATGGCCGCATAAAGTTTGTTAAATTTTATTTATTTATTTTTATATAAAATGTATGGTCTTGTGAAAATTTTTGATTTGGGCAAATAGAAACATTCATATTCTCTGTTGACCAAGGTTAGATAGATTTTCTTTTAATACAATTAGTGAGTATTCTGAGTTATTAAAATAATTTTGAATGTGAAATTAACTCCATTAATTATAACAAACTTCATTTAGAGAGTTCAAACTTTATATATAGTTAAGGTTTAAAGTAAGGAAAAAGTTAGAATTTAGGGTTTCGTTATCAAATATTTAAAGACTAAAATTTATTTAAAGTCAAAACGTGGCTTTTATAGGACGTTGGGGAAGAAAGATTATTTGTTAGTTTTCATTGCTGAAATATAAATTATTAGATCCAAAAATGACGATTGTTGCAATAAATATAGTTAGAAGTGACATATGTGATGAGGAATTTGCTACAGAAATACTCTTAGTGATTGTTGAAGAGAGATAAAGGAAAGGAGGAAGTGAAAAACAGAGAAGAAAAGAAGAAATTGGAGAACAGAGTCGGTAAGAAGAGAATAGGTTAGAAGCTACACTCAGAAAAGAATTTTGAACCGTCATTTTCTTGGTCTTACAGGGGAAAAACCTTATGCGTGCGATACTTGTCAGAAAGGTTTTATAGATTTAAATGACTAGAAACGTCATTAAATTACTCATGCGGATGATAGACAAACTATATTTATCATTTGTCGGAAATGTGCTTCGCAAGCAAAAATAGTCTGAAATATTATTTGTTATCTCATTCAAATGAACAGCCCTCACGTATGTGAGATTTGTCATAAGGAGTACACATTTTCACCGGACAAATTTAGATTTTTTCTCATAGATTTAATTTGACAGTTTAGAATTATTGATTGTATATATATGTAATAAATATAATTTCATTTTTTATTAGTGAATATTCATTAATTACAATACTTTGGGGAACCTGCATAGTTTGCAAAACTCACTCATATTTCATTCTCTGCTTAGAAACGGTCTTGCTATTTGGCATTACTGTATTTTCAAACCCTATTCTTGAACGACCAGTGAGCAGCGGTGACGAATGTACTTCTCATGTGGGAACTTGTAAAGATCGAAACATTGATGTTGCTCCACAGATTTTTTGATAACCAAAAGTATATTTTTTCCGAACAGATTTAAAAAAAACTAATTAGAAGATCCGAATTGTTCTAGGGGGGACGGTGAAGGGCTTCAAAAATGGTATATAAATTTATAGGTCTAATATATATAAAAAATTAGGTATAAATAAAAAATTCAAAAACAATTTCAAATAATTTTGTATTCAAATTACGGTACTATTTTTGTCTTCCAGTACAAATTTCTTATAATTATTTAAGAAATTGGAGCCAGTTTAGCAAATTCGTACTTATCCTTTCAAAAATTTGAATACTACAAATCTTACTCATGACTCAAATGTTAAATATTTATCAAATAGAAATGTAATGAACATATTAAACTTATATATTAATCACCCCATAATATTCTACGTGCAAAATGATGTAGAGAAAAATCAATATTTTGAAATTAGACTGTTAGTGTTAAACGATTATAATTAAATACTAATTCATAATTTAAGAACTCTTTAAATTTTATTATTTCCTATGCCTTAAACTTTAATTTCAATTCTTCAGTAAGAAGAATATTAGAATCAAATTAGTCTTAATTGCTTTGATGTTTTTTTTTAATTTTTTAAGTTTATTTAGCAGTTGATAAATATATATTACAAATTAAAAGATATACATTTATAGATCTGTATATCGTATTCCATTTCATTCGATTTTAAACGAAACATAATATTTTATTTACTTTTCTAACATGCTTATTTAACTGAAATAAAAAGACGTCCTTCAAATATATACTTTAACTCATATTATATTATTTTTTAGACTAATAAATTATTAAATATGTACAAAAGTAATATTTATATGTGTAAAAGTATGCTCATAGGCATTTCCAATTATTAAGAAGATTGGGAAATTTTATTAGTTAAATTGTATAAAGCTTTAATGTTCATCTTGATTCTGTTTAATTTTACTAAACTTTTATAAAAAATAAAATTTGTAAAAGAAAGGAAAACACCTAGCTTATGTTTAACCAATAAATAAAGGCACTGAATTACCTAGAAATTTTAGTAGCTTAACTATATAAGTAGTCATATATCAGCATATATTCTATATATTAACTATATAATAAATGTCTAATATATATTACAGCATTTTCTTCATTAACTCATAGAAAAATATTTTTCCTTTATATAAGTCATTAATAATATTTAATTCCTGAGCGTTAACAAAACGCTTTAGGGTTGAATAGAAACTATGCAATATATGAATTGAAACAAAGAGTATTACATCATGTAAAACTAAAGATGTAATGTAGAAAAAAGAAATGTTCAACTAATTAGTAAAGTAGAGAATAACAGTTCTTGTAAGCTATAGAAGATATTTAAAATACCTTAATTTAGAAGTTTAAAAATGTAATTGTTGTAGAAACCAGTTCATTTTTAATTCACAAATTTCAAGACATTACTGATTGTAAAGTGCTCTATTTTGTTTCTGTTTTACAATATTAATGAAATGAGACATGTAATCGCTTAGTCAAATTATATGAAAACATTGACATCTTTCTTAATTTTAAACTTAGAGATAACTGTGGTTACTTTTCATTTCTTTACATCGATGTTTAAAGAATACATCACAAAATGTGTAATGTTCCTTTCTCATTGATAATTACTGAAATGCTCTATTGTTTCGCAGCAAGCTGATACAGTTAGAAAATTAAAATTATATTGCTCTGTGGTAGAAATTCTAGAATAGTTAAGCGTTTATTTTAAATAATTTTTTGCTTTAAAAAGAAACCTCTATCAAATAATTAGTTTCATTATTATAAATGGAATGTTAGTTGTTATTTGATCATAATATATATTAAAGTACTCATGAAACTTCAGTTTATTAATTTTTTATACTCCTTTAAACTTAATATAAACTGTTTATTCAAAACAATTACACGCTGTTTAAAATTATAACTATAAGCCATAAACTATTTTTGAAAATATACTGTAATATAACAGATAGAATAATATTAATAAATTATTTATTCTAAAATTTAAAATATATAAAATTAGATCGTTAAATCTTAAAGTATCGATGTCTTGTAAAAACAAAACTATGCTTTATTGATGTTAATACAGAATTTACTTTAGTATTATTTTTCAAAACAGTTAATTTAAATTTCATATTGGAAATAAATTGATTTATAAAGTATTGCCAAATCTTCACAATTAATTTATAAAAATTAATCAAACCTATTAAATGAAAATAATATTTCTTGACATTAAATATATAATATATCTTTAATTTATTTTATAACTTAATACTTTCATCATGCCATTTGTAAACTATTCTGCATGTAAAACTATTAATGTATTTAATAGCACTTTAATGCCATGTGCATATTAATAAATGTTCTATTATTACAAATGTTTATTTTAAAGATTTCAGACACTCAAACTGTCCTTGAAATATTTTTCACAAATATTTTCTAGATTTTTTAAAAAAATCAGTTATATTATATTAGTTATATTTTGATACAAAGCGCATTGAAAACACTTTTACTAATATGTATTAAAATATTTAACAGTCAGCATATTCTCATTACAATACATATTTCACTGTGCAATGCTTAGCCTTTATTTTGCATTATTAACTTAAAATTTAAATTTTAATTATTTATATTGCTTTATTTTTTAATTTTGTTCTCATACATTATTCAGATTTAATATGATATGGAATTTTTGTTCATATGTATTCTAAAACCAACAGTATTTTCTACATGTATTTAAACATTTATAAATGTAAACACTAAGATAAAAGAACAACTCGTATTTGTCATAAATGGCTTACTATTTCAAAAATTAATTTCAGCTTGCTTTCGATTACTAAATATCAAACCTATAAAGTATTTCTTAGTTATTATCTAAAAACTGTATCTTCCCATTGCCTTTAACTATTTAGGAATAACTACATGAAGAAATAACATGCGATGTTTATTATATTGCAAAACTTTTGTTATAGAATATATTTGCTGTGAAATATATGCAGATATTTATAAATATTATTTACAAAATTTTTATTTATATGTATTAAAAGTTTAATAGTTACCAAAACTGGTATATGTTTTTAAAGTATGCTATAAAAAGTAATTGCTATTCTTATAGTTAATAAATTGAAAAAAATGAGATAAATCCAGTTTCATGACCCTCAGGCAGTTTGTTGAACTGTTTGAATGATACTGAACATTGATAAATATTTAAGAATGTATTAATTCTATGTGATTTTAGAATTAAAATCACATATACCTGGCAAAACTTTTAAAAATTTTAACGTACATAATGACTTTTTTGTCGCGTTTATGTGACAGTTGTATCAAATAAAGCTGTGAATTTTTATAACTTCTATAATGTTTGTGACAAATTCTTCAATGTTTTTGACGTTTAGCCATCTCCAATTCTCCTTAGATCAGCAATAATAGTCGAGCATTCGAAACGTGGTATGGTGTCAGCTGCTTGTCTGGGCAGTAACTACAATCCTTGTAGACTCACCTGCCTTCTATGCCAAATTTCATACCTTTGTGATGTTTGGCTCTAAACCTGATAATAATTTTCGTCATTAATAATGTCTATATTACGAAGCTGTTGTTTTGTTGGAATCGACATATTTTTAGTTTAGATTTAGCTATTGTTTAAGCATCTTGGAGGGTAATTTTATTATTGTTGATGTTGAGATCTCTGGATTTTTGGCTAATTTAGCTGCATTTTCTTCTCCTGCACTATAAACATGTGCAGGCATCTAGTATAGAATTCAGATTTTATTTGATTCTTCAATGTCAGATTGATTCTTCAAGACAGTTTTTAATAGGTTCCTTGAGTGGTAGAAAAGTCCCATTTAGTATTATTTGGAGAGTAGCCTTGTAGTCTTGGAAGATGACACTACCTTTTGCCTGCTTAGCGGAAAGTGGGGTTTGCTTATGCTAAATCCTATACAATTGTCCGAAGTTCTCAAGTGAAGTTTGAAGGTTTGGAGCCTATTATTTTTCTTCTTCATTACGTTTACATTCATTTTGATTGTCCTCTTAATGAACTTCTCATCATGCGTCCTGACAGAATCAAGGCATGAAGCGTTGGCTCCCTTGGACGCAGTAACATTCAGCACATTATCCAATATTCAACTCATCATTGAAAAGAAATGCTAGAATTCCAGAAGATTGGCATTCTGCCTGTTGGAACACGGGAGGTATTTTATTTTCCTCTTACCATCCACCAAAAAAACCGATGGAGGGATACTCTAATCCACCGCCAGGAGATGCTCTCTCTAGGGGTTACAGGAACCCCCGAGAGATGTAGCAACTTATAATATGTATGATAGTTTTAAAAAGTTTTTTTTCTGAAAAAAGCTTTGGTCAGAAAATTTTATTTAAAAGAGCTTGGTAAAACTAATGATTTTGAATTTACGTTTTATAAAATATATACTCAAATTGTGATGCCTCATTTTTCACCAATATGTGTATCATTTAATTTTAAATTTAATTTTTTTGACAAAAGCAAAACAAGATCAAAATTGAAATTGAAATTTGCCATAAATTATTTAATTAAATAATCTATTTCCCGGTAATTGCATGTTGGTGATTTTTTTCTAACGTAAATAATTTTTAAATTAAATATTTAAGAAAACTGCTTTACTATTTACTCGATATTATACACTGCTGGACAATGCTAAGGACGGATCACAAATTGCAATGTAGCATAACATTAAGCGAGACATGAGGCCTAGTAGGATAAAATATAGTTGCCACACTGTTCAGACATTAGAATAAAGAAATTTTATAGTTCTGGAAAGTACAGAAAGCTGTGAAACATCTGAAAGAAAAAATTGCTCATTTGATGCTGCATACGGAAAAATGGAACAATGAATCTAAAAGTCAGCAGGCACCTTGAAGAAAAGTATCAGTACGGGATATGTCCACCGTGGAGTGTGATGCAACATTCCACACGTCATATCATACTTTGCACAACAGTATCCAGCAGCTGTTGAGGTAGTTTATCCCATTCCTCTAGAGTGCATGGATGAGGGTGTTATTTTTTGTCGGAGGATAGTTTCGATCAGCAACTTGCCTCCCCAAAGCATCCCACACATTTTCAATGGGGTTTAGATCAGGAGAACGTGATGACCATAACAAGGCGTTGAATACCCTCGCAGTCTAGACAATCCTGAACAGCGAGTGTCCGATGACATGTTGCGTTGTCGTCCATAAAAACAAATTTATCACCGACAGCACCACTGAAAAGACTAACATGAGGAAATAGAACTTCATTAATGTATCGTTGGCCCATCATAGTCCCATTCGCAACCACATGTAGGGGCGTGCGGCCATTGATTATGATGCCGGCCCACACCATGAAATTGCATGTCAGATATCGGTCCCTTTCCTGGATATTTTCTGGACGAAAAGCAGTACCACTCTCGCGCCAGATCAGTTGGCGTCTACAATCCGATGACAGACTGAACCTACTCTCAACTTAGAATAGTACGCATGCCCAGTCCTGTTCAGTCCAAATGTGATGCTCACGACACCATTGCAAATGGACAGTACGGTGCTTATGGTCAATGGGACACACACAACAGGTCTGCGGGCGTATAGTCCTCCTTCCCTCAAACGTCTGCCAACAGTTTTTTGGGAGATCTGCTTTCCTGAGACAACAAGAAACTGATTTGCCACCTGCTGATCTGTGGTGCGGCTGTTCTTTTTCTGATAGGACGATATATCTGTTTTCTGCAGGCGTCGTACTTCTAACACGACCTTCCCCGTGCCGCCTGCTACACATTCCAGTTGTTTTAAATGACTTCCACAGCCGTGAAACAACGCTGTGAGCGATGTCGAACTCCCTGGCATTATCTGTTATTTTTCGCCCTTCTTCGATCTTTCCAATAATTCGGCCAAGCATAAAATCATCTAAGTGATGTCGGGAAGACATTCCAAAAATTTCAAGTTCGTCTATTAAATATTTCCTGTAAAACTTTGACTTGAAATAACAACTGTCCACACGCGTCAAAACCTTTAAAGCTCTTCTGAACGCTATCACGTGATGAACAGACGTGGGAAAAATATTTCCATACGCATACTTCTTCTTACTATATCCCGCACTTATTCTAATTTTCCATATTTTGCTTCCTTTCATTTTGTGGTTGCTATGGATGATAGTGTTATCCGTTCTTAGCAATTGTCCAGCAGTGTATATGCACATAAATGGCAACTGCAAGTAACTTAGGGAATTTCAGTTATTGAATAATGGATTTAATTTTAAGATATTTATGTAAAAGTAGTTTAACACTTAAAAAGAAAATATATTGATACGAGAAACATTATACGAAGTAATTAATATATTCCTAGAATAACTCATACAATATTTTATACACATATTATTGTCTGTATTCCTACTATATTTCGTAGTCCAATGTTATTTGATCCATGCTATGAAGAAATTTCATCTACAGTAATGAAGTTAAGAAAAGACCACCATGTTGGAAATAGTAAAAAGAAAATTAGTAAAACCCTGAGTAGGTATCTTGAAGCGACGTTGTTATGCAATTAAAATGTGGCATGTTGTGTATACAAATAATGTCAGATCTTGTAATCAAACGGATATTGTTATTGCAATTTCTGATTTAAGTTAAAATCTACCATATTTTATGCTTGGATTGGAAGATAGAAGCAAAACATTAAAATATTAATTAAGTTGCACCATAGAAATATATGTTTGAGTACACTTTAACTAAAGCAGATGATGTATTCACAAGAATGTGTTCCATAAAGATTTCTTGTGAAAAAGTTAATTCAAAATATTAATTTAAGTGTTTACTTCCAATTGCAGTTTAAAGACAAATGCGTTATGTTTTGCAATATTTGCAAACGGCATCATTTAATATTTAACTTAATGAATTCAATTAATTGAGACAAATAGAAAATTTAAATACAAATTTAGGTTAGATGTAAGATTAACAAATAAATGGAGGAAATAAGGATTGTACATCTTAATCGTCTTCATCAACGTGTTCGTCTTTTTTCTCCAACGTCTTCTCTCTCTCTCTCTCTGCTCCAAACGGCGAGGTCCCGCTTGGCCAAAGCTTAGTGCTGTTACGTCATCCGTCTTCTTATTGGTTGAAGAGTTATGAGAAAACACCGGCGCTGGAACTCTCCTCTACACCGTTTCCGATCACACTCGGGCATCCTGATGGCTTTGGACCTCCAAAGCTTGCACAAAGAAAGCAAAAAAATATCTAGAAAAGATTAAGAAAAGAATAAAATTATTCACAGGCGCCGTCTTTAGCCTGTTTCTTGTTGCCATTCGTCTTCTGTTGTGGCATGTTTCATCTTTCTTTTGCGTCATCTTGATTATGAAAACCTTCTAAAAAAAGAAAGAAACAATTAAAATATTTAAAATAAAATTTGGTAAAAGCATCCGTTTATCATTAGTCCGTTTTCCAGAAAAAGGGTGTTAAACTGAGACTAAAATCGTCGTTGTCCATTTAGTTCCAGGGCTTCATATTTTCAGCGGCAGTTGATGTGTTATTCGGGCCTTCATGATTTCCGACTTTCACAACTTCATAACGATCTCGTTCTTTAACTGAAGTTATTTTGTACGGGCCGAAAAATTTTGGACGTAGCTTTAATCCTGTACCGAACTGGGTTCTTTGTATTGCCACTAAATCTCCGACTTTATATGTTAGAGGTGACTTCCGTTTCCGATTGAATTGGCGTTGGTTTTGTTGTTGTAGTTTCAGGATATTCTTTTCAGCTTCTTCTCGGAGTTCCTCTTTGTTTTTTATAGTGCTTGCTTCGTACTCCTCCTCGAGTAGTTTCTTAATTCGATAATCTTCTTTATTTTTCATTTTCACTCCAATCATGAGTTCGAAGGGGGAATATTTTGTACTGGTAGTTGTAACACTGTTCAGAATTCGTTGGACATCTGGGACATATTTAAACCATTTTGTGGGATCATCTGCAGAAAGCTTGGCAAGGATAGGAATAATGATTCCATGGATGCGTTCTACTTGTCCATTACCTTGTGCAAGACCAGTAGTTATAGTTACATGCTCAATTCCTTGCTCGGAACAATAATCGGCAAAATCTTTAGAAGTGAATGCTGAACCTTTGTCAGAAATTATTCTAGATGGATTCCCAAAAGTTGTTTGAAGAATTTTCAATTTTTCTATTGCATCATTTGCTGTTGTTGATTTTACGGGATAAAACCATGTAAACTTTGTGAATGCGTCAACTACAGAAAATATGTATTGATATTTTTTATTTGAAGAGGGAAGTGTGCCAAGAAAGTCTATGTGAAAAGTGTCTAAAGGAACGTTACCTTTAGGTATTGGGTGAAGATAACCTTCAGCTTTTCCTCGTTTCTTATTATATAAAATACAGTGTACACAATTACGTCATCCGTCTTCTTATTGGTGGAAGAGTTATGAGAAAACACCGGCGCTGGAACTTTCCTCTACACTGTTTCCGATCACACACACACACACACACACACACACACACATATATATATATATATATATATATATATATATATATATATATATATATATATATATATATATATATATATATATACAGGATGATTCAAAACAACGTGGACAAACTTACATGGTAGATCAGTCATACAACAAGGATCAAAAATCGCATATGAACCGTGGGTCGCAAACGCCTGTAGAGCGCGCTAGAGTCACGAGAGGGCGTACTAAACAAACACGACTTGAGCAAACGGAGATTGTCTTCATTCGAGCCGTGGATGCGTTGGGTGTATTATGGCTACTTACACACACCGCGAAATGGCTGACATGCACTTAATTTACGGCATGGCCAAATGTAATGGACGAGAAGCCTTGCGAATGTATGGTGCGAAATATCCTGGTAGACAGTTGCCTAGCCGCTCATTCTTTGCCACTCTGCATCGACGATTGTGTGAAACCGGCTCGTTCGACGTGCACAAGCTGGATACTGGTCGCCAACGAACAACTCGGACGGTTGATGCTGAAGAAAGGGTTGTCCAAGAACTGGAGCGTAATCCTTCAACAAGTACTCGAGTTGTATCCCGAGTGACCCATATCCCCCAATCTACCGTCTGGCGCATTGCACATGACGAAGGACTACATCCTTATCATTTACAACGCGTCCAGGTACTGGATCTGGGAGACTACAGCAAACGTATGGATTTTGCGCGGTGGTTTTTGCACGAAAATGATGCAGACCGAAACTTCGCAGCAAGTGTTCTCTTCACTGATGAGGCTGCCTTCTCATTAGAGGGTGTGATGAACTTTCCCAACCTCCATACGTGGGCGGATGAAAACCCCCATGCCATACGTCCGCATGGCGCACAACGAAAATGTTCCATTAACGTGTGGGGTGGCATTATAGGAGACTGTTTACTCGGTCCGTACATTCTCCCAGAAAGACTTAGCGGCTCCATTTATCTAACATTCTTGCAAGAGGTTCTACCAGAAATGCTGAATGATGTTCCGATGCCTATTCGTCGATGCATTCGATTTCAACACGACGGAGCTCCTGCACATTTCAGCACAGCCTGCTGCTGTGCACATTTCAGCACAGCAGCAGGCTGCTTTTCCTGGCGGCTGGATTGGTCGCGGTGGACCGATCGCATGGCCACCACGATCACCAGATCTGTCTCCCTTGGATTTTTTCTTATGGGGATTTTTAAAAGGCCTTGTCTATGAAACACCTGTTGCAACGCCGGAGGACTTGGTAGGAAGGATTGTTGAGGCAGCAGGATGTGTTCGAGATACACCTGGTATTTTTGAGAAGGTGCGCTGTTCCATGCAACGTTGATGCCAGGCGTGTCTCGATGCATCTGGAAGAAACTTTGAGCATTTCCTGTAAGCTCGACATTAGTTGCATGTGAGTGAGTCATTAACAATAAAGATTTCGTTTCTTCTCTTTGTGTTATGTATTTTTTTAGATGCCCTGTAGCGGCTCCGGATCGCAGTTGCGACCCGCTGTTCATATGTGATTTTTGATCCTTGTTGTATGACTCATCTATCATGTAAGTTTGTCCACGTTGTTTTGAATCACCCTGTATATATATATATATATATATATATATATATATATATATATATATATATATATATATATATATATATATATATATGGAGGGTGTCCCAAAAAGACCGCATAAAATCTGCACAGCTAGATTCCTCGATGGGAGTACATAAACAGCCCAAAGATGCGTTCTTGTACGATCCATAATTTACGAGAAAAATATAAAAACAAAGTATTATGTCACTTCTGGTGCAAGAAAAAACACTTTATTAAACATATCAACTGCAGCATATGCACTATTTAAAGCAGATGTTCAAAGTTCTAGAATTTTTATCTCAAGCTTGATATTTTTGTTTTAATCTGTGTCAGTCAACTAAATAATGGGCTTTAGTACTTGAAAACGTGTCTTATATTTCGTATGATATATACTCTTTATAAAAAAAACATATTAGAAAATTTGTTTAGAAAAGGATTTTCTTCGACAAAAATACGTGATGCTTAATAATATTGAAGATCTGTACAAAAATTTTTATGAAGTATGTTGTATTTAAAAATTTACATATGCACTGTGAAAGTCATTATTAAAGTATTGAATGAATCTGTCTGAAACATGTTACTCTAAAGAAATGTATAAGAAATGTTTTTAATAAGCATCTATAAGATATATAAGATCATCTATCTATAATCTGTCTATCTATAACGATAGATGATCTTATAGATAAGCATCTATAAGATCATCTATCGTCTTGAATGTCGAGGCAGGCTTAAGCACTCTGTGGAATGGCTGTCATCACAAGTTACAGCATCGCGAGGTCAACCGAAGTATAAGCAGCTAGTGGACGACCAACTATGTCCGTTGGTGTTGATACAACTTCTCAATACACCAGTTCCTTGAGATGGCCTCATAAGAAAAAATCCAACGGTGTAAGATCTGGCGGACATAGAACCTGACTTTCACGTCCGATCCAGTGCCTGGAGTATCCCATATCCAGCCAACCACGTACAGGAGCACAGAAATGAGCCGGATATCCATCATGCTGGAACCAAAGACATTTCCATTACATCAGCCTTACATCAAGTACATGTTGTAGCTCTCACGAATGAAATACCTGGTCACCATACGAAGACTACCAGTAACTGCAAGATGCGACCTTTTAAATACCAGTTTAACGATGGCTTAAAGTCATTAAATGGCACGCGTATGCATGACGAATGAGCGGCAAATTGAGACTTAGTTCTTCATAGATTAAATTGTAAATTTTATATTAATGTTCAGCAATATTTATCCAATTCTAGATAAATGAAATATATTAAGAAATAAAAAATGATTCATCAAAAATTTTCAAATGTAAAAACACAAATAATTCCCGAAATCATATAATAAAATGCAAAACATTTATAATCAATGTTTCTTAAGTGATCTTGAGTAAGCATTTAATTGCCGTCTTAATAAAAAAGCTTTTAAAAGAATTTTACGGCGAACTTAACTATGTGATTTTATTTCTTTTTTTAAAATGAACAATTAGTGTGTATTATATTAAAAGAATTTTTTTAGAGTTACTATCACTTATAAATATTTATGAGTAGTATGAAAGTGAGTACTCATAAATGTTAATAAAACTTCTTCCAAGATGGAACATAATAAAGATCCTCAAATTATAAAAATGGCATTAAAAGTTTTCTTTAAAAAACATCAGTAATGGGGTTTAAAAATATTATATATACATGTATAGTTAGGAGAAATTAAAATAAGAATAATTTTGTTTCGTAAGTAATGATCCTACTTAAGTTAGCTTTTGAAGTAATTCGTTAAATGGAAATGAGTCACATTATGTTAAAAGATACCTGAAATTAAGAAAGTCATAATAAGAAAAGTTTAAATGAAGTTATTTCCTTACCTGTGTAAGTTTTACTCAGAATATAGCTATAATGTTTCAGATTTACACTAACTTATGTTAGTGTTTATCTGAAACATTTAAAATATTAAATGCTTAAATATAACTTGAGATATTATTAAAAAACTTTACAACTATGCGAATAACTTAAATTATTTTTCTTGAAAGATTTACTGCTGAGAATATTTTAAGATGCCTATAGATTTAGTTTGTCTGTTTGTCTTTTAACTTTGTAGTTTGCAAAATATAAGGTAAAATAAACGTAAGGAGATGTGAATATGAGGATCATTTTTGCCATATTTCAAGCTGCTTGCATTATGACTCAGCTTTTACGTACATTGCGAAAATTGTTAAATACACTTAGTAAGTTGCACATTAAACGCAAGTATTTTCATTAATTACAATAAGAAATTTTCTCTAGCTCAATCACATATGTCACTCAAATTTTTTTCTGAATCAGCATGTAGTTGATCACTTACTGAATTTGGAAGTACTAAAACAATCAAATTAGTTTAACAAGAATATGGAAGAAATTTGTTAAAAGAGAATTCCAACATTTCACTCATAATATAATTTTTTTTAAAAAATGCACGAAAAAAAGTGAGATTTTATTTTATGTAGAGATAATGCAAGATATTTACAACAACAGAACTACCTAACAAACTTCCAAATGTTTTTCTGAAATTTGTGTTACATCAAGTCGTCGACTGTCTGATGTTGGATATTTATTGATTATATAATATTTATGGAATCAACTACCTAATTAAATCTATATATTATGGCATTGCATTAAATATATTATATGATGTATAATATTGTGTCTGGTAACTTTTGCATTAAATTATTTTAACTATAATTTTAGTGAGTATGGATAGGATAATGTTTACTTCAGAAAATTTTAGAATTCTTCCAAATTGAAATTAAACTAATGATAAGTATATTCGTATCAAATATGTTTATAATTCAAATTGAATATAGATAAGTTTAACTATAGAATTCAAAAGATGTGGAGATATTGGTATATAACAAATGAAGAATTATTTTTTTAGCTAGAAAAAACATGTATATCTAAAGTTATTCTTTAGAAACATTATTAGAAATATAACGATAAAAAAGGTATGTCTATGTGTGTGTGTGGAAATAATAAAATTAAATTTACAATTTTTTTATTTTTTATTTTAATAAATTATATAAGGTATGTTATTTTTTTCTGCTTACACTGGTCTCCAAAAATAAAAGAAAAACATGTTTTTCGAAGCTCACCGTAAACAAATTTGGCACAAAGAATAAAATGTATAGATTATGTTAATAATAATAACGAAATTATGTAAATTTATAGAAAAAAGCTAGTTACCACTTGTTTTTAATAAAGTAGAACACATGAACAGAGTTTGAAAAATATACGCAGAAATCAGAATTTTGTAAATTCTATGTATTTTATGTTTTTGTCGTCGGATTCTTTAAAAATGTCAGTGGGGGTATCGCAATTTCTGAGAGTTGTCGTTTCACCCATTCGTTAATGTGGTGATTATCCACATGGAAGGAAATATAGATGTCGCAAACTGAAACATTTAGACTCTTTATTTTTTCTCGCAATATGATCCATCTTCTATGAAATCCACAGCAACAGGAAGCTTTTATGTCAAAAATGTTCTAGGCCAACCGTGAGCTACACCGCATCAAGACATTTCTATAGCTCTTATGGCCAGAAGTACAAGCATTTCTATGCAACAATTTATTGCAGGTAACCATGCATCACCATGCAAATTTATATGCAAGCTTAAAATTTGTGTATGTCCCTCTCATTGGACGTCATAAAAGTGCCCGCTTCTCTCGGTCAAGAAAACACGTTTCCTGAACAAAACAGTGATGAGATTCAGTTCATTTTATAGACAAGTAAAGATTCACAGGAAGAGTGATTCAGGATTCCTGCTGATCTGAGAGAGGAAAACATTAGATATCTCATCAATCCAACACCGTGGAAAGAGACAGTTACCATAGAGACGAAATTATGATTTAGGCAAAGATCTCTCTCAATGGAAAACTTGCAAGGAAAAAATGTGAATGGTGTGAGTTTTCGGGATAACATCCTTGTCAGCATATATACTGATGCTATTGGCAATAAATTTATTCTGATTGATCATCACATGCGATCTCATTGAGCTGTAGTTGTTGGTAAATATCTTGAAGATCTTGGTTTAAAGCAAATGTATGTGTGTGGAATAGCCAGATCAATATTTAGATCTAAGTCGCATATAGCATCTGTTTCACTATTTTGGTAGACAAGTAACTGCTGTAGATCCTCCTCCAAGGTATGAAGAAGAAATGGGAAACAGCTTACTCCGTGTCTGGTCTTCGACTTCCGTTTCGGTAATGACAACTTAGCAGACAGCATGGAAAGATGATACCGCTTACACATGCAATAAAGGGGGAATTTCTATAACATTTTAACAATTAAAACTGGGATTATTTTTTTCCCGAAAATAAAGTTTTTTCAGAGATTGTTTTTGTAAATCATTTATACATTTTCTGTATCTAAAGCTCTATGTTGCAATCAATACATACTTGCATGGTCACATGTCATCTGAATTTGGTGTTTCTACATTCATTCCTTTGAAAATTATGTGGAAAAGACTGGTCTTTCTTTTATTCTTGGAGGCTTATATACTTTAATATTTAGGCAAACTAGTAAAATTTAAATTGGTGTAAAAATAACTATAAATTTATTAATACGGTGAATTTTAGAAGTATTTATAACGCTGTAATTATGTATATATATATATATATATATATATATATATATATATATATATATATATATATATATATATATATATATATATATATATATATATATATATATATATATATATATATATATATATATATATATATATATATATATATATATATATATATATATATATATATATATATATATATATATATATATATATATATATATATATATATAATATATATATATATATATATATATATAATATATATATATATATATATATATATATATATATATATATATATATATATATATATATATATATATATATATATATATATATATATATATATATATATATATATATATATATATATATATATATATATATATATATATATATATATGTGTGTGTGTGTGTGTGTGTGTGTCTGTCTGTCTGTCTGTACTCGATAGATTCAAAAACCAAAACCATACATCCAACCACCATGAAAATTTGGGAAATTATTAAATATATCCCTAGGTAGGTTTTTGAAAATTTTTTAAATCAAATTTGAAATTCTAGTTTCTCCCGAACAAATATATCCCCAAAATATCATAATAACATTTAATTACTACTATTTGTTAAAAGTGTAAACATGAATAAATTGAAAAATTAAATTTTTACCCATGAAATTTACTCATAGAGAGAATTTACTTTTATGTAATTAATTAAACTGTATAAAAACAACATACCCATAATAACAGTAATAAAAATATAAATCACAGCGTAAGTAATATAGTGAATCATTCTATTTATATATATTTCAATTAATGTTTTAATACTACAAATTATATTAAAAGTTAAAATTTTTAAATACATAAATTGTATTGCCTTTAAGATTGCAAAAAATTAATTTAATTTATAAAAAACAACATTAATGCGTTTGACGTTCAATTTTTCTCCAACTAATTCTAATAAATACAAAAAATGCAGTCAAAAACCTTATTTTTAATACCAGAATATATAAATTATTAATACGTGAATAAATAAAAATATTATTGATTTTTAAGTAGAAAAAGATAATTTTAAATACGTTTTACTTAACCCGACAATTATGCCACCAAAGCGAAGTGCCATTTGCCGATCTACAAATCAAGTAAAAAGAAGAAGAGAAGAACGAGCTTCCGAAACAAGTGAGCAGAGACACGCTAGGCAAGAAATATATCAAGTTTACTTTGGTGTTGCTAGATCATTAGAAATGAGTGAACAGAGGCCAGCAAGTCAGCAAAAGAATCAAATTTGCAGGACACATACAATACGAACGATGCATAATGATTTGAATTTACGTGGTTTCAATTACAATTCTCTTTACAATTACAATCTTCATTCAAGTGTAATTTTGGAAAAAATGTGTAAAAAGTGTTTGTGTTGTGGTTTTCAAAAATTGGAAAGTTAAACGTAAAGTTACCAGACTTGCGTTCACCACCTGAACCATTATTAACTATAGTATCAGGTGAAACAAGTCAGTCATTTCTTTTTGAAAAATATACGCAAAAACAATTTGTGCTTTCTACTGTCATCGTGCTTAACAACGAATATCGTTAGCGCAAATTAAATGCCAACATTTAAAGTACAAGGGTAAATTTATCACCATGCTGGATCACTACTACCCTTGCCAAATGCTTGTAAAAATATCTTCAGATGCATTTTATGGGAAATACTGACAAACAAATCAACAGATGGTGTCAAATAAATATGAGTACTAAACGAGAGACTGTCACTGAAATTAAAAAAAATTGATCTCATATTGAATTAATTAAATTATTTATAACTGTCATTGAACAAATGACATCTGATGATTACAAAGTAAAAATAAAGACATATAAAACACCTATTGGTCAGCATTGAAGACAATTCAGCGCAACAACGATCGATAAAATGGCAGTTGTCATAGTTGGTGAAAAATGTAATTCTCAAGATATAATTCTTCATCGTATAATTGGTGATATCCAGCAAGTATCAGAAACGCATCATTCATATGATGCATTACAATATCTCATTCTATTTTGGGAAGGAGAGGATGAATATCATTTTAATATGAATATGAGAAATTCTTTAACTAATGTGGACATTAACAAAAAGGTCAATGCTATGAACTATTATGCATATCGATCGATGATTCGTCAAAATGTTGGTAGTTATATATTGAAATGCAGACAATTATTTCATCAATACATGGTTGACATGTATGCAAAGAATAGAAAGTCATAGACTCCTCTACATACGACTAAATCAAGTCAAATTGCTTTCTGTAGAGTACATACATTTACATGATGCAGTTGTAAATGATGGCAATTTCAGTGACTTGGTAAAAATGGTCATTTTACCAACCACATTTACAGGCAGCCCAAGACACATGTATGAATATGCAAAAGATGCAATGACGTATGTTCGAGCATATTGTCGTCCAAATTTTTTCATCATATTTACATGCAACCCAGCATGGGATGAAATAACGGAGCTTTCACTAACTTGACAATCACCATTAGATCGTCAGATCTGATCAGATCATCGTGATATTTGTCCACATGTATTTAAGAAAAAATTAAAATCTTTAATAGATTTTACTGTCAAACACCATGCATTTGGAGAGACGCGCTGTTGGGTGTATTCCATTGAATGAAAAAAGAGGTTTACCACGTGTGCATATAATAGTGTGGATAATGTAAATGATAAGACTAAACAGAATTGATGAAGTTATCTCTACAGAAATACCAGACATAGAAATTGATAAAGACTTGTACGATTTTGTCTGAAAAAATATTATTCCTGGTCCGTGTGGCTAAATAATAATTCACCATGCATGTCAGATAGAAAGTGCACAAAGCAGTATCCTAGAGACTTACTTGCTGGAACTATTACATGCGTTGATGGATATTCGCTCTATCGACGACGATCTACCAAGGATGGTGGAAAATCTATTAAACTAAAAGTACTCAGCAATGCTATTGTTGTTTATAATCGTTGGATAGTACCATATCATCCATTACTAATAAAAACCTATAATGCGCAAATAAATGTTGATTACAGCAATTCAATGAAAACTATAATATACATTTGCAAATATGTGAACAAAGGAAGCAATATGTCAGTATTTTTATTGGAAAATACAACTCCATCTAACGATGAAGTCACCCAATATCAACTGGGAACGCTGCATATGTAACAAATAGGCTATTTGGCGTATTTTATTATTTTCTAATCATGAGTGACATCAAACGGTTGTTCATTTAGCAGCACATCTTGAAAATAGACAGCGTTTACGTTCTACATCAGAAAATGCACGTGCAATACCAACATCAACACCGCCATCAAAATTAATTGAATTTTTCAAATTATGTAGAAATGATACCTTTGCAAAGACAGTATTTTACTCTGACGCATCAAATTATTTTAAGTGGAATAGCATCAACAAGAAACTTTCAGCGTCGTAAACAAGGTAGAACAGTACAAGGACACCTAAATTTATATTCAACTTATGCATTGGTCGTCTGTAAACTGCACATCCAAATAACGCAGTATGCTTTTATCTAAAATTATTTTAATCTGTGCTCGTGGACTAGCATCTTTCCAAGAATAGCTCAACCACAGCAGATACGTGCACTATTTTCCATCACACTAACTAAATGTTTTCAGGTTAATCAAAAAGATCTGCAGGAAAAATATAAAGATATGACTTAAGACATTTTAAATCACATGCTTAGAGTAAATACTAATCCCAACGATCAATTTGCAACAAATATATGCAATAAAACCTTGATTTTAATTGAGGATGAATATTTGACAATAGCGAACAAATCACTGACAGAATTGGGAAGTATTGCTCCAAATAGATCTGGTAATGACATATTCGATCATTTTCGATCAACGCGAAACGCACTTCGATGTTAATGAACTACAAACATTTGTTCGAATCAAACTACTGATATTGGTATTAGAACAATGAACAGCATATAATTCAATTATAAATGAAATATCTAACAAGAGTCGTGGTTTATATTTCCTAGATGCACCTGGAGGCACTGGCAAAACTTTTCTTATTTCAATTATTCTGGCAAGTATAAGATCATAAAATAATATTGCAATTGCTATTGCACTATCTGGTATTGCATGAACTCTTTCAGACTGTGGTCAAACAGCACATTCAGCATTAAATATGCAGATAATTCAAACTCCAACATGTAATACTAGCAAATATTCTGGGATGGGAAAATACTAAGATCATGTCAGCTTATCATATGGGATGAATGCACCATGACACACAAGAAATGATGGAAGCACTGAATTCAACATTACAAGATTTGAGAAGAAATGAGAAACTTTTTGGTGGTGCACTAATTTTGCTAGCTGGTGGTTTTCAACAAACTCCACCAGTTATACTTCATTCAACACCTGTAGATAGAATTAAATGCATGTCTCAAATCATGAGTGTTATGGCGGTATGTGGAGTAAATATCTTTAATAACCAATATTTGTGTTCAATTGCAGCAAGATGAATTTTCTGAACGATTTTCAAAACAATTGTTAGATATTAGGAATGGCAAAATAGAAATGGATGAATCCACGCATTGTATTACATTACCAAAAAACTTTTGTCAAATTGTAAAATCTACTGATGAATTGATTGTCAAAATTTTTTCCAAATATACCTCAAAATTATAAAAATAATCAATGGGTTAGTGAGCGAGATATATTGATATCCAAAAACATTGATGTGAATGCAAGGATTCAAAATGAAAAACTTGATGAAGAAACAACATATAAATCCACAGATACTGTTGTCAATCACGATGAATCAGTTAACTATCCAACAGAATTTTTCAATTCATTGGATTTACCAGGAATGTCATCGCATATTTTATCTTTGAAATTGGTTCTCAAATCATCTTTCCACAAAATATAAATCCACCACGACTATGCAATGGAACTAGGCTATCAGTAACAAAGTAATGAATAACATAATTAAGACAACCATTTTAAATGGAAAACACCAAGGTTAACGTGTAGTACTATCACCAGTTCCCATGATATTTACAGATACTCCATTAAAGTTTAAGCGTCTACAGTTTCCCTTACGACTAAAATTTGTAGTGACCATTAACAAAGCACAGGGACAATTATTGCAAGTATGTGGATTAAATTTTATAAATCCATGCTTCTCTCGAGGACAACTGTTCTTTGGGTGTTCATGAGTTGGAAAACCCTCAAATTTATTTGTTCTTACACCAGATAAGAAAACAAAAAATGTATATTTACAAGCATTACTATAAGATAAAGTTCACCAAATCAATTATCAAATATCATAAATTTCATGATGTTATTTCATAATTACAAAATTTATGTTCAATTGTAATCCGTTTGCAATATTGTTTAATATCACAAGTGAAGAACGATGTTCATTCTACCTTTAACTATGTATATGTTTTTTACGCATGCTATATTCAAATGGCATATATGTAGCGATAATTTTACTGTTATTTTTCATTTGGATGTATTGCATACATTTGATCATTATTAAATTATGTTAAATTATATGAAAACTTTGACACTTAGAAAAAATTTATTTCTAGTTTTTTTTCAATTAATCCACTACGTTAGCAAGTAAATGTGCGTGTTCAAATTTTTAAGTATGTTACATAACAAAAGTAAAATTGTTGCGATTAATACATCAATTTTTATTAAATATTTCGTTTATATTTTATAATTTATAAAATCATTTTCTAAACTAATTTAGTAATAAAAAAGTGAATGGTTTTAGTCTGATTAATATTTTAATCAAAACACATATGCAAGAATTAATATCCATTTATATACGGTAATAAAGAATAATAAATATCTGCATAAATGAGATTAAATGAAAAAATATATTAGAGGATAAAAATAGCTGTCCAAAAACTTTTTACAGAAGAAATAATTGCTTACATGAAGTGTTTTTCATATTAGAAAAATGTGCGTTATTGAAATTTGTATCCCACTTAATGGTCAGATGAATATGCGTGTGTGTGTGTTCCTTTTAAAAAATAAGGGAATGTTAATTGATATGGATTTTAAATACTAAGCTTAAATTACTACAATTTTTATTCATTTATCATCAAATCGCAAATAAAGCGTGAGCTCATATACCAAGAAAACATAAAATAAAACAAATCCCAATAAAACATAAAAAGGAAAAGCACTTAATTCGTAAAAGTAAACTGAAGTATTTTTTTAATTTTGAAACTAAGAACATTAAAAATGCAGTTATAGTTAAGATGTTTTTTGGAAATTAATATCACATTTAATAATAAATGTTTGTGATTAAGAGGATATTTTTGAAGTTGTTTTGTTCAAGGGTAACAGAACGCGAAATTATTTTAACTTATGAGAACTTTAAGAAAACATGTTAAAGGGAGATTAAAAATGTTATACTATTCACTTAAAAATACCTAAAATTGAAAATATGGTATTATTATTGTCCTTAAATTAAGATTTATATATTAATCAATATTTTAATTTAATGTTTTTGAAATAAATAAAATAAAGTAATTTTAAAATGTATGATTAATTCATATATTAATCGAATCATACTGATAATATACAGTCCTTCTAAAATTAGATTCAAAACCTCTTTTTTAACAAAATTTTCACTCATTTTTATTTTAAATTCTGTGTGTATAACTTAGGTATATAAAGTTCGAACAAAATATGTAGGATTTTAAGCACAATAGTTCATAATAGAGAAAATAATCATAAAAATAAGGAAAAGAGCATTTTTAAAAAATAACTTAAATATTAACTGATTCATAGTGCATGTATAATAAATTCTTGAATCTTGCCAAATGTTTATTAGATATGATCTGTCTTCATTAATTAAAAGTTCTCCGTCACATAAGAATCATTTTCCTATGTAACACCCATAATTTGACACTTTTTTGAAAATTTTTTCCTGCTTTTGAAATATGACTTTTGAAAGTGGCATAAGGGGTTCAAAAATAAATTTTAAATGTTTCACAATGTATATATATATATATATATACACATACATATATATATATATATATATATATATATATATATATATATATATATATATATATATATATATATATATATATATATATATATATATATATATATAAATATATATATATATATACATACATACATATATATATATATTGATATATTGTTATATATTCTCTTAATAAACGTTATTTCAATGCATAAGCCACGTGTGTTAAATTCCTATTAGATGGATTAATTCTGCATACATATACCTAATTCAACTGCGTTTATAATCTGTACTTCTACACAACGACAATTATTTCGTAAAGATCAATTATTTCATATTTAATTAGAGAGAGATACTCTGCAATATATATTTATATTATTATTGGGAATATTATTCCTCTGGGTCCTGTAAGTACATTGAAACAGTTATTTAGATTTTTAATTTGTAAATGTTATCTATATTATCTGGAATTTTAATTTTTCTTTTACGATTTCCAAATTTCTCTAAAAAAATAAGCCTAATTTAATGAAAATAATCATAAAAATGAATACAATGCTATAAATTACCCCTTAAAAGGAATTAAAAATCCTCATATTTTTTGCGCTGGGAATGGAAACAAATAACAAGCGAAAAATGAGTTTCAAATTACGAAGCATAAAAAATATTTCTTATATAATTGTATTGTTTACCTTGAATTATAATTATTGCATCAAATAAAAATGTTTAATTTGTAAAAAAAAATTCAGAATCAAAAAATAACGTTTCTTATAAACAAAAAAAGAATACTGAGTTTAGAAAAAAAATTGGTTTAGAGGAAAGAGAAAGTTTGAAATGATTGTGAGAATTCCGAATTATATACAATTAGGAATGTTTTAATCCTTTGTCACGTACATCATTGAATGACTTCCTCATCTATTCTAAGTAATAATGTGATTTGATAAAAAGTAGGCACACTCACACAGAATATTGGAAAAGTTCGCCAATATCCTCTACAAATGGGCTTTCTGAGGAAGTTTAATTATTTTAACCTCTTCTCTAATACTCCCTCAATAGTGTCATTCCGCATTTACTTTCTTTTTTGTAATATTTAATTCTCAAAATAAATAGTTACTCTGTTAGTTACTCTCATTACTCTGGAATGAAATATAAAATAATCATTTTTCTGATATTTTTTACTTAAGAAACTTTTAAAATAAAATGCTATTCTGTTCAAAATAGAATTTATCATAACTTTTTAGACTCTTTTTTGTCGTACATAATTATATATATATATATATATATATATATATATATATATATATATATATATATATATATATATATATATATATATATATATATATATATATATATATATATATATATATATATATATATATATATATATATATATATATATATATATATATATATATATATATATATATATATATATATATATATATATATATATATATATCGTTATGCAGCATTGGAAATTAATTCTTGATATGCCCGTTTAGTACCACCTTTTTTAAGTATGGATTTTATGTAATTCAATGTGTTATATAGTGCTATAAAAGTTTTCGACTTTCTGGTTCTTTACTATATTGCTGTCCATGATTAAGGTTATATGTTCGAAAAGGAATATTATATATTAAATATGGTTTTCTAAGTTATTGCTTTCATCATAACAGATCATATAAGTCTTAATTATCATTGAGTAACTTACTAAATTTTGAGATATATTTTAATACCAAGTTTTTGTGGAGTACCTACTGTTTGTAACTAAATTTGAGGTATCATTTAATAAAACATCTATGAAATATATTTTTGTTAGTAAAAATCCTGGCATGATGACAAAATAAATAAATTTGTATGCAGTCTAGGGATATACAGAAGTACAAATTAATGGAAATTGTTGATGTGCTTTTCCTGCTTAGTTATAGATATGGAAAGGGCCTGTGTTTGACAGAAACTCGTAAGCCATTCCTTGTTGCTCAAAGCTTATACTATACTTCATCAATCGTGGTAGCAGAAGAGGTTTGGCAGGCAGTCTCTCAGCAATTAACAACAAGATATTTTAGTTTAATACTGACGGACATAAAAACTATACCTTTTAGTATTATCTTCTTTTTATGGGCTCAAATAGGAAATTGATTCAAAAGGTTCCCTTCTTTTTACTCAAATACGTATTAAATGAAAATGTATTTATTCTTAAGGGTTTTAGATTGTAATATTAAGGATACTAATTATTGTGGATCCATCTTGTAATTTCTCTGTTGTAAAAAGTTAATGACATAATGAACTGTTTTAAGTGGCAATCTTTGTACATTTTTTGTTTACGATTTCAGTTATGATTAGTTAGGCAATTTTGCGAAGGCTGACATAGTACATCTTTAGCTAAATCACAAATTTTACTAGCAATAACATCATGTGTTAATATTTGAAAGAGATATGGGCTGAAATTGTGTTGTAAAAGTATCTCAAAACCTTGTTTCTACAATATCAATGGCTGCTAGCAAAATAGGTTTTTTCACCAGTGGTGTGAGGCTTCTTACAACAGGATATTTCATAATAAATTTGGTTAGTCATGATTAAAGCTTATTTATTCAGTCAAAGATTTTCTTTAAAAAATTAATTTTTGCTTTCTATATGGCAACAATTTTAAAAGCAATTTTTTAAACTTTTTGATATCTCACTATATAATTTTTCCAAATGTCGTTTAATTTTATTACATTTCACCGCAAACACTTTAACTTTGGTGATTTCTTCTTCGCTTACTTTAGCACTGGTAAACCCAAAATTAAATATTTTTGAGAATATGTTCCTGGTTATATTATAAGAACCTCACTCGAACGGGTACTTGTTGATGCTTGAGTGTCGTTTAATGTTCAATTATAAATGCTTAAAAATGTATCTATGATTCCGCTTAAATCTGCTACCGTGAATATTTAATACAGCAACTTACAGTTGACATGAAAAGATACATAAAATACACATTTATGATACATTCGATAGCTATAAAATGATCCAATACTAGAATGAGACTTCCTGGAATAAAAACTGCCGTTATCCAATATTCTTTTCTGTTTGAGTAAACATATGCTTACATCTGCGTACACTCAAGACGTTATCTTGTCTAAATTTCAGAATGTTCGAGACAAATCAGAACTCACGAAATGGCAAGAATATCCGACTTGGTGGATGCAAGAGCAATGAAAAAACAACGGATTTCTTTTTCAATGTTAAGTATTTGTCCTTCAAATGATAATAAATTTCCATATTCTTGGTGAATTTATATAGTTTAATATTAAAAAGGTAACAATTAGCACCAAAATAGTCAAAATATGAAGTAGGCGTGACATAGGATTGAAAATAGTGCCATGTATACTAAAAGGTTGATTAATAAAATGACTATTCCTTTAAGATAATGACTTTCAGTATTCATGGCCCAATTTTCTATTGCGATTGAAAATTGGGGCATGAATATTTAAAGGTTGATTAAGAAAATGGCATTATGGAAAACGAAATATTCTGTACAGACTGATTTCTGTCTCATTCAAAACACTTTTTGAAATTGTCTAGAAAAAATTTGGCAACAGCAAGACAAGCTCTTAGTTTTAAGAAAACATAAATCCCATGTAAATGTTATTATAAATTACTATTATATTTTAAGAAAAAAATATTAAATAAATAAAATATAATATTCCTATGATCTGATTAATTCCACTCATAGTGAAATGAATTTTTTTGATATAAACTAAAAATATCTGCACTAAGCAGGACAAATATTATAAGAAATACTAATACAATCTGAGCATTATCCGTTTTATTTTATATTTGTGTAGATACAAAGATAGAAGTTTAAAATTTTTCGGTCTTACTAAAAGCAAGTAATTGATGTATGGGATTGATGTAAAGAAAACACATTATCCCAACAAATTTGATTATTAATTTATATAGCGTTAAGAGCGCAAAAGGAAAAATCCATTGGGAGTACTGATAAAAAGCATAACATACATTTCTATAAATACATATTATTTTCACAATGTTATTTTATTTTCAACAAGTCCTAAACAAGTCAATATTTCTCAGTCTGATTATAATAATTTTCAAAGTTTCTTAGCCTAATATCTCTTATAGCATACATAACATTTCTTTGCATAGGCATTGTATTTCCTCTGATTCCCATTGTAAATCCAAGAAAACTATTGAGTAAAAAGTAGATAAATGAAGTTTTAGCAATTAACGATTGCTATTTTATGGGGGGTAGTAATTTAGGGTTATTTTACAAAAATACACATTAAAAACAAATACGTCGTTATTTTAAAAAAATACGAAGATTAAATATTCAAAAATCAAGTACGTCGTAATAACTATTTACGATTGAAATTTTTAATAAACTGAAAAATAACAAAGCTGCTTCTTTTCAAAAGAACTAATGAGATTAAACCACATTAATAAGGCAATGTTACTGTTGGTTGTACATTTAATATCAAGATTTCTTGTTTTCTTTTGCCTTATTATTTTTCTCTATAATCTTGTTACTGGCAACATGCTTTATTTTACTATTGAGTGTATGAGTGGCAAGAGTTGTTCATGTTTATACTTCTGTAGAATAGCGTTCTTAGCCGCACAGTGCTGCAGGCATACCTTTATGTTAAATATTTCATGTTTAAAATTATCAATAAAGTTTTTATACAAAGATGATGCTTTTTAGTTCAAGTCAACTCTCTCTAATTACCCATGCAAAATAAATATTTTTACTAGTATGTAAGTTTACATGAATTACTTTCCAATTCCTCTTTTCAGTAAAAGTTTCTAATGAATAAAAGTCTGTGTGAAAACAAGTGAGACGAGAAACAATCATTAAAATTACTTTATCTTCTGTATAATTATCAAGAAGAAGTTCAAACAAAATATTTACTTTTCTTTCAAATACATAATTTATTAAATTTATAAGCGTTCAGCTTCTGAGGATGTAAATACTTAACATGTGTCAATTTCACATGTCTTTTGTAGTATTATATAATTATAATTGGTTAACTAAAGCGTCATCTCTTAGAAAAAATAGCACAAAAACTTTACGTGTGTGTCAGTTTTAGAGATTCACAAATAGGAAGTTACAAAAAATTTAAAAGTACCATGAACTTTTCTTTGTAACTTCCATTTGAATAATTCTGTCTTAGCAGAGGCCCTTTAATTACTATTTACTAAGAGATTTGTGTTCAATAAATTGTATAACGTAAGAAAAGAGAAAGGATATTATAAAGTTTTGATTTTCGGGATACAAAAAATCACATTCATACTTTTACGATTTCTAAATATAGATCCCTTTTATACTTAATCAGTTGACTATAAAAATTTAGCAGGTACTGTAATTTACTTCTGCAAAGAAGATTGACCTATCAGTTACAATGTCATATGTGGGACTCCAGGTAAAAAATGTTAATCGATATACATTTAAATTTGTCACATGACCATACTGCATACATAACATTATTCATTAATAATCTATGTAAGAAACTAATTTCTTGCTTGTTTCCTTATAAATGAACTAATTACCAAAGAAAAGTGTGGTAGAATTCGCAAAACATTTAAATTGTTAAAGATGGTAAATGCTTCATTATGTTTAAAATCGTAACTAATGATGGAAAATGCATATCATCTGTCTTACGCATCAAAAAGGCAAAGTATAGATCTTTGAATACAATTCCATTACTTTATTGGATTGGTGAAAAGAAAATGTAATATGATAAAATAATCGTATATTTTTTGAGAAGTACAAGACAAGTCGAACCTATCAAATTGGAAGAACAGAATGTAATCATACCCATCTGGGGCACTACTAAGTCTCTTTCAGAATAACTGCAAAAAATGAACGATACAGAGCTCATGCTTCACTATGACAATTAATCTTCTCATTTTGCAAGATTTACAGTTGAGTTTCTTAGATAAAGTAAATAAAATTAATTGCCATATATTTAATTTACCTAGTTAAAAATAAATTTTGATTGTTTTATTCTAAAATAGAACATACGTGAATCCCGTGTTCAATTCGAAGAATAAATTTATAAAGCCACTATCGCATATTTTCATTGACTTCAAAAAATGTTTTGATTAATTTATTTAATGGTAAATTGAACTAGAGAAGTACTTTGTAAAAAACAGAAAGACATTTTTGAACATTCCTAAAATTCATCATTATATTTTTTTTAAATTTTATCCGTTTTTCAAAAATTTCATATTAATCATTATTAGAGTAAATTTCTATGAATTTAATAATTGCTTTTGATTACGTAGGCAATTTATGATCAGTATATTTGTTTACTTAAAACAAATATACTTATCATAAAAACAAACTTCAGTATACATGAATTATAAAAGTTTATCATTTCATTACTTTGGATGTTTCAGCATTAAAAAATGTAATACACAATTTTTTACATTTTTGATAAATTTATCTTTTAAAGTTGCCTCAATGAATAATGATGCAACAATATATAATATGCCTACATGTATTAAAAGACATACGCAATTTTTCAGACTAGAGAAATATTATAGTTTTCTCAAAACAAGTAATAATTGAAAAATAATTATTAAATTTTCAAGCTCTTAGCAAACTGACTAAAATTACAAATTACTTGTATTTTTTTCCAAATCAATAATTTAAGATGTTTACACTGCTGTGTATTAATGTAGATCATGGCTGTTTTCGTTGAAAACTAAAATTTTCAACAAAATTTTTAACAGAAGCTTCTTTTCAGTATTTACATGATGACAATTATGGAATCAATAATTGTAGACTGAAAACTTAAGCAATCTTTGAAAAAAATTTAAACTCAAAATTCACTGTTCAATTAAGTAAAGAAGTTTTAAAAAATAAATTAATATTAAACATTGTTTCAAGCGAAAGCTGATATTATTGAAACATTGAGGTTCAGATATTTTCAAAAAGTAAAAAAAAAAAAAAAAAAAAAAACACTTGATGTAAAATGGGGACTCTCTCTCTAGCTCTCTAGCTCTGTCGTTATTTTTAAGCATTTACTATTTTTGTATCTTGGAGATTTATTTTATAAGATAAGAATTTAATTAAAATATATTCTGAGATACATAAATAATATTCAGTTTTCTCAAGTCGTTAGAAATGCAAAGCTCAGGAGAATTTCTATTACACTAGACAAAATCGTGCGAAACAGTTTTGAAAAATTTGATTAAAATGCATCTTATTTAGTTTTTAATAAAATATTTAAATACTTGATAAATCAGTATTTTTAGTAAGAATATATATAATAGACTTAGTGTTACTACAAGTTTTCTTAGTTTTGCTTTTGAAAATATGAAAATATTTATGAAACAGCGTTAATACGAAAATATTTGTTAAACAGCGTTTTGCGTTATATAATTATTAAACTTCTTTTACATTTAAAACAGCTTTATTTTTATACAAAATATTTTTAAGTAAATGATATATTTTTGAAAATTTTAAAACGTGTGAATAAAATATTAATCTTAAAAAAGGTATTTATTTTGACTGTGAAACTAACTAGTTTCCTTTGATTCGTACTATGAAAATATCTATTGTGAATTTTAGTCATTCAAGGTAAAACACAAATTGTTTTCCTTTTTTAAATGTATATATTTATAAAGTTTACTGTCAATTTAAAAAAATTTTAATTCTAAAAAAAGTAATAAAATTAAATTGTGTATTTTATGCAGAAACATTTTTGTAAAGAAATATATTTCTATTTTATGTTTTTTTGCAGAATTATGAAGACAGATAATTATAAATATTAAGATAATTATTGCTTAGTATTCAAATCAAGGGACATTTCAGTACTAGGGGAAATTCAATTCAGAGAGTGGTATGTCAAAGTTATAATGGAATTCATGTTAATTTAAAAAAAAATAAGCATTTGAATTTTCAAGTAGACTATCCTTATAATCAACCTATTAGGAATTCAAAAAACTACATATTTTGCCACTGTTTTTTTTAAAGTTACCATTTAATGTAAAATGTAAATAATTTTGTGTGTACATTATGTTTATTAATATATTGATTTACATATCTTTTAAAATGAATAGTAATAAAAAAACAAAATTATGCAACTTCCATAATTCCTCATTACATATACAACATAATCTTGAATTTATTGCAAACAATTTTCTTTTTGTATATGCAATAAATTTTACAAAAGTATTTGAAAATTTTGATGTACTGATTACTGTGTACAAAATTTATATTGAAACAAACAAAATATTTCCCATTTGAAGACTGTTTGAAAATTGAAAAGAACTTAAGAAAATTTATAAATTCCATCCCTTCTAGAAATGCATATAATAAATTGGACTTTGTTCCTGAATTTCACATAAAATAGGTTTTCATGTATGCGTGTCATGGTTTTACTTTTTTTTAATCAAAAAGTATGATTGTTTTCCTATTCTTGCTTTCGAAATGTTATCCATACTGTAGTTGGCAAAATGTTTTCAGATATATATACAATAAAAAATTATATTAAATTATTTTCTGCATTTTATTATACAAGATATCATCTTTCTCATTTTGTTGGCTTCTAGTTTTAAATTATGATATCGCAACAAGATGTAAAATAAACAAGTTTTATCAGGTGAGCTTTCACCGTTGTGCATGATTTTATTTTGGAACTTGAAAAAGTAAGAGCAGCCTTTCTCTTGTTTCTTAATTTTTTTAAAATATTTGTAAGCACTTTAATTAGAACTTCCATTTTAGAAATTAATATATTTCTCGCTTTTTTTTAAATCTTCGAAACTGAACACATATTAAATCTTACGGAGTCATGCACTTATTCATTTCAATTAATTTTATACTTAAATAAAATATGAAAATTAGATTGCCGTATCTGGTGCTCAAAAGAGTTATAATGCATGCAGCAGTATTTTTAGAATAAATCACGAAAACGTGTTGTTAGGGAGTATGGTACCCTCTTACAGACACACAGGCCACTCAGCGTAATTACACACAGATACACAGCGTGATTTCAAACTTAAAATATGACAGTTTGTTATTTACTGCAGCAATTGCTCTCACTCCTTCAGCAACGCTGTTTTCAATCCCTGGATGTTTTCTGGAGGGGTTTTGCAAGTTACAATTGCCATTCCTAGAGTGTCTCACATATGCTCTATAAGGATGAAGTCTTTATAAGTGCTATGGTAAACAATCCAGGAAATATAATTCCTTTCTAGAGATTCGTCTACCATAAGAGCTTCGTATGCATTCACTTTAACTTTCATTAAAATAAACTCATTGCCAACTGAGCCCGTGAGAAGGAGATCATAGGGCTTCAAATCTTCAACCCTGTACCTCATAGCAACCACATTGCCTCTATAAAAACATGGAAAAATGCGTGGTTATCTAATATGATGCCTGATCATACCTTTAAAGCTTTGCCACTATTATGGTCGATTTTGCGGACAATAGCGTACAGGTAAGGGGTCCCTGGTTCTTGCATTATAGACCTACAATGGAAATCTATGGTTAGGATGAACTGGGAGAGTAGAAAAATGGCAATCATCTATGATTGTCGTTGTTTAGAATGAATTTTCCCAAGCTTGCTCTCAGTAGATATATTTTCCTGGGACTGTTTTCATAAGATGCACAAGAACGCTTTACTCTAATTGGAATACTCTACACATCTGGACTTGAGATTGGTCTGCTTCGAGCCTCCTTACAGAACTCTATCCCATTTCCTCATCTAAATGCTAGTTACTACTCATTTTGTTCCAACGGTGGGCACTTGGGTGACGAACCCTATTCTACAACAAGGCCAGAAACTGCTACTGATTTGTCGTCACCCAGCGGGCGCCTGTGAACCAAGTTATGGAGGGGAGTAGCGTTGCCCTCGCCATACCCCCACAAACCCGTTTATAGGATGAGCCATATTCTTGCATCATCACAGAAGAAAGGACAGAGAAACATAGAGAGAACAGTGAAAGAAACAGTGAAGTCCAAACCACGGTTTACGCCCGGGACCCACAGCTCAGAATTCAGGAATGCTAACCACTCAGCCACCGGTCGTCGGTTATTACTCATTGATACTTTAATTTAGTTCAATTGATTGCTGCACAAGAACATTGAAAAGCTCGGCTAAGTGTGATAGAGAAACGAATGTGTATTTTCCAACGGTCGCTTATAAAGGCTGTTCCTCTACTGGCTCCCCACACACATACCTGCATCCTAATGTATACAAAGTATATGATTTGTATCTTTGTCTTGAACTAATATGTTTATATTTCATTCAGTTCTTTTCAGAAATTCAACAAAATATACAAATATCTAAATTCTGAACACAACAGTGCCAAGTTACATAAATTTACATAATCCAATATTAGATTATGTAAATTTATGTAACTTGATGTTACTAATATACAATGCAAAATAAAAATTTATGCCTATACATTGAATCAAAGCGAACATAAAAGATTTATTTTATACTGTTGAGATATGAGCGGCATATCAATGCAGGAGATTATCTGTATTGAAAAGGATAAACTATTGTGGAGCGTCAATCAAAATCTAAATATCATTGTATCGTGTCTTGTTCAGCATAAAGTTAAATAAAAAAATCTTATATTAATATTTGAAATAATAAAATGTGGAATATCACAGGGTACCTATGTTCCCAAAAAGATATGTTTTCACACTAAATTATAGTTGTATTAAATATTTTATCATTCTTTAATACACAAAAATAAAAATTCTTCGCTAATGGGTACAGAATAAAGAAGTGTATCATGTATTTTTGATAATTTTATAAATAAACTAAAATAAAGGAATTAAAAGAAAATGCATAAAAAAAGTTACAAATTATAATCTGCGTTAGATGATTATAGACAGTTAAGCAACACACTAATACATTTGTTTTTAATTGCAATTAAAATAAATAATTTTCAACACTTCATCCTGCATAGAGTATTTTAAAAAACTATAAGTAAACTGAATTTTTATAATTCACTTTTTTCTTGTTCACACGTTTTTAGTAATTTGTTGCGATCACTGACATATTGATCGATTATATTTGAACTACATCTATAAACAAAAAAATTGTTTTTACAAAACATTTGCAATAAAATAAAATGTAATTCATTGTTATTATTTAATTACATTTGTCTTTATTTGTTAATAAAAAATAGTAACAGGAAGCAGGAATGCTTTGAGAATTTTAAGTAAGTAATAGATCTTAGATCTTTACATATTCAGAATGTATCAAAAGAATATATATATATAACAGCAATGACTTATAAGAAGACAAAATTTTAAATCATTGAAGCATATTTGTAGTTTAAAATAAAAAGAAAATTATCAATAGATCAAAATATTTAGGAGAAATTTTTAAAATCTGATTTTATACAACATAGGAAACTTAAAATATTAAAAATTCTAAAATGCATTACCAATTCAGTTTTATCAAACTATTTTTTGTAAAACAACATGTTTTGTTTAATGTATGCTTCGCAAGGTATTTGTACATTGAACATAATGAAAGACGTTCCACTGTATTTATTTATTATTCAATTCAAAGCATTATTAAATTTCTTGGATAATATTCATTGTATTTTTACTGAAATGATTTACTGTAAAATAAGTTGTAAACTATATTGAAAAAAGTATTTCAGAAGAAATCTAGAATAGAAAACTTCATAAACTAGAGATAAATCATCAAAATAATAAGTTACCTAGAAAATAATATTTCAAAAATTTGAAAATATGTATATACTAAAAAACAGCTTCCTTATAATAAAAAGCAGCAAACACTCATTTAATTTCAGAAAATTTAAAGCAAAGATTAAAATAAATTACTTTTAATAGTCTGCAAGATCCAAACAAAATTATTGTTTTTATATTAATTGGCATATTAAGAACTTAATACAACAGGAACCAATTAAAATAATGAAATGTTTCTCAGTAAATCATAATAAGGATCGTTGAAAAAAATCATTACAAACAGCTTGTATTAATTTGTTTTATGTAAAACTAATACTACTATTATTTTAATTTAGGAAATAATTGAAATAAAATGAACAGAACAATAATTAAGTAATAATTTAACTTTAAAAAATTATTTATTTATTTCTACTCTGATTTACTTAATTTATTTCAAATTTTTGTTTGATTGAGAATGCGGTACAATAAATCATAAATATTCTTATACTTTAAGGTTACATTATTTTTAATTATTTTATTGATGACTGACACTTGACTGAAAGAAAAATTTTAAGTTTTATAAAGAAAGCAATTCATTATTAATACAATTTTTAATTCATTTTGTTAGGAGATACTTTGTTAAGAGATAAGATATTTCATTTGTATAGAGATACATTGAAAGAATTTTGGAAAATTACATTTTTGATAAATTGTGATTAATAATCAAAATTACTAAATTGTTTTCACATTTTTGAAAATTTATGCAAATGTTTAATGAATTCATATATATTATTATCTATGATGTCCTAACAACTTAATCAAATTTTAATAATTAAAAATTAATCATATATATTGATTGATTTCAATATTTGCTTTCAAATTTATGCGTACATAACATTTAAATCAATCATTCAGAATAAAAAATTATTTATATCTGAATTATTATTAAAACATAAAATTATTGAACTTCTACAACTTAAAATCAGAACCCATGAAAATCAAAAAGAATATCAGAAATGCAATTTAAAATTGTATATAAATGGTTTTTATGCATTTCGATGTATGTAGTAGAAAATAAAATATAATGCTAAAAATAAAAGCATAAAGAAATGAAAAATTTTAATCCATGGATGAAGATAATGTTAATAGCTATATAATTTGAATTTCACAAAAAAATTTTCTTGTAATTTTTAAATTTTGGTACTCAGATATTTTCATGTACGTTTTCGTAAACCTATTATTAATAAAAACAGCAAAGGTCTTTTATTAAAATAATCTTGATAATTTTCCGTAAACCATTCTAATTTTAAAGGTGGTTTAATAAATAATAAAATGTTATAATTTTCACATAAAAACACAAATTTATGTTATATTTACTTAAACTTATTCTGGTATTTTGATATGAGAGTTTTATTTGCTGTTTGCTTGTATTTTCTCCGTCATTAAATGGACAAAATTTGATGTTTTCATAGACCACATTCCAAATCTAAATGTGTTTGCAAAAATTAAAAACGTGCAATTGCTCACTAGGGTGGAGTGAAAAAAACTTTTTTTTCTTTTCGATTTGCTATAGTACGTATAAGTTGTCTAGGGTGGTAGTATAAAAGACATATATTTTTTTTTGAAATAGGATATCTTCCGATTGCGCATGTACCTTAAATATTCAAAAACTCAACAAAAATTGAAGATTTTCAACAATTAAAAGACATTTATAAAAATTCATATTTTCTCATGCTATACCCTGAATTTCAAATGTATGACATAAATGAGAATGATAAAAAGAAATTAATGAAAACATGTAATATCTTCCGGTCGCGCATGTACAGAAATTTTTCGAATATTTAAAATTTTTCAAGTCGTTCTTCCTAAAATAAAAAAATAAAATAAAAAATTCAATTAGTTTTGGCGTGATATCGTATTAAAAATTAGTATTCAGATAATTAGATATGCATTTTTTAATGTGTAGTGCATTCCAATCATGTATATATATATTGGATTTTGCTTACAAATCGATCAACTGAGAGAAAAAATCTACGAATCTTATGGGGTCATTCTATGGTTATTGAATTGCTTTAAAACATACAATTAAAGGGCATTTAATTACATTTTCTATGCAATATTAACTACATTATATTCAGTGCATTACTTGTGTCCTTCACCAGAGAGTTCATTCATCTGAGTGACGTGTTAGTTTGTTGCTAGGCAACATGCGACATGCGACGTGATAACGATATGATTATCAGTTTAAGATAAAAAGCCAGTATGATATGTACTGTGTTTGCTGCTCTTTTGTTAATTTATTTATGAATATTTTCAATCTTGTTTTAAAAATGGATAAGCTGTTGTCCAGACAGATTACGAGAAATGAATTTGACTGTCCTATACTTGGACATTTAAGAGATTTTTTGTCTAATAAATTTCCAACGCACGAAGATGTCATTCGATGTTGCTTTGAAGAAAGAAGAAAGTTAGCTGCAGAGTTCAACAATAAAAAAGTAAATTATTCTGTATTAAGTACTATAGTAGCAAAAAAGAATATGGCTCTATTTTAAAAGGCATCGATCCCTACAGTTTTCGAGTACAGAATTATTCAACTCATTAGCGCGTACAATGACAAGTACTATAAATTAAGAAAGTCATATTCTCGAGATAAGGAGAAAGAAGCTTTTAAAAAAAGAATTGAGGATTTTAAGGGAGAAGCAACTAAGCTGTTTGATGCTTCATCGTGTAAATGTATAATGAGTGTGAATTGCAATTGTAATACGAATCCATATCAGTGTCAATGTCCCAATTTTAATGAACTGTACTTGTGAGAAATCAAAAAAGATTGCTATTATTGAGTGATATTTTCTTTATCATCAAAAAATGCATGGATTAGGAAAAATTGGAACATTAAATAAAAATAAGACAAAAAAATTGGAAAAAAAAGCTTAAAAAAATTCACTCAACTCCAGGAGTGTGATTCGAAAGCTATTTCTTCTAAATTTATTTTTAGCAAAATAGATTGCTCAGAAGATATTGGAATGCAATTAAATGCTTCTCCCATTGAAGAAAATGACCCTGATTACAAATTACCTAGCTCATCGAAGAAGTCATCTCCATGGCAAATGAGACTGAATTTAAAAGCAACAGCATTACATAGCGATCGTTACGGAATATCCAACAGGGCAACTGCTACTATTGCTTCAAGCGTACTTGAAAAGTTGGATTAAAAACTGAAGAAAACTCTTCCCAAGTTATAGACATCTAAATTTCGGAGAGAAAATATTCGCAGCAGAAATGAATTTCAAAACGAAAATTTAAAGAGATTAGTAGAGACGTATCGTGGTATTTATTTCGATGGGAGAAATGATAAGACTTTGGTTTTAGGAATGATAGGTTCAAAACAGTTTAGAAGAACAAAAAAGAAGAGCATTATTCTTTAATTAAAGAACCAGGTTTTATTTATATTGGCCATGTGTCTCCATGCTCTGGCAATGCAAGGGACATCGCTCGTATCATACTATCGTCTTTGAATGAAAACGAATTTTCGCTAGAAGACCTTGACTTTATTGGATGTGACGGTACTAATATTAATACTAGCAGTAAAAATGGCGTCATTCGTCAAATAGAAGCCTACATTAGACGTCCATTGCAATGGGCTATTTGCTTACTCCATTTTTATTGAATTGCCATTACGTCACGTATTTAAACATTTAGATGGAGAATCAAAGTGGCCGGAGTCCTTTTGTGAACCGATTGGGCAACAATTTATCAGGTGTAAAGTGCTGCCAATTGTAGCATTTGGACCTAAAGAAATAGTAATCCCCGAAGTGGATCGAGATATATTAAGCAGCTATCAAAAGTACTTGTTGGATATTTCCCTTGCTATAAAAACAGGCAACTGTTCCACTGATTTGTCTCACCATAAACCTGGACCTATTTCTTACTCAACAAGGCTTACAACTTCCAATAGAGTCCTTAGAATGTATGCAAATATAGCATGTCCCTCAGACGAGTTAAAAATTTTAGTCACATTTATTACTGAATCTTATATGGCAGTTTGGTTTCAAATTAAATCAAATAATAAATTTACAGATATACCTATTCACATATATAAAGCTAGAGAAACATCACGTTATCTACCAAATGATCTAAATAAGTGACGGATTCCGTAATCGAAAGGAATGCATTCTTTGCCCACCATGAAAATATATTAGTTGCTATGATTTTTGACAAAAGATAACATATACGGGAACTTGGCTTAAGATGAGTTTTAAAAGCCAGGAAATGTGTTTCAAAAGAAGAAGTAATTCGAAATTTTGTTACACCAAAGGTTGAATTCAACGCTACTGATTATACTGAACTGATTAACCCCTTAACCGTCTGAGGTTCAGTAAAGAAGGTGCTTCATTTTTGCTTCGCGATGGCAATATAGTTTTGGCTTTCACTGCAATGCAAGCTTTTCCCCCTTTAGAACTTGTCAAGAATACAAAAGCCTCAAACTCTTGATGAGCCGGATTTCCGTTTTACCCTGGACCACCTCACAATAATCACATTCTAATCACTTAAAGTGAGGAAAGACCATTAATCGTTGTCAGCTGAAGAAACACACGTGTGCACGTGTGCTAGTACTTTTCTCTGTGAATGTCCTGCTTGAAAATATCTTCAAGTCTCTATTATAATTTTTTAATTACAATAAATATTAATTTTATTTTATTATTTCGAAAATTATTATCAATAAATTTAATTTACTTCTACGCAGTTTTTATATTTAAAATTCTTAAATAAAAAATTATATATATGATAGCTAACTCAATGAATATCATATTATCATAATTTTAAAATGACATTTTGTTATATATATATATATATATATATATATATATATATATATATATATATATATATATATATATATATATATATATATATATATATATATATATATATACATATAATAATTTTTTTATTAAAAATCAGAATTTTTTTAAATTTCCCAAATAGTTAAAATTGTAATGAATTAAATAGCTGTTAAAACGCGATAATTTACAATTTAAATATTAATTGATTTTAATTATTGTCGATACTTTTCAAAGTCAACACTATTTTTTAAAATCATCAAATAATTTTCAAAATTATTGAAAGAAACAGCTCTGTTGCTTTATACACAAATTGAAGAATTTCGACAAAATTTTAAAATTTTAATAGCTTAAAAAATAAGAAAAGCTCACTTAATTACTAAACAATAGACTTCAGAGTATATTATAAACTATTCATTTCAGTTGTAATTTTGTAATTTTTTTTTAATATAAATTTTACATTCAAAATATTTTAAATATAATTTGAAGTCTATTGTTAGTGAATTAATTTAACTTTTAATTTTTTTGCGTATTAAAATACATATTAAATTCTTTGTACAGAAAGATTTCTGTTTCTAACTATGAAAGAAATATCTCTCGATATAAGATTCATGTTGTGATTAGATATCTCTTATATTTCTTATATTGTTTTGCACAAATAATAAAATGTTGTATCTCACACTAAAAAATTTTAGAAGGAGAATTAAAGCAAGGAAATCTTAATGCTATTATTTCAATAGCATTCTAATAATTGAATATTAAATATAATGCATGTCAATATAACATTTTTTCAAATGTTCAAATTAGTCCTGCATTAAATATTTTTTCCTTCACTGAACTAAAACTGCTTTGACATGCAAATCATTAACAGTGGCAAATTTAACGAACTATTTTTTTAAAGTTCTTTAGTGAAATAAGGATTTGGTTTCCTTCTTCTTTTGATGGTTATAAAACAAAAATATTTAGCTCTCTAGTTTTCATTAGATTAAACAAATATTTGCAAATAGTTTTTATTAAAGAAGTAAATATTCATAAAATTTATTTTTAAAAGTACAATCATTAACCAGAAATGAATAATTCATCTAATTTTGACAGCATATTTCTGCATTAAAGTTAACCTATTAAAAATACGTATCTTTATTATTTTATCACAAAGATAAAATTTATTTACATGTTAAAAACATCTTATTGAAGATTGAATTATTTAGGTTTATATTATAATTAAGTCACATTGGAGTTTGTTTTCGCGTGTGTTTACACGAAAGGAATAAAAAAGTCATAACTTATAGTACTTATTTGAAATAATCTGTCTCAAGAATATAAACGTATAATCTTTAGTGCAATTGCAATTCTGTGAGATATTGAAGCATATAAAAAACAAAGCATAACTCTTTAAATATATTGATTAAATTAGTAAATCAAAATATTTCTTTTACATGCTAAAGGAAATTTCCTATTTTCCGGAGTTTATAAGAAACATAAACTTCTATTCAATGATTTTAAACTATAGTTACGGAATATTAGTTTTACATATCCTTAATTTTATAAAAAAAATTACTGAAATAATTTTGAACCTCATAATTAAAGAATTAAACAGTTTAACATATTATCTGCTGTGTTCCTTATACGGAATAATGTTTGTGATTTCTGAATTCAAATATTTTTTAAATAGTTAAATTGATCATTAGAGTTTATGGTGAAATCATATTATTATGTCTCAGAAATAAGTATGCATTTCTTAAGCAAATATTTAAGGGAATATTTCTCGTCACATTTTTCCAAAATTCGGAATTCTTGATGTATTTTAATATCATTTGCCAGTTCTACACCAAAATGTGAATTTAGTGAAAGTTTGAGTCAAAATAAAGTTTTCTTACTAAAAATAATAGCTTCTTTGTAAAGTTATAGGCCTTAATCGTCACAAAATAATATATTTTTTATGTGGAATGAAGAGTAACACTATTTCCATTCTTCAATTAGAAAATATTTATATAATAGAATTTATTCCTCCAATTTTTGTAATTACTTTGTGATCTTAATATTTTAAACAATGATTGAAACATGTGTACTGAAATTTTGAGTGGTGTGAAGCTATCAACATTATCAGATTGATGGTATTGACAAATTTGTGGAAGTTGGGAATTTTCAAATTCCGTGGGAAACCGATAAATTTAAATTGAAAACAAATGTAATATTGGTATAGTAGATGCACATTTCCAAACAATTTATCTTGAAAACATCTGTCTAATGATATATTCCATGTGAGCGTGTCAATTATTCGCCTTCAGCTGGCCAGAACAAATTATTCAAATGTCATACTTTCACCTTGCCTTTCTCTTTTGCGTATCTATATATATATATATATATATATATATATATATATATATATATATATATATATATATATATATATATATATATATATATATATATATATATATATATATATATATATATATATATATATATATATATATATATATATATATATATATATATATATATATATATATATATATATATATATATATATATATATATATATATATATATATATATATATATATATATATATATATATATAGGAGTGCGGTTTAATTTATACCTTCGCTCTCAAAAGCTAAATTCTAGTAGTTAGTTGCATCTATGAAAATATATATATTACCATTTTAGAAACATTATGTCTGATTCAAGCAGTGAAGAAGAATTTTATTTCTATGATGAAGATTACTCTTCGGACACGGATAGTGAATTTGATGATCTTTCTGGGGCTCGTAATTGGTACCTAGTTGATAGTTAAACAATATATATATATATATATATATATATATATATATATATATATATATATATATATATATATATATATATATATATATATATATATATATATATATATATATATATATATATATATATATATATATATATATATATATATATATATATATATATATATATATATGTGTGTGTGTGTGTGTGTGTATATATATATATATATGTATGTATGTATGTATGCATGTATTATACAAAGAAACTAAATAATGTTATTTATTTAAAAACCTGTTAAAAATGTAATGAAAATTAGTACTATATATATTTTTTATAAATCGCAATAATTAGAGAGTCTTCAACTATGAAAATCTAAATGTGAATAAGTATAGAAAAGTAAAACTGTTGCTTTCTTGAAATACTTTCAATTTCCGCTCACATTAGTTAAATCAACCATGACCGTTCAGTAAGTAAGTTCCCAAGCCACGATTTCACGGCAACCCTTCAATTCGGGGGTTGAAATCAAAGCACTGCAGTGAAGCCAGTCGCCCCTACCAAGGGGCTCGGGATAGCCGGAAAACGCACAGAAATTTTTGCCCAAGTGTACTCGGGATAGCCGGTTAAGAGGTTAATTGGATATCAGTAAAATTTATCTCCACCTCCAGTACTTCGAAACATAAAAGAAGACGAAATTAAATCTCTCATAAAATCTTCTGAAATACCGAAATGGGATCTCGCAGATTTTCCCTGTCATTCTCAAGCAGTTGAAAGATGTGTCAAGCTTGTATCAGAGGCTTCGCTGAAATCCTGGAGCCCAGAACCTAGAGATGGTTACATTACAGCAAACTTACGTTCAAGATCAATCATTCCAAAGTTTTCTAAGAAGTCAGAATATAATGTTGCCTTTCATGAGAAACAAAACTTTAAATGTCAAATCCGGTAAGAAAACATTTTTGTATATATTGTACATAGTTCGTAAACACTCTTCATGGCTGGATGATTGCGAAGGGTGTGGGTGGAACTCGAAGTGCAGCCACCTCCACGTGGTGAGTTCTAGGTTGTTTTGATAAAACCGAAAACGTTACATAATTTTTGTGTATCAAAATCAGCTGCACAATTTGCGTTGCAAATGCAGTGTTGAGAGTCTGTAAGCAAATTAAATAATTCAGATAAAAATGTAATGCATTTTCACCAAGTAAAAAACATCAAAAATCTCGTATTTTCTTTAAATTTCAAGCGCATGCGCGATCGGAAGATATTTTTTGGTTTCATTAATTTTCCTTAATCATTTTTAACAATGTATTCAGTTATCATTTCAAAGTATAGCGAGTGAAAAAAGAAAAAAAATTTCTTTAATTTCACTGTGGAAAATTTTTAATTTTTGTTTATTTTTTTCAAATTTCAAGACGTTTGCGCGATTGGAAGATTTTATGCAATGTCAAAATGTTTTATTTGCGTCTTTTATACCACCAATCTATGCAACTTTTGCGCACTACAGCATATCAAGCAGAAAAAAAGTACTGTTCACTCCACCCTATTGCTCACAGTTTACATAAAAATAAAATATTTTAGTTTTGTTTTTCGTTCACTGTATATTAATATTGTCATAAATTACACGACAACATTTTCACACCTTTCACACACAATGATTGTTGCAACTATAATATATATATATATTTTTTTCCTAAACATTTTATCTATATATATACATCTTCTTATCTAAACATTTTATTATTTTAACTGTCTAAAGCAGCTGAAATAATTTCAGGTTTCATGCAACAAACAACCAATTTCAGGAGATCATATGAAGTGACATCAAAATACAACTATTTATAGAAAAGTAAACGGTTTTCGAAATATAGAATATCTTGAAATATTTTAAATTCAGTTATTTATAGCGAAACATCTTTGAAACTTAATATTTCGATAAACATTGCATTCATATTTAATTTTTTTTAAATTATATGTATCTCATATAACAAATTTCTTTCATCTGTCTTAAAAATATGAATAAATATTCTTGAAAGTTTCTTATTGCAATATCAAAAATAATTTCTAATTTATTTGGAGATTTATCCTTCAGAAAAATAAAATTGAAATAAATTTATTTACTTGAAAAATGCTTTCGAATTTTTTCTTTCTTTTCATAAAATGTATGAAATATCAATGATAGAAATTCATATATATATATATATATATATATATATATATATATATATATATATATTATAATATAATATAATATATATATATATATATATATATATATTATAATATAATATAATATATATATATATATATATATATATATAATATAATATAATATTATATATACATATGTATATACATGTAAATAGATAGATAGATAAATAGATATAGATATATAATTTTTACCACTTCATACCTATTAAATATTTGTTGACATATATTAAATTTTATATACACTTAATTCTTTTCTTTGCATTTATACCCAACGATTTAAATCAAATTAATTGTGTGAGAAAATTATTATTCGTACGGTTTTTATCAGTGATTTTCAGACACTTGATTGTGAGCTCATTTTTAAGATATATATCTAAAATCTTAGTTTCAGAAATATTTTAGTTAACTGAGATGTATAAGAATATAATATGCATATTTAATTTTATGTAAAATGAAAATATATTTAGAACAAGATACTTTTCTCTTTATGTGGAATAACTATTGTAAGGATGTTATAATTGGTATTAGCACAATGAAAATTTTATAATAAACAAATAAAAATGGACGGTTTCTTTTTTATTTTTAGCAAGTTATATCAGATTTTCCATTTGAGAGATAATGGCATGCATTACAAAGATTGACTTTCATCAAGCAGTTTGTAAGCATTTAAGATAATATTTAAAATTGTTGAATGAAAACCACACTATCATATAGATTTGAATATTAAATGGATTTTAAAATAAATTAATAAATACAATTAATGAAAAATTTCTTTTTAATTGCATTTCATTTTCATTTATATTTTTTATATAATCATTTATATTATTTACGGGAGATGTTAAAATACATAGAACTATGGTTTACATTTTTATTATTTAAGAGAAATTTAATATATTAGCATTGATTGTTAGTAATAATTTTTCATACTATTTTTAACATTTATTATCATTTGGTATTTGATAGAGATTCGATTATACAAAGAAATAGAATGCAAACACGTCATGATTATTCATATTGTGAAATAAAGTCTTAAGGAACAGAGTTTGACTTCTTAATTTTTTTAATTTGTCTTCTTCAAAATTTTCATTAAATACATTGAATTTTAAAAATGTATTAAACAAAAAATAGTGTTTCTCGAAGAATTGATTTTAAAAATTTTTGATTAGTCATACTTTGACTTATACTGGTAATTCTATCTCTATTTGAATTTAATATTTAATAAAATTATTTTAAAATAAATCATTAAATGCAACTCAATAAATGCAATCTGATGTAAATTTGCAAAATTTGAAAAACACGTACAATGTGTTTTAAAATTATTATGATTGTGAATATTAATCAGAATTACTTTCAGAAATTTCTATTTTCTTATTAACATATATCTACACTCACAATTTTCTGCACATTTTCTTAATAAGTACACATCATATATTTTAGTAGATAAGCTGAGTAATATTATATTAGATGAGATATTATTTTATAACTAGAATATATATTCTAGGAGAAATACATTAATTCGGAATGTTAAATAGAGTATTTAGTATTATTTGCAAATTATCTTATCAATGAAAAGAAATTCCTTTTCATTATATATTTATGTAACAGAAATAATATTTACTTGGGTACAAACTTTATCCAATACACTTACATTAAAAGGTATTGAGAAAATAAATAATTGGAAGTATAAGCAAGTAGTAATTATCGAAAGACAATTAGTACGTGGATACAATTTCTAATCTCAGTTTCATTATTTAATTAACTGTATTTATAAATATAATATTTCAAATCTATGCAAAAGCTTTCATATTTGCATTTATTTTTTAATAATTAAAGAATCATTTAAAATGATATTAAACTTAATATTATATATATAACTGAAATTTAGGATTTAATGTGTGCATTTTTATCACGAATTTTATATTAGTATTTATATCACGTATATTATATTTAAATTAGTAAATATATTTTACTACTTGCAAACGTGATTCAGAATTTAATTCATTCAATATATTGATCTTAATAAACTCTTCACTCTGATTAACGTGAATAGCTTTTCCAGTTTTTCTAATTTGTTTCGATCTCTTTTGTTCACTAACTTTACTCCTGTATATAGCAAATCAAGTTTTGTTTCTGCTAATATTTATATTTTACAATACAAACCATTTACATTTCATTTGATTTTCACAAGTTCAAATAATCTACCATACATTTTTGCTATTATTTTAAGTATATAAATATATGTAAATTTGCAAATCCATGAATATTTAAACTTAAAATAATTAAGAAGAAGATTGTCTTCCTATTTTGTAAAAGCACATTTTGGTATCTAACACTTTGTAAATAACTGAAATTGTTCATATCTAGATGCATAAATAAAGAAATTCCTACTATCCAAGCTTGCTTGTTTCGCAGTTTCTAATATTATACACGAAATACAAATATTAGAACATACATTAAAAATTTATTGTTTCACAAACTATAATTTTTACTTAATTTTACTTAAAAAATTTTCTCTGAAAATTATGCAATATTTTTAATTTTTACTTAAAAATATTGCATAATTTCCAGAGAAAATTTTTAGAGTTCTAATTAGTAAGGGATTAAAATAAAAATTATCTAAATGGCTTCAACTTTTTGATCTAAATGGCTTCAACTTATTCAGCATAATTAAATTAGATTGAAAATTAGCATAGATTTCAGAAACATTTTTCAGTAAAAATGTTGAACAAGCACTTTTTTAAATTAAATTGATCTTTACGTAGCATTAAATTTCTTGTTGTATTATTCTGCTGTTGTTTTCAGCTAATCAGTTACTGAAACTATACTTAATTAAGTACAAATTCTATAACTAATTAATTGAAACAACAGCAGAATAATTATATGCACATTAAAAATTTAATGAATGTAAACAGCGAAATAATTTTTCTGCTATATATGTGTTAAAAATCATTTTTATACCAACTATAACATTACTTGCTACTGTAAAAATCGAATGAAGAAAATATATAATTAAATAAATTATTTTTCACTTTCTAATGAATGGGATTGTTTCTTGCTGCAATATTTTATAAAGTAATACCTATAATTCAAAGTTTATTCGTATTAATCTTTATAAAAGTAAATACCGATAGAAGATTATTAAAAATTACAATACAGTTTATTGAATATTTTTTTTTTATTTTAGTGCATGCAAATAAATTTTAATTTCTAAAATTGCTGGCAGAATTATTTAATCTGTCCTTGATTAAATAATTCTGCCTTAATTTATAGAAAAACTTGCCTTTTGAGATTTGCGAAACAATGTTATTTGCAAAAATGATTTATGAAAGAAAATTTGCATAGATATTACGATTTCTAACAAGATCTTGAATTTTTTAACCTCAATTATGAACTATTATTTGAATGTTTTTTTTATATATTTTTAAAACAATTATAGAAAAAGTATGTGCCTATAAAATTGCATTTCAATCTACAAGAAGCATTTTCATGTTTATTTCTTTAAACTAAATTTTATACCTAATTTCAGAATATTATTAGTAATCTATAAAATAAACCATCAAATCATTTTCAACAAACTATTAAAGAAATTATTTTGATACATATTTTACAATTTTAAGTATTCAATAACATTACATTACATACCAATTACATAACATTACATTTTACAATTTTAAGTATTCTGTAATAACACTTTAAATATTTCAAACAATAATACTTTAAGTATTTTTAGGCATTATATTTTAAAAAGGGCATGCATATTTCTCTCTAAATATATTCCGATGCTGCTTTTTTTATTCCCTGATTAATCTCAATAGATCTTTAAAATGGTCCAAGTTCACATAAAGTAACTTTTTGCAATTTAATATTTTTAAATTGTATAGGCATTTGATATTTATGCATTTATTCTTTCTGAAAATAATTTATTACAAGTGATTTATTTATATTAATATTTTTGATAAAATACAAGTAATTGGATTAAAAATTATATTTGAAATTTTCATTACCGTTTAATCAATATCAATTTGATCCTCGAATGTTTATTTTATATATTTGAATTTTTATTTTATATTAATTTCGTTATGGGTCTAATACGAGTCTATTCAACATTAATTTTCGTATTATGGTATAGAGAAAATACTCAAAATTATATAGATTGAAATTTTATAATTATTTTTTAAATTGCCAATTTTTAATACCAAAAATTTACTGCAAATATGAAAAAACGTATAACACCATAAATAGATCTGAGCTACGATTATTCTATTTTTTTTCCAACGGCGGGCACACTTGGGTGACGAACCAATGCCACAACAAGGCCAGAAACTGCTACTCATTTGTCGTTACCCAGCGGGCACCTGTGAACCAAGTCACGGAGGCGAGTAACTTTGCCCGCGCCATACCACCACAAACCCGTTTTATAGGGTGGGCCACATTCATATACCATCACAGAAAAAAATACTGAGAGAAAGTAGTACCCATGCCCGAACCGGGATTCGAACATGGGACCAACAGCTCAGGAGTCAGGAACGCTAACCACTCAGTCATTGGTCGATTTTCTATTTCTTAAATTAAATATTTATTTAAATATTTCTATAAAATAATTCTATAAAACAAATAAATTTCTAATATAAAATGCCAGGAAACGTTTTTTAGAAGAAAACGATAACCAAGATAAATATCAAAAATACTTTTCTTGACACATTTTTCCTTATGTTATCACTATCAGGTAAATTAAATTTTTATTTAAATTCTTTTTGTAAATTCAGAAATGTCAACAGTAAAAAAATATTTATGTAAATTTAATCCAAATGTTATTTTTGGTTTCTAATATATTTCTCAATTGATCAACTATTTTTTCAATACGAGTAATATAATTTTCTAATTTCCTTTAAATTTATTTTATTTTTATGCTTAAATTTTGTTTTATTGTTTTATTAAATATATTTATTTAGTTGTTATTATTTTTATATTAATTTAAATGTAACTGACATTTTTACACCAAAACTGATGTGATTAAGCAGACAAAATTCCAGGCAAGTTCAAAATTTAAGCCTTAGTCATACTGTAAATAGAAACAACCTCCTAAAAAACTTTTAAAAATGTAAAAATTATCATATACGGTTACTAAAATTGTTTTTCATTATAAGGTAAATGATATTTCTGTTTTCAATGACATAAGAAAAATCATTTACAAAAATTGAAATCCATTGTAGTTATCGAAGAAATCTCTATCACCATCCAGTAGTTTTTGCCTTCCAACCGACAATACCAGTGATTAACATATTTAGTGATTCCGTGCCGTTACCAGTATGCCTACACAATATAACAAGCAGCACTTAACCATTTCTATGACAACTTCAATTTTTTTCAGCTACTGTACGAATGAGATTGATAAAACTGTGGCTTCCCTGCTTTTATAATATGACCGGATATTTTTACTCTTGATTAAAAAATACTTTTAAATCACATAATATGTTAACTAGATTAACTATTTTTTTATTCAATAAAAAGGAGAAGTTTCAAAAACAATATTTTTGACATTGTGGACACATTGTAGAAGATTAACGGTTATCATTAATTTTCTATAAAATTTTTGTTAAAAAATTGAGTATAAGTCATTGTGTCATGAGACAAGTGTTATAACAATAGCATGAGATAATGTGCTCCACACGTGTTATTCCTTACATTTTATTTAAATGCATGTCCCATTCAGGTTATTTTTAAATCCAAGATTTGATTTCATATTTAACATTTTTAAAATATTGAATTTTTAAATATTTTTTCTATAGCTGAAATTTAAAAGTTATTTGTTATAAAAATATATATATTAATGTTATTAAGAACTTAATTTTATTAAGATAGATATTATTTTTTTATTCACAAGTACAAATTTCATGCTTACTTACTTTCTTATATGCGCATAAAATATTTTTTCACTTGAAGGAAAAATGAATTTGAAGTCTAAATTTACTTCCTAATAATGTTAAATGTAGTAGTTTCAACACACACGCACACACACACACACACACACACACACACACACACACACACACACACACACACACACACACACACACACACACACACACACACACACACACACATATACACACACATACACACATACACATATATATATATATATATATATATATATATATATATATATATATATATATATATATATATATATATATATATATATATATATATATACATATATATAAACTTTATTAAAAACGTCTAAATGTGAAATTTTTATTAATGTGAACTTTCTATTAAAATTAAGAGTTTCAAGGATTTTCCTCAAAATAATATAGGTTTCTTTCCTTTTTCTTAACACTAGGCAATGAAAACTTTCATACACTAAAACATTTCTAAATATGAAATTAAGTCAATTATTTTTGATTGTTATTAAAACAGAAGAAGATAACATATATAAACATTAAATACTTAGGTCAATTTCCAAAACAAAAGCATTCATATATGTTTCGCCAAAACTCACGTTTGCTAATGTAAAAGAAAATCATTCATCCTTTCATCTTTGTCCCGCAAAGATCTGAAATCTAATTTAATTAAGCTATGATGTATCTGCTTCACTGATATATGTTAATGTAAATATTTAACGCTGAATACATTCAGTATTGAATGCGAAAACCTTTATTTCATATATTTCACGTTGAGAGAGAATGCTAACCAGATGGCAGTGTCCTTCCCCTAATGCCCGAATTGTACGTTCACCTAATTCCTAATACATTTATTTTGTATGTTAATGAGTCATTTTCAGTTGTGCGAGTATATATATAAACTCACGGCTTAAGTGGAGTTTATACATGCATCTCATTTATATTTTTCGCAATAGTTTTCGCTTATTTTAGAAACATTCGTGCAGAAGTGTCATGTGAGCGCATTTATTATTTTTTCCCTCGATTTTTAAAAGTTGAGTAAAATAGAGATCATGTTTCATGTAATAGAGATCTAATTTAGTAATACATTAACATTTATATTTTAACATGACTGATGCAGTAATTAAGAAAATAAACATGCTTTTATATAAAAATTAAATACGTCTTTTATTTGCTTTCTATAATATAATAAACAAAACATATGTTTTAAAATTTCTTTCCTTTTAGATAATGAAAGTCAATAAATATATCCCTTTACAATTTCTGCAATTTCTTATTTTATTTTAGATTGAATGTAATTACCTAGTTAATTTATCTAAATTTATATAGATATATATTTCAATTTTTATAAATTTTTCTCACAGGATTAAAACATTTTCCAACCCCAATGTTTTATATGATTGATTACATACTTATAATAAATAATATGTTTCTAAACATAAAAGAAACGTTTATGAATAACTGGAAAATTAAGTCCTTAATACCATTATAATATTGAATGATAAGTTAATGTATGAAATATGTGTAACTGTCTTTTAAATTATAAACTTATTGAATAACTGATTAGTGGGAAATAAAATGTCTTTATTTTATAATGACAAGTGTGAGGTTATTAAAATCATACTAATAAATTTATCTTCTTTTAAATTTTAATTTGATATAACAGATTAACATAAATAAATATTTTTAAGGACATTCATTTCAACGTAATCAGCTTTATATCAGCTCTATTTTTCTTTCATAATTTTATATAATTTTTTATTTGATTTTAACATTTCAATATTAATTTCTTGAGTTTAGATTATTTTATTGAATTCATGTCTCAATTACAGTCAGAATAATGAGATTTATACCAAAGACTTACATGAAGAAAAGAATAATTATATGTGAACAATAAAGTTAGAAAGTACCGTCGAAATTACTCATGAATAACTGTTGTGAAATCCGCATACATATATAAAAGCTCTATTTGAAATCAATAAGATGTAATTTCCTGTTACGTTTGATAAAGTGACTCAATTGAGAATGAGTTTGAATTTTACAGTTCTTTCATTACATTAAGTGATAATAAATATAACAGTTATAGAATTATTACTTTAAAAATAAAATTATTTGATAGTTACGAACAAATTGTTTCCCAGAAGTTGGACTTCTTTCCAGATTTTGATTAAAATTTTAATTTTCTCAAATCATAAAAATTATGTCTTCATATAATTCTTTATTGAACGATTGTAATAAAGAGAAACAAATTATTTTTATATAATATTTAGTAAAAATTTAATAAAGTTTAGTAAAAGTCATTTCAAATATAAGGTCATTCATAATTATTTTGAAGTGAATATTTGGTAATGAACAAATGTAGAATAAATGTATTGCAAATTAAAGTTGAAACAGAATTGCTTAAAAAATAATTCATACAAATTTAAGTTCGGTAATATTAACATTAGGATACTCAAATGTATCATTCCATATATAATCTTTGTTAATGATTAATTTTTAAAAATGTGCTAAAATATTAAATTCTGAATGTATAAGCTGTTCTGAAAAATTAATTACTAAAGAAAATTAAAATATAAATACTTCAGTATATTGTTATTAACTTTCATTCCATATTTTTCTCATCTACATATCTTTACATAAAATATAGTTTTTCAGACAGCTTTTTTTTTTTTTTTTTTTTTTTAAATAATCTATACACACAAAATACAGGTTAACAGCCTATATTTTCCCAAATTTAGTTTGATAAGTAGTGATTTAAAATATGTTGAAATCACTACTTTTCTAAACATAAAATTTTTATTTAACTTTAAATACTATAAGCAAGCATATATTACTTATAAGGAATATGAATCAATAGCATTGAATTTTAAAAGACTATAACCGCTTTGTAATCAATTTATTAAGCTTACCATATTAAAATACGTTCAATTTTACAGAATAAAAATCTAGTAAACACACTGGTCAACGTTTTCAAAATATATGTTGCCAATATTAATTCTTTCCTAAAAATTAAATTATCATAGTTGTCCACAAATGGTTACATTTATTAGTTCGTTATACAATAAAAGGAAAATTAATTAAACGTCATTGATACACTGCCCGACACTGAAAATGTAACACCAAAAACGAATTGCCAGAAAGTGACAAAACTCGGAAAACAGAGAGAAACAGCAACGAACAATAAGTGGTCTGTATTTCAAAATTATATGCATAATACAGAGTGTGAACAGGGTTGGCTCATTAGGTTGTAGGACCGCAGTAGGATAAAGGAAGCAACATGTCTAGGCGCAGATTGAAGGACAGTATGAATGGCGACCTGAGGAATGACTCTAAACTGTCAAACATTTACAAAAGTGCGTCTTCTGAAGGATGCAGAGGCAAGGTCTGCATATTACATCCAATCATATCCCAAACGTGTTCGATTGATGAGAGATCTGGCGAACATAGTGGCAAGGGAAGCACTTGAACCTTGAAGAGCATGTTGAGTGATGCGAGCAATGTGCGTTTTGGCGTTATCCTGTTGATAAAGGGCACTGTGTAACACTTGTAGGTAGGGCAGTATCACTGACTTCAGCGACGTCGTTTCCATTGCCTAATCGGGCATCATTTCCATCGTTGTCGTCCATGTTGTGGGGTCAATGGCAATCTTCTTAATGGATGTTTTGAGCACAAGCTACTAGCAACCAATTGACGGCAAATTGCTCTGCGCTCGATATATAAAGTTTCAGTTTGTCTTGCGCCTACTGGAGAATTTCGGTAGTTCTTATTTGCAAGACCACCATCACCTCCCGTCAGACTTTTCGATCCCTGACAGCTGACGTCCCTGTAGCTGCCCCAACATTCCGCAGACGTGCCACAGTTCCTTGTTCCAACCATCTTTACTACAGCCGGTGCTCTGCAGACGCCTACAAGAGTCTCTCAGCTGTGATTTGCCGTAAGAACCAACCTGTCCTTCACAGTAAGATCACCATGCCTCTTGTCAACTCATCTGCTTGCTGTTGTCCGTCGATGTTGGGCCTGCATTCTTAAGTTATAGGTGTCTTTTGCGACAAGAACAAACTTTCAATGATTATTTTTGAAGCAGCACGAATATTGTTCACTTTGTTGGTTCCTCACCTTATATATTGCCGCATAGATAACACCTATCAACGAGCTCAGTGGCCGAGTGGTCAAAGCACACGATCCAAACCCAGAGGTTGCGAGTCTGATACTAGCCACAGCTGTTGTATCCAAAGTATGGATTTTTTTAGTTTGTTTCCTTAGTTATTGTTTCCTTATGTTCTCCAACATTCTAGACCTTTCTTTGTTATGTTAATTAGTTGTTTCTCGAATATTCTGTTACTGTATAAAAGGTTATACCCACTAGTCGTGGGAAACTTCTCAACCTTGTAAGGTTACAAGTCGCTACTTTGCTTCAATAAACTTGTTTGTTTAAAGCCAACGGTGTGATCACTTAAATATTCGTGACAATATTATCCTGCATGTGCTGGAGAGATGAGCATTTCACATGATTTGCCTAGCTTGGTAACGCATGTTTAACCTGAAATTTGCTTAACTTTCTGAACACTCCTTTTTGATGTTGCATTTTCATTGTCGCAAGCAGTGTATATATATAATCATAATAACGTAGCATTACATATGTAGAAAATGCTACTAACGAAGGTGTGTTATTTTTGTCTTAGATGCATGGAACAGTTCCTCTAAGGCTTCATTTAAATAAGAATATAAATTCAAGTAAAAAATTTTAAAAATTAGATTGTATAACAGAAAAGTGAAATTTGAAAAATTGAGCAGCAATATTAAGTATAAATACGTTTAAGCGTTAAAAAATTTTAATATAGTTATCTATCTCATAAAACTTTCAAAAGAAAACAAGCGCATACGTAAAATTCTCCTAATATATGAGTTAAAAAAATCTACTTTCTAATCAAAGTATTGTTATAGTTATTATCTTTAATTTTAATAGTTATCACACACACACAAGAAAGAAATAGTTAAATGAATATATATGCAAGAGAAACACTAATTGATTCCAAAAAGTTCGAAATGTTAGCTAAGTGAGATAAGCGCATAATTTCAGGAAACTGCCATAGAGTAGTGATTAATCACTTCTATGTAACAATGTTTTATGCAAAGTTTACATACAATGTTTCATTATTCTGCTCAACATATATAATCTCAAATGATTGAAATTTGCATTTTTCGTTCATATAAGGTATATATTTTTTAATTTTGCTATCTTATTGCATCAGGTTTGAAAGTTAGTGGGCATATAATTATTGATTAAATTTAAAGTATTTCGTCTCTTCGACTTTCAAGAACGTGTTCCAAAATACATAGTGTACCACATGCACGCCATTATTTTATTAAAATATTTTCAATTTATTTTCTGTAATGTAAAAAATAATATAAGCCAGTTACAAATCATTTTAAATTATCATATATTTATTTCATAACAGTGTATCAAACTTAGAATTGAATTTTCAATTATTTTTTTCTGAAGTTAATTTTAATTCCATAATCATAAATAGTATGGTTTCACTGTTATCATTAGTACCATATATCTATTTGGTCTGTTCAATGTTTATATTAAAATACTTACAACTGAGAATTAAGAGATAAATAATATATTGTATGTTCGAAATTTAAACAATAATAATAATGAAGTTTGATAAATTTATACTTTGAAATAAGAATTTTAATTATTGTGTTTCTATAAAAGTGTTTTTTAAATAAAATTAAAAATGTATTTACAATATTTTTCACATTTAATTACAGAAACGTTATTAGATGAATTTTAATTGTTCAAAGTAATCACATTTGACGATTATTTTCTGCCTAGCTGAGGATGTCATAGGTATTGGAATTTGGTTAACAACCCTAATAAGTAGCAATTGGCGTTTTTCATGGAATATCAACCACACAAGTAACTGTGAAAAATGATAGAATTTTAATTTGCTAAGCTTAACAAAATATATCAATATAGTAAACATTTAAGGAATTAATTTAATTTTATAGAAATATTTTTAAGAAAACTTGAGGATATACGTTACAACGAAAAAATTAAAGTGAAGTAAGTTGTGTAACATCATCATAAAAATTCGAATACATTACTGCTTTAATTAAACTAAAGTTCAATAACTTCTTATCAAAAATAAATAAATAAAAATAATTTAAGAATCATTAAATAGATATTTGTCATTAGCTATCCGCTTAAAATAATTTTGTTGAACTAATTGCTTTAAATAAAAGTGAGTCTATATGTTATTAAGAAGTAAAAATTTATATATTTAGATTTCATTTAACAATGATATCATAAAAAAGATACATACATATTATACAGATTTTAGCAATTCCACTAAAAGATACATGTCATTAAATGGGAGGAATAAGTGTCAAATGAATTGACGATTAGCCACACTTTCTCACACAAGAAAAATAAATTTTTCAATTTCATTAGACTATTAGAAGAAACAATACTAAAGTGACGTCATATTTCATCAAAAATATTTTTCAACATTATATTTATAAGTAAGAAGAAGTTATAATCATGAGTCAAATGTGAAATTTTTTTAAAACAATTTGCCTATGCGTTCGAAAAACGACCTAAATATAATGGTTGAATTATTTTTGAATGGGGCATTGTAAAAATTATTCAAATGTGAACATGCACAGAAATGTAATAATTGATATTCGTCACTTCAGAATTGCCAAATGTTGAAGCAAAGGTCAATTGATAATTTGACTCCATTAAGGTGCATCGCCAATGTCAACTCATATTTGGTGATTAATTAGTTTTGAATAATTTATTTGGTAAAGGAAAGAAATCACCAACTTTTCATCGCATTTTACTATCTTTAGGCCTTGGCAATGTGATCGTAATGTTCTTTTTTAGCCTAACTTTCATGATAGATTATTTTTTAACAATGAAGATTTTTAACTATAATATTTCATATTATTTTAAAAGGCGATTAATTTCTAAAGTTGTAAATTTGCATTGATAATAAAAGATATTATTTGAGAAAACATTTATGCTTAACATTTAAGAGAATTTCTAATTTCTTTGAAAACTGGTCTCTTTTATTTAATATATGTTCCTTTGATTTGGAAAAACAGAGTTTATCTCTGTATGTTCTACTAAGTATGAAATATAGCTTAGAAAATTATCAGATAAAAAAATTATAAATAAGAATTGAATAAAAGTAACAATTATTTATGCTTAATTTTAAATTCCTAATAATTACAAACATGTTCTGTATTTGTACATTTTTATTGTTTAACATCAGTATTTTACCTAACAATACATTTAAAAATATAAACTTTCATGAGAAGGCTTGTTACATTTAAGTTTCTTTAACGTAAACTTGCCTTCAAGATATTCACAACAGGTATTAAATTTTATATACAAGAACACAATCGTTAAAAATATTTTGTTGAAATTTTAGAAGGTTCGTTTTTGCCATTGCTTTCGATATTAAATATTATTTTAAATTAATAGAGTGTCTATATTCCTTTTTCTCTTTGATTAAAAGTATTTTAAATTTATTTTTGTTCATTGAATTTATAAATATAGCTTCAATAAGATAGGTTTTGCACATATATTTTTTAACAATTCTTTTCCTCATAATTTAATTTTTAATAGATAAATTTAAAATTACTAATAAATGCATCACAACTTTTAGCTCATTTCTTTAAAACAAAGGAAAACTTTTAAAACCTTAGAAAGTTCAAATATATTTTAAAAATATTTCCTAACCATTAATTAGCATTTATTTAACATCTAATTTCACATATAAAATCTAAAATTATTATATGTAAACATAAGTAAAATGATTTTCCATATAGTTATTTTACATAATTTTTTTTGCAGGTTGTACATTTATAGACGCATATATTAAAAACATTTTAAAACATAACTGAATACTCCTAACTATAACCGGGAAAGAAATTCGAGATGAAACAGCAAATCTTAGTATTTCAGTCATAGTCCCTCCTATGAAAGTAATATAAAAAGTAGTTTTTCATATTTCCCTGCACATAGAACTGGATACGAATATTAGATTTTTTATTACATTTCCGCAAATTATAAATAAAAGAAAGTAACTCGTTTATTCAATTATATACTTTAAGCATATATATTTCCCATACAATATTAATGAATATTATTCTACAAAACATTCAGGTATGGAGCAACAATTTTAGAAGGTATTCTTATACATTCATTATTATTTATTATTTTAGATGCAAAAATGATTTGGTTTCGAAGCAAAATAATAATAACTATATGATACATTTTTAGTGAAATAATTATCTTATAAATATTTATAGTTTGTTGTATCTATAAAATTACACTCTCTATGAAACAAATATACGAAATAGAAATAGAATATGATTAATGAGATAATACTACTACAGTGTACTACTACAGTATATACATATATACATACATATATATATATATATATATATATATATATATATATATATATATATATATATATATATATATATATATATATATATGAGCCAATGATGTATATTGGGTAATTTTTGGTTTGATTATTTCACAAGGATATTTAAGTTCCATTCTTTCGTGACACGTGATATAAAATCATGGTTTCAGTTGAATTTATGCCACATATTATACGATATAAATTCAATCAAAATTGTATAAAATTTTGAAATCTTATCGCAAGAAATATGATGTAAACTGCTATTTCTTGAAAAATAACCAGAAAAATAAGTTCTTTGGGAATATTCAAACATTTAACAAAAACATTCAACTAATAAGTGATCTGCTATTTCCTGATTTGTTTTGCACGCAAGTAACTAATGCAATGATTGTTGTAAATTCCGTAAGTTATGATAATTATATTTCTAAAAATGATACATTTATTACATAATAAAATAAAAATCTTTTAGTAAATACTATTAAGTAACAGAATTTTCGCATTATTTTTGTAAACAAATTTTCTGAACGTACATTGCAGTAAAGATATCATGATGCGGGGATAAAAATATAATGAAATGGCACAGCGTAAGTATTTTACATGAAATAATATCAAAATTATTTACTTAAAAGGAAAGTCATTATTTAAATTTATAATAATTCAATACAAAAATATATTTATTTATTTATATAAAAATGCGCATCCTTTTTCTACTGACATTAGAATTTTGTAGGTAATATTTTTACTTATATTTGAGCCTTCACAACCCTGATTCATCCTTGGTCTTCAAAAGTGAATAAATTGCAATAGAGCAAGGTCTTTCAGCTATTTTTGATGAAGTGATATGGGGGATCCTATCGAACAGTAGAAGCTCTCTTCATCACCTCCAAAACTGTATTGCGATTGGAGATCAAACTAGCAGTTTCATCTTTCTCAAGCTCATCTCGGAATATCTCATGAAGTTTATTTTTAATGGATTCCATCTCAGGTAGACATACACGGCAATGAGCAAGTGGATGAACTTGCCTAGGAGGGTTGTTACCATAATAATCCTTCCTCATCAATATTTATCTTTTTAGAACATCAGCACATTGTTAATTCTGAAATTTCGACAGGGTGGAGTATTCCTCCCTGCCATCACTGGTACGCGAGCAAAAGAGCCTGGCTCTTCATTTGCCCTCAATTGTGACAGAGCCTCTAGAACCTTAACTTCCAGACAATCAAGCGGCCACACTAGGAGTCTAACGTATTTCGAAGGCAGGAAAGTCTTGAGGTCTGCTCAAAATGTAAAGCTGAGCTGGCTTCTCCTGATCACATCCTGGACTGTTTGGAACATTCCAGAGAAGATGTATACTCATCCCCTCTTCTGGTCCTCGATTTCCTTAGGTTCAACGGTCGGATGGACCTTTGTCTGACTTCGTCAGACATTTGGAGGATAGGCCACAACAACAACAAATATTTTATCACAAAACGCGTAAAATGAATCTGGAAGTTGCTTGTTGTATCTGTAAAAGAATCGAATGATGTTTCTTATCGACAGAATCAATAATGCGTAGCTATGCATTCGATATAAATCATCAACTAAGTATATCTTGTTTACATATGGCGCTCACAGTGCTGCAATGGGATTACTTCACATCACACATTCACACTATCATAGTCTGCGAATCTTTATAAAAGAGGTAATACTGCACAGATAGTTAATTTGTACGAGTGTAAATTGCTTAAAATTGAATTCTGCCTTATCTATTTTCCTTAAGTTATTCAATTTTGTTATTTACCTATTCTTCATATGCAAGACGTCTTATTAATAAGGTTTGTATTTCTAAACAGTTGTCACTGTGTGTTTTTCCAAACACATCACAAGTCAAGAATCTCAAGATTATTTATCGAATTGGTATTTCTGAATTCCAAATATAAGATAATCAAGAAGTTATTTATTTATTTATTTATTAATATTATTTATTTTTTTTAATAACGGCGGGCACTTGGGTGACTAACCCTTCGCCACAACAAGGCCGGAAACTGCTACTCATTTGTCGTTACCCAGCGGGCACCTGTGAACCAAGTCACGGAGGCGAGTAGCATTACCCGCGTCATACCAACACAGACCCATTTATAGGGCGGGCCACATTCATGCATCAACACACAAGAAAGGACAGAGAAACACAGAGAGATAGTAACATCCATGCCCGAACCGGGATTCGAACCCGGGACCCACAGCTCAAGAGTCAGGAACGCTAACCACTCAGCCATTAGTCGGTTTATAATCAAGAAGTAAATGACCCAAGTTGAGCATCTATTATATGGCTAATAGTAAAAAATTAAGAGTTTGCACTGTATGTTATAGAAAGTGAATTAGAAGTTGAAGATGATTTCAGTGTCTAATTTCAGGCATTGAAAATCCTATATTGATGCAACACGAAACTCCAAGAAATTTCATATTTTAAGTTATGACAAAAATAAATTATCTTTTTCAATGTTTGGGATTTTTAGAAAGCTCTTAATTTCACATATGCATCAAAATGGAGCTGAAATTTATCGTTTGGAAGAATATTTCCTTCTGTTAATTATTTTGTGAGACTCATAAATTTAGCTGCCGACAAATTATTTTAAATTGTTCAAAATGAAGCTGAATAATTATCCTGAAGATCTTTGAAGAATACTGGACAATATTTCTTAAGATTCTCCTACAGTTATACAATTATATTGCGTGTAACATTTCCCTTAGATTTCATCTCAGCTTCTACATAGATTTCTTCGTTATCAATTCTACTCATAAAATCTACTATTATTCTCATTCTACTCATAATCATATAAAGCAATGATTTTCATTTTTCTGTAATATGAATTAAATCTTAAATATTCTGCATCAATAATATATTATCTGGCAATAGAAATTCAATAAATTAATTTTATTTCCTTAAATAAAGCTTTTTAGCCAAATAATTTCAACAAAAAATAATCCAAAAGACATGGCCTTTAACACGATGTGTAGTAAACAAGACTGTTATGCAGTAGTTATTTTCCCTTGAAATGCAATGATTAGTGGCATCAAACTACAAATTCCAGGTTATAAATAGAAATGTACATTCTAGTTAATGTGCTCGAATAATTTCGCAACATGGCCATGGAATTAATAGTATTTTCGAGAGCGTGTCTAGAATAGATATTCGCTCACAATAATATTCTCTGAAGCAATATTCATGTTACACTGAACAATTTAATTCGTTCCTGTAAATTATTTGAAGGCTGTAAAGTAAACATTCGAAGTTTTCAATTTTCGTAAATCACTCTTGAAGCTTATCAATTGTCGTATTACCTGTCACTTTCTTATCACAGTTTAGTATAAGACGGAGTGATGAAATGGATTTATGAATGATGGCAACAAAGCTTAGTGATATATTTCTACAATGAAATGCAATTCATTGAAATTTAATATTATTATTTTCATTTATACAGGAGAAATATTATGTTGAAGCTATAATAATATATAAGTACAATAAAAATAATTGTTTTATATTGAATATTATATTTTTGGCTAAAATAATGCATATCAATTCAATAATTAAATCGCTAAAAATTAATTGTTATGGCTAAGTGTTAAATCATTATGCTTGTAGAATTTGACAGTAAAAGTGACACACAATATTGAAATGATAAAATACTATTTCTGTTCAGTCAAAACGCTAACTTCACATGCATGTTTTTTTCTCTGTAAATTAAAAGAATATTATTTTTAATTAAAGCCTTAAATCAAGAATATGATTAATATACTTGGTTTTGAAATTAATTTTGTGTTTTCTAATTTGTATGTGTAAATAATGAGAATAGAATGTATGTGTTCGATTATATCAGTACTTTACTTTTAAAAACATGCTTTATTTATGTGCATGCGTTTGTGGTTATCGAAATAATGGAAATACACATATCTTATTAAAAACTTAATCATATGTCTAATATTGTTATGTTAAATGAGAGAAGAATATAATTATATCTAAATTACTTAAGTCAACTTATAGATTAGCTTAATTTAAGAATAGAGTCATACAATTGGTAACGAGATTTTAAGAAAAAAATGCACCATTCTGCATAAATATGTGAAAACATTTCTAAGAGTGATGTCAGTGAATTATATCGATAACCGATTGGGTGCTCTACACTATGTTATAAAATTTCCATTGCAATGAGTTCAGAAAAACTATATTGCACTTGTATTTCTGCTTGAATTGGAGACATCACTTTGCAGATTCGCATTCCTACAGAAAAAAATACATAAAATAGATCTGGTCAGAAATGCAGTCTCTATATTTCATCATAATGATGCTTTTTACCATATTTACAATTGAAAAGCAGAAAATTAGGATGTGGCTGCAGGTTTCCATGCAGACTCTTGACAGTTTTTAAGAGGCAATCGCAAATTATTCGCTTATACATGCTTCTTCTCATAGCAACACAGCCATGTGGTAGCGCACAGTGGTCTTCACAGTAAAATAACCAGTTTTCCAACAAAGACACAGAAAAACAATAGAAGATGGGTGTTGAGCTTCCACTTTGCCTGAACGTTATTCACGAGTCTGCTTGAGAGATTTAAGATTTGTAATACGTCTGTACAGTAGGAAATGTACACATACATATTTAAATAGTATAAAAATTGGCCATTAGGTTTTCTTACTCAAACCTTATGCATATTTTATTTTCGGGAAAATTATGAAATAGTTCATCGGACAAAATTAACTTTCATCTATTTTTCAGCTGAAGAGATTTTGTATCAATGGCACCATTTTAGATGGTATTTGGTATTAAAATCTGTGACAAGAGGCCTTGGAAATATTTTTATATCGTACATTTTTACTGTTAAAGATAATTTTTAACATGTTTCATTGGCACGGGAAAATTTAGTAGTTGAATGAGCTCTAATATCATTTTCTCGCAGTTACTTTCCTTTGATATTACAATCCACATGAATAACTACCTGTTTCAATAAGGTTTCTCTTTCGTCCACTATTTTTCCATCTTTGTCTTGTACGTTATAAAAATCAAAGATATCGTTATTTCAATAACATATTTTCCAACTAATTTGGCTTCCACAATTCACACTCTTTGATAATCAATGATTCCAAACATTTTATAATTTTTGGAAATTATCTCAACTATTACACTTTTGTAGAAATTATCTTATTGGTAACAATATTAATGATTACGATACACACTTTTTCAAATAACACTTTTATTCCCTGGGAAATCCAACATTTTGATGAACCTTGAAAAATACCAGTGACTTCAAGAATGTGCTTACCAGATCAAACATTATTAATGATATTCATTAATATACGAAAATTGTGTTAGGGTGTATTTTTCTTTCCAAAACTGTCTTCATTCAGATTTATTTTTTAAGAAAATTAAAAGAAATAGTTTTAGTTCATTTAAAAGGATTTAGTTCAGGAGAAATCATGTTTAAAATTCTTTATACAACTGATGTTAAAAGTGTAAAAAAAGTTCATTTTAAAGCAAACTATGCGAATTGATTACATTGAAACCAATGACCAAATAACATTTTTTGTTGTGACAAAAAATTCTAACTACAGATATTATAATTATCAGAAGGATGGAAAGTTGTTTTTAGTATCTCCTTATACAAATATTTTAGTATGGGCATGATTATGATCATTCCGTATACTTTGTTTTTTAAATACTGGTACTTGTCATCTGGACACATATTATAATATATTATGCAATTGATTTTTATAATTTCAAAAATATGCATGTTTATAAGAGAAATATATATGTATTTGCAAATAATACCAGGCCATCTTTGACTGAGTTACTTCCAGCAGGCAGAGAAGTTTATGAGGGGCATGAAGATCGGACCGAGAATGGCAGGTTGGTCCTTAAGTTAAATTGCAGCAGACAGTCACCTGGACGCGACCACAGTGCACCGACTATAATGAAGATGGTTGGAACAAGGAACTGTGGAAAATTTGTGGGATGACAGTGTATTTAGAGTGATGTCAGCATGCTTGGATCGACGCGTCCTATGAAAGGCGTAAGTACCCGCAAATCACGTCTATAGAAATTCTGCAGAAGGAGCAAGAGGATCCGGATGCTCCCATTTTGAGCAGAACCATCTTCCGTCGATTGGTTGCTAGTGAGCTGTACTCATGGAACTCCTTGCAATATTCACTGCATCCAATAAGACTGTCATTGACCCCTCATAATAGACAGCAACGTCTGGATAGACACTAACGTGGCAGATTAGAGCGATGAGGATGACGGAATGGCACAGGATCATCTTCTCATATGAGTCAAGCTTCTGTTTCTTCAGTGATAGTCACTGCGTACGTAAGTGGAGTCGACGTTGCCTTAGGACCAATCCTGCTGCAATTATGGAATGCCCCACCACTCAAAAACGCGGCATCATGGTTTGGGACGTCATTCATGGAGGTATTTTCAAAAGCAGAAAAATTATCTGTCATAATAATTAGGTGCTGAAAAAATGAAATCTATATTTTAATGTGATGATTCTTTTAACAATAAACAAATTTGATATTGCAGTTATTATGCAAGTCATAAACATCCTTCAAGATCAACTAAAATTGTATAAATATAATATCAATAATTCATCTCTATTATAATACGTTCAGATTGTTGATTCATGCTTACGAAATATAGTTTCTAAATAAAGCACAGTATAAGAAAAGAGAATTGATTAAAACGACTGGTGTATTTTTATCTATTAAATTTGGTATTTTATCTTAATACAAATTTAATGATATATCAAAAAAATTATGTAATTTCATAATATTAGATCTAGATTTTTAGTTCACGCAAAAATTGTAAAACATTAAGTTTGATAATATAACAATTAATACAATATTAAGTTAAATCCATTTGTAAGTATGAGTTTAATGGTATATGTTTGAGTAATTTATTTATAGTTTATACATCCATGGTATTTTAACACGTTTTGTAAAAAATGCATAAATCACACAAGTTTTTTAAGTAAAATTTTCCCAATTTTAATTAAAATTTATCATTTTAACAATAAATGAAACATTATCACATTCAGTTTATCTACATTACTGAATTTATTTTAATCTAAATATACCAGTCATATAAATAAAGACTAATGAAATATTTGGTTGGCGGAAGCGTGTTGAAATATGTAGCATTTAGGTTACATTTATTTTAAGAAATAATGCAGAAAGAGAGCATAATACGAGAACTCAAGGAGCGAATTTTTACAATAAATATCTTTCCTTGAATACAGAATTCTTAATAATAATATCATATTCAGAAGAATTATCAAACTAATAAATATTATATATCTTTTGTGCATGTATGAAATCTCAATATGTAATATGTATTAGACATTCTAACAAAGACTTATAAATTAGTTTTTCTCAAAAATGTGTTAGGAAATATCAAAGTATAGAAAAGGTAGGAAAATATGTTTTCGTTACAATCATACGTCAAGGTTTATTATTTCAAGTTTTATTAGATTAAATTCACCATTTTGTTTTTTAAAGTGTTTTAGTTATTCTTAATACGCTATTTTTTGTTTTATATTTTATATTCTTCCTTTATTTACATTCAATTTTACACTATCAGTTGTGAATAAATTTTTATTTCAATAAATTAAGTTTTAGAAAACCAGATTTTTTATCATACAAAGTCAGAAACTCATTGCAAATTTTGGAGTAATAAATATACATGGAAACTGATAATATTTTTATAAATATATTCGTCAAAAATTTTTGTAAATAAACAACTTATTTCTTAATAATAACACTGATAATTTCATGAATTAACATATTTCTGACAATTTAAAATTTAGTTTTCATGAATTGGTTATTTTAAAATTATTTGCCTTAGTAAAATGATTTCAGCTTAATAAAGGAAGATACAAATTTCTTTTTTTATATGAGTAACTAGGGTTTATTTAGCTTATGTTCACAACAACATGAAAAAATGGAATTATTAACGAAGATTTGTCATTGATAAAAGTATTTATAGAAATATAATGGTATTTAAAGTTATGTTTTAGGTAGTGTTATATCAGTAAATTCACGTACAATTTCATAGATTCGTATACAGCCGTTTTTAAGTTAAACTGATATTGTTTATTTTTAAAGTAATTTTTAATTAAATAATTTAGCTACACTAAAAAATTAAATTTCTTAGTACCAAATTTCTTACGTTTGTATTGCTATATTTGATTAGAACTTAGTGTTAGTTAAAATGTATGATATATGATGTATGGTATATGTTGGTTAAATGTATGATACATTATATGATATATGATGTACGAGAATAACAAAATATTTTAATCTTATATTATGCATATCATTTAAAAAATCAATTTGGGAATGTTTTACAGTTAATATTTTGTAGATACGTGAATACAAGAAGCTAAACTCAAATATTTGGAACAATGACATGATATACATTTTCTCAATAGTAAAATGTTATATGAAAAATATTTCCAAAAAATATTGCTGAATTGATTAATTGATTATGTATCTTTAATAATTAAGGGGAGCGAAGAAACATTGCTCATTCTAAATGGGAAAAATCGATGGATAAAATGTTTTATTATTCTTATTTTTTAAACCAAGGGTTACACAAAATCTGTTACATATTTTTGCTTTTTATAGCGTATAGAAGTACAAGTAATCAACCATCTCATTTGTCCATTGTTCTTTGATAATAAATTGAAGTTTTCAATTTTTCAAAATTCTCCATACATCCAAGCTGTTTTGTCGTAATAGCAAACTGTCTTGTCAATCATCTTACTTGTAGAACCTGTTAATAAAAAGAGATAATTTTTCTAATGTTAAGCAAATATTATTTAAGACAATTTCAAAATCCATTCAAAATTTTTTTCAGAATTTTTTCCCCCAGTCCTAATAATTTACTTTGATTAACATGGAATTTTAACATGGCAATCGGCTTCAACATGCAAAAAGGTTAAGGCAAGCATTTATGATAGAAATAATTTTTCTTAGTAAAGTAGGGATTATTTTACACACACCTATACAACTAATAATTGACTAATGTATGTAATTTCTATACGTTAAAATTTATTTTTATCATATTTCAAAATGTTAACTAATAAATTTGCTAAGTATTAAGTTATAATATCTAAAACACTTCCTTAATAGTAAATACTTTTTAATGAAAACTATCCAAGAAAAAGTTATATCTGAATTATGAATTAACTTTTTAATTGGTAAATAATGCTTCTAATTAATGAATTAAATTGCACAGTTTCTACCCATAAGTATTCCTGTCTAGCATAAATCTAATCTAATTCTTATCTTGCATTACAATTCAGGTTCTTTTCTGGGTTCAGGTAAAATCAATAGCCTTATATAAAAAATTCTCCATTAAAGTAAGATTATTTCCAAAAAAATGTATACCGTAAGCATGTTATCTTTGCATTTTTTTCAAATATAGATCAAAATTCTTGTAAGAGTTTTCTTCTAAATTTGTAACTTTAAAAAGAAAAAAATGATGATCTTAATTTAGTGTTATGGACTTCACTAAACAAAGTTAATAACAGCCAGTCACTGTTTTTATATATAACTGGCTTATTCAAAAAAATACCAATCTAAAGAAGCGTCGACAATACATAATATTCATGTGAAGAAGTGGAAAAAAATTCCTTTTGAAAGATGAAAAATATTAACTAAGAAAATGATGCTAGATTTTCAGCACAAAAACGTTATTTTAAAGAAAACTTTTTACATTTTAAAATATTGTCGTCATCATAATACCAAAAATTTGCTGGACTAAATGAAACTTTCTTCATGAAAATTTTAATTTTTCTACCACAAAAGACAAATATATCAAATTTCACAGACTAAAAAGCAGTGATAATAACATTCTCTTTCCGAGAAAGTAAATTTGAAGAACTTTGATTAAATAAATTTAATAATACATATTCTACGAAACTGTTTATACTTTTTCACAATAGTTGGGAAAATTAATGTGCCTAAAATTGCAGTATGATAGTCTCTCAATACTTTTATTATGTGAAATAAGAATCTGAGCAATGTATCAAAATATGTTGAAAGTTAATAAATTACTTGGTTAATGTTTTATGCAACTTATATGCTATGAACTTGGAAAACAAGAGACATTTTTCAAATTTATCATAACCAAAAGTTTCGCTTTTGTTGGACAACAATGAGTTACGTTTTGATTACTTTAAAAATCTTATAATTTTTTTTCAGTGGAAAAGCCGTGCATTCCATTTAAAACTAAGGTAACTGCAGTTTTATCTACATAAGCTTCCTTTTGCAGCCATACTGTTAACATTATTAATTTAGTTATTATAATATAAATGTTATTTTCTTAATTGGTTGGAAGATTAATTATTTTCTGTTTTATATACTATTATCTTTCATGGGAATCCTTCTTTGTATGTCGTATATCAACTCGAGGTCATACAAAAAATATTATTTTTATTGTAAACTTTCTATTTCATGTAGTTACATTTATTTGGTTAAAATAAAAGTAAAATTACTTAAAACTATAAATAAATACGCATTTCATTTAAAAATTTATTTACTATTTTTAATACAATTAAGTAAAGTATATTATATATTAACCTTTTAAATAACTGGACTTCATCATCGAAGCATTCATTGTCAAAGAGATAAGCATCTTATACCTTTTTTTGATGCATTAAATTCACTTTGCTATTTTCTTAATGCATTTGTGATTCATCTCAAATGTTCAAATGAATTAAAGTCTCACAAACTTAAAATGATAATGAAATATAATATTTTTACAACACATTTTACACAAGATGTACACACGAGCCTGTGATATGCATTAACTCGTAAGGCTATTTCATATTTAAGAACCTTACTGAAAACACATATTCAGGTATGTAAAAATAAATATTTAGTCCTGTTTGTGTATTTTAAGTATTAAAGTCATTGGTAATATAAGAAACAATCCATTTGCATTAACATTCTTAGCAAAAGAGTACAGTTTATGAAAAATAAAACCTTATTTAGCTTCTGTAGTTCTCAATTGATCCTATATTCTCAATTGATATATAGGATTTACGTTTACTGCATCATCATTCACAAACAAAAGAGCTCAAAAATGATCTACTTCAGTCTTCATTATCACTGTTTTCCTACGTAATAAAATCCTGTTTCTTCTCTCTCTTGAGAATTTTCTCATCACCTATAGTTGTGCTGGCATAGCGAGACATAAAAACAGGCATCTCTAAGAAGACGTTTCCTTAAGGAAAAGAGATATGTATTTCATTGTTGCTCACTTTTTAAGTTATTTTTACAAATTGAATTGTATTTAATACATATATGTGTGCAAGGTTCAAATGTTCAAAGGGATAGAAATTTGTTTTCAAAAGTTAAATAATAATTTACCTTGAAAAAAAGTTTGAATTTATGAAATGTTCATTATAGGATTTAAGAATTTAATGTTTTATATTTCGTAAATTCTTTTCATAAAAACTGATTATAAATGATTTATTTTATCTGTATTAAAACCAAGTAACATATTTAAAAAAAATTAAAGTAAATGGAATGTTTAAAAATAATAGAAAAATATCCTTCAAATATTATTGAACTTTATTTTAAAATATTGAAATATTATCCAGGGGAATATATATAGTTTCACTTTAAAATATTTATGAAATTTAAAGGCAACATGGATAAAATTTATTAATCAGCTGATCATGTAAAGATAAAATATTAATTTCTTTGAATAGAATAATTTACATGTTTTTTTTCAGCTATTATACTTTAAAAATAATAATAGTATAGATAATAATAGAATAGTATTATAAAATAGTATAGATAATTAAATACTATAAAATTAGCTATGTATATATACATAGAAATTTAATAAATTATCTTACTGATTTTATTATAAATATATTGTTAAAATATGTTTCACGGACAGAATGCAGTTTTAAACATTAATAAGTCTTTTTTTACGAAAAAAGTCTTTTTTGTGCATTAATATTTATTTAAGAGATTAATTATAAGATTTTAAAAAATAAATACAATTTTTATATTTAAATAATATAATAAAATATTTCATAACTAACAAGACATAAATCTGTCTTCAGTGAAACTGTCTATTTTCGAAGACTTAAAAACTGTTTCAGGTTTAATAACAAGGAACCAAAAAAACATTATAAAGATGTTGGACTGTCATAAAATTAAAATATACTATAGTGTTATACCTTATTATATACATTCTAATTTACAGACTTAAGAATTGCATAGATATAAATATTTGAATAAATGGCAAATGTTGAACAAATTACCAAATAGTTTATAAATTACCGAACTTATTGCATTTGCATTTTCATTTATTTAATAGAATAATTCTATTAAAGTAATTACGTTATCTTACTTTGTTATTTTCTTTCCTTGGAATTGATATTTTTTATAATATTTGCACACATACTATCGAAACTATTCATATTAAAGTAATATAAAAAGTTTCCATTTGTTTAGTTTGCAGATATAATTAGAAATGAAATCCTTTTATAAATTATTTTAAGCATATTACTTTAATTACAGTAAAACAAAATACTGCATTTCCATTTTTAACAATGAATGTTTTGTAAAACGTAAAATTACTTTTATTTTTAATTAATATATTTATTAATTAATATTTATTTTTAATTAATATCCACCAGGAAAAGTTATTTGTCTAAATATAAGTAATTCTTTATAATTTAAAATACTTTCATTTTAAATCTGGGAATGAATGCATTGTATTAAAAACTTCCTTAAATTGTACAAAAAATTTATTTGCTTGCATTGTTTGCTTCATGGAGAAATATGTTTGCCTTAATTATTTCTTTTAATTAGTATGTTGAATATATAGTCTATATTACGAGAACACTAAATCTAATTCATTTCTATTGTTTCATGTAATAAATCCATAACGTGTTATATAAGTACTCAAATAAAACCATAGACCAAACAATTTTCAATATCCACAAATAATAACAAAATTTTCAAAAATAATAAGATAAACATTTATTTAAGTAGTTCTTAATTTCTAAAATATTTTCAATGATTTGGACACTCACTGGAACGTGAAATAAACATTGAATTAAAAGAGAACTCGTACAAGAATGATCACTTGTTTTTTTACAAAAAATCAAAGTTAATTTTTCATTTATTATGCAATTTTAACAATTATGCTTTGAATGAAATTAGTTCAGGTGAAACAGATTTTCCTTTCATTTTAAAATCGAATTTATTTTCTAATTTTAAGCTAATATAATTGACTAATTTTTTCTGTTTTCAATTCAAGTAAGGATTTGTAAATGAATATAGTGTTATATATTGAATATATTTATATCAATACAAAAGAATATATTGTTACAATTGAATATTTTGTTAATTTAAATTTTTTTTAAAATTTTTATTTCTGGTAAATGTAGTTTTTAAATGATATACTTTTATTTTATCGGCGTTGTTTAATATATGATGAAAAAACTTTGAATCCAATACATGTCTTATAAAGGATACTTACAATATAAAATAATATTGTATATCTTAAATTTAAAAGATTTTAAAAGTGGTTGAAAAAAACTTTTTTGATTTACATTTTATAATGGTTTTTTATACATGATAATGATAATGTATTTTGGAGAAAAAATATAATTTTCCTAATTTAGAGTTCAGTTAAGAATTCTAATTAATGATATATTATTTCACTTTCTAGAAATGAGACATTGAAAATATAATAATTGGAATTTTCTCTTTTTATACAGTACTAAATAATATTTCAATACGATTGCATTATTTTCGAAAGTTAAGAAACATCTTAAGATATTTGGGATAGTTAAAAATATTGCTATTGGCAAGCATGAATATTTTAATGCTATATATTTAGAAATTTCAGATGAAATACTGCTTGAAATTTTATCATCCAAAAAGTACTCATAATTAGAAATATTTAGCATATAAAAATTATATTTACAATATTCACGATATTAGTACATATTGTATATCAAGGTTATTATCTAAAACATAACTGTCAAATATGTCCGTAATATATGAATAAAAGTATACCAATCAATGTATTTTCAAATTATTCAGTTAAGTTCATTAAGCAATTGCTTGGAAAATAAACGGCTCAATTTACTTGGAATGCAAGGATATAAAAATAAATAAAAATCTCATATGAAATCTATAAATATTTAAAGATAGCATTTATAAGCAAAAATTTTAGATTATAATATATGGGGTACTTCAAATTACTCATTAAAGTTATAGTTTACATTTATCGAAGAAAAATTGGTTACGTATAAAGTGTTCTAGATACAAAATATTTATCACGATTTTTAGAAGTCATATCATAATTCTATGTTTCACGACTGTCACATCGGATGTGTTACTTCCTATTCGGTGTAATGAGATGTATACTCCGAGTTCCCTTCTTCCGAAGATTCTATATACAGTACTTTATTCCAGTAATCTACCTCAAAAAAGTAAAATCATTTATCAACCTGGAAAGGGTTAAATTGAAATTATGCTATAGTTTTTAGACATAATGTCAATTCTTGATAAATATCAGTATATGTTATTTTTTTATATTTAAGAAAAGATCAAGACTTAGAAGAAAATTACATACCTTCATTATTTTATGATAAATTTTATACCTATTATTATAACGAAGCACAATCCATTTGTATGCAAAAGCAATTTATTTATTATGCAATTTTCAAAAATAACAATACCATTGCTATGACATATTATATAAAAAAATTGTTGTTTTAAGTAGTAGTTATTGCTAAAACATTTCAAATTATTATTATACTTAAAAATAGTAAAAAAAATATCTAAAAATTCAGAGAAAATAAAATAATGATGAAAAAAGAAAACAAAATTTATATCAAATTATTATTAATTAATAAAATTCTTGTCCCCAAATCTGGGGTTGAATTGAATAAAATTTCCAAGAACAAAATGAAACATTTTCTGCTAATATACGCTTTTTTCACATAGAAAATAAATTTAATTCTACTTGTAATTGATTTAAACTCATCAAATATTAATAACGTCTTGATATAACTAATTCAAAGAACCAATCATTTTGTCTCGTACCCGTTTCTTTTCAAAAATAAAGGTTAAAGATTCTTTTCACACTTTGAAATTTGTCAAATATGTAATAATTTAGATTGGAGATAAAATGTGTATGATATTGGGGGATTCAACTTTCACAAATTTAATTTTCTTTTTTCAAAACTCTTTGAAGTTAAAATTGTTTCTTTACTTTTTTGATTTTAAAAAAGATATTGCTGTTTCCAATAATTTTTGCTTTTATGCATTCCATTACACAATACAACAGAAATGAAAGATGAATTGAAACTTTGTAAAAAGAACCTCAATTTCAATGTTTTACAATTTTATATAACTAAAGAAAACTTTCTAGCATTGAATTCTTTATTTCTTGATCTGTACCTGAGACATGTAGACAGTACTTAAATTATCAGTTTCTGGTGCAAACTAAGTATAGTAAGTAATTAATAAAATTAAAAAAATATGCATGAATGAAATGTTTCCCAAAGTTTAGTATTTGTTTCCTTCTAAAACTCAAAACACTTATTTGAATTGCCATGCTAATATACGTGAAAACGCTTGTATATAAGAATTGTGATTCAAAATGTCAAGATCTTGACTATGATTTAATAATAGATATTATATTATTTATGAAAGTGATGAGCTGAAATAGAGAATAATCTTCAAGTGAACCTAAATAAAAATTGGTAACATCATTCTTACTATCAACCAAAAATGTAGAAAGTTTCAAAATTTCAATATCCAAAGACTTTCAAATAATTTGAAATAGTTTTTAGAGGATTTTCATAGTTTAACTATTTAGTAGTAAGCGCGAAAATATTTTTTTGTTTATTTTCATCTTTTCAGCCGGCACTTCTTGATATATATACTTGTTTGAATACTTCTTCTAAATAACTCAAATTTTATTTACGATTATATAATATTCTTCATAAAAAATTAACTAACTGTATTCAAAATATCATGCAATGCTTAAGTAATTAGTCAAATATATTCATAAAATATAGTTAATAAATTTTATGAGAGATTTATTATAATTAACAGATGTAAGTAATGGCTAAAAGTATACCTGTTGCAGACATAAATAACAGGTTTATGTTTTAGCTATCAATTGAAGATTTTACAAATTTAAAATACAGTACAGGATCTGCTTAGTTTTGTAACAGGTACCAATTTTTTTATTTTAAATCTTGCTTCAAATCATAAATACAATGAAATTGTAGGTATAAATCATTACAATTTAAAACATTTTACTGTTTTAAATCAAATAAACGGGAAATAGTCCTCATTGAATTATAACAATTTAATCTTTAATTTTAATTTATATAGAAACATATTATAAGGAAACTAAACATTTAAGTGAAAATAATTACAATTTATTTCAAAACAAAATCCAAAATTGGATTTCAAATGCAGCAAATTTTTATCCATAATATATTGAAAACTTTACGAAATACACTTTCAATGATTAAGATTATATTTATATAATAAAACCATATTGAAGCACTTTAAATTTAAATTCGACAAAACATTCAAGATTGTTCAACATTTTGTTGGAACAAAATAGTAATATGAAAACACTCATAATTAATTTTTAATTTTTTCTTGATAATTTTATACTTAAATATAATATATATTTAATATCATGAATTAATAATACATAATCATGATTCCTATCAGCTAAACAAATAATATAAAAAATGTATCTTAGATATAAATAAAATAAATTTAATTATTAAATTATTATTTCAGTCAATTTTTTGGTCTAGAGGCAATATACTTTGGTCTAGAAGCATTATTTTATTCTAATAAAAATTATTTCAGGAAAATTATAACGCATTAATTTATATTAAAATGTTTCAAATTCTGTTAGTTATCATCAATCATATCTTTGATAAACGTAAAATACATTTGAAGCAAAATCATTAACTATAAGCAGGGTGTTTAAAAAAACACATAGTTGAAAATCAAGCGTTCGACAATGTAACACACAAATTAAATCTCATATTGTAAAAACTCGACTTCATTTTTTACCTTATTACTTATTAATTCAAAGGTAAGTCACATTAATAATTGTCTTTATATAGTAGAAATATGGTACTCAGATAATCAAATCATAGAATCAATTTAAAAATTGTGTTTCCTTCTAATCACTGATAAGCTTATAAATATATGGAAATTTAGTTATTATTTAGAATACAAATTATTATATAATCATTTAATAAATTTATACCTATTTTTGAATTTATAAACATGATATACTTCTGCTTCAATTCAGGTATTGAATATTATTCCACAGATAAAATAAAATTATTTAAATTTTCAAGAACTAGAAAAAACTAAGTATCAAGTAGCCAATTGAAATTGCAAACATTTTTAAAATTTAAATTCATTATTTTAAATTTTAAATTTTCACAAGAACCATTGATTGAAATATTTATTCTGTTTTTAATTCTTCCAGCGACTTTTTTTTAAATTTCGTAAGATTCCTGCATTTTGACTAAATATTAAATACAGTAATTTTATAAAAGTAAAATATCATTCATAAATCATATTTATAATATCCATGCAAATATTTCTTGAACAATAAAAAATAAAGAATTTTAAAACTAGTATTTATCAAATTAGTATACAAAAATACAAATTGAAAAACATTAAGTAGTTATACAGATTTAAAAAGTTAATAACTAAGAAGATGTTTTTAAGGCACATGCATGTTTTGCAACATTACCAATGAAAAATATGTACATCTATATTATATATTGCTTTTAGCTAAAGAAAATTCAATCAAGCTGTAGTTTTCTTTAAAGTCTTTTTAAAATCTTATAGACCACTGCAATATTTAGCTACTCATTGCATTTATTATAGATAAAGAGGGTTAAAAATTGAATTTAAATTTCAGTAAATGGTCGCTTCAAGGAAATAATGAAATATATTATATAAAAAAGCATACTGATATTAGGAATTATATCAATATTTCTATTTTATAATTTGGAATTATTGTGACAAATATGCATATATTAAGAAAAATATTCAGTGAATAGAAATTTTCTTTAGGAAAAAATATTTAAAAGCTGAAAATAAATTGAAATAAAGTGTTCAAAAGTTTAAAAAAAAGCTTCCTTTTATAGATTTATTTATTTTTAATAAGATGAAAGAACTTTTCTCACAAAATATAACCTAAATGTGAGTTTCGTTCTTAACATATATATATATATATATAAATATATATATATATATATATATATATATATATATATATATATATATATATATATATATATATATATATATATATATATATATATATATATATATATATATATATATATATATATATATATATATATATATATATATATATATATATATATATATATATTTATATATATATAAATATATACATATTTATATACATATATATATATATATATATATATATATATATATATATATATATATATATATATATATATATATATATATATATATATATATATATATATATATATATATATATATATATATATATATATATATATATATATATATATATATATATATACGTACGTAATAGGACAATGACTTTAGAAGAAAAGTGAAAAAATAATTACCAGACTTGTGTAACTTTGTTTGCTATGCTTTTACTATTTTTCTATTTGCTCGACTAATGCGTTGTTCTGATGAGATTAACTGTAATAATCTCTACAAATAGGATGCGATTTACACATTGCAAGAGATACTCTTGATTGTAACTAGTTTCCTAAGCTTAATGCATTAAATTCGCTTTCACAATATTAGAAATAAACCTGTTTATTTAATCCGATTCCTATAAGTCTGAATGTTTCTTATTTGATAATAACTTTATATTAGTTTTATTATTTATATATTTTTTCAATTTTTCAACTAATTAATAATATTTTATTATTATTGTTGATAAAATACTTAATATTGTATTTTATAATTTCACGTATTTTAGTTTATATTACTTTGCATTTTACAGAATTCTTAGGTTTCTTGTACATGAATATATATATATATATATATATATATATATATATATATATATATATATATACATACATATATATATATATATATATATATATATATATATGTATATGTGTGTGTGTATATATATATGTGTGTATATATGTGTGTGTGTGTGTGTGTGTGTGTATAGTTGAAATTCATAACCAAATGGCAATAAAATATTTGCAAATATTTGTAATGAAAATATAATAGCTAATAGCTAACCAGTAGATAAAATAGTGAGGCATGAATATTTCCTCACAATGCCTTGAATATTTTACCTTATTTAATATATATACCTTAATATATATATATATATATATATATATATATATATATATATATATATATATATATATATATATATATATATATATATATATATATATATATATATATATATATATATATATATATATATATATATATATATATATATATATATATATATATATATATATATATATATATATATATATATATATATATATATATATATATATACAAGCTGACCCAGCCACGCGTTGCAGTGGCTGAGTTTTTAAAATACATTGAATCAATTTTTTACTAATTCTTGGGTTCAATCAATTTAATATTTTCTAAAAAAATTTAGAATAGGTTCATTCATAGGAGATTAAAAATAAAACGTTTCACCAAAATTTAATAGTAATAGGTAAAGTTTCGAAATTTTGAAATTAAGCACAAATCAACATATACTTTCTGAATTTACATTTTATTCATCTTATATTAAATTATAGTTTGTAATCAGTGACTTACTTATAAAATATACTATATAAATTAAAGACATCTAAAAATAAATTGTTATAAATGAGGTAGATAACATTGACATCGAACTATTATTATTTTAATTTTAAATTATATTAAAACTAAAAATTTTTTCCGCGGCAGTATACTGAAATAAAAAAAAATTAAAAGAATTTATCATTTGAATAAATAAATTAGATCAAAATGTTCTACTGAATAAATTAATAATTATCAAATTATAAAATAAAAATAAAAAAATAATAAAAGGCTATCAAGAAATACTTACATATTTTCGAGGTGGTATGAAAATTAGTAGAGAAAAACAGTAATAAATAAAATTTTATTTTACTATTTATAATATTAAAAATATTCAAACTGAATACTGCACAATAATAACACAATACAAAGTATAATTATGAAAATGATTCACGAAAAATTGTTATAGTATCATTATACATCATGAAAATATATGTAAATTCTATATTTAACCACGCGCTTGCGCGCGTCACGATAATTTTCTCGAAGATGGTATAATCTAGAAAAATAAACACGTCGCCATCTGCCGAATACCTGTGCAACTTAGATGCTAAACCGCCATCTATTAGGAACTTACAGAACTAACCAAAAAATAAAAAAATTTAGGGTTGTACTACCCCTAACATTTAGGGGGATGAAAAATAGATGTTGGCCGATTCTCATAGATACCGGATAAGCACAAAAAATTTCATCAAAATCGGTCAAGCCGTTTCGGAGGAGTATGGCAACGAAAACTGTGACACGAGAATTTTATATATTAGATATATATATTAGAAAGTACTTTAGCTTGTGGGCAGAATTTTTTTAATTATTTATTAATAATCAAAATTGACCAAGAAGAATTAAAACATTAATGAAAAATAACATTATTTAAGCAACATCAATATTTTTTAATTCTATTTTATAATTTTTAAAGTTAAGAAAACTGTTAAAGATTTCAATAGCATTATATGGTTTCGTACAAACTTTACTTAAGAATAATTAAAAGAAATACAATTTCTGTTTGGTACTAGAATGTTTCTTTCAAAATCCAACAAAATATTTTTAAACTTTAACTCACAAATTACATACAAATTGATATTTCTCTTATATAACATCTTTGTGATGCTACATAATGTGCTTATTGATAAGAATGTTTTTTCAAATAAGTTTTTAAAATCACTACGATTAAATTATTTTCAAATTATAAAAAGTGACAATGCATCAATTCTTAAATATAAGCGGTAGCACATATTTTTAACAAGAGGCTTCTTATTTTAAAGTGAGATTTTCAAAATATATATTTGCTAAGTCTGTTATATATTTCCTTTTGAGATTACATATTTAAATAAAAATACTTTATAAATTCCTTTCAATATGCATGTTGAAAAAATAATGTTTTAAATATATTTTCTTGATTTTTATCTATTAAAATTTAAACTTTTGAGAAATAAAACATTATAATCTAAAAGTTTCTATAAATAGTATTTTTTAGTATGTGTTATCTATATTTAAACAAAAATTTAGATTTGAAGTTTAGATAAAAAGAAACTGAGAAGTATTAGTAGTTTTTTATTTCTATTTTCAGATTTTTCTAATCTAAATAGAAATTACTTGAAATTATAGTCTTCTTTTACTCCATTCGAAATAAATAATAATACTTTTATTAAATTATGGATATAAGAGCTTGAAAACATTCTTTTTATGACAAGTTTGAAGTCACGTGGGGCAGTCAGCTTATCCTTAAAAAACCATAAAATCTGGGAACATTATTTATCTGTAATCAGCAATTGATAAACCTAGTAAGAATGAACCATATTTAGAAATATACAGTTCTCATAGTAATTGTAGTTAATTTGATAAGAGCAATGAAAATAATAAAGAGCCTGGATTAGGGAAAATACTTTACCAAGCAAAATGAAACAATTTGGATTAAAAAAAAACAAATCAAAAATTCATTAATCAACTGAATTTTGAAAATAAAATTGATAAAAAAAAACAGAAATTATTATTTACTTTTATAAAGCAACAAAATTAGGTGTCGATGCTGATTGAAATGTCTGTGTCATATTGTACAGTTCAAAAAATTTCTTTTGGTCCGATTGAATATTAAAGGTATAATTTCTAATATTGATTAGAGGATCAACAAAATGCCCTCTAAAAGAATTTGCCAATAAAAGAAGATTCCTGGAGAACTAAATAGTATCTCTATAAGAGTCACATGTGAAAACACAATATACGAGGGTCATTCAAAAAGTTAGTTGCACTACTCAAGAAAACAAAACAGGATAGAAATTTTACTTCAACTTTATTGGTATCTTAAAGTTACATTCAGAATCTAATTTCAAATGTAACCAACTCTATTATTTAAGCATTTGTCAAGGCATGGTACAAGTTTTTCGATGCCTTTTACGAAGAAATCCCGTCCAAAGTCCGGTAGCCATTGTTGGGCTGTACATTCACTTTGGCCTCCGAATGATACAGTCACTTTGAAAGTTCTTGTTTCATGGGACCAAATCATAGAAATCAGGAGTTGAAAGGTCTGGGCTATAAGGAGGTTGATTTCCGCATTTCTCACCTAAATGTTTTTTGAAATTGACAACTAATTTGTTGCATGCGGTCTTGCATTGTCATACAGGAGCACGACTTTCAAAAGCTTACATGGTCGTCGAGTTTAAGTAATTTTCGCAATCATTTTAGTATTTAACAGTAAGGAGATGCATTAATTATCGCATCCTTCTCTAATAAAAAAACAGCGTCATCATCATCGTTCTACCAGATTGAACAGTTCGACACATTTTTGTGTCGGGGAACTGAAATGTTCACGATTACGCGAGATGCGTTTCGTATCAGGTGAGAAGTAATGATCCCAAGTTTCCTTTACAGTCAAAGTTTTGTTCAAAAGCTTATTTCCTTCTGTTTATTAACGTTTCAGATATGCAAATGCACTTTCAAATCGCTTCAAACTTTACGAAATTTAAGGTGATCGGCAATAATTTTATGTATCTATCGTTATGCATATGTTTGCAATAATGCATTCATTCAAACCATCAGCGATATCCAAATTTGTTGCAATTGATGGTCTTAACTCTTGCTCAGCGTCTTCAATATCTGTCCATCCATTCTCAAACATGTTGCACCATTTCTCTATAGCTTGACATGACATTATATTTTCACCATACACTTCATGCAACTGCCCATAAGTTTCAGTGCAGTTGCACTTTTTTCCCCACAAAAAACGATCACTGCACAAATTTGAGGTATGGACGCTATTTGCAGCTGTCGAGACATGTTTGCGACTGGTTATCAGAAGAACTAAATTTGCCAAGGCAGAGCCGCTACGTCACGCGATAAAGGTATATGTATGAAGTATTGCCTCATAGTGTCGTCAAAATAGTTTCTGTAGGCTCATATTTATGAATTAGTCCAATAAACGTTTTGATTGATCTACGTATACAAATGTTTTCTACAAAACTCTACCAAAAATCAATGAAGGCAATTCAAGTGAATCAGAAGATTTAAAAAAAGTCCAACTAAAAGTCCAAGACCTGAAAAATAACGAAGTGTTACAAGTTCCGGTTAAAAGAAATAAAAAACTACAATTTCGAATACAAAATGCGATACTTTTATTTGCCGAAATCATTCTTATATTGTTTTTAGAAGTGAATGTCTTAATTCCTTAAATATTATAAAAAGTGTTTTTGAGAATATACTTATAGTTTTCCAATTAATAATTACAATTACTGTTTACGATATTTTTTTTAATTTGTGACTTATTTTCTAAAAAAAATGATGGGGTGAATAAACCACCCTATCACATCCAAGGACAGTGTTAGGATCAGGCTTTCTGATGGGTTAATATTTACTAAAATGTGTTTGAGAAAAGTCATTAAAACACAAACGTTAGTCTCATGACCATTTTGGACGAATTCAACATGCTGTAAGCATCTCTGGCTTATTTTATTTTCACTAAATTCAATCATGCCTTTTATTCATTTTTTGTTTTATTCAATTATTTGACTAGGCAATTATTTACAGCAAGAATATTAAAATTAAAAATAACAGTAAAATATATAAATACAATTAAAATCGATTTGTAGCAATATTTTATGAAGGTTTTATTACGTATATATTAAGAAGCTAGTTGTTAGGGCTTTGTAATTTTATATGGTATGTAGTGAGTTCAAATGAAAATTAAAATGTAATTTTATTTGGTATGTAGTGAGTTCAAATGAAAATTAAAATGACGATTTATCGTGTTTACTGAAATCTTTTGGAATGTATTAAATAGGTGGTAAAACTATGCATTTATGTTAAATGATATTTCTGGGAATGGTAGGTCATGTGTTTCAAAAGTACGAAGACGAATACCCAGAAGTCCTTTTATCTAATTGGTAGAGTAATAATCTAAATTAGGTGTATAGAAATATAAGGATGCACATAAGCACATTAAAAGAAAACATTAATATGTATCTCTCTGGATCAGGTTTAGAATTTTCTTTCTAAAAATTCTATCTCATTCCAGTAATCATATCAGAAGGAAGAAAAGGATAATATATTTTAACCTGAAAATCTGAGCAACTTCTATAAACAGGTGACAAAAAATAAAAATTTTAAACAAAAAAAAATTAAAAATGATTACAATAATGGACTTATAGAATATTACATAACTATTTCAGATAAAAAAATATATCGGTGCCTTTTTTGGTAAAATCTCTCTTTTACATTTTTATAAATGGCAGCTATTTTTTAAAAGCTGACTTCCTAAAAAATCTTTGAACAAATTAAATTTGATGCATATAGATTTAATCAGAAAACAACCTATGTTTAAACCTAATGTTATTGCGATAAATGAGCCATCATATTTTAAATGTAAGAAAAAATTATTAAACATTTTCGGTTTCAGTTTTTCTTTACCTTAAATGAATATGCTTTTGTTATTAATGGTTTAGAACAATCTCCCTGAGTAAATAAAAAAATGAACACATTTAAATCAAATAATTTCTCCAAAATCAAAAACTTTCTTTCACAAGATTAAACTAAAAATACTTAAAAAAATTATGCTATTTGAAAATTAGTAAATAACTTTCAATATTTTAATAATGGAAATATTGTGTTTTACAATCATGCATATTATACATTAATTATCATATCTTTATGAGAATTACTATCTTATAAATCTAATATCAAATTACATGGAATCCTTTTTTTATGCGCACATTATTTTGAAATAAAATTTAGTATAAATGAGATTTTACTACAGTTTAAAAGAGACATGGATTTATAGATATTAAATATAATGAAAAATTTTACCTTGAGAAATGTATTTTTTTAAATAAGAAATAATCACACATATACAGTGGGAACAGGAAAATATTGTATTCCTTTCTTCTTTTCTATTACGAATGGAAGATAACAAAATAACTTTTTTCAAAACTTAGAGTAAAAAAAACATGTAATGAGATAGTTTAAAATATATTTTAGGGTAATATTAAACAATATAATAATAGTTCAGTATCATATATATGATACTGAAATATAATAATCTTTCTAATAAGCAATTGCATTTTCGTTTTTTTTGTTTTGAAAGTAAATCATACGAAATTTTCAATTTATTAATAAGTTTATATAAATTAAATTCTTTGCAGCTTATATATAAAGTTATAAGCAGCTTAAAATTTGTATGCATGCAGTTATTAAAAAGTATTAATCGCAGGCTCACTACCTTTATTAAACCTTAAACCAGAAATCTGATTAACTAATTAAACATTTTGGTACGTATGATACTTTATGATTTTACTTGATATATTAACTTTCAAAATACATTTTAAGAAATTATATTGTAAAGCAACTTTTTCTTTAAAAATTCTTCTCAACAGATTGAATAAAAATTATATTTGATAAAAGAATAAAATTATTACTTGATTAAAGTGTAAAGAATCAAAAATATACTGAACATCAAACATTCTGAATTCCCAGATTTCAAAAGAAAGCAAAATGTAATAAAAATGATTTGGTAAAAGAAGAAAAAATATCTCCAACTTTTATCTGTAATTAAAAACTTATTAGCAGTAATAAGAATGTACTATATTAGTTAATTTACCTTCCAAATTTAATTTTTTTCACATTGATCCAATTAGACAGAAAATTACAATTTAAAGTGGAATCCAAACCATTAGAAACTTCTATTCTCAAAGTAGAAATCAAATCGGTGAATTATTGAACAAGACAAGATTTTAACCATTAGGTTCCAACTGGATTTGGATACTTTGGAATTCCCTTTTTCATAAGACTTTCTTTAGGTAAACATAAATAAATTAAGTATAAGTGGCTGAGAATTTTGAATAAAACATTTTTAGCAATTATGTATCATTACATGAAAGATGTAAAAAATATATAGAAGTTTCATATATTTATGAAACTTGTTAGAAATTGAAACATAATATATCTGCAATAATATTTACCTGTAAGAATATACTGTAACAAAATAAAAAAAATTAGTTTTAAAATATTATTTTTTATCTAGATAATAAATATTATCAATATACAATAAATAATTTCTAAGTACACTTGAATCGTTAACAGTTTTTTCTTCATTAAAATGTGTGTGAGAATAATCTAATAAATTAAATTTTATAATCACTGTAATATATTGTTATTTACTGTTTTTTTCTGTAAGAAGTAATGGGAATTTAAATTAAATTGTATAGTTTTTTTTTCATGAACCACACACAAAAGCGTAGGATGCACTAATCATTACCAAATTTTCGAATTTACTCCTAAATCCAATGCTCCTTAAATAATTAAATATGACCCGGCTTAACTTTCATAAATTAATTAATTAGAAACACAAAGTGAAGAAATTATTCTCTTAATTTGAAAAATAAGAAGCAATTTCTCTAGTAAATGCAATATTCATGAACATTTTATCTTAAAACTAATGTAGTACAATAATAACAAAAAATAAAATCAAGCTAAATGTTACTTTTAATTTTCATTTATACATAATTAATATTTTGTAGATTTACATAATATACGTCATTAATAATTTGTATAATTTTAAAACTTAAAAATAAATTTCATGTGATACAATTATTTTTCATATAAAATATTTATTATGTGCTTATATAGAATATTCTTTTCTCATTGAAAACATATTAAATTTTATTTTAAAATAGAAATAGTAATCTATTTAATTAATTTAGAAATATAAGAATTTTTAACAAACTCTAAAAATGTTTTTCTTTGTTTTGCTAATTTATAATCATTCGTAATATGAATTTTTAGGCACTAAAAATTTTAAATTCATTTCTAAAACTATATTATTTTCAGACTTAATTTTGAAACTATTTTGTTTTATTTTATTAAATAATTAATTCCTCAATTTTTTAAAGAATAATGTGAAGAAATAAATTTTTGAGTATTTTTACATAAATATAAATATGATTCATTTAATTAAAATAAAACGATTATTTCTTAGGTAATTAAACTATAATAAGCATAAATTTTATTAATATATTCATATATTTATGATTGTCATTATTTGCTTTTCCCATTATTGAAAAAATATTTTATTGCAAGTATGCGAGTATGCTAATGCAAATATTATGTTGTTTTAGACACTGAATTTAGCTTGTGAAAGAAACACATAATTTATTACAAAATGTAATGATACAAACCAAGCTGATAACCAGTGTTCTTAATTTTTTTGATGAGAGTGATAGTTTCCAAAATAAAGTTATTGAATATTTGATTTTAGACATATATTCATAGAAAGAAATATTACATGATCTGCTAAACTGGAGATCAGTTAATGTACATTATGTTAAGTACAAAATTTATCATTATAAAATTCATCTCAATATAAATTTAAAATATTTTATTTATTTAATAGAAATTGTTACTTTGTAGTTTTTAAACATTCAAAAATATATTTTATATTTTAAGGAGTTATTTCCTAGAACAAGGAAATAAAAATATGTCTTTTAAATTATTCTGATACGAGAAAGAGAATATGCATTATTTTTATTTTTCACAGACTTTAAAATTTAATTACGAATTAAATCATCAATAGCCACTTAAAAATGGTGTTTAATTTTCTATTATTTGCATATTAATTTATGTATCATTTTATTTACATGAATTCATTAAAATTACAGCTGTTTTTTTCCTATAAATTCCTTAAATTTATGCAACAACTTTTTAGTTTACAATTCCAAATAAATCCATTGAATTAAAATACGAAACTTTAATTTTTTAATTTTTATTACTAATTTTAAAGATTTGAACCTCGTATACATAACATTTTAAATACTGATGCAAATATTTAGCAAGAATTATGTAATAGGTATATACGTTTAAACCTAAAAAACGTAAGGAATAAGTATTATTATTTTGAATCTTCTCTTTGATTTGATGTTTCTTAAGGTTCTTATATATTTTCCAAAAATTTGATTTAAAATTATAAATTTTCTTATTCTTTAAAATATTTTGCAACTTTAAAAAAAGTTGCAAAATATTGCAAACCATGTTAAAATATTGTCGAATAACGATTTGAAATCTTAAAGTAATAAGAACAATACATCTGCTTTATAATAATATTAAATATTTTTATTTTTAAATTTATATAAGAGGATGGAATCAGAAATTACAAATAATAGTTTTAAATTAAAAAATACAACAATGTAAATAAACTAAAGATGCAGTCTAACACGAACAAATCTTAAAATTTCTCATTATGACACATTTTTACGTTAAAAATTTTTTAACATTTGTCTGATATTATAAAATACACAGAAAAGTAGATAACATTATCACTGAAAATTAGAATCGTTTTATTATAAGTATAAAAAGTTTTCATAATTTCAAAATTCTGTTTTTGAAATTTTTTGTAAAAAAATAAACATTATCATATAAGATACAAAATATATCTGCAGTTTTCTCTTCTAATACATAATTATTTAGGTAAGAAAATGTAAAACTTTACGTTATAGAGTTTTCAATATTTTTCATAAAATAAAATTTTCAAAGCAATAACATACACCTGCAACACATCAGAACCTAAGAAAAATATTTAATCTTTCTTATGTATAAATTCTTAGGTAGAGTAGTATTGGTTAGTAGTTTATGAAGCAGCTATAAAAATCATATTGCTAGTTAAATTTAACCTTCCGAAAACAGCTTCAAAGAAAGATTATATGGAAACATTTTGTGTGTGACTAATTTAACATAAAAACGAAATTATTCAGAAAATACAAAGAATTTTTTAAAGATTAGAAATGGCATTTTTAATTTATTGAATTAAGAAACTAAAATACCCATTATTAAAATAGAATTATGAGGTAACAAAATTAATTTACACAAATGCTAGAAAATCAGTAAATGATTTTTAAAAAAATTTTGAATGACGGGAAATATAAACGAATGCCGAAAGAAGTGCATGTATTTTATGATTGACTGAATAAACAGGAAATTAAATTAATAGTTATCAATTAAAAATTATGCAATATAATATTAATTTTTTTCAAAAAATTCTCTTTTCTATATAACGAGAAAAACGTTCTTAAAATTACCATAAAACACATAATATATTATAAAATTTTACATATGAGTAACCCTTGATATTTTTGGCAATTTCTTTGAATCCACGAGAGCTCTAAAATGTGAATAACAAAATGGAAACCCTAAAACTACTCTTTTTAAAAAATTAAAAACCAAGGGTTGCTAAAAATTAAAATTTATCACCTAATCTTTTGCAGAGGCAGGGGTTTTGGCTCCTACGTTAACGCTCCTCCTACACTCTATCTATATAAGATTGTTGAAAGAATTTATATTCTTCCATTTTGAAATCTTTCAACTTTTTCTTTGCATTGTGCCTACTATATATTATAGAATCAAGAAATTCGATTATTTTATAAGCTGAATAGTCTAACTTAGCGAATAGCTCTCCATACTTAATTTATCTATTAGAAGATTATTTCTTCTGAACATGGTTATTCTATTAGTTTATATATTTGTCTAATAAAGTCCCATCTCTTCCTCGCATAAACAAACATATATATAGAGAGTTTTTTTCGATTGTATATATTTGGAAAAAGCTAACTTTGCAATTTTTATATATAATATACATAGTTTTTCCTAATTAATATTGTTAGGCTCCTATTACCATATTCTCAACTACTAGGTTTCAGGTTTTTCCTGATTTTAAAAAATCAGTACTTGTTTTTAGAATTTTTAGAAATCATCAGTAACAACAAAAATATATATTATTACTTTATGCTTAGCTACACATTTCACCCTTAATAAGTTATTTCGATATTTTCACTGATTATACGCTAATTGTATTAGGTTATCTTATTTCTGTTCTCTCATTATATCTGTTTGGTATAAAATTTTTAGACACATAAATTTTTCATAGTCATTACTACATGGAAAAAATACTAAGTTAGTTTTATTTATTTTAAAAACACCAGAGTAAAATATTTTGCATTAAATGAAAACAATTTTTGGAATTAATGATTATCTATTTAAACTCAACAATCTAACAACAATTTTGTTTCTAAATCACACATTACATTCAAAAATATAACCTATATGAAAAAATGTTTAAACAATGCATGGTTACGCTATAATATTTTTCCGCGTAGCTTTCTTCAGTAAATCTGTTTTGATAGATATTCTCTAATATATATATATATATATATATATATATATATATATATATATATATATATATATATATATATATATATATATATATATATATATATATATATATATATATATATATATATATATATATATATATATATATATATATATATATATATATATATATATATATATATATATATATATATATATATATATATATATATATATATGTGTGTGTGTGTGTGTGTGTGTGTGTGTGTGTGTGTGTGTGTGTGTGTGTGTGTGTGTGACGTATTTGTAAAGTCTATTTATTAAACAAAAGATAAATAGTAAAAACGATGCTATATTTTAGACATCATTAATCAAAATTGCGTTTTTTACAAATTTCAAAAAATAACCTATTTACAAAAACCAATAAAATATGGTTGCTATGATGGTTAGTACATAATAGGCAACACAGAGGATGCAATACATGCCTTACTATGCCTAGGCATGCTGAGTATCAAATTATCGATCTGATCTTGGGGAATATTACACCACTCACATCAAGTAATGCTCTCCAAAGTTGAGGTAGACATGTGGGATAGGTAGACGGGCTGCAATTCACCGATCAAGAATGTTCCACACATGCTCTATTGGATTAAAGTCCGTTGAGTGTACTGGCTAGTATGCGTGATATCCTCCTATTGAAGGCATTCATTTACAATATTTGAAGGTGAGGATGGGGATTGTCATCAATAAACAGAAATTCTAAACTCATGGCGCCACGAAACAAACAGGTTACACTCCACGTAAAGGTTATTCCAGGTTGACATCACGATAGATGTGGCCTGTCATGGTTGTCATGGGTTGTCATGGTTTTGATCAAGCAGGATAGTTCTGGAGCCCATAATAATTCCTCCCCAAACGAGCAATCCTGCACCTCCATAAAGGTGCCGTTCAATGGTGTTCTTTTGGTAGTAACGAGTACCTGGCACTCTCCATATGAAAGTTCGGCAAAGAATCAGAATTAAAGCTAAACCTGGACTCGTCAGAAAACATCACGTAAGACCAAACCACGTAAGATTAATCCAAGCTAACCGCAGGCGACAGTGAGTAGCGGTAACTTGAAAACATCTGACAGGCCTACGAGCATATAGACCAAAGTGTTGTAAGCGTCTGCTTTGAAATTGTCGTACCGGTAGCTGAAGAGAGTTGACAAGAAACATCTGATGCTGTGCTCCGTTTTTTTGTTTTTTTTTAAATTAACGGCCAAATACTGGTCCTCATTCGATGTTTCATCTTCAGGGCGGCCTGTGATGTAACGTTTACTCGCATTACCGTCATCTTGGAACCGTTGCAACATCCTGGAGATAACGCTCTGGGCGATTGCAAGTTCATCGGATTCTTCTAGCTGGTAACGTCCACATTCCAGATGGCCGATAATTCAACCACGTAAAATATCATCCAAATGCTTTGTGGCATAACTATGCGGTTATTGCACTGAAAGGCTTTTAAAGCGCTTGTGAACAATTTTACTTCTTTGCAACCATTCCTTACATACCCCTTATTTTCACTCTCGTCATTGTGACGTACAATCGGTTCCATCTGGTGGTTTCTTGTAATTCGCATAGTATTCTTAAAGATGTGTGTGATAATTCTACATGCAAAATTTTTATTTTAGAGTAACATTTCTCTGATTCTGAATTATCCTTTGTTTATGGACATCTATAAATATATCTATAGAAATATTATAAATATATATAATATCTACAAAAATATTTCAAATAAATTTTGGAGGCACGAACTCAATATATAAATATATAATGGCTATAATTTTGTAACTCTATTTTTAATATCAATAATGAAGAAAAAATGCTTCATTATAATATTATATATTATTAGCTGGTTCAATTTTATATAAAAATCAATATTTTATTTGATTAATATTGAGAATTATCTATCTATCTATGTAAATATATATATATATATATATATATATATATATATATATATATATATATATATATATATATATATATATACGAGGGTAACTCTGAAATTTTTGAGATGCTACTAGGTTTTTAAAGTTATACTTACAAAATTTTAGGTGTGTTCAAAGTAGTCTCCTCCAGCATCAATGCACATTTGTAGACGTATTTTACACAGATTATGTGCCTCAAGCCATTTATTTCTTTGAATAGATGAAAAAATGCATTTATAGCCATATCAATCTCTTCTTCTGAAGGAAAACGACGTCCACGTAAGTCCTTTTTTAGATTAAAGAATAACCAAAAGTCGCACATGGCTAGATCAGGATGAATACGGTGGATGCTCGATCACTTTAATTTGTTTTTGTTTAAGAAACTCAACTGTTAATCCGGCTGTTTGTGAAGATGCATTGTCATGGTGAAGCATTAGTCTCCTAACATTCAGTTCTTGTAGAATTTCTGGAAGACATTGAGTGGTATACCAGTTTGCTGTTACTGTTTTCTGTCCTTCCAACTTGATGGCTTTGACCAATCCCGTACTTCTGAAGAAAATGGCATACATCACTTTTTTCAGTGCGCGTTGTTTTTTCACCAGTGTCAGCGTGGAATCATCTTCAAAGACCCATACTTTGCTATCTTGACATGTTGGAACGTCAAAAAACGGTATGTACGTTTCATCAGCTGTTACAATTTTAGGAATGATGCGGTGGCTACCATCATTCAGCATATTAAGAGTTTCTTTACTGATTCTGACACGATCAGACTGATTCTATATATATATATATATATATATATATATATATATATATATATATATATATATATATATATATATATATATATATATATATATATATATATATATATATATATATATATATATATATATATATATATATATATATATATATATATATATATATATATATATATATATATATATATATATATATATATATATATATATATATATATATATATATATATATATATATATATATATATATATATATATATATATATATGTGTGTGTGTGTGTGTGTGTGTGTGTGTGTGTGTGTCTGTTTATGTATATATAGAGACACAAATATAGATTGATTTCTAGTAACTGGAGATTATATGAAATATTGATATGAAAAGAAAAATCTTTTAGTCAATAAAAAGTATACATATATTATTTCCTTGCTTGCTTTGAATAAGTGAAATTGCGTGTCAGAAAGTACTTTTTTCAGTACATAAGTGTGAAAAAAATTCTATTGCAAATCCATTTCTTCAAATATTATTTGAAATTCACATTTAATCCTTTCAGATGCCTGAAATTAGATTAATTCTTAAATTTTAAAAACAGTTAATAATTTAGTGCATCTAATAATTTATTCGGATAATTAAAACAAGAATCATTATTTCCTATTTTTTATTTTATTGCTATAGAAATATATAATAATCTATTTTGAAATAATGTTAAAAGTTTCGTTTGTTCATTTAGAAAAATTAGAAAAAACATCCATATTCAATGCTTGATATTTGTTTTTAATCTTAATTTTACAATTTTTCCTTTAGCTTTTTAAAATGTTAAAATATTAAATTTAGCTTTAGTACATAACTCAACAATTGAAGTCCAATTTCATGCAAGAATTACAAAATTTCAAGGATTTTGTCCATGTAAAAATTATTTGAAAAATAAAGTAAAGTACAGCAAATAATGTAAATTCTCTGTTGCAAAGTAGTAAATGTAGTCATATGCATTGTGAATAAAACTTTTTTTTATTGTAGAGTAATGTAATGTATAAAACCTGTGTATTTAAATAGTGCTCCAGATTCCATATATAGTAACTTTGATAGAGTAATTCATTTACATGTAAGTATTGTAAATAGCCATAATAAATTGTTTTTATAAAAGAGAATATATATTTTAACAAAATAAATACAGCGTTTATAAATTAAGGTATAAATAATATAAATCTAAAAGTTTATGAACATTTTGTAATGAATGTATACGAGTATCATGCATTTGTACTTCTGAAAAAATGCTAACTCTAATCAGATCAGCTCTTTAAAACAAATTAAAATTAACAATTTTAGCAAAGCTGCATTGTTTCAGAAACTTAAACTATTTCACCGTAATTGAATTGACACTATAAAAATATACATTGTAATTTTAATGAAATGCTTAGTAGATAAAATTTGGAACTTTATCAATTTCTGACACATAAGTGTTAAAAATAATAAATAATTTAAAAGATATTTAGTCTTTCAAATTATATGATACGTCTCTGTATTTTGAATTTTTATGAAATAATATCAATTATTTAATTCTTGAAATACCAATTAAACATCTTTTAATTGTGAAAATTCACCATAGAAGTATATTGTGCAACATAATTTATTTTACATTGTCTTTATTTTTATAAAATTAATGAAGTATTCTCTTTTTATTTAAATTAAATAAAAAAGAGAATATGAATATTTGAGGAAGCGAAATAAAAATCCAATTTTCATAAAAAACTTCAAATTTGTAAGAAAATAAATGAAAAAGCATTTTATATATGAAGAGTTTACTAGAACATTTCCTTTCACCGATATTGCATTGTATGAATCTCAAAATATATTACATATAATTACCGATATAGCATTATCGGCTTAATAATTAATAGTATGTGATTCTTTATCTAAAATTAATGTTATTTTATATAAATTTAAGGATAGAGTATTTTTGGATGGAAATCTTCAAGTTTTAACAAACCCTCTATAAATGTTAGAGAAAATAACTATATCAACATTAAAAAATGGGTTATGAGAAGGCTTTTTTAATTCATTTTAATATGAAAAGCATAAAATATGATTTTTACAAAAATGCATTATAAAAAATGCATTTTACTTCATGTTCATTTGTGTGTTCACATATGTCGACAAACACAAACATATGTCTATATTTGTTTGTCAAAATTTATAACAATCAAGAAAATCTCAACAAAAAATGTTATTTTTTTAGTCTATTTCTTACTTTTTATTATTTACATATTTATATTTTACATATTTTTTCAATCAATTTCTTACATAATTGTATGTAATATACAGTTTATTCATCATTTTTATAGATTTGTACAGATTTCATAAATATGTGATCTTTTTTTAATATTTTACCTTCTCGTAATTTCAAGATGCTTAGAAAAAAAGCAAATTGATTACATTGTGGAGAAAAAACCTGTAAATATTAATAGACTTAGTGGCAAATTTTTCGTAAAACAAATTTAAAAACCTTTAAAAGTATTTTAGAGTCTTGATTTCTTAAAAATAAAAATAAAAATATTACTAAATTCTTTTAAATTTATCTGTGCAATCTTTTAGAAAATATTATATTTTTCTTCTCTTTCTAATAAACATTTATATAAGAAACTATTTCTCAGGCACCCACACTTTTCAAGTAAATATAATTCTTAAATTAAAAATTCCTTTAGAATTATTCAGTAAAAAATCGTAACTATTTTACAAAAAAGAAATACAAATTCCATAAACCAACATAACATTAATTAGGACTTTCATCATCAAATAAATTTTTAATATTTCATTAATATTCAGGAAAAAACTAAATTAACTTCATTCCAAACGAAATAGCAAAATAAAAACTTAATTATCTAAAAAATCTTACCCATACTGTTATAAATTATAATGAGAAAAAACTAAATGATATTTGCTTAATGCCAAACTTTTTTATTTTTTCCCTTAATGTAATGCTGAACTATGTGATATTTTAAAACTATTTTTGTCTCTGAAATATTTTATATTCGATATATTCAAATGTAAATTTAATAATAAAATATTTATCTTTAACGTGTACAGAAGGAGTAAATAAAATGTAGAATAATTATAAATAATAGTATTTTGAAAATGTAACACATATTAAAATATTTTTTCATAACTTATATTAAAAACATATAAATTTTAAACAAACATTTACACATTTTAAACATAACATATATATTTTAAACAAATATATATACATTTTAAAACAATATATTATCTCATATATATATATATATATATATATATATATATATATATATATATATATATATATATATATATATATATATATATATATATATGAGATAGTCACTAATTTACCATCTAATTTATCTTAGTCACTAATTTATGTATTTGGAGAGGTTCTTGCAGATTTGGATTTGTAATTAGATATGATTTAAATTTGATTATTATATATTCAATGTAATTTGGCAACTTTGGATTTTAACTTATATTTTAGATTAAATTCTACTTGTTTTTTCTTGTTTGATACTTTGGTTTGAAATTTTGGTATGGCTTTGGGGTGTAATGGCTTCTTTAAGACTATGTTTTGGGCCATTGCAGAAAAGCCATAATTGTGCCAATGTGGTCAACACCCCCTGATGAAACTGGCCATATTGGTACTATATTCCATTTATATCTATCTATCTTTATTTGAAATTTCTTTTAAGTAACATCAATGTAATTCTTTTCAATGTGTTATTTTCCATTTAATATTTTCAATATATTGTTTTCCATTTAATATTCTACATTTGGCATTTAATGTTTTCAATGTACTATTCTCCATTTAGCATTTTTTCATTGTATTTTGTTTCATTATATTCATTGCATTTTATATACATACTATTAACTAATATATATATATATATATATATATATATATATATATATATATATATATATATATATATATATATATATATATATATATATATATATATATATATATATATCTTACAGTTCATTGCACTTCAACTTCAAATTTTCTTAAAATTATTTAAATATCAGACAGAAAATACTCTTTGCTTTATCATATTTTATTTCTTACAGTTGTTTTTGTATATTGTCTAACTCATTTAAGGGGATGCTTTTCTTCTCTGTGTGTGTACTTTTCAATTATTTAATTTTAATTCACTTTCATTATATAAATATTCATCAATTAGTTTCAAAAAGGTTCTGCATCTTTTCCGTTGTTAAACATTTTAAATAATTCTGTGTTAATTAAATTCTATTCACTTCTAAAAATATGTTTGTTTATTCAGATAGATTAATGTAACTCGTAAGTTAGACCCCATAGTTTAATGAAAGATAGAATTATTATAATCTAGATAAGTTTGAAAGTAATAATTCTTTATAGTACTAAATACCAAATACTTCATTTACATGAAATAAGCATGATAACATAATTAAAACATTTTACTTTTGCTTAATTAAAATAATAGTAATATATTAATAGTTCATTATAAAAATCTTTGTTTATATTTAACTTATGATGTATTTCATACTGTCCGGCATATAAGACGCAACACCAAAACCAAAAAATTATGCAAATTAAGTGTTTACTGATGATGCATCAGTAATGTTAAGGTTATATAATTTTTTAAATTTAAATATACCATAAATAGAGATTTTAAACTTAAAATGTTTGTAGTTATTTGGTAGGAGATTTTGAATGAATTTATATCTCCACAGCCAATTAAATAATTTGTTTTAAATATAAAGTTCAAATTTTAGTTATGACTTTTGAAAAATAAATAAGCAATTTTTCTAAATATTGAAATCTTATTTTTTGTAGTTTTGAATTTAAATGATAACACAACAATTTTGAAAATGAACATGAGTTTGCAATAAAATATGAGTAAACTAAACAAAATTTAAGAACAAAGCACCTGCTGTAAATATTTTCGAAAATAAACCTAATGAAATTTTCATATAATTTTCCAAAGATATCAGATTTGTATTCTAATAGCATTCAGAAAACGGTTTTGTTATTATTTTTATAGTGATCACTTTTGATATTTATAAATTTGATATTTAAATATTTGATTATTTTGAGGATTTAACAATTTTGATAAACATGTGCAACCCCATTTAATATATTTTACAAAGTTTTTAATGTTTCTATTTAATTCATCTCTGAAAATTATGCTAATAACTTTGCAAGAGATAGCATACATTTTAAAAGATTTTAATATTATCTCAAATGTGTTAGAACAAAATTTAGATTAGACTTATTATTTTACTTGTTATTTAAATGTTTTTAGTTAAGGTTTTATCATGCTTGTCTATTTATTTAGTTCACATTTTTGTTGTGTTTTTATTGGATTCTGTTTCACGTTTGAAACTATAGCAACAAAGAAATCAACGAATTTAACAATTTAAAATAAGTTTAGGATAAGTAACAATATTCTTATTACAACAAAATCAAATTAAGCGAATCAATTTATTCATATATTTTCAAACGATTATGTTATAATTTTATTTCTGAGAACATCTATCTATTAAATATTTGTTATCATTTACATATTATCTTCATAAGGTATTATTAGCAATTTCATTGCACTTCAGTTAAATACCTAGCATTATCACCTCTAACAAGCTGAAAAATAAAACAATTTAATTTATTTTTATGGATATATTTATTGTATAAATTTAAATAAAAGCTATAACGAGTTATTTCACACTGGAGTCCTTTATATTTCTTCCATTTTTCAAAATAGTATTCGATATAACTTTTCATTACTCCAAGATTGCAAACAAATTGATAATAAAAATGAGAATGCCTTATCAACTCCCTAGATTTTAATATAAATTAGCAATATCGGAAACAGAATGATTGTGACAAATATTTCCCAATTTATAACAACCGCAGTTATGAGAAAAGTTTCTCAATCATACCGTTTAGTTTGTGAGAATGAAAGAGCCCATTCATGTTTTATTATGTTTTGAATACTGAAATTATTAAAATGGAGATAATGGAATGTCTATCAGATGCTTACCTATCTTGTAAGCGAAAAGATATTTCAATAATTGTACATGATATAAATTAGATCATTTGACTAGAGAAAAAGCTTACATTTAATTGAAGTCTATTGTTGACATTTATTTCGGAACATGTTTAGTATATTTTTTAATGTATTTCTAACTTTGAAACTAAAATTATTGAATTCGTTATATATAATGTGTTTAAAGAATGTAATGCTGATATTTTGGAAAGTATTGTCGATAAATAATTAGTCAATTTTTTTACAAATCTATATCAATTAATTTGCTTGTGAATTTTATTTGATTGGAATAAAATGATGATTCCCGTTGCATTTTCATAAATATATTTACTTAACTTTACTAGTAGATTATATGATCAACAGCTGTAGTATTCAAATATACAAAAATAACATTCTTATGAAATGAAATGGTCACGGATTTGATTGAATAAAATTTATCAATTTAATGCGTATAGTAAATCGAATGAAAAAATAGCTATGATATAAAAAATATCACATAATGTTGTGTAAACGTTCTGAACTTATAATTACTTATGACTATAAAATGTTACCTAAGTGGTCATAACTCCCAGAAATAATTTCTGGAAAAATATGTACCAATGAAAAAGAGCAATTATGTGGATATTTAAGATTATCCTATTTCATTTTAAATAAAAATCCTCTCCAAAATTAGAATTTATGAGCAATGGTTTAGAAAAGGGTTTCGCAATTTAGTTTAGTGGAATGAAAAAGCATCCAACTCATAGCTAAACACAAAGATTTATTGAAATTCTTAAAGAAAAACTGAAATTTGCACGACGAGATAACTTGGAAAAAATATTGGCATCGAGTGACCTTAAATGATCAAAACATAGTTTGTTGAAATGGCTTATATATTATAATTGGCAAAAACTATGCAACGAAAAAGATGCATACTTGAAACGACATCCCTTAGTTCATTGACCATCAATCAGTTCATCTCCGACATCCCTTGACCATCAACGTCCTAAATTCGGTAGTAAACACTTAAGGAATGCAGCACATGAAATTATAAGTATGATTGTACTTCAAACTACAGAAAATAATATTCTCAATATATGAAAACTGAGACAAGCTGTTGGGAGAATACATAAACTTAAAACATTATGTCAGATACGTTTTCTGAACTTATTTGACAAACCAAGGAATCATTTGTTGTTAATTAAACACTGATATGGGATTTAGTGCAGTGCACCGATTATTGCGAAATATCTATTTAACAACATTTTAGCTTATATCACAATTTCTAAGATTTTATTTTTATTGAATTATTTTTCTAGCATGACGTAGAATAATATTTTCTACACAATATGCCTTTTACTCAGAATGTTATTCTTGTTCTTCTAATAAACATATCAATTCTTGATACAAGGTGTATATTTGTATACATTCAGATATATGTGCGGAACTTCCCATATAATTGTATGTATCTCTCCACGGTAAAGGTATTCTGAATAAAATCAGAATGACGAGTTGAAACCATTTCCAGACATTGGGAGGATGGACGCTTTTTAAGCACAGAAGTTTTCTGTCGTAAGTGTGTGTGAAAGAATCAATATGGGCTGGCATAGAAAAATGGAATCTAGTAATATTAACGCAAAAATACAAAGACAAGATATTCGGAGAAAAAATGAATATGAATCACTATTCCAAAACATAAAAGCTAGAATGTTAAATACAATATATATAAAAGAAAATGTTTGAATAGATGAACTCGGCTATAGCTCAGAATTCGCATCTAAGCTGTATATTAGTTTTGGATACAAGTATGTCTTGGATTTTTCAAGTAGTTGCAGTAATAATCTCAAAACCTTTAATGTTTATTTCGTAGATAAGGAATTTCCTATTCACAAGGAAACAGTAGTCCATACAATATGTAGCATTTAACTAGGCAAATAACTTTGTTCGAAAATCATAGTTAATCTATCTTTAGTACAATATTACGTTCAAATCTTCACGTAAATAAAAACTGAAATGGTTGAGATTCAATCACATCAAAATGATAGGGAGATATTTAACTTCAATAAACATGTAAATTATAGAACAAATTTAGCATCACTTGTCCAAAGAAGACCGATTATACTTATCTTTCAAATAATCACATAATGGATGTACAGTTTTTAAAATACCCGCGTTTTTTCAAAACATTTTTGGCCCATAATTTCTGTTCGACTTCCAGTTATCTTAGTATCCTTTACCTACCTTGCTAAAAAACACTTAATTGGAACAGCCTGTATAGATATGTGAATTTTTATATATAAATATGCATTCATATATATTATTCTTTTTATTATTGCATATTTCAATTAATAAATGTGTGGCAATTTAACTAATATTAAATGTATATTTTTCTGATCTTCATAAATTCAATCAGGGAAGAAAATTCTCATTATTGTATACTCCAAGTAACTTATTTTCCAAGGAAACTTTTTTTAAATATATTGCAGAATCATCCGTTTAAAATAAGGAAAATGAAAAAATATTTTTAAAAAATAGGAATTACAATTCACTAAGCAGCCTAATTTGAATTATATACACGCAACACAAAAATGTGAGTTTCTTTCTGTTTTTTTTTTTTTTTTTTTGTAATATTGCTATAAATTTTCAAACAAATAAATATTATTATATAAATGGAATGAAAAACTTTGATCAAAATTTCTTATAACGTTCTTTACAGAAGGCTATTTATAAAATGAAAATCATGAATCTATTTCTTGTAACATTGTACAGTATTTTAAGCTATTTTTGTGCAGAATATTATTTTGAAACGTTTTAAAACATTTTTAAGCTCCAATCTCTAAATCTGTTCTCTTTAAATACAAAAAATAAATTACATAGTGAATAATATACATGTGTAAATATTTTGTAAAACACCATAAATTATAGCTATATTTATTATAAAATTATAATATATAATTTAAAAATTTAGAATATTATAAACATTAATTTTATTAGATTAAAATATCACAGTAAAAATATCATGCATTTGTATTACTAGTGACATGAGTGACGATTCAACTCTAAACATAATTTACACAGATAAAAAAAAGAAGTAAATAACAAGAAATTCCAGAAAAGTAATATGGATAAACAAATGTGAAAAGAAGTTACAAAATGCATGTACGCCAAAAATATGCAAAAAATGGAAAAAGTAGCTATAAGTATTTTCCTTTGTTGATAGTAATCCTGGGGTTCTTGAGATAAAATTTATTGCAATGGAAATGACAAAGTTTTTATTGCTTTAAATGAAATTTACTTCATAGCATTTAGTATTTTACATTACTTCAATATCTTCTTTATTTTGCTTGCAAATCAAAAATTTTTTTAAAAACCATTTAGGCAAAAACAATACTTAAACTGTAAATGCTTCAAGTCAAAACAATATTTGTACGGAAGGATTATTGCAAGTCGGAAGAAATTCTTAATTTCCGAGAATTTTATCATCTATATGTGTCGTATAAAACATTCACCATCTCTGTTAGATCCAGATAATTTGTTGGTTTTTCTATAACTTTTATTGTTAAAGATACAAGCATGTGCTTCATAAAATAAAATTTATCAAGTATGAAACAATTTTAGGTTTTCATCTGCAAAAACCATGCTTGCATAGCTGTTAAATATACCTAGAAATACCAAATTCTTTATTACATTGATTTCCCAACAAAGGTTTTCATTCTGATTTACTTAATATCCATATTATCCGAGAATTGTATGAACTAAATTTTTGAAGAAATATAATATAAATAGAATTGAAGTAAAATATGTTACATTTTGACAGTTTTCACTTCAGCACAAATTTCTGCTTTGTAGAGACAAAGGTTTTACACTTAACTCTCATTTTAAAACCTTAAAATTTTCGCCTTTTCGTAAATTTTTATGATATTTGTATAATGCTTAAAATAAAGAATCTGGATAACACCGCAAAAAAGTTTTAAACAGCACAAAGAACATTAAAATTTAAATAATAACTGAAGTGTTAATGTATATGCGGAATTAGAAAAATGAGAAAATCTTCTGATATTTACAAATATTACTGAAGGAAAACTCTTAATCACAATATTTGGACAAATTATGTCTTCATCTTACATAATTTGTGTATTAGTAAGATTACAAAGATGATTATAGCGACTTAAAATGTACTTCAAAGTCGCAAATCATTTTCAAACTAGTAATATTCAACACATTGTCTCCGTATGATGTAAAATTAACCTCAATAGCAGATAAAATGCAAAATTATTTATTAAAAATTTATGTAATTCAAATAAGTTCAATTATATAAAATGCTTTATAAGACCTCTATTTCTGTTTAAGCATATAGATAATTAAAAAAGGCATTACGCTACGGACATTACATACATTACATTGGTTTAACAATTACAAAATTAAAATCAATTTAAAAAGTATTTTAACTTTTTAACTTCACTTTATTTAATGAATAAATTGCATAATATTATTTAATAATAGATTGAATGTGGTTGATAATTATTTTAATTTTATGAAATTTATTAGTTGACATTGCAATATTTAAATTTATTAAACAACAATGTAATTCCCACACACACACAAACACTGAGATTTAATAAAACATCTTTAATTCTTACACATGAAAAAAATTAAAAAGCACATATTTAGCAAATGATTGATATTTATTATAAATTAAAAAGCAAAAAAAAAAAAGCTAAAAAGACCTGATATTAGGTTGGTGCGTATGAAATGTCGGATTCTTAAGTGATTGTATAAAACTGCATATCTTTCTTCAAAAGCTGTTTATTCAATCAAAGTATGCTCCATTCGCTTCAATACACTTCTCCCAACGAGATTTTAAAGCGTAGATGCCTGTCTTAAAAATTTGGTCTTTAGAATTAATAAACTCTGATATCGAGTTTTTTAGACTGTCTTCATTTTCATAGTGTTTGCCCCTTAAAAACAGCTCTAATTGCTTGAAAAAATGAAAATCGGTCGGCGAGAGATCCGGTGAATATGGTGGATGCTGCAATGATGAGCATACGTTTAACCGATCCAGCTTATTTCGCTCTGTCAGTGCGTGCGGTACCCACTTGTCCATCTTCTTAACCTTGCCAATCTCAGAAAGGTGTCTCAATATCGTTGTATGGTCAACTTTCATCCTGATCCTCGTGGATACGGCTGGATCCGCTTCCACTAGAGCCTTCAGGTCATCATTCTTCACAGACGTTTTGGGTCTTCCGCGCGGCTCATTTTGCAGTGAAAAATCGCCAGTCCGAAATTTTTCGAACCAACGCTGCACTTTCCGATCGTTATCCGTATTCTCCCCAAACGCTTGGTTTTTGTTGCGTGCAGCTTTTGCAGCACTATTACAAAGTTTGTACTCATATAAGAAAATGACGCGAATGTCGGCAGAATTCATATCGGCAATAAACTCAAAAGAAATAAAAAAGGGAAGACCTTCGAGAAAACCTATTTCGCTGAAATGAGTCTCTGGCAATGGACAATACGAGTATGAATGAGGTTATGCCAAATACAAAAGTATAACGAAAACAGGGAGGAAAACATCCGCATGTAAAGAAAATCCGACATTTCATACGCACCAACCTAATATTATAATTTAAAAGAGAAAAGGTAAAAATATTATCAGAAATAAACAAAAAAATGTAATGTAACGAAATAACTTTCTTTTACATTATTTAAGTAAAATTACCTAGTACATTAACTTTTGTGTTTACTTAACCAATTTATGTATAATTAATTATGTATGTGTGTATGTATATATATATATATATATATATATATATATATATATATATATATATATATATATATATATATATATATATATATATATATATATATATATATATATATATATATATATATATATATATATATATATATATATATATATATATATATATATATATATATATATATATATATATTTACATACAAAATAGTAAAAGACATTTATCCACTGATGTGAAAACTCATAATTTGTGTATGAAATATATGAATCTGGCTGCTTGCGAATTTGAAAAGTTAAAAGTTTATTTCAATTTCATTCATTGGAACCTAAATATTTTATTACTTCTTTTAAAACAAATTCTTAGCCATTTGCATTTTTTCTTGAAAAAATATGTAAAGCACGAACGGTAAATACGTATTAATCTCTTTATATTTATTTTTCAAGGAATTTACAAACTATTTTGTTTATACTATTCACAAAACTGTTAGAAAACTTTCGTGTATTCTGTTGTTAGACTCAACTCTTTCCCATTATTTGCTATCGATACGGCTTTAAAAAATTTTGTAGTTTTATTCGAAATAGTTTTATAAGAAGCTTAAGAAATATATTTTCATAAAACGAGACATCTTTTGTACGTGAAAATGAAACACTGTTTACTGAAAGGAACTAATGAAATTCCTTAAACTTAAATATAATTTTCAAACAAAGAAACCCATTTATCTAAACTTGTTTGTCAAATTTTATGATTTTTCACATATTTGCTAGTTAATGCTATATTATTTTAGTTAAAATATTTTTGTATACAGTGAAAGTTTAAAACACAGTTTATATTTATGAAAACGTGTTAGAATTTTGAAATAAATATTTGATAAAAGATAATACAATTTTAAGTAAACACATTATTATTATTATTTGTGCAAATCTTAACTTTTATTGCAAGCGATAAAAGCAATTAACTAGCATACTTCAGCATTTCTGAAGATAAATTAATATATAAATAAATACATAATGCAATTTAAAAGCAGCATTTGTTCTATAAAGAGTGATAAAAATGCATTCATAATTACCTATATTAGAATTACTCATTAAATTACATCTTCAAGTTTATTTTATTTTTACATTTTTCAAGAATATATATTTTCTTATATAACTATACTTTATCAATATTTCTCATATAACACACAAAACCTGAAATGACGCTGTTTAAGAGCAGAAAATATCATTTTTATAATTGATAGCCTTATAAAATTTATAAATTATATATGATTAAAATATCGTTTTATATTTTTTTCAAAATTATAAGAAATATTTTTTAGATTTATTGAAACTCTCATACATTTTTGTTGAATCAAAATAGATTCTTTGATATGTTTTTTTATATTTTAATTTAAACAAGTTAATGTATTGATTAATTAATTATTCATAAAGTATATACAAATAATGGGATTATTTTTATTGTAAAATAAATCAAAGTTTATTCAATTCTGTTTTACACAATTATTGAACTTAGCTATCCTATTTTTTATTTCAAAATTGATTATAAATTTACATCTGTATAAACACTAAGATGTTTATGAAAATGTATCCCTATAATTTAAAATAAATATTTGATTTTTGTATTTATTGTTAAATGCAAAACAGTTTTTCTTAGCTTTAGGCTATATCAACTATATTACTTAAAAATGTATTTTGAAGAAAAAGTATTCAATTAGTTGTTATAAGATAAAATTTCGGATTTTGTTTTCAAGTAGTTCTACTAATCTTATATTCTATATAACTGTATTAAAATTAATGCTACTCAATATTTATTTTTATAATCAAATACAGAAATGGAATCAGCTGTTTTATTTTTCAGTACTCTTAAAAAATATCACAATTGTTATAAAAAATAATCATGTAATTTTCAATAATGTTACATAAATTAAAAACAGTATATAAACTGTAAAAAATCAATATTTTTTATTACATAAATCAATGTTAGTTAATATATAATCTAAAAATGTTGTTTAATGAGTCTTCATATATCTATTATTACTCTTTATTTGTTTTAGCATTGGTCAATTATCATCAATTTATGTAACTATTGTTACACATTAATTTAACTTACATTAATTTTTTTAATATTCATTATCTATATATACAACCTAATTAGTTCAATAACTATATCATATTTTTAAAATACATAATGTTAGAATCATACATTATTTGAAAAATGGATTTTGCATTTATCTTCAATATGATTGAATTATTTTTAATAAGCAAAATTAGTGAACAATGCTTAAAAGTTATATTATAGGTTTAAAAAAATTATTATTTTATGATATATCAAAGTGCAATATATATAAAATATATGAAAATGTAAATAAACGTAATATGAGTTTTAATATATATTTATGTAATTTCAAACAATATATGTATATATATGTACATGTATATACATTTATGTATATATATATATATATATATATATATATATATATATATATATATATATATATATATATATATATATATATATATATATATATATATATATATATATATATATATATATATATATAAATTTCGTGTCACGATGTATGTTCCCGATAAACTCCGAAACTACTGAACGGATTTTGATAAAATTTTGTAACCATTTATAATATAGTCCAACTTAAAAGATAGAATTGTTTTTATCTCTTAATTATTATTTTCAATATTTATTATATGACATTAATGTTTATTTATTGTTTAGTTCTGTAAGTTCCTAATAGATGGCGGTTTAGCATCTAAGTTGCACAGGTATTCGGCAGATGGCGACGTGTTTATTTTTCTAGATTATACATCTTCGAGAAAATTAACGTGCGCACGCAATCGCGTGGTTAAATATAGAATTTACATATATTTTTATTATTATATTTCCATGATGTGCATATATTTTCATGATGTGTACTCATACTATAACAAATTTTTGTGAATCACTTTCATAATTATACTTTGTATTGTGTTATTATTGAGCAGTGTTCAGTTTGAATATTTTTAATATTATAAATAGTAAATTAAAATTTTATTTATTGCTGTTTTTCTCTACTAATTTTCATACCATCTTCAAAACATGTAAGTATTTCTTGACAGCCTTTTATTTTTTTCATTTTTATTTTATAATTTGATAATTATTAATTTATTCAGTAGAACATTTTGATCTAATTTATTTATTCAAATGATAAATTCTTTTAATTTTTTTTATTTCAGTATAATACCGCGGAAAAATTTTTTAGTTTTAATAATTAAAAATTGAAAAAATAATAGTTCGATGTCAATGTTATCTACCTCATTTATAACAATTTATTTTTAGATGTTTTTAATTTATATAGTATATTTTATAAGTAAGTCACTGATTATAAACTATAATTTAATATAAGATGAATAAAATGTAAATTCAGAAATTATATGTTGATTTGTGCTTAATTTCAAAATTTCGAATACTTTACGTATTACTTTTAAATTTTTGCGAAACGTTTTATTTTTAATCTCATATGAATGAACCTATTTTAAATTTTTTAGAAAATATTAATTTGATTGTACCCAAGAATTAGTAAAAAATTGATTCAATGTATTATAAAAACTCAGCCACTGCAACGCGTGGCTGGGTCAGCTTATATATGTATATAATTATTATTATTATTATCATTTTATTAGTATTTTTATTCTAACTCATTCGGAAATGTCTTGGTGCATAGAAAAATGTTATTTAAGTTCATTAATGATGATTTTTAAAATATTGTAATTTAAAAATAAGTTTTGATTAGAACATTCTTAATTCAATTAGAAATTCATTTTTTAATTCCAGCAAATTTGTATGCATTAATGAAGTACACTGTCATACTTGTTTTAATGATCATTATTTAGTTTCAACTCATTAAAAAACAAAACTGTCTTCAAACTTTTAGTTTGTTTGAAATATTAGATAGCATGTAGCTGATCATGGTTCACACTTGTTGTCAAAATCATATCAAGTATAAACAAGTTTTAAATATTGTTATTTTTCGGAAAGAAAAGATTATACATTTTGACATTTTGTGTTAACTAGAAGATTATTTGAAAAGTTTTAATTACTTTACCATCAAAACTTATCAAGTATGAAGACACTTCTTAGAGTGCAAATCAAAAGTCTATGTCATAAAATATTAAAATTAAATTTTATTATTATTTATATAATTATATTTATAAATAAGTAATTTTATTAATTGATTTTAATTAATATTTATTACTTTTTACCATGTTTAAAATTTTAAATACGAATCAACAGTTATACATTAAAATAATTAATATTATGTTGGGTTGTTACATTAAAAATATTATAGAAGTAAATAATTAAAGTACATATATTTCATGTCGATAGACAATTCATCAGTTTCGAGGTTCGTAAAATACTTGGAAATAACAATTACAAGAGACACATTTACTTCAAAATATTTTAATAACTTATTTTTAAAGAAATACTTAGCATTTTGAACTTTTACACTATATGTGTCTACCCTAGTCCCACCCTTGTACCGCTTGTATCGTGGTTATTGGCAATAAGTTATTTTACACTTGCTTGTTATATATTATTTTACACTTGCTTGTTATATATTATTTTACACTTGCTTGTTATATATTATTTTACACTTGCACTTTATTAGAGATCAGATAATTATATTACTCGCTTTTTCAGTGGGCACCATCATTTCATAATTTTCTCTGAAAGTTTTAAATACTACAAGGTCTATTGCAAGTGCTCTATTAAAATCATCTAAGGACCTTTTTTACATGTTTGTAATTATCCAGGAAGGATCTTTGATATCCCATTGCTGGTTTTGGATTTTTTTAGGCTGAACAATTTTATGGACTTGATATAGCATCACTACACTCGGTGATTTGAATTAAAATGTGATAAAGTCCAGATATGTTTCACAAGAACTAACTCGCATTTCGATAAATGAAGATTCCTCATCATTCGATTCAATTTTTTTATTTATAAATATAGAAAAGTCTAAATATTTTTTCATAGATTTGTATCTAACTCTTGATGTATATTTATAAAATGTATCAAATCAAACTACTTCATTAAAAGAAAATGAATAAACTAAAGTTTCATATCCCAATAAATTAACTACCATAATCTAAGCTTTTAGTGTAGTATTAAAATTATCCCGTAACATAATTTAATAAAGTAAGTGTTAAATGTGTGTGTGTGTTAAAATTTATAACTCAATTTTACTATTACAATAATTATAATAATATATTATTTAAGATATTTACTTAAATATTTCATCTATTTTATTTAATATAAATATTGAATGGAAAAAAAAAACGTTATTTGGTCAATTAATGACTTTTTCAAACTAATTTACAAGCAAACAATGTGTTATAAGCAAATAATTGATATACATTGATATTGTTTTGAATCCTTTATAATTTAAATTATTTTACTGTAATTATGATTTTCTTGCTAAGATAAATGAAGTTTTCCATCATATTTATAATGTCTGCTTATCCTAGGATATCTGCTATTTTCAGTCCTAAGAGGACCTAAAACAATGAAAAATTATATAGTACAGCACCCAATGATATTATCACTATGTCCCAGAATGTGAGTATTTGTAATTTCGATGTAGGGACCCAGTAGAAGTCCTCAGAATTGGACTGCCAACTTTAGAGGCATTATTTCACTTGGATGACTTTGAGCCAAGACATATTTGACGTAGCATAGCCGCTATTTATTGGGACCGCATTCGAACTGTTCACCTTTCGAAATCAGAACGAAAGCCTCCAACCTTCCATGCCACCGTAGCATCGTAATAGAAAACATGCACAGTAAAAATGCACAATTATTTTCAGTTTAAAATTACCGTTGCATCGTAATAGAAAATATGTACAGTAAAAAAATGCACTATTATTTCCAGTTTAAAAAAATAAACTACTTGAATACTAATATAGAAAAAAATATGTTGAATATACTTGCCAAATTTTCAAGTTTCAAAATTGCTTTTACTAAAAATTGATTAACCTAGTTGTTAAAAAAATAGAAACTTCATAACAGCCTCTTGTGTGACAAATAGATTTTTGTCCATCAACTGTGAAACTTACACAATTTATGCTTTATTTCATAACATAAGTTTTAAACAATTTGCAGTAAAGAATACAAATTTATTAAAATTCTAGACATTAAATGTAGATCTTTTTTTCCAATAATGTTGATAAATTTCCCACAATGCTTTAGAAATTTATTTTATGTTGTTTTTCAGTATACCTTCTATAAAAAATCATATATACCTGATCGTTTACACTTTTTATGGAAGATAAGCGTCTTTTTTAGAACCATGTAAAATGTTCATAATTTTTATTGTATTATAAAATATCCAAACATTTATTTAATCTCATATGCGCTTCAATCTCATGTTTCACAAGAATTTTTTTTGCTCGTTTTCATTTCTTTAAAATTATTTAAAATAGCTTAATTTTTTTCAAACAATATTTAGAGGATTATTGAAAAAATCAAAATTTGACAACAGAAATAGATATAATAGACTTTTAAAATATTTCGCAACGGTTGAAATTTAATAAATGCTTTATCGAATAATCCACCTAGCATCTTAAGGTGAAAGCAAATTTCGTTTCAGATTTGAACGATAAGCTAGATTGTAAATCCTAAGGGAAAATTCATTTTTAAGAAATCAGATTTTCTCAGATGTGAATTGTAGGATTTTTAAAGTAGTAGACATTAACATGGTTCAAATAAAAGTCGATGAAAAACTTTCCTTTTATGTTTAGTCTCGTGGGAGGCAACAAGGTTTATACAGAAGATGAATGTTCTGACAAGTTAATAAGTTTGCTTGAATAAGTGGACTTTATTTCTGATGTATTCTGGTAGAAATAACGCAGAGGGAATTTATATATTTAGAAGCAAATTTATTTTTGTTTGAATTTATGTTTTCAAAAGTATAAAAAGATTTTAAGCAGTGCTAGTTGAAAATAGAAATATATTTCAATTTAGCAATAAAATTAAAATTAGAATTTTTAATAATTTTAAATTAGATAAAGTAGGTCTTCTCAACATGAGTCTTTTACTGCAGTTCAAGTGCTTCAAACATTCTCCTAAGCATAATTATATTAATTATATTCAGATTATTTCATTTATTGGTAACAGTATTATTCTCTGATTTATCGCTATTTTGAATTCTATGCTGAATCTAATAGATGCATTCTATTTTAAATAAAAAAATATATTTTAATTGTTAATTTTATTTCAGCTTTATAATATTAAAATAAAATATTATAAAAATTACATCTGTGTGTTCTTAAGGTATACTATTCATGTTTCAAGTATCAGTACTTTTAACAAAGTACATAGTACAAGAAACAATTACAACACACATCTGAATGATAATTAATAAAATTAAAATAAAAATCAATTTAAATAATTAATAAAAAGAATAGTACAACTGAAAAAAATAAATAGAATTTTATTAAACATACTCACTCATAGGAACACCAGAAAATTGGAAACGGATAATGCCGTCAAATCATTCATGCTACATATTATTTTATTTTGATAAAAGACGTAGAATTTGGCCAAATAATATAAAATAGATACCTTGTTGTCATGTAAACACAGTCATGATATTCATAGAGAGTAAATAGACAAAAATAAGATACCGATATACACTACCAGATTAAGTGTCCTTGAAATGTTGTATTTTTACTTTGATGGATACGGATACTTTTGTGGAAGACCTTGAGAGAATTATCATGACAAAAATCATGAAAATTGTTCTGCAAAATATGAATTACAATTTAAACACCTTCTTCACCATCACGGAGTCAATATCTTAAACCTATAGAAAAGGTATCGGATATGGAGAGAAAATACATCCTACATCAATTTTTTTTTATAAATCCAATGTACAGAATATAAAAAGCAGCACACATGTTCTCTTGGCATCAATGCAGTTTTGAAACTTTTACTTAACATTCAACTGTCATTTTGCTAAACTTACTGAAATTCTTTAGTACTCATTGCATTGAAAAGTAGTAAAGCAAATTTCGAAATATTTAAAAAAAGATAGATCAAAATTCTTTTACAATTTTAAAGTTCACATAGGTCATTAATCATTTTAAAAGATTTTTGTCCATTTGTATTCTGCTCCAACATTTAAAAAACAAATGTACATACATGCATTCATAACTATTTCCTTTTTCTCATTTTTAATTTAAAGTTGATCTAAGTTAGGAAGTTTATGGAGTTAGGAAGTTTATGGTTTTCAATGATTCAAAACAAAATTTATTATTCCCGGTAACCATAGTTATAAATTTTTGTTAAAGGAACAAATGTCCAGAATGAATGACATTGTCAGCCAGAAAATACCACCCATTTTCTAAAGTTAGAACTATGAATGTGATGCTGAAATGCTATTGCAGGTAAAGGTGCAATAGTTTGTTCAAGTTGGCGTTGGTTACGTATTTGATGCTACATCATTTATCTTCATTATTTCATCTTCAAAGTTTTGGTTCTATACAGCCTACTAAATTAAAACATATCCTTTTTTGGAGATCTCATGTAGATTCTTCAAACAGCTAACTGTACTAAAGTAGAAGAATTCAGAAAAATGGTATCTATTTTGCGATATATATACATATATATATATATATATACATATATATATATATATATATATATATATATATATATATATATATATATATATATATATATATATATATATATATATATATATATATATATATATATATACTAACATCCAAAAGCTGCTAAGCACGGAGAGGAAAATACTAATTTCCGGAAGCCAATCAGAATTGAAGAGGATGTAAATCACTGCAGAGATAGATGGAAGTATGCAATTATGTTAGGTATAAGCCAATCACGCTTTCATATCAAGAACTATGCAAAAAGGGCAGTCTTATAAGATACCAACCTTATGAATGGCTACAGAAGTTGATTGTAAGTGTTTATAGAAGGTGTTTAAAACTTTCGTACAATTTGTTTTCAAGACATACGTGTTTCTATGACTTCTAGAAGACGAATGGAAGATTCTGAGCGCTGGCATGCTGTGGGGAGCATGGAAGCAGGACAATCGATCTCAGATGTTGATCTATTCTTCGACGTTCATCATTCTGTAATTTCACGTTTATGAAAATAATTCCAAACCACACAGACAGTTGTCCGAAGGCCCGTAGCCGATAACCCAAGGCTTACAAACCACGCGGATGATCGATATATTGCGATTTTAGCCAAGCGGAATCGCTGAGTGACCTCCACACGTGTGACATATATGGTTACAGCGTCGATTGGTAAGTTGATATCTGCAACTACCGTACGCCGAAGATTACATATGGAAGGACTGTACGCAAGGATACTTCAAGTTTGTGTTTGTCTATCAGTCCAATCAAGAGGGGCATGATTAAAGTAGTGTCGGGAACATGTTAATTGGACTGTGTCTGACTGGGGCAATGTCATGTTTACTGATGAGTCAAGATTTGCTCTGGAGACAGATGACAAGTGTATTAGGATATGGCGTGAACAAGGAAGACTCAATCAGCCCCAAAACATCACTGAACATCACGCATTCCAAGGGGGAAGCATTATGGCGTGGTCAGGCATTTCATTAGGATACCGCACTGACCTGCAAATCTTTAAACTGGGTTCTGTGATGGCTGTGCAGTATCGAGATGAAGACTTAGAAACCATTGTGAGATTGTACACTGCAGCAGTTGGCCCTACTTTTGTTTTAATGGATGATAACGCATGTCCCCATAGAGCTGACATCATGGATGTTTACCTGGAAAGTGATGGGATTGCGCGTAAAGCGTGGCCAGCTTATTCTCCCATTGAAAATCCTTGGGGTGCTCTCAGCCGTGCTGTATCTTCACATTCCCCAAATATAGCCACTCTTTTTGAGATGGAAACTTCTCTACAAGACGAATGGCTATTGCTTAATCCTGCAGTGGTTGACCACCTAATTAAAAGCATGATTACAAGGTGTAACATTTGTATACAGATGAGGGGGGATCACAAACACAATTAATATCCTTTTTTATTTTATGCTGTTTATTTTCACTTTATACATAACTCTGTTTAAATCTCGAGTATGTCATTTTCTGATAATTTGCAAAAATTTAATATTGTTTTTATTTCTATATATAATTATTGATTTGATTTTATGCAGAAAAATATATGCTACTTTGCTGCGGAATTTTAAGTCAATCAAAGCAGTATTTTTAATGTTTTTGCATTTTACATCATCGTGCTTAACGTTTGGAAGTGAGTGTGTGTGTGTGTGTATATATATATATATATATATATATATATATATATATATATATATATATATATATATATATATATATATATAGATAGATAGATAGATAGATAGATAGATAGATAGATAGATAGATAGATAGATAGATAGATAGATAGATAGATAGATAGATAGATAGATAGATAGATAATTAGTTTTTTATCGATACAAGATTAAATAATAAAAATGATTATAAATTTTGTTATTAATTAAAGTGAGAACTAATTATCTACTCTTCAATAATCATACATCATTAATTTCAAAATATAATCAAACTTTTAACACGAATGAAATTAATTCTTGCATATGTCTTAATCCCTTAGGAAAACAAATTTCGCAGTATGTACTCATCAAAATAATTAAACGCCGTGTCATCATTTTACTATTAAAAGTTAATCTGAGAGTTATAATATTTCATGCTTTGTTAAATCAATCAGAATAAAGTCAGAAATTAGTTTAAAGTACCAAAAGTCATAAACATTTTTATACATTTTTTTTCATTTTTTGTATAATTTATTGAAATTAAAGCATATGATAATGATATTTAAAAAAATAGTTAATTAAGTTTTAAACTTAGAATATCATCTGAATAGGACACTTAGAGAATTAAAAAAATATTGTGAATGGAAATAAAACATTCAAATTATTTTTTTTCCATTTAGCCAGATTGTAAAATGAAAATTTATTTTTAAATGAAATGTGAGAGTTTCTTTTATTGAACATCATTTTTGACCCCCTTGGACAAAAATAGTCTTGATGTAGTTCCATTAGTTTACTAAGACTTTAACTTTTTGCAATGAATTAAATAATTATTTTTTAACGTTTTTGAAAATGTTTCAGAGTAAAGTTATGGTATTTTTTGATTAATCAATTCAAAACTTCTAAGTAATTTTCCTGTTTTTAATATATATTTATTTTTTAATTTATAATAATAAATATTTTAATTTTTTTATAATTTTCTAATTAATATTTTTTTAATTTTTATAATTTTTTAAATATAGTTTTAATATTTTTTTAATTAATAAATATTTATTTTTATGTATATAGTGATGAATTACTATTCTAAACAAATATTAAATTAGGGCAAAATTCTAAGAAAATATAATACATTTTAAGCGTCAAATTTTTTGTAGTCATGTAAATGTCACTTAAAATAGTGCAAATTATGATAAATAAAATGCATTTTCTGTGTCGAATTCATTCTCTTTTAATCTTAAAAGCATATGCATAATATTAAAAGCGTTTTGGAAGATATTTTATCACTAATTTGAAGATTTAAAGCAGAACAGAATTATCTATAAAATACTCCTTAACCACTTACAAAAGTGGAAATGCAACACATCAATTTCTTGATCAAATTTTTATTAAACATTTTGATGCGGCATTTGAAAAAGCATATATATTTAATAAGGTATTAAGGAAATATCACTTTTAATTACTTTAAAATTGCTAGCCAAGTACTTTGAAGCATTTACACAACAATGTTTTAACAGCCAATAGAATAGTATGCTCTACAAGGTTGTACAACAATATCTTATTAGATTCCCAAAAAATCTATGGATAAATAAGGGCAAATTTGCTTTCTATGGCATACCATTACCATATTTTTGAGCTGTAGATACAACTAATGTATGACTTTATATACCAGAGAGTACTAAATAACTTCATTTTACAAAGATATAAACATAGAGCAATTGTAGACTTTTTTTGCATACTTTTGAAATAACATTCTCGAAATTATAGATTAATGATATTTATTAAGATTTGTGTATACTCTTAAAATGCATCACAATTTTTTGCAAAAAAATGACGGAAATATTATATTTCACCCTATCATTCTACAATTGATGAATTGTAAACACCAAGTTTGAGTTGCTGTATACAAAAAAGATTTGTAAGGTTTTGACGAAAAAGTTGTTTGATTACCTTTTAGAAATAAAAATAATTAAAAAATCTGCATTTATAAAACACATGGATAGAATACTCGTTTGTTTATTGATATAATTTTGGTCATAATTTTCATTCACTTTTGATATTATTGAATGAGGCTTCAACAACTGAAACAAAAGTTTCAGTTTTCTTATATCTTGTCTTCTAATTGTATTTTAACTAATATACTTTTTGTTCACCAAAAAGTATGCACTTACAGTTTTAAACGCATGCTATTGATAAAAACCTGCAAAAGTTTATAAGATAAACATATCACACAAAAATTAATTTAATCATTGGGAATGAATGCATTCGTTTTTAAAATTTTTTTTTCGAATTTTATAATATATGTACATAAAAAAATATTTATTTTGAATTTTATAAAACCATTGAAATTTTATGATAAGTAATTTTTTTAATTGAAATTACATTTTTTTATATTTTCAATGTTACTTAGATTAATTACAATGAAAGTTATAACCTAGTGAATCCATCGTATAGGATCATTGTAATAAAATTTTTATACATTTGTTTATTCTTATGCTGTATAGTTTAAATTAATTTTGGAAATATGGTTAATTTATTTTGAATGCTTAGAAAAGTTATTTGAATTTAAAAAAATATTAATGATGATTTTAAATTATTAATAATAATGAAAATATTAATATTAATAATGAATAATAAAATAAGATTATTTACAATGAAAGTTATAACCTATTGAATCCATTGAATAGGATCATTGCAATAAAATTTATTTGCATTTATTTGTTTCTCCTTTTAAGCTGTATAGTTTAAAAATTTTTGGAAATGTTGTTTTTTTATTTTGTTATTTGAATTTAAAAGTAATAATAATGATTCCCTTTTTGCATTTTTACTTATTTTTAAATTTCTTAATTTCACAAATGGAATCTTGTAAACATCATGAAAAAAAATTAAATATTTGCGTATTCCTTCATTATGTGAATTTTTGAGAAATACTTTCCAGATTATTCATGTTTTATTATACATTAAGGCATTCAGCAATACAAAAGTTTACTTATTATTTTAAATTTAAAATTGCTTATTCAAGAACATAAATGAAAAGTGAAAACATAGAATACATGTAGTTTATATCTTCTTGCATTGTGTTGTTTAAGTAACTGATAACTTATGTCAATTGGGAATAACAGTCATCAATTGTACATACTTTCCAAATTTTTTTATTGTTAGTAATTATTAAAATTATAATCATTAAACTTCTTTAAATTATTTTTCCAGAATTATAATTATTTTAACTTATTTATGGTTTTCCATTATATTTTAAAAGTGATAGCAATTTACAAAAATTACTTTAAAATGTGTTGTGAACAAAAATTAGAATACTTTATTCATACGTAATTACTAAAACAGATTGTTTTATAAATCGAATAAAACTCACTTATATTTCTGAATAATTTATTTTAATTAACTGCCTTAACCTAAGATAAAGTTTTAATAATAATTTTATTATTTTGTAATATTTAACGTCAAAATTAATTTTATTCAACAGAAACTATAAAACGTATGGATTGACTTTAGTGTTTAAAAACCAGATATTGCCTACAGTTTCTATTTCTTAATTCAATTTAAAAATCCAATACTGCATTTAATTTATTTAATAAAGTATATCAACCTTATTTTATTACAAACATAAATTTATTAATGATAGAATGATGTAAATATGAAATGCTCATATTTTTAATAAATTAAAGGTTAGACTGATTATAACTACATAAAATAAATTTACCATCTCATCTAATCAGAAAATTAAATTAACGTTATTAATAGTACTTTTTCAAAACTTTAGAACCAGATGATAGGTGCTGAGTAAATACAAGAATTTGAATTTGAAATCATGTAAATATCATTCAACTTAGATAATCAACCTAAAATATGATATAAAATAATTTCTGCTTTACGAAATATATATCTCCCTCTCTCATAGGGAACTCTATATAACAACTCTGAGTCTTGATATTAAATATTGGTAATAAAAAAGTTCAGAAGGGATTTTCATCAGAACTTCTTTATTAAATTTTTCGTCCGACGTATAGCCAATAAAATTGTCTTTTTAGATGCAAATATCGCATTCAATGGCTCTTAAATTGAAGTGTTTTTCTGTAAAGAAAAATAAATTGTTTTTACTTTGTAAAAAATAAGTGATTCTTGAATAAAAAGAAAAGTTTCTTCAGTGGGAATAATGAGTAAAAAAATTAAATTTACTCAATGGAATAACAATTTTGTAAGCTGAAAAACTGTTGAATTATGTACATTACATCAAAGAAATAAAGCATTAAAAATGCGCACCTTCATTAAAGAACTTTTTTAAGATCAGCGGAAAATTGGACGTTACTAATTTTAGAGAAAACACATATTGAAAAATGTTATTTTCTAATATATATACAAAATTTTCGAAATTTTATTAAAATAATCATAATTTATGACTTCTTATGACTTAAATAAATTTGATTTAATTTGAATCACAACAATACATTTTTATGGCTCTCCTTATTTCTCTGTTACATAAGTTAAGTTAAAGACAACAATAATATAAATAGAAAATTAGTGTATCAAAGTATAAGGATATTATATTTGAATAGAAATTTAATGTGTCGATTTTTAAGAACATTTATAAATTATCACAAAATGTAAGATTGTTAGATGATAAGAAATCTATATATTATAATTTGTCAAGACAAATATTTTGTATGTAATAGCAACAAATAATTGAAATAATTGGTTCAAGCAGTTTTCAAAATAATAATTTTGAAAATATGTATGAAAAACTATTGAATATATTTATTCTCAGAAATCAAACTAGAAAAAAACATTAGCTGTAAAAATACTAAAATTCAATTTTTTCTTTAAATAAATTTTTGTTTATTGAATTTAAATAGACGTAAATTATTTGTTTACAGAAATGATGCTTAGACTAAGATAATAAGTGACGCAACTAAAATGTCACTATTTTAAATATTAACGATTTTTTATATTTTATTATTATATTATGGTTTTTTTATTTATTATTAATATTTTGTTTAATTATAATTAACATGATACTTCTAGAAATGAAATTTTTAATGTGCTGTGTTAAATCAATGATTCAGTCATAATTTCCAGTGTGTTGAATTTGAACAATGAATTAGCACCAGAATCATATGCAATATATATATATATATATATATATATATATATATATATATATATATATATATATATATATATATATATATATATATATATATATATATATATATATATATATATATATATATATATATATATATACATATATATATATACATATATATATATATACATATATATATATATATATATATATATATATATATATATATATATATATATATATATATATATATATATATATATATATATATATATATATATATATATATATATACATATATATATATATATATATATATATATATATATATATATATATATATATATATATATATATATATATATATATATATATATATATATATATATATATATATATATATATATATATATATATATATATATATATATATATATATATATATATATATATATATATATATATATATATATATATATATATATATATATATATATATATATATATATTGCATATGATTCTGGTGCTGTGCTAATTCATTGTTCAAATTCAACACACATATATATACATATATATATATATATATATATATATATATATATATATATATACATATATATATATATATATATATATATATATATATATATATATATATATATATATATATATATATATATATATATATATATAATATTTTTTCTGAATGCGGAATATATATGTTACAGTTTCTCATTACTTGTGTTCATCATAGCATTCTAACACTTTCTAGAGAAGGGTCTCATAACTTTGAATTAAATCGGAGTTGAATGAAGAAAATTTGTTTTGATGTACATTTTTTGATTATTTATCTGAAAAAATGGTATTTGGAGTTTTTTAGCATTTTTCTCTTAGTACCCAAAATGGGATCAACAATCAAATTTTTGCGATTAATAAACAGTCCACATACACATGACAAAAGAAATTATATTTTTTACTCCATAGTGTCAAATATGTATTGCTTTATATAATCTCATAAATCTCGAATGAACCTGCGTTTCATAAATTTTAGTGCATGAAAATTCTTGTAAGTCTCAAAATAAAACTTGAATCCATTTACAAATGAAAGGTTTTGACTTGCAATTGACTTTTATATATAGCTTTCTTTGTCTAATAATAATAATCAAAATAAAAGTCAGTCTGCCTTATGAAAAAATTATAGCACTAATTACAATATAATCTATGTAACAACATAGCATAAAGTAAACCTCTAAAAATTAAATATCACACCCATTGACGCTATGAATGTAAGATAAATATAGAAGAAATATATAATGAATTATAAAATTCTAATAATATAAAATTTGAAAGCATTATCATTAAAACAAGTTTCTATTTTTAATATGGACATTATAATGTAATTCTTAAACGAATTCCTTAATAATAGGTAAATTATTATTATAAAAGTTTTTCTTCGGAACAAACAAAAGTGCACCTTAATTGTATAATTTTAATTTATTCTCCGTCCATTAAAACTAATTAATCTAATTTTCTGATTGAGAGATTTTATTTCTTTTTGATTCACGAGTTTTAAATACTTTTCAATAATCTTTGTCGACAGGGATTCATCGTATTGTTTTAAGATCCAAATATTATTCCTAATCACTACTATAACACTCTTTATGATCTTTCATTTTACCTAAAAGCTTCAAATCTCGGAAAATCACTTTGGGCATGAATGTAAATGAATCCGCCAGAGTAATCAAAGTTTTATTAAGTGATGCCTGAGGGATGTTTTCAAAATCTAAACCTGTCTTCCGAATTTATCGAAGATCAATATCTTCGCGAATATATTTTATTAGAATTTGAGTGCAAAATGACATTCTTTGACTGAAAATTAAACATACTATAGTTTTAATTAAGGATTACTGTTGGTATCAAGCCAGCGTATAAAACATTTTGACATTACTGTAGGATGTAAAACATTCTAAATTAATTTAAGAGATATTTGAATCTAAAGTGAGTATTCTCAGCAAGCACGTTTTTCTTTAATCTAGTTGAAATGTATTAAGAAAAATAAATAAATTTATATTTTTAACAAATTTATTTTTTATTTTTCATTCGTTTCTTCTTAAGAATGTAATTTGAATGTCTTTTGAAAAATAAATTAATAAAATAGAGGTTTTGTACAGATAAATGTAACAACACAGAAAAAATGATTAATTATTAAGATGATTCTTTCAGAAGAAATTATGTTGTTCCAAGTAAAGTAAAATTTATAATAAGAAGAATAATATTTTTTCCTACAATATAAAATTCTTCCTTTCTACGTTAAGATTTTGCTTGTTTTGATAAAAATGGCAAGAAGAAAATATCAAACATCTTTCTATCTTTTTAAGAGTTTAAGTTTTAGATTCATTATAAGTCAGTTGAATTACTATAAATTGAGCTTTATTTTATTGCGAGTTTGATTAGCTTCGTGTTTCCTCATGTATTTTTTTTCAGTTTGAGTTCTTGAAATTTATATTAAACACATTTATGTATTATTTTTAACGCATCCTTTTTATGGTTTAATTATTTTAAATTATGCAATAATTATATATATATATATATATATATATATATATATATATATATATATATATATATATATATATACATATACATATATATATATATATATATATATATATATATATATATATATATATATATATATATATATATATATATATATATATATATATATATATATATATATATATATATATATATATATATACATATATTCTCAATTTGGAGTCTGTAGCAGTTTAACAATGTGTTGAGAACATTGTTTTTTTATGCTGTTTTCCTTTCAAAAGATATATTTTGTTGAAAAAAGCCTTTAATTTTTGTATAGTTAAAATGGCTAGGAGGAAACTTTTAAGTGAATAATAAAAAAACAAATGGGCGATTATAAAGATGCTAGTAAATTTGTAAGAGAAATTGCACATCATTCCAAACTGTTTCTAACTTCTTGAAAAACCCAAAGTGTCAGAATATAGCAAGGACTGGCAGACCCAAAAATTAACACCTTGTGATCAAAGGAAAATCTTTAAATAGCTTTTAAAAAAATGAGAAATCTGGAATCATATATGTAACAACAAAAACACTTTAGAATTATGCAAAAAGATTGGAGACCTTCATATTTAAGAAAAATGTATTTATGAAATGGATATTATAGATATTCAAGAAATGGAAGAAAAAGGAAAATTGAGATTTAAGACCAAAGAAACATTGCCCTATATATATATATATATATATATATATATATATATATATATATATATATATATATATATATATATATATATATATATATATATATATTGTTAGTATACTTTAGGATATGATATATGTGATTCAAAATTATTATTTGGAATATTTATGTTTAAAGATTTGTAATATTATTGAAAGTTATAAATTTGTCAGTTCAATATAAGCAATGAAATGCAATTTGTTGTTAAATTATCTAATTCTCTCGATTTCTTAGAACAACTTCTTTTTTCACAATTTTTAAAATATAAGTTTTGTACTTTATCTTTATAATTGCACAGAAATAAGAAGTAGGTAATGATTCACAAAATAAATAATGCTACAAGCAAAAATAGGCTGAATTGAAAAGTAGATCACCCTACCAATTCATATAATATGTTTTAATTTTATTTTTCAATAAATAAAGAAATTTCAGGCAGTAACTGAAAATTGAATGTTAGGCTTTATAAAGGATATAATCATTAAAATTTAATTATAAGGAAAAAAAATCATATAAGATTTTCAAATAAACCATTGAGCCCAGTGCAGTTACGAAAGCCACTATAGTTACGCAATATAGAATTAGTAGCTTTTAATTTTATCCTTAATGATACAATTGTTCATGATATTATAAAAAGTTAAGATTTGTAATTATTAACTTAAAGAAATATGCATTTACTTAAAAAATATCCCACGTTAATGATTAATTTAAATTCTTCGAATAAATATTTTGTAGAAGAATGCTTAAAAATTATAATGAAATGAAAATTAAAATAGGTATTTTTTTATTTTTGCTTCATAAATTTTATTAAAAGGTAGGTTTAAAATAAAGTTATAATCTTCCTTCCTTTTGCTATAACTATAATTATCTTATTTTATTATTCTTAAATTTTATCCAGTATTTTAAATTAATCATAAAAAATAATAAATTGTACTTATTATCCTCAAAACCATAAAGGTTAAAGAAACCCATACATCATAGAATGAAATCAAAGAAGCTTTGGATGTATCTTAAAAGTACAGTAGACCACGTGGATTAAAATTAAGTTTATCGGGTGTCGCATCGTGTGGTGTTTCCTGGGCTAGTGTTTGTGCAAGCCTGGGTCATATGTTCTTGGTTGGTAATAGATTGTGAGCTCAAGCAAGCTAAGGAAGTAATTCGATATGGTGGGTTAAAAAGTCTTGAAAAATACGCAGTCACGCATTATCCTTCAGGATTATTCCTCAGGTCAAGCACAGAAGATATGGGCGGATAAAAGTCAGTAACACCCCACATATGAACCTCTAATGCTTAAAGTACATGCAATATTAGTAGATGCTAGAGTGAAATATAATACCTCCCTAACCATGATATCTGAGTAGTTTCAATGTGTTGTTCCAAAACGTAACGGTTCAACATCCTCTCATGGGTTTTTGACTTCAATTCAATCATCGTGTGGTTAAATACAGAAAAGATTTCATTTGTTAGTAAAGATAATATCGTTACAATCCATTGTACACCATTCATTGCAGCAGTGGTGGCGTTAACGCTGATGTCTTGAATCAAATATAAACGAAACAATGCACATTTTCCTGGCATTCCACTCAGATGCAAAAATGTCGAACACCACGAGCAGATATCAAGTGATTTAAAATGAAGAGAATCTGTTGTGGTATGGTTCATCATGTATCTAAATGAACCATCGCAACTAAGCATACAATACGGCCATCATCACAATGCATTTTATATATAAAAAACAATTTTTTAAAATAGAATGATGGATTAGGTATTAATATTGAAACTAGAAGTAATATATTTAGTTCAATTAACTATAATAATTTTTTAAAGTCTAGTTTCTGCATTAAAAAACAATACTCGTTCTATTGCAGAATTTATTTTATTGATATGCTTCAAACTATTATATTTCCTGACAAGTAATATTTAATATTTTATCCCTTCTGGAATCTGCGAAAGATTCTTTACCAATAATCCTTAGGAATTAACCCACACATAACATAACAAACTTCCCTTAATTAAAACATTTATGTACAACTAATTCATTTTTTTCCATGGGTGTAAGCGTAATTAATTTCTAGTTTATATATATATATATATATATATATATATATATATATATATATATATATATATATATATATATATATATATATATATATATATATATGTATATATATATATATATATATATATATATATATATATATGTATATATATATATATATGTATATATAAATATATATATATATATATATATATATATATATATATATATATATATATATATATATATATATATATATATATATATATATATATATATATATATATATATATATATTATATATATATATATATATATATATATATATATATATATATATATATATATATATATGCATAATATTTAATATAGTAAACGAATATTTCTTAACTAATTATATCTTACATTATTTCTTAAACTTATTTTAACTTATAATAACTTATTGCAGATTTAAAATAATTTATATTCCATTTTAATCCAAAAAATAGAAAAATGACAGCACTTGTTAAGAATCAATATGTTAAAAATTGATCAGTTATTCTGTGTAGAACATTAAAAATGAACTAAAGAAGTTTTTAATACACCCACGTGAACAAATTTATCTTGTTTTTCTTACTACATTCTCCAGTGTATAAAATTAATCTTGAATACTTCATTAAGACATATTTGCTTGCCAATTTCTTTTTAAAAAATTTAAATGATTGATAGGTTACAGAAAGATAGTGGAAATTACTTAAATGCTAAAATGAGAAATTGCTTTCTTTTCGTTTCTGACACAAAATTACAAGCAAACAAAATTCCATATTATTGCTTTTATCTTTGACTACCATTACTGGAAAAAAAAGAAAATTAAATTTGCGAAATCTAAATAATAACCATCAATCAAATGTATTATACTGAAACATAATTTATAACATTTTTAAATTGGAAAAATATACATATATACTACAAAAAACTCTTATTATAACTTAAATTGTCACCATATATCAAGTGTAAAATTTGCATAAAATGCAAAAGCAATCGACTATTTATGTAAATGAAATATAGTAGATTGTTCATAAATCATTCTTTATTGAAAAAAATTAGAAGTATGTGCATTTAAATTATATTTGTTTGTATACTGAGATGATGAATGATGACATTATAATAACACAAAGATTGCTATTAAATATATCTTGAAATTTATATTCGTTTAATGTGTATATTGTATTCTTAGAACTAAAATTTAAATGTCCTTCCTAAAAATAAGAAATCAGTAATGTTTTGCATTTTTTAATAATTATATCGGCATAAGAATTAATTAGTTATTTAACATAAATTTTGCATTTAATTTTATTTTTGTTACAATCTCAATTTTAATAGTCAAAAAGTAATCCCTCATTTAAATGCATGTAAGCTATTAGATATTTAAAAACTGAAAATAGAGTAAAAAAAATTGGTTATTTTTAAATGTATTTATTTTCTTAACCGTTAAAGACACGTATTTAAATTATTTTAATAAAATAAATTGGTCAATGAAAATATAATTTTTTATTCTTACAAAATTTGAAAAGCAAAATTTTAAGAACCAAATTTTCATTGTTTTTTACGACCTTTTTTTCCTTTCAAAATGAAAAATTTTAATCTTTGTGTTTAGATTGTTATTTTGGTCATTAATTTTGTTTATATATATATATATATATATATATATATATATATATATATATATATATATATATATATATATAGTGTGTGTGTGTGTGTGTGTGTGTGTACAGAGAGAGAGAGATCATGACAAAATCATAATTTTTAAGCATGAAAGAAAAAATGGCGTTAGTTTTTTTTTAAATTAAATTTTAACGTATCTCCTCAAACATTTTAGCATTATCGATTTCAAGTGCTTCACGTATACATATTTACACATTTGTATATATATGTATATATATATATATATATATATATATATATATATATATATATATATATATATATATATATATATTCCAAATATTTATAGCTTCCCTTGGCTGAATACTTAAAAATGTTGCTAATAATATATACATTTTTTTAATTTTGTGTTAAAAAGTGTAAGAGAAAAATTGGTATTCTTTTAATTTATCATTATAAAAAATAATACCATAGAATATATTCTTCATAGTTTTTAATTCTAAACCTGTTTCCATAATACACGTACATTGGAATATTTTTAAATTCCTCTAAATTTATTCAGGAAAATTTTCGCTCGTACTTACTCGAGAAATTTACGGTAATGAATTATATTTTTACAGTGAATTTTCATTATTCAGTTTAAATAATGATACAAATACCCAAAAATGTTTGTATCATTTCTGTATTGAAAACGTTTTGTGATTATATTTCTTCGAAAAATGTTGTCTTACACTTTGAATGTCTCATAATATATATCAAATATTCCAAATTTTTACTCATAAGTTAAACATTAAACTTATCATATTTCAATCTTTTTTTAATTCTCATTTTCTTATTTTATAATTTATTTCTTTAGTTTGGCTTTAACCTTATTTGTCTAATATGTGCGTCTTTTTATACCATCAAATTCATAATGAGGAATGATATTTTCTGTTGCATGATAAGAAATAAAAACACACATAACTGCATTATTTTATTATTTATTCTTCTTCTGTGCTACAATTTTGAGAAATAAAACTTTCTATTTACTGACTGATTAAAATTGAAAAATGTATATTCATTATGCAAAATTTTTATTTAATTTCCATTTTCTCAAGTAGTAACACTTCAATAAGTATTGCATTATTTGTTATCAAATCATAATATCGTGTTTTTATTTATATTGATATGAATTTAGTATGTTAAAAGTAAATTTAAGAAAGCGATTATTTCTTATCTCATAACAAATAGCAATATTTCTATTGCATTATACGGGTAATCCAATTATTCAAGGGAGTAGAATTCTTATATTTTAATAAAATTATTTAGAATTTTTAAATACAAGCGTACTCAAATATAAGCATTATTTTTTGCATAATTATGAATTTAGGCAAGTTTTCTTACAAATCCTTTACTCAGAAAAAATACTAATGAACGAATTTTTTTAATCCATAAAATGTAAAGTGACTAGTTTTTTTCTTATAATGGAATTTAAAATATGCATTTTAAAATTTTTTAAAAAGGTAATAAAATTATTGAGATTTTCTTAGAAGAACATGGCAGAAAATAAAAGGATTCTCTAGCTAAGAATACATTTTTATTAACTACTCATTTTATAATAATGGTAAAATTTGTTCATGACATATTGTGAAAGGTTCTTATTTCTCCGCATATTTAAAACATATACCCTTTTAGCTTCTTTCTTTTTATTAAATAATTTGAAATCTGCGCATTTTGTACAAATATATTCAATGCAATACCGAAAATATTCTGTGACATAATAATGTTTATCCCCTCTACAATGTAGTGTCATATGGTAATAATTTTACTATTTTTGTGCTGGATTCTATCTTATGGAGTATCAGTGAGAAAAGTATTATGTAATGAAATAAGGTAATTAGTTTGTTAATACAGATTGATCAGATAATAATATATTGAAAAGAAATTCGTATTATGCCTAGGAGTTAAAAAAATTCTTTTCTATTTTTATTACTGGGATAATTATTAAAATCTCTGGAAATTTATTATTGCTTGCCAAAAGAACAATATAAATTATTTGAATTATTTTAATAATATCACCTCTTACTTTCATTCAAGCCTCCATGAGCATTTAGCTCATTATCATAAAATATTCATCAAAAAATTATTGCTATGTTTAGCGATTATAAATTATAGGGAAAATACATTTATTTTAAGGGATTATCTCACATATAATTTATTTAGTGCATCTGATATCAACAACTTTAAAGATCTCCAAATTTTTATTCAGAATCAAATAATCAGGATAACAATTGCGATCAAATAATCAGGGAATAAATGTTTTTGAGTAACAATGAACCTACATAAAGCGCAAGATTTACCAATAATCATTTATTCGAATTTTTAGAAACTAATATCAATTGGTTAATGTTTATACAGAATAGTTTAAATGGTATCAAAAAATATTATTTGATAAAAATTTAAAAAGTCATGAGATACTGCTTAGTTTTTAAATAATTATAATTTCAGTGCTGTCAACATTTAGTTGCAATTAATTGTGTATTATTGGCATTTCCAGTCTTAGAAAAAACTATTAATTTTAAAAAGAAAAATAAGAAGTCATTAATTGAAAATTATTTAGTTATACAAACTTCAGAATTTGTTACACTGCACATTAATGAAATCAATCAATCATAAAATAATGGCAAAATTCTGAGGTATGAGTAAATTTTCCATTAACTAAAAGTTTAGTGGGTAGATTAAATCGTTAATCAAAAAGTTCTGCTACTCCGTAAAATACTTGGAGACATTAGTGCTGCAGGAAGTCAGTCTGATTAAAATAATGAATAATATGAAATTTAATCATTTTTGCAATAATTAAAAATATTGAAAAGATGCAATTACATACTTTTGTCTGCACAACGTAGTGAAGCAATATAAAACATGCAATGAATAGCCGGCGAATATTATATTTAGACTGCTTGAGAATACTAAACTTAATTAAAAATATGACAACAATTTTAAAATTAAGCATCAATTGCACATTTTTAAATATGATATACGAATCTTATTTAAATGAGTTATTAAATTAAAATCGAATCTTATTATCATAAGCTAAAAGTGAAAACAATAATTGAAATGTAATTTCAAATAACATTTTACTTAATAAATGAAAGTGATATGGTTTTTCAAAATATAATATGTACTTAAACGAGTATAATATCTCACATTCTGAGCAACAATCTATTTACTGGACTAGTACCGTCCTTAACATGTCACGCTTTTATGAGCTGGCCTGCATTTGTAATTTTATGACTAACTTCCCAGCTTTTAACATGACAATATTGTTGACATTCTAGGCAAACTTATTATGATAGTATGCACACATTTAACCTTCAAACAACATTCCGAAATTTAGAATCTGATAAATTACACAAATGTGAGGAAAATTTTATTTGTATTACAATTTAAATTTATATTTCTTTTTTTATTTCAATTTTCATATTAATTATTATTTTCTTATTCAGGTATATAAGAATAAATTGCTTTTTTAATGCTATGTTTTATTAATATTGAATGAGGAAATTTTTTAAATATTATGTATCATTTATATAAATATTAAAACAAATATTTATATGGATAAAAATGTGTTTGTTATAAATTATTATTCTATATATATTAAAATTATTTAAAATGTATTAACTTTAAGCAATATTCTTTATGTAAAGTGAATTTAAGGAAAAGAAAATATTTAATTTAAAGATTTAGAATTTATTTTAACTTAAAAATCATTTCTAGTTTTTAAAAAATATATTAATAAATAAGAATAAAATATTTTAAAGTTGCTTCCTTGGTCTCTTTAAATTTTCATTAATTTTTTATGAGAATTTTCTTTAAAATCTCAGATAATTAAGTTATATATATATATATATATATATATATATATATATATATATATATATATATATATATATATATATATATATATATATATATATATATATATATATATATATATATATATATATATATATATATATATATATATATATATATATATATATATATATATATATATATATATACATATATATATATATATATATATATATAATATATATATATATATATATATATATATATATATATATATATATATATATATATATATATATATATATATATATATATATATATATATATATATATATATATATATATATATATATATATATATATATATATATATATATATATATATATATATATATATATATATATATATATATATATATATATATATATATATATATATTTGATTTTACAAATCCTCTTTACTGTGTAAAAGTAATAATTTCTAGTGTCTCCATATGATTGCAAGCATAACTTTATTGTCTTGTATGTACTGTGTTCCGTTTACTTTTCTCTCCAGCGGGTATATATCAAATCTGGTAAAACCCTTTCAGGGTTAGGTACAGGGACCTGTGCTGGTGTTTACTTTACTTGCAGTCGGGTAGGTCCATATTCCAGACGGCCGATAATTCTACCACGTAAATGATCAGCTAAATGCTTTCTTTGTGCCATAACTATGCGTTTATTGCATTGAAATGATTTCAAAGCACTTGTGAACAATTTTAATGCTTTACAACCAATTCTTATATACCCTTCTCTTGCACTCTCGTCATTCTACGTACCATCGGAACCATCTGTTAGCTTGTAATTGGCATATTATTCTTCAAGAACTGTGTGATAATTTTACAGGTGAAATTTTTATTTTAGTGTTCAATTTCTGTGTTATTCTTAATTTATAGACATGAGTGTTTATGTATGTATGTGTGTGTGTTGGTTGTGGGTGTGGGTGTGTGGGTGTTGTTTTATTTTTTATAGATTCGATTCCAATTGAACTTCATTTTCCTAGTTTCAATTAATATATAATGAGTTAAAGTCATATTCACAGTTAAATAAACATAAAATTAAAAAAACCTTCTCACATAAAATTTCGCACGATTTTTTTATCGTACGATAAAGTCGTCTAGTGTGAAAGAGGCCTATTTACCTGCTTCCTACGTAAGAATATTCTTTAATCATATAAGCATTTTACTGTTGATGTAATTTCTTTTATTCATTTCATATAAAAACTAAATATTATGATTTTGTTTTAAAATTATATTTTTTACAGAAGTATAATTTATCAGAAATCAAATTTCAAGTGTAATTAAAAAAAAGAAAAATACTGATCTACATGAATGAAAATATTTATCATTATTTATATTATGAATGTATTTGTTATATTAATTGCTTATCAGACTAGACAAAAAGAGCTTAGTTTTTCAACAACAAATTTTTTTTTATAAATTAATTAAAACGTATTTTTTCTTGTATTATAACATAACAATTAATCTTATTGTCATTTTTCTATTTCATAATTTTATGTATTAAAGATATAATTATCTACCCCATTATGAAATAAAACAAATTTTCTTAATGCATATATGAAAATAAAAGACATTTAATTCCCTATAATTTCAAAAAGCATTACTTTTTTAAATAATAAATATGTTTACTTGAGCGAAAGAATATGTAAATTTAGATCAGGACATAAATCAATGTCAAATTTTCACTTTATTTTTAGGTTTATTTCACAGAAGGTTCTTAGAATGTCAGTGTTTATCATGTCATACATTTATGTAAATATATTAAGTCAAGAAATAAATTTTTGCTTGTACAAATATACATTTTGAAAAGTGAAACAGTTTTCATACAAATCGAATACATAAGCTGCAATATTTTTTCATAAAGAAATCAACTAAAAGATCATTTTTGCAATCATTTTCACAATTTTTTAATATCCCTTGTTAAGCTGTTGATAAAAACAATATAGATGTTAATATGAAATATATTGTACATGAAATCAGTAATTTTTAATAAAATCTTGATATATTTTGCCTAAATATACTTAAATTTGGATACATTTATGTTCAAATAGAAAAGAATACAACTCTAAAGATAATGGTGTTTATATATATATGGAATATAATAATAAAGTACCCTCGCATATATAAAAATTAGTAATGTTTATTTATTACATTATAAATTTAGTATTATCAAAGTAGTGCACATAAAATTATTATGTAAACATTATTACAAGTTTATAAAAAAAAGTATTTTACATTTTATACTTTATTCAGGGAAAAAAATTGCTCGATTGCCTTCTTCGTCTTTGTTAAATTTCTCTTCAATTTATATCTAAGAATTCTTTTTTGTTAAATTCATCAAAAGTTAGCGTCGGTGCTTTGAATTTTGGTTATTTTTTTCCTTTTGCTAAGCATGTTAACAACTCAAATTCCGTGGAATATAAATCTCAGTTTTATTGTAATTATCATTCGTTATTACTTCGTTAGCTTGCTTGAGAATGGTATATAATCTTATATAGCTCTTTTATATGCTGAACAACTTTTACTTAAGTAATTTACTTGAATTATATGGCTTTATTTTAAGAACAATGAACTACATTTTTTGCTCACTCAAATCAAAAAACCAAACTGTAATCATGCCATCTGTTAAATTATTAAATCGAAAACATGGCAGTATTCAAGTCTGATTAATTAAACTTTTTGATTAAATAAACAAGAGGAAATCATTCAGAATTTTATTTCACAAACAAAAAAGGCTCATGTTCTTCGTAATAATTCTTTTATTTAATTGGAAGATTATCACTGAAAATTTAAGAGGTGTAAAGATATATTGTGTGGTGAATTCCAATCTTCATTATTACTAATGATATCGCAACATATTTTGGATTAAAAAGAAATAAGATTAATGTTCCAGTTGGAAGATTAAGTGGGTCGTTTGTTTAAGTTGGACATTCAGTAAATACAGTAAATTCTGTAAAAATAATGAATTCGTGAAAGATCAAATTGTTAGTAGTTTCTAAAATCACTAATTTGATACTTTCACAACAATTAGCTATTTGCAATTTACAATTGCCAACGGGTGGCAATTTATACTTCGAGACTCCCAGCAAACACAAACTGCTGGCAAAAATCAAGGGCTGCTGCTGGCCAAGCCGGTTTTCTGTTTGCCACGGCAAGCCGCTCATCGTTGTTTGATGGTCCAGCTCTGGCCATTACGGTCACGGATGAGTGCTGGCCAAAATAAACTGCGCCGTTGCTGGATAATAAGTAGTGGTCCAACAGATTCCGGCCGTTGTTGGCAAGCAAAATTAAGACAACTAGTTGTAGCGCTATTTTTTATTTTATCAGCAAAGACTATTTTTCCAAATAAGAGTTTTTTTGTGATGTTAATTAATTTTCAGATAACTTCTTACTTTTTAAACCCTTTAAAAACAATTTTTCAGAAAGAAATTTAATTTTCACGTTTATTGTGTATACCGCGTGACAGTATGACGTCAGATAGTGCGAAGTGCTTGTGTCAGCGTCGGCCATTAATGTGAAGTGGCGGAACATTCGATGTTGTGTCTGTGAACCAAGAGAATTCTAAGATAAATATGCATTAATTGTTGTTTTTATCAGGATAAAATTGTGTTGAATGGTGCAAGAAAGATATATTATTTGAAATATTATTTAAATACTTGTTAAGAAAACTTGATAAACTATTAATGACATGACAACAAGAGAAAGACATTGGAAAATTTTTTTCATTGTATGTTTTAGAATAATTTCATTACCGTGTTAGGAATAGAAAAATGTATCATGCAGAAGCATTTTTTTCATTCCGTATATTATTTATATTTAATCAATTAGTAGAATAAATGTTTCAATGCTAATTTTTGTTTAATCGAATTTGATTGCTACAAGGCTTAAACCTATTTATTACATTATTTTTTTTTACAAAGCAAGTTTATGAAATAAATGAAAGTCTAAAAATATTCTATTTGGAATAGCTTAGATGTTTATTTTCAATAAATAAATGTAGGATCTTGTAGCACTTATGATCAAAAAATTGTGTGCGAATTCCATATAAACTTTAATTCTTTTATTTTTAAAATGCTTTCTTATTTACTATCATTTTTATGTCAATTTTTACTGACCGAAATATTTTGTCTTATAAGGATTCGTGTTTTTAAATTTTGTATACTCCTCAAAGATCTGTTTAGAAGAATGAAAAATTTTACAATGCATGAACATTACAAAATATTTTATTGCATGTATAACATGGGTTTTAATGTATAATCCTGTCAACCATTAAAATCATTGTGGATTTCTTAGTGAAACATTTTTGAATCTAAAACTCGAAAATTGTATAAATTTGAAAATATAATACTAAAAATAGTAAATTTTACAATTTCTGTTGCAATCTGGCAGATTAATTGCAACAATTTAAAAAAACATCTGGAATTCTATGATTGGAAAATTAATATTAACGTTTATGAAAAAATGTCTATATATGGAACAACTCTATGCTATGATTTAAATTAGTTGTGTAGTATGTTAACTATTTCCGTGTAGCGAATACCGTCAGATGTAGCAGCTTAGTAGCTACTCTTATGTTACATATTTTATAATATTTAAACTCACATTTTATGTTTTTATTTATGTCTGAAAAACTGAAGTATGAATTAACAATAATTTCAAACTTGTTTCAATGAAAATATAAGTTAACTAGAGTATTTGTCGCTTTACATTTTGGGGAAAGTAGTTAAAATTTCAAACATTTGACGGTATTTTTGACATTTTGATCACTTGATTATTTTATAGTAGTGTTATATATATATATATATATATATATATATATATATATATATATATATATATATATATATATATATATATATATATATATATATATATATATATATATATATATATATATATATATATATATTTATATATATATATATACATACATATATATATATATATATACATATATATATATATATATATATATATATATATATATATATATATATATATATATATATATATATATATATATATATATATATATATATATATATATATATATATATATATATATATATATATATATACACGCATAAACATACAATTAAATCATGATTTTTTCTCCTTTACCGAATTACAAAGTCTGATTATGATGCCAAAATTGTCCTAGATGTAATATTGTCAGAATTATTTTTATTTATTTTTGATTTTTCTCTTTAAGGAATTGAAGTTAAATAAAGAACTTAAGAACTTAAACATAATTTAAACAAAGTAAATATGTAATGTATGCAAGTAAAATGAGTATGATATGAGAAATAGTTCAAAAAGTTTATCTGTTTTGATTTCAGAGATACTTCTAATTTTGAAATTCACTATACAATTTGAAAATAATAACAAATAATGTTTAAGATATTGCATTTGTAAACTGCATGTTTAGTTTATTGTTTTAATAATAAGCATGTTTTAATAGTAAGCATAATTAGGTTAATCTTCTAAACATATATATGTATATATTGCTAAATTTATTAACTGTTTTTAACTGCACAATCTCTTTTGTTGTGAGTTTTATTTGAGTATTTTACAGAAAATACCGTGGTTAAGGTCAATTTTGATAGTAGACATTATTTTGTGTTTTTTTCTTATTGTAATTTATAACGTAAAACGAAACCCGGGAACAAGTCTCCGAGCTATTGAACGCATCTTGGGTGTACCTCGTTCCATCATTCAGCCCATACTGCAGGAGGATAGGCAACACCCCTACCACATCCAAAGAGTACAGGCACTGTACGATGATGATTATTCCCTACGCGTTGCATTCACACGCTGGTATTTACAAAAACGGTGCACAGATGGATTTTCCATCACGGATTTTGTTTACTGACGAAACATCTTTTACACGGGACGGTGTTCTGAACCTGCACAACATGCACGTGTGGGTGCATGAAAACCCAAGTGCGCATGCAAATCAATGACGCTTCAGCATAAACGCTTGGGCTGGTATTACAGGTGACATGCTAATTGGCCCTTACCTACTTCCTGAACGCCTCGATGGGAATAACTATCATACTTTTCTACAAAGGGTGTTGCTGGATCTCTTGGTTAACCTTCCAGCAGCTACACGACGAAACATGTGGTTTCAACATGATGGAGTGCCTGCGCATTTTAGCCACAGTGTACGGGAATATCTCTATAGGACATACCCTGATCGTTGGATTGGCAGAGGCGGACCAATCCCATGGCCACCGTGATCCCCTGACCTGACTCCCTTGGATTTTTACCTGTGGGGATACATGAAATCCTTGATATACGAGATTTCCGTGACATCGGACACGGATCTCGTCTTCAGGATCGTGGAAAAGCAGCACGTATCTGTGTCACACCTGCGCATTTTGAACGGCTCCGTCAATCCATGCGTCGACGTTGTGAAGCTTGCATTGTTGCGATGGAAGGAATATTATTTAATAAAAGACATATTGAAACCTCTTTCGGCATCATTTCTTTCTCCTCCTCTTCGCCTGCAAACATTGCCCTCTAACGGTCACTGTTCACATTTTCTTACACAAGTTCTTATGTAAATCTTGTTTGCCATGGTATGACAGACCACCAAGTTAAGAATGGCAACGACCTTTCGGGACACCCTGTACACATTTTTCCATATCATTGGTAATTACATACCAGATAATTTATTTCCTTGTGTTACAATTTTTTAACTATTTGTATTAACAAATACTTGTAATTAACATTTGTAAATAATATAATCCTTGCAAATAATTATAATTGTAAATAATATTAACAAATAATTTAATTTTAATATAATTAAATGTAGTTAATATAAGATTTGCAAATAATTGTAATTATAAATACTATTAACAAGTAAATATAGGTAATATTTTTTAAATAAAGTAATAAATTATTGCTTGTATTTATTATTGATGGCTACTTGCTAATATTTCATTTTATACATTAGCTTTGAAGCTTATTGTGTTTCTAACATCTTCCCAATCCAATGTAAATTTGTACCTATTTAAACTATAGTCCAGAATCAATAACATACTTTCTAAAAATATTGGATTAAATACAAATTTAATACTTTGTGTAAAATAAGAATTATAAAGTTTTGTAAAACATTTTTTGCTTCTAAAAAATTCATAATTTGTATAATAATTACTTGCGTAATAATAACTTGTGTAATAATTACTTATGATGTAAATGTTTAACTGGGCAACAACTAGAATGCATGTATTCAAAATTTGTAAATCTTTTGCATTAATTGACGTAATTTTTTCCATCAATCTGTAATCACTTGTAAAAAAAACTAAATTCCATGTTAATAAGATTCAGCATAGAATATTGTAATAAATAATTGGAGATTGTCAATATGTTTTAAAATTCATCAGTATTTATTTAATATTACTATGATTTCATAAACTTTACTTATCTGTAATCCTAGTTTATGTGTAAAATATAATTTGATAATCATTGAGGTATATTTTACTAACCATTTTTTATTAGTTCAAAATATGATTTTTTAAAGCATAAAATACAAAGTGTATGTTATAAATGAATTGCTTTCTTTTATTATAATCTTGAAAATGTAAGAATCTATTTAAAACATTGCATTCAATTTTTTAAGTCAGATGCTTAGAATTTCTATTAAGTCATTCAACTGAAATCATTTGCGTTTAACCCAATTATTTGTCTGTATTTTTAATCAAAGAATTGTCAAAATTGATGAATGTTTATTTTTCATTTGTTACTTAGTGTTATTTATTGTAATTTGTATGTGTATATATATATATATATATATATATATATATATATATATATATATATATATATATATATATATATATATATATATATATATATATAGAGCCCATGGGCTGCAAAGCACCTGTCCCGATTAGGTTCTCAGCATAACGCAAAACACCCAGTGTTTAGTTCCCAAGCATACTCATTGTGGACATAATGTTGCAAATAAACATTCTCTCGTTTTTAAAGAGAAAAACTGAAATTAAATAAAAGATTCCATCATACAAAAAATTGTATTTGTAATATTCATTTTTTATGAGTTATTAATTCTGAATGAAAATTGACACTATTATAGGCATTCACAACCAAAGTGCGGAATTAAACCCTTGGACTATATATGCATATATTTGTTAGATTATTTTAAGTATTCAAGTGCTAGGCTTGTTTTGCTTTGATTGTAAATTTAATTGTAAAATATTGTAAGTTTAAAAATAGTTATGTTGGATTCTTCTTATTCAAATAATTAATACTGTGAAATAACACATAAATATTTGAAAATAAGTGTTATGCATGAAGTTTCACCTGATTTATACAAACATATCAACTCAATGTTTTTCCATTTTTTTACCTGGGCTGTTATTAACATCCTGCTGTTTCTATTTTTGTAATTAAATTGAATCAGTTTAACAATTCTCTTTTTTATTTTCAGAGTATTACAACTAAGTGAAAATCTTTACAAAAGGAGAAATTTGTTCCAGAGAACTAATTCGGAAGGTGGACCCCAAAAAGTAAAAGAAAAAAAAAACTTGTTAATTAAAAATGTTAAAAAAAATTGCAAAAATTATTTTCAAATGTAAATAAAAATAGTAGATACTTTTTTATTTTCAGTATTATCATAAATAAAAAATGTTAATTCCATTAATATTTAGACATTTCACTTATATATGACTTTTGTTGTGTTAATTTTTATAAGTAATAAAAATCTTAATTTGTATCCTTTTGTATCATTTTCTCAACATCTTGTTGCTTGGAGACATGTCACTTATTTATGGCTATTGTTTGTTAATTTTTATAAGTAATAAAAAATGTTAATCTTTATACTTATTATCATTTTTCTCAACATCTTGTTGCATGGATTTAATTGATTTGGAAAATGAAATATTAATTTATGTACAAAGAAAATATATATTTGTGTGCTTTGAAATAATTCTATAAAATTATCAAAAAACAACTGGAATTCTTTTATATCTTCAAGTTCAGTTTTAGCAATAAATTGACACTTGCTTACACAAGAATTTTTTTCTTAAAAAATTTATAAATAATGAAATTCTGTAATAATAAAATATTTTAAAAACAGAATAAAAAAGTTATTTAAATAAAATTTCGATTATTAAAATAAAACTATAAAATTTAGATAGCATCGTCAAAAAAGGATTTAAAATATGAGTTAGTAATTCATATTTTTTTAATCATTATATAATTAAAAACTAAAAATGCACTTAATGATATTTGACAATTACATGGATAACAATTGTCTTTTAGAATCACAAAAATATATTCAGTATTAATTTGATGGATTCCCAATATTTCCATATTAACTTTAACAATATGTACAATATTAGCATTATAACAATATAAACATTAACAATTATTATGAATTCAATATTTATAAAAATAAATAACCAAAACCAGCCCTACGTCGTTAAAAGTGGCTATCGTCGGCAAAACGGCAAAGGGCCGATGGATAACCGTGTATGGGCACGTACTGGCAATTACATGGGCCACATGCGGTCAATATAGCATTGACGGCCACCCGGCGTTGGGCCAACAGCGGACCGGCCCAGCAGCAATGACGACGACCACTTTATTGACAGAGCCGATGAGGCCAAATAGCGGCGGGCCGCTGCTGGCCAAGACGGCTGACAACAGCTGCCCGATGGATGCCCGACATCTTTGTGTTTGCTGGGCTCTCTTGTTTTTAAACCATTGAAAGTGGATATTTTGCTTGGAACTAAAATTTTCTTCAAATTTTTGAAACCTAGTCAGTTTGGAATAAATCAACATAATTTGCTTAAAAATAAATATTTCGGATATTTAATTACTGACAGTATGCCATTTAATTCTACTAACAAAATATTTTGTTACTTAGTCGTAGAAGAGAGTAACCTACACAAAATATTAAGTTCATTCTGGGAGGTTAAGAGTCCTCTATGAGTGATGAATTGAAATATTGCATGAGATATTTATTGTCATTCATTCTCGAGGTATTAACGGTCGTTATTAAAATGGCCCTTGGTAAATACAAAGTCAAACTTCGTTTATTCAGATATTTGACCATTAGAATGCTCAATAGCATTATATAATACTCCTTCATTGAAATCAATTTCTTAAAAATTTCTATTATGCTTTTCTCGATGAATATAAGAATCTTTAGTATATAAAAGAAGTTGATGAAAGTGTTCTTCCAAATCCTCATTATTATATTCCTCGCCAAGCTGTACTAAGACCAGATAAAAGTAGGAGGAAATTTAGAGTTGTTCACTAATGGTATAATAGCACTTTTAATGGTATACACTAATAGCACTTCTAATGGTATATCCATAAATAATAAATTATTAAAGGGTTTTTAAATTTTTTTAAATTCGTTAACATTTGATTGCTTTTTCGGTCAATAAACAAAAAATGTACAGAGAAATAAAGGTCCACCATTGGCAGCTTGGGGTGTTTCTTCTGGTATGGACTGTGACTTTTGGTCCAAATTTATGGTAAGTTCAACGCTGATGCCTACTGCACCATTTTGGATAACAATGTGTTTCCTACGTTATGGCAGTTTTACGGGTTAAACCTCCTGTTACTTTCAGTACGACAATGCCAGTTGTCGTGTTTCGAGGTTAACTAAGGCTTAGTTTGGTGCCAATGGAGTTCATCGAATAGACTGGACTGCCCAGAGCCCTAACCTGAACCATATCGAGAACCTCTGTGATGAGTTATATCGCCGAATTAAGGGGTGAACTACCCATCCAAAATCGGAAAAGGAACTTGTATGTCAAGTCCAAGCCGAGTGGAAGACAATACCACTAGCTGTAATACAAAGACTTGTGGAAAGTATGCCCCGGAAGGTTCACGCTGTAATTACCTCCGGTGGAGGCTCTACCAACTATTGGTTTTGAATAAAGTTAGTTTACATTTTCTGTTACAGGTGTCTGAATGCCTATTGGTAGACTGTGTATCTATTAAACGCATTTCCTTTTGGAAACAAAATGCAAAGGAATAAATGTCTCGTAACAGCTATAATGAATTTTCATTATAGCTGTTCAATGAAAGCTCAGGAAAAAGAATCATTGCTATCTAAACAAAAAATGTTTGATAATATAAGTCTCTTGTGTTCTGTGTTTTATAAAATTTATGAACAAAAGCACATCATTCCTTCAATTGAATTATAGTAAATAATTAAAAATAAGTGGAATTTTTTTAATGATTTCAGTTTCTAAATAGCTGTTTTATTGCCTACATTTATAGGAATAACAACATGATTTTAAAATAAAAGAAAATCAATTTTAAAGAAAAAATCTATAACACGGAAAGCATTTTTTTAATGCATCAAACATCATAAAGTGATATATATATGTATTTTTGATATATTATATGGAATGAAACGTTAATACAATTACCATTTAACTGCTTCGTACTGAAAATATAATAAATTATTTATAGATTTAAAACTGTATTTATTTAAGACTTCTTCTTTGAAATAATTTAATTCAAATGGACATTTTAAAAAGAATCTCCTGTTCTATTACTAACTACTCAATACTATTAAAAATCATTTTTTCCTATGCCATGCCACATTTTAGAATTTAATCTGATTCAACGCTACAAGGGACGAAGATGATGAAACATTTTTACAGTATGGTGCCCAGTGCGTATGCCATTTCGGCGTATGCCCAGAACTTGAAAGAATATAGAAATAGTCACATAGAAAGATGGGAACATTCATGCCTAATCCAATATTCAATACAGGGACATACTGCTTTGCTTTAAAGTAAGGGACGCTAGCTACTTCGCCATCAATCGGCAAATTAAAAATATCACAAGGTTGATTGGAAAGTAATTAATCATACAAAAAATGTGACTGAAATGTAATTTTGAATTTCATCAATTACTATATATATATATATATATAGTTTGGATCATAAATCAATGAAAAAATGTACTTTATTAAGAAGTATTTACTACAATAAATTTGTGTAACATTAATATTGATAATATGAACACTTATGCAAAATATTTTGATATATCAGTATGGTAAAAAACTAATTTTATATTGTCTCATAAATATCTTTAATCAAAATATAAAATTGTTGTTTTCCAAACCAATATGATAGTTCTGATATAAATTGATGATTTCGAAAGGCACAAAACTAAAGATCTTGTTTTATTTGTAATTCTGTAATAGTTTCGTAATATTTTTTTAAATTTTGTTATAATAATAAAATGCAATAATACTGATCTTTTCTTATAAATTAGGAATGATTTGAAATCTTGAAAATGCTTGCCATTTTTTATAAACTTAAATGTAAAAATTAGTCAAAAAACGAAAGTTGAGGTCAATAAAATAAATGTTCATTCCATTTAAACAAATTAAATGCCGCTTCTGATTTAAATTTTGTAATATTAAAGTAATTTACCAGATTCACATTGTACATAAAATATGTATATTAATTTATGAATGATCGTATAACAAATAACTTTTTTTCATATGATTGAAGAGAAAATATTTTTCCTTTATTGTTTGAAAGTATTATCCATATATTATCTTGACTGTAATTACTAAACTTCAATGCCAAATATATATATATATATATATATATATATATATATATATATATATATATGTTTCGCAATTTTTTTTAATTCACTATTTTAATGCACGAACATCTATTCTTTAAATCTTAGGTTAAAATAAAAAGTATAATAAACATAACAATTTAGAATTGATAAAGTAAATATACTTAAAAGTTAATAAATGGCTTTTATGTTTTCTGTCCTTAAATTAAATTAAAAAAACACTATACATATTATTACATAAGCGTATATATAATTTTATTCAAAACAGTTGTTTGAAATTCTAATTTTGAATTATTTCTTATTATATATTTAAAAAGAACAGGAAGTCTTTTTCCAATCTAAATAAAATTTGTTTGAAAATTTAAAACAACTAAATTAGGTTGAATTACAATTTCCTGATTAATGTTTAAGTCAAATAATTTTCTTGTAAGTATTGTGAATATATAGGTATTGAGATGATTTTTGCTTAAAATAAAGCGTAAATGTTAAAATTACGTATTTAAGTAATGTAAAATAAAATATATTACAAATGAGAAGCAATGATTTTTGCTAAATTTTTTCAACAATCAAGAAAATCGCAAAATAAATAATAATAATTAGTGATGTATTTAAAAAGCAGGAATGAATTGCAAATGTATATTTATTACTTTTTCAAATAGAAGTAAAGAATATGTGTTGTAAATACAATATTTTACATGGAACATTTCATTAACTGTAACTTTAATTTTATTTATAAAACAGTTCAAAATATTAGAGAAAAAAATGCACTTTCTTGTATTCAATTCATATAAGAATAACGAGGAGAATTATTATTTAATAAACTATGTATTGTTTCTTTTTTTTTAATTAAAACAAGTTTTTATATTTAAGCAGTTACAGAACGTAAATGAGTTAAAATATAACAAGCCCAATTATTAAGCCTGAAATAATATTTATGAAGGAATATAATTTGTAGAATCAAAACAAAAATTAATTTGCAAATATGCAACGATAACATAAAACTTTCATTATTTTAAGAATAGAATCAAAAGCAAAAATAATATCATATATTTTGAAGATCGAGCATTTGCATATAATCAGATAATTAACAATTTATAAATTTACACGTAGAAATTATAACACTTAAGTCAAACTTTCTTTAACAAAAGAGGTGAATCTGAAATTTACTCATTAATTACTTATAATCATGTAATACTTTTACGATCGAGTATCTTTAAAAAACATGCTTGAATATATCAAGTTGATTGCTAAGAAATATAAACATATCTATTGCTGAGAAATCGTAAAATAACAATTTAATGTACTCATATATGCAATACATGGCTTTTAATTATAAAAATAAAACTTTGAAAAAGCATTTTTAGAAAAGTATTTTCTCGTTACAGGAAACTTACATCTGTAAACTCCTTTTCAATACTGCTGGGAATATCATGTTGATTCTAGGTGGCTTAAAACGAATTTCAGAAGTTTCAAAGATGTGGTGAACTTCTGTAAATATCTTCTTATTTGTTCCGATATTTATTTAGAGAAAATGACGTCCTCAGTAGCTTGTTATTTACTTCTTAGACAGATATTTCTGCTATATCTCAAAGAGAAGGAAATGTCATTTGCTTGTTGAAACAACTTGAAACTAAATACGTTTACTATTATCTATATATTTCAATTAATTACTGATGAATAATATTATGCACACAATTTTTTATATAAATGCGATTATAATTTTCCATATATGTAGAAAAAAACATTTTTTAAATATTAGTGCTTTTATATAGATTAAATTATTTCATAGGAAATGCAGTTCTGACATTTATTTTAAGAATTATATGCCAAATAATTACTTTGTAACTATGCTTAGAGACCTTAAAATGCATTTATTTTAAATGTGTTTCAGTGTCGCATATTAGTGATCTAACTTTACAATATATCCATTTTAAGCTACACTTCACTATGTTCAAATGATTTTAACGAAATAACTTACAACATATACACAGTATTATGATTGTTTCAACACAATATTTGTTAGTTATGTTGCTCAGTATACTAAATAAAATATTGTTTTGTAAAATTATCGTTAAAATATTAATGAATACTTGAGTTAAATTTACAAAAAAATTGTGAAAGAAAATTAGTTTACATTTAAGACATACATCATGTTTCAACTGTATCGAGACATTTAAAATAATACTGAGTGCAGCATGTAATTTTACTTCATTATAATATTAAAACACTTGACATTATATGTTAAATAAGAAAAGATTTAACTATATTAAAAAAACAAAAAATTGCAAAGATTATATCAAATACATATGCAATTTTTATTTATACGAATTTTCCTTTTATTTAGAAAAGTACAATTCAGAAGGTAGTCTTATAGCTAATACTGCGAAGAGCATTAATTTTAGCCTCATTATATTTCGTTATTCATTAAATTGTAAGGAATTTAATTCAAGCTAGATAAAAAAATGTTGCATCAAATGCCTAATTGCATACTACTCTTTAAGAATAGATATTTATTTCATAAATGTTTGAATGTAAATAATTCGCTACTAACGTGCAATTTTAGAAGTATAATTAGTCTTGTCCTTATTAAATAAAAGATCTTTGCTTTTAATTGAATACTTGTGTGAATTTTCACATATGAAAATGTCTCAGTAGCACGTTCTTAATTATTAAATTCGTAAGTTTAAGTCAAGAAAATATTAGATTTGAAATGTTAATTTATACTTGTCCTTTCAAATAAGCGCCAGCTATAAAATTTTTGTATTATTTTTACTTAAAAACAAGTGACATAAAGTAATTAAATGCAACTTTTAAATTAGTAGTTTACACTGAAGATTAATTGATGTTATACATTATTGTTAACTTCATAAAATTCAAACAACGAAATAATTTTCCTTTCACATTATTGCCCAGAACTCCACATGCGGATTCAACTACTCATGAATTTTATGATATATATAAAAAAGTGTTTTAAAATTGAAATAAATACAAAATGCATTTAAATGTTTCAATTTTATATTGTTCTTACAAATATTAATATGTTATATGTATTTTTAATACTTATTTTTCTTACGTCTTATAATGTTTATACATATTAATTCTCCACTTAAATACCTTTATAATTTAAAAAGAAATCTAGAAATAATATATGCTAAACATTAAAAAAATAAATTAATACGTTATTGATTTTTTTTTCAATTTGCTTCAATCCTAATTAGAAATGGAATAACATGTAAGTTGCTCTACACCGCAATAAAATCTTATTCTATACATTTTATAAGTTAATTATTTATTACTTTATAAATTGTTACTCTGACTTATTTTTTCATTAATCGTAACTGTTTCCTTAACTTTAATAGTTTCTATAATTTCTATGACTTTATCAAATGCCAAATTTTCAAAGTTTAAAATTTATATCAATGCTGTTTCAAACAAAATACCAAACTAAATGTATAAACTCATATTCAAAATTCATAATGTTTAATGTGTGACATGCAGTCATGAAATAGTTTTCTATCAAAAATTTAATATTTGCCAAATTACTAAATCATGAATTAATTTCAAGACCTTTTTGCTAAACTAATTTTACTTAACTAAAATGAATAATATATTATAAATAATGGATACTAGAAATTAAAGAAATGTAGGAAAAATTCAAACAAAATGAAATTGATTATTTGAAAATGATTGTAAATTACATACCCAAGATGATAAATATTGGGTTTGCTATGTAAATAAATTAGATATCATCTACAACATCATTAAACAAGATAATTAATCATGAAGTATAGGAAAAATTAAAACAAAATGAAATTGATTATTTGAAAATGATTGTAAATTACAAATCCAAGAAGATAAATAATTTTAGTTTTCAATGTAAATAAATTAAATATCATCTACAGCATCATTAATCAAGATAATTCATCATGAAGTATAGAAAAAATTAAAACAAAATGAAAATGATTGTAAATTACAAATCCAAGATGATAAACAATGAGTTTGATATGTAAATAAATTAAATATCATCTACAACATCATTAATCAAGATAATTTATCATGTGGTTTTGTTAAATAAATTTAATGTTAATACGAATAAATGAATGACATTCAATAAACATTTCATTACATATTTAGTTAGTTTATTTTATATTTAAGTAAATAGAATGAGGACAAAATTAATAAAATGCATAATAATTACAATATTTGAAACTATTTTGTCTATAAAATATCTAACCTTGCTAAGTTACCTGTATTTCTTTCACATTTTACTGCCCATATGATTAGGTATGACAAGGGCCCGTATGACGATGGTAAAATGATTAAATTTTATCATATTAACAAACTTAAAAAATAAACATAACAATAGAATATTGAAATATATTATCATACCAATGTTATTTCGTTAAAATTAATTCAGTTCTACTCTCGTAGAAAAAATAATTCCTATTAAAAATAGTATTTAACTTAATAAAAACGAAATATGCATTCTGATTTTTTTTTAATTTTAATATGCCATATTTATCTCCATGTTTTGGTTTGGTATATGTTTGGTATTTATGAAATAAAAATTCTTGATTTAAATTTAATAAAATATCAAGAAAAGTATTACAATAAAAATATGCAATATGACAGCTATTATAATATAAAGTTGTATTATAATATATATAATATAATATGTATTATAATAATATGTATTATAATAAAGTCCATTATAATATAAAGTTGTGTAAATATAAATAATTTGGCATATATCTTATATAAAAAAAGCGAAAACATGTATTCAGTTTCGTAAATTCAAATATTTAGTTATGAAATGTTAACTTATGGTATTTTTATACAAATACCATAAGTATTTTTATTATGAAAACTGACAAAAACTGACCTGATATTAAACTTTGAAATAGCAAATCTCTTATAATTTATTTATAAATATTGCATGCTTTTATATTATCATTCACACCAAGTATTCGTACATTATACTTGATAATTCTACTAATTAGATTTTTAAAGCGTTAATATAAATTGTTTTCTTTAACTGTAAGTATTTTTTGGAAAAAGAAGATTTAAGAGACAGTTTAACTGATTTTTCAAGCTTTAATTCTTAAAAAATATTCCCATTTATTTTAATGATTCTATATATAAAACTATTATTAATTATCAAGTGAAAATAAGAAATATAAATAAATATATATAATTAATAGCTACGCATTAATTTTACATGTATAATTATATACTGAATTTAAAGAAAAGTTAAAATAAATATCTAATTTATATAAAATTTTTAAATTTATGTAAACTTAATATTATTTTTAAAAGTTTACAAAAGTTAAGGATTTTAAAGTAAAATTTAAATAAAAATCTAACTGATAAAGTTTTTAAATTTATGTAAACTTATATTTTTAAATATTTAAAAAAGTTAAGGAAATTTTCGTCAAAATTCTCTCAACGAAACAAAATTTGAAAAAAATTCAGATTTATTTTCTATATACTTTTTTGTTCTGTTTATTAATAGTAAAATCCCGATTTGAATTGCATTGTAGGTTTACTGAAAAGAAATAGTTTATATGGAATCACATTTTGAACAGAAGAATTTGGCAACTTCAGGAAATATATAAACTATTCAATACAGTATTGTCACAAAGTCCTTCAAATTTATTTTATGTTTCACTTTTCAGTTTAGAATTTACTTGAAAAGCATTTGGTATTTTACTTTTTTTCATCTAAAACTTCACGGTCAGTTAGATAATACCGTTTTCAAACAATGTCAGACATGTTGTGTGCAGAACTTTCAAAGGAATAAAATGTATAGAATACATATAGAATTATGAAATAAACAGCTGTCATTCTGATAATGACTTTTAATGAAGCAATTACTAATACTAACTCTCAATACGCTTTCTAGCCTTTAATAGTTACGTTTGAATGAAATCTCGATGAAGTTTGATTTTGTTTTTCATTCAGATGTCTCTTTATTATTCAATTATTTTTATTCACATGTAAAATAATTGGATTATTTATATAGGATAAACATGAATGCTGGAATTATACAAAATATCAGACATATAAATCTAGCTACATTAGATCAATTTAATGCATTTTATCTTACCGATGAAAGGATTAAAACTCTACAAAAGAAAAAAGCTTGCACTTTTATTAGGACTAATCAAAATATCTTAATATTGTCTGTGAGTTTTTAGGATTCAAGCTTATTAATAAATATTCTTAAGAATAATTTAAGGAATGTGATACGAAATGTTATATTATTGACATTTTGAAATAAAGTTTTCAGTAACAAAACCTGTAAATTATAAAGGAAATTAACTATCAATCTATATTATAAATATGTTTTTATCTCTAACATTTTGTAAAACTGCATAAGAATGTCATAAAGTGTATGAATATAGCAGTCACAATAAATGAAAAAATGATTTAATAATTATAAAATGAATTATTGTAAACTTAAAAGAAAAAAAAATTATGCTCTGTGAAAACTATTTTCATTAAATGAAAATTTAAGAATTGTTTAATTTTAGAAAGTGTTTAATTTCAAAATATAAAGAATAATTTGAAAGCAATATTTGCTACATTTGATAAAAGATATTTTCCTCAAATCTCAATTATTAAACTCTAATTGAATAACATGTACTTTAATATTGACGAGATAAAAGAGTCTTAGTAAAAAGGAATTAAGTTTGAAAGTATGAAAAGTGATTATGAAAACCTAAATTTCACCGTATAGCTAAGTAAAATAAAGATTAAAATAATAGAGGTATGCACTATAAAGACAATTCACAGATGAAATTAATTTTCTCAATTTACAACTTTCACTCTTTCATACTTTTTGCAAATTTCAAAATTTTAATAAGTAAATAAAATATTTATTATTATATAAATTTTAAAATTATACAATTTATGAAATATTTCTTCTAAATCAGATGTTGTTCGTGTTCCGTTAGCTAGAATTCATATTTAAATCAAATTTAAATACATGACTGCATATAAATGTCAATATAATTTGATATATAAATATAACGTTATATTTAAATTTTATTTATAAAATTTGTTAAATTCGCTAACTTATTAAATTATAAATTACTAAATTATTAAATTTATTACAAATTAAATCAGAGTGGCATTTTCAATTAAAAAATAATAAACGTGCCTGCAATATCATGTAATATAAAAACTTAGAACTTTTTTCGTGTACGTGTTGTTATTTTCAACTGTTCTCAAATATACTTATCAGAAAAAGTAACTTATAAATTAAAAATTGATTTCATTTTTATTATCATGTATTTTAATTAAATTGTATAAGTTGTTAGTACAAAAAAACTGTTTTAGCAAGTCTAAAAACTTCTAATTTTCAGACACGATACTTCACTATTAATCAAAGACTATCAACAAAAATATGCGTACTTTCAAATTTTAGTAAAAAAAAATCTTTTTTAAGGAAGAATGTTTATGCTTTTCATTTTTTTATACTTTTTTTCGAAAAGTGACTCCTTGTTTTGATCTTAAAATCCTTGTATAATATTTATGGCTTTTAATATTATAAGATAATAAAATATAACAGAAAAGTTTTATATATATGTGGGAATGCTTTTATGTTGTTAACAAGTAATGGATGTTATAATATATACTCATATAATAATATTATTATTGAAAAAATTTACAAAAATTTTTCGGAATTAATTTTTTTAGTATAAACGTGGATAAAAAAAGGAAAGTAAAAATTTTCGCTTATCTTAGAATAAATGAAATTGAAATATTAAGAAGTATACCTCATCGTCAAAATAAAAACTATTTAGCAACACTTATTGCTGAAATTGCTTTTAAATGTTTTTCCTTGATGGAAAAAATTTAAATTTAAAACTGTGATGATATTTATTCACTGTAATTATTATTATTTATTTATTTAGCCATTACGTAAATTATTCTTCATAAATTCAATCACACAGTTTATTTTCTTAATTTGTCTAATCCAGATGTATGACTAACATAAATGGTTACACATGATTTGTGAAGCCATGATTATTTAAATGACTTTCATGCATTATTAGAGTGATTCTTTACAGCCAATCATAAATAGTGAGAAACAATATGATATGAAATTTTCTGAGTATAATTAAAAGAAATTAATAAACATTTATAAATCTAAATATTTAAGAAAATAAACATTACTTTCTCGATTTCAAATTAGAAATATTTTTTGGAAATGAAAATGTTTTCGCTTACATCAAACCACTTGCATATTGCATTTTTAAAAATAATTATTTAAACAATTTTATCGTTATCGTTTAAACTGTTTAATTATATATGTATAACAAATGTTAAGTCAAAACAAAAAGTATTATTTTAATTAATTGTAAATTATATAACCATTAAGACATCTAAAATACTTTTACATTCTTATTTTCCAATCAATATATTTATTTTTACTTCAAGAATATTATTCGCAGGTCCTCAGATATTGGATACAATTAAAATAAATTTAAATATTAACGAAAACAAATCTTTCCTATAAAAGTAAATGCTGGAATATTTCGAAAATAATTTAGGTACACACAAATAGAATGTGTCAAAACAGGATAATTTCTTAAGAGGATTTCTTTGATACTTGAAAGTATTTTTTATTTCTGCTGTCCACTTATAAAACATGTAAAAGAAGTAATTGATAATTTATTGGAATCAAACACATGCGATGAGACTTTTGGAATACATGTTGAAATAGACCCATAAAATTCATTATTATTAAATGTCTCCTATTCACAATATCAATCTGAAGATTTAAAATATATAAATGACATTATATTAGATTTTGAATACCTAAATGCAAATTAAACTAAAATTAAGAAAGCATTTTTGTAATGTTCTATTAAACTTGAAAAGTGTTAATTTAAATATCTTAAAATAAAGAATTTTTAAAAAACACAAAAATATAAATCATCATGTTTTGACAAAAAAATGTTTCCTTATAGTTATACGTAATTTCTTTCTGAGTAACAAACCTGAAGATCATGAACAGGAGATTTTCTACACATAAGGCATAATTTCAAATTTCATTAGTTTATCACCTATATTTATACCTAAGTATATATATATATATATATATATATATATATATATATATATATATATATATATATATATATATATATATATATATATATATATATATATATATATATATATATATATATATATATATATATATATATATATATATATATATATATATATATATACAGAGGTTTACACCTGGTTGGACCACACTAGAATACCAGACAGTTACACTCCTATAATGCTAGCTGGTGACGAGCTGCATCAGTCTTCTGCCTTCGGGTGCTCAGTCAAATAGAAGTTTCTTCAAAGCTTCCACCCATGTGTTACAAGAATACTATATGAGGCCATATAAAACTGACAAGAGAATTTTGCTGATTTTGTATCTGAGGAAAGCAGTGAAACTTTACAATGCTGTGAATGTAAGAGAAATTAATTGCTTTTTGATACAGGCAGCTTTGTATTAACAGGAACTATGTTCTACGGGAAAATATGATTTCATTTCCTTCTTTCTTGTATAGTAGCAGGATAAATATACACAAATAGAATAAAAATTGAAATAATTTTGGAAATTTTATAGGAATTGTTAAGGATTAATTTGTTTTGAAATATCATAAGTTCAGTTACCACAAAGCTGCATTTGTCAACAGTTATCTGAATGCAGAAGGTATTGAATTCATTGTATAGCCATTAAGGTACCCTGTCACCTGTACCAAAGGAAACTTGTAGATTGTTTTAGTGATATCAATTCTACATCGATATTCTCCACCCACTAACATTCAGTTTTTAAATTTTTGCTCATAGAAGTGTGAGAACAACTGCAATAATTACAGATAAGTAATTCATGATCAGGATGAAAGTTTTCTGTGATGATAGTATGACTTAAAATAAAGCCGCGTTATATTAGCTAAACAATAAACAACTAAGAAAAGTTTTTTGCCCCATCATTCTGTGGCCAATATTGATATCATTTACATATCAGGTTATATGAACACTTGTGCAACTTTTCTGATCACCATAAACTGCCTTTCTTGATAGGGTATTCAGATTCCAAATGCTTTCATATTCAAAAATTTTGGAAAGAAATATTTCCTTTTTTATGATTACATAATTAATTCTTAATACTATAACACACATGAAAATTATAAACTAAGTTGAATTGCAGAATGATTTTAATAATAGCTTATGAGGTATACTATCAACTCGTTATTATATTTTGTGTTTTAAATTAAACATTTCTATGTTTTACCATATAAAATACACATTATTAACTCTTAAATTGCGTAAATATTTTATGTTAAAAATAATTTTCAAATTATTTTCTCTTTATTTTAATATAAGAGTGCTGTGTGAGTAAGTATTGATAATTTAGTTAATGTAAAATTGACTCATAAGCTTATACGAAAGAGAATCTTGAATAATTAAATTGCAATTTCTGAACTGTAAATCTACTCCTGAACCATCTTTATAGTTTTGGAAGATTAACAGGTAATAGCCAAACAAACACAAACTAACGGTAAAAAATAAGGGCCATTGCAGCCCATGCCAGGTTTCTGTTGTCCACGGCCGGTAAATCACTCACGGTTGTTTGATGGCCCAACTCCAGCCATTACGGCTACTGGTGAGAGCTAGGCCAAAGTAAACCAGGCCAAAGCTGGATGATAATTAGTGGGCCAACAGATTCTGATCATTTTTGGACCTGAGGCTGTTGGCCAGCAAAATTAAGACAGTCTTTTTGCTATTTATTAATTTTATTGATAAAACTATTTTTTCATAAAAAATGGTTTTTTACTGTTACGTTAATTAAGTTTTTGATTACTTCTTATTTTCTTAACTCTAGAAACTATTTTTCAGCAAGAAAAATATTTTTTACTGTTTATTATTTATACCACCTGATAGTATGACGTCAAAACCCGTGAAGCATTGTCATCAGCATTGTCGGCCATTGATGTGAAATGGTGGAGAATTCAAAGGTTCTTCAGTAAGTCAAGAGAAATATAAGATAAGCATGCATTTTTATTGTTGTTTTTATCAGGATAGGAATGTTATAAATAATGAAAGAATGATATATTTATTGTATGTTGTAATATTATTTAATTCCTTGTCAAGAAATCTTCGTAAAATGTTTGTGACATGACCACAAGATAACATTCGAAAAGGTCTTATTCATTTTATCTTTTAAAATAGTTTCATTCCCGTGTACAGAATAAAAAACTGCATCGAGAACAAAAGCATTTTTTATTATAATTTTGTTTTGTATTTAACCAATTAATATAATCAGAAACTAAATTTTCAAACCAATTTCTTTTTTAATAGAATTCGGTTGCTACTAGTAATTAAGCCTATTTCTTATATTTCTTTTTGTTCTTTACGAAACAAGTTTATAAAGTAAATGACAGTCTAAAAATATTGTATTTGAAAGAATTTAAATGTTTATTTTCATTAAACACAATATAGGATCTTGTAACAACTATTTATGATCATAAAATTGCTTATGAGTTCCTTATAAACTTTAACTTGTTTATTTTTGATAAACTTTTTTACTTGTAATTATTTATAAGTCAATTTTTTATGACCGAACTAAGCAAATTATGCATATTTGGTCTTATCAAGGTTAATGGTTTTAAATTTTCCTATTTCTCAAGCATATGTTTTGTTACAAAATATTTTATGTACTCACAACATGATATTTATATATTTCCCTCTATCAACCTTTAAAATCATGGTGAATTTCTTAATAAAATGCTTTTGTATTTAAAACTTGAAGATAGTTTAAGCTTTAAAATATAATATTAGAAATGCTGCTATACATATTTTACAATTTCTGAAGGAATATGACAACTCAATTGCCACTAAGTTAAAATCATTTGGAATTCTATTGCTGGAGAAATAATATGAAAGTGATTAAAAAACTTTCATATGGAACTATTCAGTATTTTTATTTAAAGTACAAATGTTGCAGGCTAGTGGCTGCTCTTATGTGACACATTTTATTATTTTTAAACTAACATTTTATATTTGCATTTATGACTAAAAATTTTAATATGAATTAAAAATAGTTTTAATCAATTAGCTTCAATGAAAATATTAGTTTTTACCTCACATTTTAAGGAAAGTTATCAAAATTTCAAACATTTGGTGGTAAATTATTTTACAGTAATATAAATGTTTTTATATTTATAGTAAATGATTGACAGGATAATTTGTAAATAATATATTTCATATTGGATATAGATATGCATACATAATTTTAAAACACAAATTGTTTTCTACTTTACAGATTTACTAAGATGGATTAGGATTACCATAACCATGTTGTGCAAGAGATAATTTTGTCGTAACATTTATTTTTAACTACTCTTGATTTCAATCTTTTTGATGATTTGAAGTTAAATAAAGAATTTGAATTAGCTTTACCAACTTATAAAATAAATTAATAAGATATATTAGAAATAGTCAAAAAGTTACCTGTTTTGATTTCAGAGATAATTCTAATTTTAAAATTTACAATACAATTTCAAAACAATAATAATTATGTTTAAAAAAAGTGTATTTATAAACTTATAATATTGAATATGTTTTTGTTTTATATAAAAAACATAATTAGGTAAATCTTTCATTATCAGGGAAATAGCTAAACTTATCAAATGTTTTTAACTGCACAATATCTCTTTTGTTGAGGGTTTTGTTTGAATTGTATTATTTTGTGTTTATAATTTTTGTTATTGTAATTTATTACATAAATTGATTAAATTTAAAGCCCAAATATTGAGTGAAATTATTTATAGTACCACTTGTAACGTAACATGCAAAGTATTGTGGTATTATTCAGAAAATTTCAATCATTTTTATGGAGAAAAAAATACAATTTAAGTTCAATATTTTATTTACCAATTAAACATTTAATATTTTAAAATTGACATTTCATGCCTTAACATACTAGATGTGCTGTTTTTAAAGACTGATTGTGGACGTAAATATATTTATTCATGTATTTAGAGTGAAATAAGTTCCTCTTTTTTTGTTACGTAAGAAACGTAAAATTTAATTTAGAAATTATGTATTTTCTGACTATGTAAATCGATCAGTTGTAAACATTGGAAGAAAAAAAATGTTATGGGTTGTTGACAAATATAGCTTTGCTTAAACTCGCTTAAAAAATCTTTTTTTTAAAAAATGATAAAAAGAATATCCATAAAACATTTGTGATAAATAAAGTAATCTTTGTAATGTTTTGGTTAGTTTTGATATGCATTTATTGTAAACCTCAATGATGAATATAAAATCAATATTATGAAATTCACTTTATTTTCTTAAAATATTTAAGAATAAAAAAATAATGAAGATTTTATTTTATTTATTTCCTTTTCAAAAATTTGTATATCTGATAAGAGGTATTATGATATATAATATTTTTAATGAATTTTTAATGTTTAAGTGTTGTCTTGTTCAATGAGCACATCTAAGTATAAATACATTTCTCCTGAATATTTTTCCATATATTTGCGGATTACAATCGGATAATTCATTTCCTATTGTTATGAATTTTTAAATTATTTGCATTAACAAATAATTCAATTTAATATTTTTAATGTAATTAAATGTAGTTAATATAATCTTTGCAAATAATTGTAATTACAAATAATATTAACAAATAAAAGTAAAATTTTTTTTAAATAAAGTATCAAATTATAGGTTTACCTATTGATGAATACTTTCTCATATTTTGTTTTATACAGTAGCTTTTAATTTTGTAGTGTTTCTAACATCTCCCAAATCTGATTTAAATTGTACCTATTAAAACTAGCCGAGAATCAAAAATTTAATTCCTAGTAATATTGGACCTAATATGAATTTAATACTTTGTATAAATAAGAATAAAAATTAATAAAACATTTTGCTTGTAATAATGATTTCATTTTCATAGCTTTAGAGCATAAATTTATGTATATAATTTGTTGTTAATTTACTAGGCAACGTAAGTATACAAAACATGTAAATCATTTTAATTAATTGACTTAACTTTTTTGTCAAACTAAGAAACATCACTTGTAAAAATTTTAAAAAAAAAGCCTTTAAATTCTAACTTTATAAGATTCAGTCTATACTATATGAATAATTCAAGATTGGGAATTTGTTTTAAAATTCATCACAGTATATCTTTAAGTACTATAATTTAATAAACTTTACTTATCTCTAACCCTAATTCATTTGTATAATTGTATAATCATGGATATATATTTAATTAACTATTTTTGATTTTTTAATATTTCAGAATATGATTTTTTAAATTAAAAGACAAAGTATAAATCTTATAAATAGATTACATTTTTTTATTTTAATATTGGAAATGTAAAATTGAATTTAAAACATTACATTGAATTTTGGAGTCGGGTGTTAAAAATTTCTTTTACTTCATTCAATAAAATTACTTTCATTTAACCTTATTATTTACATCTATTTACAATCAAACATTTATCAAAAGGAATAAATGTTAATTTTTTATTTGTTTCTTAGTGTTATTTAATATTTGTATGCATGTATATTTTGAAATATCAATATGCATATAATGTTATAAATAATTATTACCCCTTTTTTAAAGAGATAAATTTGAAATTATAAAGATAACATATTTTTTCTTATATTATCAATATTCAATTTTTATGAATTGTTAGTTCTGACTGAAAATCGACACTATTATAGGCCTTCACAGCCTATAAAGTTTAAAAATAGTTTAGTTGGATTCTCTATCTAAAGGGATAACATTGTTAAATAATGCCTAAATATGCGGAAATAAGTGATTCATACGCGAATTTTTATCCAATTGATGTAAACGTATCAACTCTATTTCCTCTGTTTTTTTTCCCGAGCTTATTGATCCAGGAGGTTCTATTTTTGTAATTAAATTAAATGTTTTTCTTTTTTATTATTTTATAATAAACTTTGGTTTCTAAATGTTAAATATCTTTTTCGAACATATTGCAAAAAATATCTTTTAATTATAAATTTATCGTTTATATTCCGCTTTTTATTTTCACAGAGTTTAACAACACATCGAAAATTTTAACCAAGTGAATACATTTGCTTTAAAGTATTAATTCGAAAGTTGGACCACACATAAAAGAAGATAACTTGTAAAATGAAAAATGATAAAAAAAAGTATAAAGATGAATGTTAAAATTTATGTGTTAATGTAAAAAAAAACAATTTTAAAAATGCTAAAATTTTGTAAATCTATTTTCAAACGTAAATAAAAATAAAATTTCAGATACTTTTCTATTTTCAGTATCATCATAAATAAAAATGTTACTTTAATTAATACACTACTGGCCATTAAAATTGCTACACCAGGTAAGCGGCACACCACACACATGAAATTTGCATGACAGGTAGAATTTGCTGTGATATGCAAATGATTAGATTTTTAGCGCATTCATACAAAGCAGGTGACAGTAGCGACATCTACAATGTGTACAAAACCAGAGATTTGACAGCAGTTTTCTCATACTCAATTACCGTTTCAACGTTTTTTCGGCAAAGAATGTTGTTGTAATGCCTCGTGTAAGAAGAAGAAATGCCTATCAGCACGTGTCTGACTTTGATCGAGGAAGTATTATACCCTACCGGGATTGCGGTATATCGTACCGCAATATTGCTGCTTGCGTCGGTCGAGACCCCATGACTTTTAGCAGAATATGGAATCGATGGGTTCAGGACAATCATACGAAACGTCAAGCAGGATCTCAGCGACCCCCATCACTAACAGCAGAGAAGACAGACATTATATCTGCATGAACACAAGGGATCGTACAGGCACGTCACAAATCCTGATTCGAGAAATGTAGTCATTTGCAAGGCAACAAGTTTCTGCTCGAACAGTTCGACGACGTTTGCAGCAGCATGGATTGTCTGCACGGCGATCATGGCTTCGGCTACCCTTGACGCTGCGTCACAGACAGGAGCGTCTTCAATGGTGTGATCAGCGACAAACCTGGACGCGGGTAGGGCATCACGTCTTCTTTACAGATGAATCTCGGTTCTGTATACAAGACCATGATGGCCGCATCCGTGTTTGGAAGCATCGTGGAGAACGTGCATTGCCACCTTGCATCGGACATGGCCATACTGGCCCATCTGCTGGAGTCATGGTATGGGGTGCCATTGGATACACGTCTCGATCATCTCTTGTTCGCATTACCGGAACTTTGAACAGCAACCGTTACATTTCCGGTGTGTTAAGCCCCGTATCTCTGTCTTATCTTCGAGGCCTCCCTTATGCTTTGTTTCAACAGGATAATGCACGACCTTATGTTGCCCGTACTGTTCTGAGCTTCTTTGATACAGAACAGGTTTGACTGTTACCCTGGCCAGCACGTTTTCCTGATCTGTCACCAATTGAGAACGTGTGTTCAATGGTTGCCAAGCGATTAGCACGCCATCACTCACCATCCACTCCTGTCGATGAACTGTGGCATAGTGTTGAAGCTGCATTCACTGAGATCCCCGTACATACTATGCAATCTATGTTTGACTCCATGCCTAGGCGTATAAATGCTACAGCCAGTGGTGGCTGCTCTGGGTACTGATTTCTCAAGATCTATACATCCTAATTTCCTGTAAATCTAACTACTTGTTCTTTCGACTATAATGTATGTGTCCAATAAATATCGTTCTGTTATTTGCATTCCTTCTTGGTGTATCAATTTTAATGGCCAGTAGTGTATTTGAACATTTCACTTAAAAATTAACACAACAAATCCAAAGAAAAAGTAATAAAAAATGTTAATCTTTATACTTGTTTTTATCATTTTTCTCCGTGTGCATTAAAATAATTCTATACATTTATCTCAAACAATTTGAAATTTTTATGCATTTAAATTTTAGCTATGAATTGACATTTGTTTAAATAATAAGTTTTTTTAAAAAACAAATTTATAAATAATAAAATTCTACAGTGATAAGGTTATTTTAAAAATAAATTAAGACTATGATAGTTGTTTAAATAAAATAAAACTGTAATTCAGATAACGCCAGCTTGCTAAAATATTAGTAATTCATTTTTTTTAAATCTTAGTATGTAATTAAGAACTAAAAATGCACTTAATATTATTCAATTGGCAATAACAAGGAATGAACCTTTTGTTTTATAAAAATGACCAACATAGATTCAATACTAATTTAATGGATTACCAATATTTCTATATTAATTTCGACAATATAGAAATTATTAGGAGATAAAAATGAATTCCATTTTTTTCTGTTGAAATATATAAACAGATCTACGTCTGTAAAAGCGGATACCGACTGCCAAACGGAAATCGGCCTTTGGATAACCGTATATGGGCATGTACCGGCCACAATAGGACAGTACGCTATTGCTGGTCACAAACCATTAGGCCAACAGCGGACTGTATTGCTGGACCATCAGCAATGACAACGACCACTTAACTGACGGAGCCGACGAGGATAAACAGAAATGGGCGCTGCTGCCCAAGACGGCTGACAGCAACGACTTGATGAATGCTCGACATTTTTTTCTGGGATACTCATTTGTAATAACTGAATAAAAGAATATAAAATACCTTTTTAAAAAAAATCAGTGTTAAAGGTAAGAGTAAAACAAAAAATTTTTACAACATATACTAAATAGTTTTAAAAATTCTTTAGCAAAATTTTATAAATTTCTTATACTTTTCTGTAAAACTTGAATCTCTTTTTTTGTGTACTTGTATCTATTTAACAGATAAAATTGTAGTTTGTGTTTAAATATTTCATTAAATTTTTCAAATGACAAATGTATAATTAATAAACAGTATAAAAAATATAATTTAATCAAATGTTATTTTAGTTAAATATATATATACATATATACATATATATATATATATATATATATATATATATATATATATATATATATATATATATATATATATATATATATATATATATATATATATACATATGTTACAATTTTAAATAATTATACCATAAAAATGATAAGTTTAAAATAATACATATATATATATATATATATATATATATATATATATATATATATATATATATATATATATATATATATATATAAATGTGGTTAATTTAAATTTTATGAACTTAAACTCAGAAAATGAAAAATACTTGATGAAACACGAAGGTAATAAAACTTGCATTAAAATGAATCCCCTTTGGGGCTATTTATAGAAGTTAAACTAATTTATAAGGAGTCTAAAATTTAAATTCTGAGAAAAAGATGTTTGAAATTTTCTTCTTGCTCTATTACTTATAAGAAAATAAACTTAATATTTTATTACTATTTTAATTTTAATATTATGGTATTTTGACCTTCTTTCAGTATAATGACCTATTGACTTTTATGGAAAACATGCTTTTAAAGATTAAGATCAATTCTTAATTTATTTGCGATACATTTCTTACTATTTATGCTCCTAGTTATGACTTTTACGTTCTTATTCATGAAACATTTTTACAAATTACATAAAAATGAGCACAATATATATATATATATATATATATATATATATATATATATATAGCAAGATTAGAAAACTAATCAATATTATTTTAATAGATTATGCCACAGCAAATAATATAATTAATAAAGAATATAATTAATTTAACATTTGGTTTATTATGCATTTGACCAAAATATATTTTTTATTACTTCAAACAATTGGCTATAAATTTGTGTAAAGTAAAACTTTCTGAAAACTTAAAACTTAAAGTATTATTTCAGTTTCTTAAGAGTAAAATCAATCTATTAAACCTTATTTCCATCAGAATCAAATGCAGAGAATTCCATTTAAATAACGGCAAGAATATAAAAACACTGTCATACTTAAGCAAATCCTTTAATCGTAAAAAAATGTTTTAAGAGTAAATACCAAGCAAGCAGTAAATAATGCTGAACAGGTTATATTCAGAAAGTCAACATGGAAAAGAGTATTTCAGAAGTACTTTTTTTTATTTTGGATGGCACTAATTTACTCAAGTGTGTATTCTTATAAAATGAGACTTTTAGGGTTTCTAAAAATCTGAAATTATCGATTTCAATCTATACAATTACTGGGTTTAAACATGTGCACAGAAAGAAAATATGTGACATATGTTGCTAAATAGGAATCAAAGAAATATTGTAATTATGCTTGACAGTATATTTAAACAAATTAATGATTTCCTTATTAGCATTAGTTTTTTATAATAATTTGGTAAACTGTTATATTCCATTAATAAATAAATAAGTTTATCATTTACGATAATCTTTCCAATATAAATTCAGGTTTCTTGGGTAAAACTTCCTCAATGACTTTACGTTCAGAGCATTAAACTAAAGATGGTTAATGGATACTAGATTTCTTACCGTACTTGATCTCTATTTTGAAGAATTCTATTAAATGAAAATATCAATTTACAAATAAATATTTAGCAGCATTTTACTTAAATTCATTAATTCTCGCATATCATTTGCTTGATAAAAATTTTTCCTAGATTTACATTGCAAAGTGAATTAACATTTCATTAAGTTTTTCGATAACAATTTTTTAAAGCAAATGGTATGGTTTTCTTTAATTATGTTAATTTTAAATTTTGTGGTCAAATATGACATTTTGTTATTTATTTAAGGGTAATCATTTAAAATGACTTTAAATTAGTCAATGGCATTAAAATATATTTAGGAGGAAATTTAAATTATCATCAATAATTTTTCTGTGATTTAAATTTTTGTAACTGAATTAAATGTTTGAACTGCTTGAAGAAAAATAGAACATGCAAATTAAAAATACAATTAAAAGTATTTTCAAATAATCGCATTAATTATTTTCAAATAGTATTTATATGCATTTATTTCTTAAGAGAATTTATGATTGAGAAGAAATCAATGAATCATTTTTATTCTATATTCCAGTTCATTATTGTCTTCGGCAGATATTAGAGAAAGAATATATAGCATTTAAAGATGTATAGCATTAAGATATTTGAAATACATTTATTGTAACACAACATTTTTTTATTTATGGTAGGGTATAAATATTTCAAGTTTTAGATTCCCTGTATTTCATTTTTGTAAACTGAAATTGTAATTAAACTTGAAATAAAATATTGAAATACGTAATTATATAGGTTTTAAAAAACGTTGCGTTTGCTACCGCTAAAAGATATATACTCTAAAAAAAAGAATTTACAAATATCTGTATTTTAATACTTTTATTTAAAAATATTTCATTTATTTTCTTTAAAAAAGTATATACATAAAATTATTTGGAATAATATTATTATAAAAATGAGTATTTCTTAATTCAAAATAAGTATAGGGAAAGTTATTTCAAGATACGATAGTAAAAAACTTATGAAAATAATTTAAGTATTCACCCTTTTAATATATTTTCTTAATAATTATACCAAATTAATATATATATATATATATATATATATATATATATATATATATATATATATATATATATCCTTTAAGCGTATTTGGTGTAATAAAATAAAAACCATTATTGCATCAACTTCATCAACAAATATATCAAGCTTTAACTGAAAGTAATTTAAAGATATGTTAATACCTTAAACTATAAGATTTCATTCACTATATTTATTTAAAATTCATCAGCATAGCTAAGGGCTTAAGAATACTTCTATCTGGGAATCCAATATTTTAATTACTTGTTTAAGAAATTTCAGATTTAAATTCTAACTTATGACATGTCAAGGAATTTCTAATAATTTATTTATTTTAATGAATTCAAGTTGACATAAAACCTTGGATAAAGTTATTTATTTAATTTAAAGATATCTGCTAAATAAATCCACGGTTACTTTATTTTATAAGAAATTATTAAATTTATGGAACGAAAGTTGTCTCATATATTCGAAATAAGCGATTCTCACCTGTTTCACAAACTAATAATATATACGTGATTTTTAAAAAACGTGTTTTTGAGAATTGAAATTTTAGGTTTTCAATTTCTGAATTTCACAACCTATTTCAATACATTAACACGAAAAATTGAAAAGTAAACAAAATCTTTGTAATATTAAAAGTATTATTCCAAATTGATTCCATAGTTCTTAATTACAGTAACATTAAATGTGAAACATATTGATAAAATGTAGAAAAAGCAAGTTCCCTGTTATTCTTAATAATCTGAAAATTTATATTATAGTATAGTAATAATAAATTGGCATTTTATTTCGTGCTCATAAATAAGTCTGCAGAATTAACAAAATCGATGATTTTAATTTCATAAATTTCATTATGTTAATAGTTTTGCAAGAAAATGATATTTAAACTACATGTATTAATAACAAAACAATCACACATATAATCCGGAAATATAAAACAAAAAATTAATGACGCTGATTAATATGAATTATTCAAAACTATAGTCTATAATCGATTTTTAAATAATATTTTAGAGACATATTTTAAAACATTTATAAACAGAGACTTATAAACAGAGGGCAGAAGTCAGTATCTATCACCCAATTTCAACTTGGACTGGTATTAAATCCCTATTTTGGTGAGGAAAACGAAATGGGAAGTATGCTGACTTACCACTAGGCCAAGTTGAATGAATGCGAATGGTCTGAGAGCATCACAAGGACGATAACTTTGGCTTCCCTGAACAATGCGACGTAGAGATATATGACACAGCTAGTGCTCCTAACGAGCAAGATTAATATAAGAATGTCACAATCTTTTCTTTTTAGGTGAGTTCTGACTTAAATTGTAAAAATTTGAAAGCCATATGCGTTCTGATTTTTCGAATAAAAAGCTCGATGATTGATTTCATTCCTTATATATGTACATACATTGATATAATATTTTATAGAAATTTTAGTTGATACTTCTTGAAAATATTCACACATATTACTGCTTTTGTAAATTTTTGTATTGTAATTTATTATATATATTTGTTTTTTAATATGTGTAGAAGTTTTACGTCATATTTAGCATAATTATTAATTAATTTCCCGTCAAAATTATATGTGATTATGTTTCAGTTGAAATTGGAAAATTATATTCATTCAAATTTAAATAAAATTCTCAATTTCGCTTAAAATCTTATTAAACGATACAAATTATGTGCATTAAACATGTGTTAATTAAAATTCCGAATATGATTTTCAAATTAAAATTATCAAAAAATGGTTGGAATCGATAATTAAATTTTTTGACTTAAAATTTAAAGTACTTTAAAATTTTTGTCAAAGTAATTTAATATAAATGTAAACATTTATGCACTGTCTTTAAATTCTAGATTAAATTTAGTAAATGGATATGTTAATAGGAAAAATTATTTTTAAGTTTAACATGTTTATTTGAATTTAAGGAAATGGGTGTAATTATTTAATGAAAAGAGTGTGATATTTCAGTTTCAACAAACAATGGATTACAAAATCCTCTTTTGTTTTGTTTTACAAATCAAATTGAAAACAATTTACTTTAAATATACGTCATTGAAAACTTCTAAAGTTATTGTATTTACAAGAGAATCCAAGTCAAAGAGGTCTTTGTAAATGGAAGTTAATTAAAAATTTTCTTCTTAATTAAATAGAGCACCATTTGAATGACATGTTTTTGAAATACTGAGAAGTGCATTAAAGTATGAGAGGGGATAATATACTTTAAATTTATATCTTTTGAGGAATCATTATAATTGCTTTTTCTAAGTTATATAAATTTTAATTTTTATAAAGAAGTAAAGAGTGATCATTTTAAAGTGCATCACTACAGATAAATAAAAAATTTCTTTAAATTCCAATTGAGTAATAGAATAAAACTCAAACAAAACAAACTTCTTAATTAGTATATCAAATTATCTAAAATACGGGATTAATGGTTTCTAAGACAGGCGACAAACTAAGACATAGATATTTAAGTTATTTTGCATAACTTGTTGAAGACAAATTTAATAATTAAATCCGTAAACTCTTTGATGTTTTCGATTTCCTACTTTGGTAAATTAATTCTTATATTCACACTTAGTTTCACTTAGATAAAATAAACGTGTTTTTAACTTGAATATTTGCTTAAAATGGCTTAAAAAACAACTATGTTCAGACAGTTGTGAATATATTTCATCATTTTTACTAGTTGAGAACTTCTGTTACATGTTAGAATATGTTTCATATGGAAATAATTATTTGTTACCTTTACTAACTTTTTAATAGCATTATATATATAAATATAAGTTGCAAAATAATACAATAAAATCATTATTAGATGTAATGAGTATAATGAATAATTGTAATGAGTAATTCAGTTACGAGAAATATATAGTATATCAAAGGCCCAGAGAGTTGAATATGCATTAAATACTGCGTCAGAAAATATAGTAACATTTTTCCATGAAAGCATTTATGAACAATTTGCAAGTGATTAAATGATTATTAAATTTCAGGAACTAGTATTTATTTATACAACTTTTTTGTCTTCTTATATTAACTTTTAATAAAACCGCCAGAAAATGTTTCACTGTATTTTAACTCAAAGCATATTGTATTGCTATAAATCAGCAGTATAAGATAGCGAGGTAGAGTTAGTATGACAATGCTTACGTAAATGTTACATGTAATGTAAACCTTACGTAATTTAAACGGAAAAAAGTTTCCATGGTGAAATTGCTTTCTAAGTAATTCAGAAAATGAAAATGATTTTATTCATTGCATTGATATTAGACTATTCGGACATTAATTTGATTTATCATATAATATAATAATTGTCAAGTATGCTTTAAATGCCTTTGATAATTTATAAAAAAATATTTTGACATAAAATGATTCCTCTATAATTTAATATACACTCCATTTTACTCAAAACAGCACTTAGTATTTTTATTCTTGCTCATTTTAAAATATTTTTCATGTCCAGTGCATTTATCGCAAATCTTTTAGTATAGTATTTTGTAACTTTGTTTTTAATGAAATTTTAGTTACTTTTTTATGAAAAGAGAATTTCATTTTTATATATTCTTTTTATTTACAATTTGTATCATGTCTAATAAATCGAATGTTAAGTTTCATATTATATCTTGCGTCGTTTGCTCATAAAATGTATTTGCTTAATTTGCATTTAAGACCAATTTATATCAAAACACACAAATGAATAGGAAAATAAGTTAAATGAATAAATACATAAAAAAATGCAATTAAATAATAAACATTTTTACGAGGGATACAATGTATTCATTTTATACTCTTAGTTGCAATCATTTAACATTTAAAACCACATTTCAGTTAATATGCCTGCTTGCATTTATATTAGGGAAAAAATATTCTAGATGCTGTAATTTAAGCAGTACTTTGTAATTGTTTTTATCTAAAATCATTTATTAAAATGTAAGACTAACTTCAAAGAAATTAAAGATTGTTTTTTGACATTACAATAAAATATGGATATCAGGAGCTTAAAAATAATAAGTTAATGCATATTACGGGAATTGCATTCATTTTTTTCCATGGATAAAATATGTATTAGATTTTTTATTAATAAGTAACAATAATTCTACGATTTTCCTTAATCATTAATTTCTTCCCTTTTTATGTTTATTTATTAATGTTGTATATTGCTAATAACACATTATATGTTTAAGCTAAACATATTTAAATTTAAATTTTTCGGCAAAGAAAACGATATTACAAAAATCAAGGATATCATCTTGATACGAGCATTTATAATAAATAAATTTTACACAAGAACTTTTATGAATTCAGAAGAAATTAATATACATTGTTAATTAATGAAGGATCACACACTATTGAATTGATATTGATTACTCACCATCATGAGATTGTTAAATGTAAGAACGAAACTTTTACGTCTTCTGCATTACTGCAATTTACATCCCACCCTCCTTATAGGAGTAATAAACAAATTCTTATTTAATTATCTATCGTAATTATTTTGTTTAAAACATGTGTGTGCATTGAAATAAATTTTATTTTGGAATCAAGAAGATTGGCTTAGTTTTTATTAATCATTTTTTACGTTATGCAATGATATATTAAAGTTGATTGACATATATATGGAGTTGGGGAATAAGTTCGTAGCGTTTTTACCAAAGACTTTTATTTAAACAAAAAACAATAATTACATCAATAAGTTAATCAATTATATTTTCACCGTTGCTGTTTAGAACCTCTACCCACCTCACGACCAATTTGTTGATGCCGTTCCGCCAAAAATCGCCTGGTTTGGTATCAAAGAAGATGCTGAACCAGTTTTTTATGGTCCTCTTTGTTATCGACAATAACACCCATAATATGGTTTGACAAGTAGCGGAAGAGATAGTAATCGGTCGGAACAAGGTCCAGAGAATACGGCGGATGCTGAAGGACTTCCTACTCGAGCTCTTGGAGTGCACTTTTGACGACTTGTGCAAAATGGGGCCTGACATTGTCGAGACGGAGTATGGTTTGACCATGTCGATCAGGTCTTTTCAGTCAAACAGCTTCATTTACACGGTGTAGCCTGGCAATGAAGAGCACCTTGTTGACTGTGGCATTCTTATCGAGCAATTTTCAGAGCACATAGAGGTCCTTAAAAACTGGATGAACAACTTCTTTGACACGAGACCAGGCGATTTTTGGCGGAACGGCATCAACAAATCGGTTGAGAGGTGAGAAGAGATTGTAAACAGCAAGGGTGAATATATAATTTATTAACTTATTGATATAATTATTGTTTTTTGTTTAAATAAAATTCTTTGGTAAAAACGCCAAGAACTAATTCCCCAACTTAATACATATATATGACACCCAGTGATATAGACTTCTGTGTTCTGAGGAATATATTAATATGATTTTTATAACTTATTTTGCATATATAACTGTCCATACTCGCTTAAAAAGATTTTTCATATGTTTTTGATCAATGACCATCCGAATTGACTTCCAGCTAGTCATCAAAGATGACGTGAGTATTCGTTATGAGGATGATCTATTTATCTGGCTAAATGATTTGCTCTTTAAATCAATCCCACAGATATTCTATTAGATTAGTTCTGAGAAGGTTATTCAGTTTTTGAACACTGCTGAACCACGTCTGTTTAAGCCTCGATGTTTGAATGGAGCAGTTATCCTGCTTTAAGAGGTTTGGAATTTACCTGAAGTATTACCACAGATTTGTTAGTGCTACATGGTCTAGATTATCCACATGCATATCAGAGCTTTGATTTCTTACAAATATTAATTTACGTTTCCCATGTATTTTCGAAAGAAATAAATGTAATCTTCTTCCTTGCGACTACTTTAGATGCATACGGATATTTTTCTTGTGATACAGCGTTAATTAAAATAATATTATGCCTTATTAATGGAAGCAAATATTCACATAAAACACATATAAAAAGATTAATATTATCGGAAACTTATTGGATTCACAAGGTTTAAAATTGATTAAACAAATTATTTATTGAATTTGTAAATTCTGCTTATAAATTGAGAATTCCTATCTTTTCAAACAACAAAGTTTTACGTACGAAAAGATTGTGGTTCTTCGAATTCTGTTCAATTACGAGAAAATCATAACTTGTGACATAAACTGATTTGAAGACAAAAATTTACAATAGTTTCATGAATTTTATTATGAGGATTAATATCTATAAGACTCAGCTAATATTAATTAAATGAAAATTATTATTAGCCAAACTTTATAAACATGTACAAAAAAATAAAATTTGTCGACTCCATTTTTAAATATTTTCCAATGATTTTTGATTAAATAAGTACTAAACATTAGCATGAAACTATGAAGATTGAAATGTAGATAAAGTGGCTGTGTTTGTCCAGTTTGAATAAAATACTACTAAACCTAATGTCTACTGTAGAGGCATAATATTTTACCTGGTGTATCTCTTTTTATTCCTTAATATGACAAATTAAGATGAATGATCTCAACATAAAATGCAAACGCGATTGCACCATAATATATCATATTAGCAAGAGCAGCATTTTAGAGTAAAGAAAATATGATGAGTATAAGTAAGAATTGTGTTACCAACATTACCATTCTTACAAACATATATCCTTAAATATATTATAATTAAAATCCATTTTAGTTTGAAACTTAGTCTTATCATGTTGATTGGTGCAATAAAACAAAATTATTATAACTGAAAATCTGTGCTAATATTATTCAAAGTTTAAGTATATTTTCCTTTTATTTTTTTTCTATTATAAACATTGTGCCATAATTTGTTAAGTATGAAATAAATTAATAATTTTTACTTAATAAGCGTTTACGCTTAAACAGCTGTTCTCAATATTAAATATTTAGGTACCATTCAACAGTTAAACAGTATTAAAATATTAGCGAAAAATCAGGAGCAAATACAATTGAACTTTTCAATGAAAAACTAAATTAAAAATGAATTCTAATTTTTATAAATAATTTTTTTGTTTTAGCAGCAAATATTTCAAATATTTATTACCTTATAAAAATATTTTGGCTAAACATTCAAACATTTAACTTTGTATATAAAATATTGTCAGATAAAATGTGTAATAAATGTATTCCAATAAAATAATCTTCCCCATTTATCCTTTGTTAAAGAGAGAATTACAAATTTTCTTAATTTAAAGACAAAGGTTTTAAAAATATTTATTTTCTAAATATATAGAAGCGTTTTACGTTATCATATTTATATAGGATAAAAATATTTATATTGTCTTAAAAATCCTATATTTTGATTTAAAGCATTCGTAACAATATGTTACAAAGGGAATTTAATTTAACATAAAAATTAAATAATAAATTTCATTAGCTTATTCATTTTACTTGAACATAACCCTTTAGATGTATGACAAATATATTATTTATTAATTTTTACGTCATACGTAAAGTAAGTAAGAAAAAATGTATGATTTAAAGATTCCCAAAGACATTTATAATGATTTCTCTTGAAATATTTTGATAATGTTAAAAAGAATAAGCCCATAGATTTAAAATTTTTTCTTAAAAATAAATAGAAATATTAAGATTACATAAATAGGAAAGTGAAAAATACTGGCAAGAATAATTTTATATTTTCATACAAATAATATTTTGCGAAAGTTTCTAGTTATATATTTATCAATAAAAATATTAAGGACTCACAGTAAATTTATTTTATCATTTTGTTAAAGTTTCAAAAAAGCTCTTATTTCCCGTCAAGGAGATTTTAACGAAAAAAACACTATTTTTCAAATTAGAGCGTCTTATATAAAAAAAATTGTGCATTATTACATTTCGCCAGCACAAACCTGGATGACATTTTTGATGACAACACATGGAATGCAGACAAATAAAATCTAATAAGTGCTAGTTATAACAAATTTATGTAAAAAATATCGCAGTTATGAAAATATAAAAGAGTCGAAACTGATATTAAAAATTTAATGCAAAAATATAGCTTTTGATGATTATTTCTTTGGGAATAGTTGTAAAATTTAGGAATTTTATCGCATCTACCTGCGAATATACATTTACTGAAAATCATGTAATGGTCTTCACTAACTATTCAAATGTAAGGCAAAAGGTGGGATATTTGCAAATTAACTTTGTAATAACATTTGATATTTACTTTTTATCAATTTTCCCAGCGTAAAATCAACTGTTTTAATTTTTTCTTATTTTCTGATAATAAATTAATAAAAGTAATTAGGCTGAATTCCAAATCACTAATTCTTTAAAAGTTATACATACTTAAGCTTTATATTTAAAATAATATACATTTGTAAATAATTTTATAATTGAAATTGCAATTGAAAACAGCCCTCCATAGTATTTTATTTAAAAATGTTTATTTCTATAAAGCTATAATATATTATATAAAGAGGTTGACATCTAGGTAAAATAGAACCTATGAGAAAGAAATTTTAGAGGTATTTATAAACTTATGATTCATTGTCAAAAAATCTGTTTTCTACATGGAAACCTGCTCTTTAAATTAACATATTAAAATATTCATATACACAAATACATATAGCTTATACAATAAAAAATCATAACATTATCCCACAATAGAGAACTTTAAAACTGTAGGTCAGGGTCTAATTAGCACTCATGTGTGAAAGTTGGTAATTGAGACACTAATAAAGCTATTATCAAAACCAAAATGACCAACACAAAAGACCACTGACACTAACGAGCTATCATAAATTTTCTTGTTGGAGCAATTAGCATTTTTATGGTTTTTACAAGGAAATCATTGTAGATAAATGTAATTGCTTGGAATTCTTACTATATTATCGAGATAAGAAATAATGCATAAACTGATTATTTTCTTGTATATTTAAGCTATATAAAATGATTCTAAAATAAAAAGTTAAGTTTGATTAAGGTTCGCAGTAGTTTAGTATGATTTTAATTCAATGAAATGTCACTGGTTTTTTAAACAGATAAAATTGTAGTGTAATTGTAAATCATTTGAAGTTAATAGAGGAAAATTACAACTAATACTTTTAATCATTTTAATGGCTAAAAGTTATTTCATTTTTAGATTATTCCTTTTTTGCTGGTGACGTGATGATACCTCACAAAATTTTGGAAAAGTTGAAATGCTATTCAAATCCATTAATCAAAATCGATAAGATAAGTTACCAAGATTTTTATATGTCATGAAAGAAACTAAAAGTATGATATTTAGCAATTTCTGCAGATTCTGGGACTGTATATGTGCTGGTAGACTCATTCAATTAAATTCCTGTCTCTCTCTCTTAGAAAGTTTGAATATTATATTTTACAAAGTTTAAATAATATTTGATTGTATTAGCGTACCAAAAGTATTTAATTTAATAGTTTTCTCTAAATTTTCATTTTCTGGATTCGCAGATTTTTGAAGCTATTATCTGTATTATGAAACTTTTAGAGATATCATAAATATTATACAACAAATTGCGAATGTATGTATATATATATATATATATATATATATAATATATATATATATATATATATATATATATATATATATATATATATATATATATATATATATATAAATATATATATATATATATATATATATATATATATATATATATATATATATATATATATATATATATATATATATATATATATATATATATATATATATATATATATATATATATATATATATATATAGTTGCTGATTAAAAATAATTATTAATAAAAAAGGTAAATAAATCTTTAATTAACAATGAAAATAAAAGGAGAAACATTTCATACAATTTACATAATTAATGTGAAACTCTAATAAGACACATATTACAATATTTTATACAAATCAATAAATATAAAACCTTTTTGTTCTTAGTAATCTAACCAATATATAATCTTAATCTCCATATATCTACTAAGAATATTATAGAGAGTAATGATAGGAAAAACTCAAGTATTTTGAAATAGTATTCCTGCTTACTAAAAATTATATATTCATAAAAACACTTCATCTTTTCTATAAAATTTCAATAATATAATCGTAAAATTTTCGTTTGCCGAAACGTTTAATTTGTAAAGAAATCCAATATAAATTTTCACCTGAAAATACCAATTGTTAATGAGCCAAATCGATAAACAAGCTAAAAATGATAGATACAAAATAAAACATTAAATTTCTCTGTTTATTTTGCAAGGAAATTCTCTGTTTTTATCTTTGTTTATTATTTAAAATTATTGTTATAGTAAATATGCATATGGAAACTGAAATAATTTATCTGTTGCTGCTCATAAAAGTACATCTTTTATTCCTTCATGTAGCTTAAATAATATAAAAATTAACACATCAGTATATTACTACCAATTGTTTTATTTTTCATCGTTAACATTCTCTTTGTTTAAATTTTAAAGCTTTTGCAAAGAAAAGAACAAATCTCAGTAAAATGTGATCAAACTTTAAAAAAAAAATTCTTAAGTTGATAAGAGATTTCACGTACATTACATTCCTGGAAATAGAGCTCTATAGAGGTAGTAAATTTTATGAAGTGTTTCTGCTATCTTCTTAATATATATCCCTTACATTTGCATGTTTTTATATTTTCTTTCACTGAACATTTTAAAGTCATTAATATTTATTCACGAGAGATTCGTATCTAATTTATAATAAAAATTTCTGTATCAAAAAGTTTTAAGCAAAAGAGTATGTACAAACGATATTTTTAAAACTTTTAATTTGTTTGATGAATAAACATTATAAAAGAAAGGTTTTCGATTTTTATTGATCATAGTGAATCATATCAACTATTAAAAAAAAATCTTTAGTTTATTTTTGTAAAGTGTCGATAAGATGTCCTTAGAATTTCTAGTTTAATTCAATGAGGATAATAGTCAAAGATATTATTGCCAGTTTGCGTGGGTGTAACACTATTTGAATACATACTTTCAATGAAAAAAAAATAAAAACATTAAAATCGAATCTCAACAATAAATCTTTTCTTTTTGAAAGAAAGTTATAATAATATATCAAAGTTGTTATAATATATCAAAATCTCATTTTGTAGTAAGATGAAATAAACAGTAATGTGTGTCTGATTTACATTTTAATACTTTCATAATATAAACGTTTCCTGTTATAAGCTATATTTGAAAATACGAACTAGAATTCTTCGTTAAAAATATAAAATAAAAGAAAAGCATATTTTCAAAATTTTTGGGACCATAGATTGGCTTTGATTTAATATCTGTTGGTTATCAATTGAAATTCTGAAATTTTATGTTGAAAAAAATGTTATTAGTAATACTTTACAATTAAAGTTAAGTATAATTTTTTAATGTAAATATTTTTAATGCTGCGTTAAAAACGAAGCTACTGTTATTTTTATGTTACATATATAATATAGTTAATTTGTGCTATTAAAACCAACACCTGCATTTAATTAAATATGGAAGAATATATCTTATAGGAGATTTTTTTAACTATTACATTCCGAAAAAGAAGGTAAATATTGTATAAAACTTTGATTTTCAAAGCTAAAACTATAAGATAAACTGAAATACATTTATTTTAACATGATTATCAGCAAAATGTATTCTTCTATTTGCATTTGGAACTATTTTTCTTGTTGACCAGCAACGTAGAAACAGCCCTTTTCAACTTTCTTTTAATCTATGTTAATTAAATCAATTCAAACCAGCATATTTTATTTATTGATTAAATATTACACTAACATTTTATGAACATTAATCACCATTTTCTGTTTTCTAAATAATTCTTCATGTAAACGTGAATTATTATATTTTATTTTGACTGCTTACTAGCTTGTGTGTGAGTGATCATAATGGACATCATTACTTCCCTTTATTGATATATCTATCAATGCGTATTCGTTTGAATTCAATTATAATAATACAGATTTTTACGTATGAGGAAACACGCACATATTGATAAATGTTCTTATAAGTACCAATGTATATTAATTTACAGAAACAGAAGATAATTTTGCTATCATTACTAACAAATTAAAAATACTGATTTCTATCAAAAGAGTTGTCTCATCTAGTTTATTGAATGTTTACAAAATTTACCTCAAACATTTTTATGAAATAATAATGCTAACCTAATTTGGTAATTCCAACTTATTTTTAAAGGTTTGATTTCAATACCTATAATTATTTCTATGCTACTAAACCTTCGCATTTACATCAGGACTTAGAAACAAGTAATTGACCTGGTTCGCAATAAAAGTTAGAACCCTGGATAAAAAAGTATATACTTTGGGAAAACTTATCTTAATAAACTATTAATTGTCAGAAACATTTTATTAATGGCCGAATACTTAGCAATGCTAAATCATACTCTGAATAATGATATTTTTTATATGATTTTCAAACATGGACACCACATCACATCTACAAGAGTCAATAAAAAGCATATTTCAATTCACAACCGTTTTCCTTTCAAAGAGACTACGTTTTCGTAATTAGGTTTCAAATAAAATCGTATGTGTATTTATTTATTTTGTGTATATGTATTTATTTTCAAGGCATTTATTGGTGTCTATGTATAAAATATAAAAAAATATTACGATAAAAACACAGATTCAGCTTCATCAAAAAATTTTAGTTGTATAATTCGATTTATTTTCTTTTCAAATTGGAAGAATAACGTATCTTATGAAAATAATTTTATATTCTTAACTAAAATTTAATTAACATTCAAAAATAAAAACATTTTTAGTTTTTTTGTGTTCTAATTTAATAAAATATTATTATATTTATTTAAAAAGATATTTTATATTTGTTTTAAGTGGAGGAAAATACAGTATGTGTAAAAATTATAACATTTGCATAAGTATTATTCATAAAATTAGAATTAATGTTTATTAATGTATAGGAAATTTTAATCTTTTTCAAGTTTCTATTCAAAAGCTAGTCTAGTTAAAGTCACATATAATTAATTTTCCTTAAAAGGGGAAATAACAGTTCTATTATTATATTATGAAAAAATAATCCCATATTAATGAATTAGATATAAATTAGTGTCTAAACTTAATAAGGCAAGGACACCTTAATATTTCTGTTCTAATTAAACTATGATGTGTTGTAAATTTAGCCAAGAAATTCCATGCCTGAATTATTTGATATTAAACTTCAATATATAAAACTTAATTTACGACAACTTTTAAGAGCCCATCGGTGCAGTTTGTAATATACTTACTCAGTTTATAACGCAAAGACTTACGAAAGTCATGCATTAATGAAAATAAGTTAGTTTCATGATTCCGTAACAACAAAGTATCGTGAATAATAAATTATTCGATTTTTCGAAACGAAATCCGTGTTTACTAGGAATGACACCATTCAAAGACCCTTACTTTCATAAGATTGCTCATATAATCAAGATATTAAATTCACTGAATCATTCAAAAGTGTCATCTGAAAAATATGAAATTCAGATTTTTAGCTTTACAATTTAATCACTACTACTTTTTCCTGTATATTAAAACTAAATTACTTTATGTTTACAATTTTAAAACATTTCATTTATTTAAAACATTCAAAAATTCAAAAGATATTAAACCCTACACATATACACACAGATATCTATATAGATAGATAGATAGAAAATTGAAAAGTAGAAGAAAAGATGTAACATTTATGTTTAGCAATGCTTTCTGCTTAATAGCTGCTTTTGCACTGAATGTATTGCTAAACATAAGTGTTATATCTGTTTTTGTACTTTTCATTTTTATATCTATTCTTGTATCTTTCAATTTTCGCTTATGATACTTACTTCTAACCTTGCATATATATATATATATATATATATATATATATATATATATATATATATATATATATATATATATATATATATATATATATATATATATATATATATATATATATATCTGCGATATGCTTAATAACTTGTTGCTTTCATCTTTACAAATAAAAAGCAATTGCGTATTATATATCTCACATATTTTTACTAAAGAGTTATCTGACCTTATTATTATTCTACAATTAGTAAAATTGATCACTTTGTTGATATTACCACTCTTGTATGCAGATGGTTTATGGAAGGGTGTAGCTCTTATTCTATACAGTCATATGAGTACTTTTTTCCAATAATGGTCTTGAGAAGCTAATATGAAACTTTATAAATTACTTGTTAGATTAATTCCTTTTTATTGATAACTTTGCTCTATCCCACTGGTTTCTATTTACGGATAGTTATCTGAATCTAGTAAGCTTGGCAACCAGATCTGAGTCACCTAGAAAATCTATGTGATGATTTAGGAACAGCTATCGCATGTCAACAATCACTTTCCAAGAATTCTTATACAGTCAAAATTGGAGCATTAGGATTAATTCGAATTATTGCTGCACACTTTAATTAACAAAGTCATTATAGGTCATTATGAATCATTATTGATTAACAAAGTCATTATCGGTGAAGTTCGTACAGTTGAAGAGACATGGTGCACTTTTCCTTAGACCAAAATATAAATAGTGCAATACGGAAGAAATTAAAAAAAAATGTTTGATATCAGGCATAGTTTTAAGAATATTGCTGTAATATATGTGAGTATCAGTATATATTTAATTCCTTAACAAGTATTAAGTTACCATTTCTTATATTAAGACATGAATCATTAATACATCAAACTTTCATGCATTAAATACAAATTGATACTTAAATATTTCATTTTTCAATTTCATATCATTAATTTTATCAAAAATATAAATAAGTTGACATATTTTTATATCCACAAATAAATGAATATGTTAACGAGAAATTCATTAGTCAATAGTTAAATAATCTTGCATCAACAAGTTAGTAAAATAGATGTTATAATATATTGTTTTAAAGAAAATATGAAAATTTGAAATACTGTATATCTTATTATCTCATAAATAAAGTTACAAAACTTTATTATTTTAATTAAATAATAATATGCACATTTTTTGTGATTATAAGCACATATGTATTTAATATAGATGAAACATTATTTATTGATATATTGTTTTATTTTACACATAAATAATAAGCAGTAAATATTGGAATTATTTTCCAGCATTCATTTAAGCATTTTAAGCCAAAAAATATAATAAAAATCAAGATTAAATAACTAAGTTTAAATAGATTTCACAATTGAATTAATTAACTATAATATATTTTAGTAATTCACATATGGAATTATTCAAATCTTAAATTTCATTCTCGCTCTCGCTTATTCTCTGAATATCTATATTTTATATAAACAATTTCATGTACATTAAAAAAAGTCAAGAGATCTGAAGATGGTAGCTGATATATTTAAAAATTTTATAAAAAATAGAAAGCAATTTTAACATAATGTTACTAAGAAATTTTACAAAATAAGAAATAGTTTACTAAAAAAGCGAATATAAAATAAATGTTGGATGAATATATAATATATATATATATATATATATATATATATATATATATATATATATATATATATATATATATATATATATATATATATATATATATATATATATATATATATATATATCATATTTATTAGTAAACTATGTATATATATAATTAAATTTTTGTGTGAATAATGTATTAATTATATCATCATCCACTTAGCGCAACCAATAGTAATTAAGTTTCAAAATATTTATAAAAATATTTTAGAAATGTCAAATTCCGACTAATACTGTAAACACAGGGATTTTAGTATGTATGTTTCAGCAAACTGATAATAAAAAGAAAGTCTTCCATTGGTTAAATATAGATTTACAGTTAATAAAACTAAATTTTTTGTCTTACCAAATCAATAACTAGGGTTTATTTGACCAGTTGAGCAAATTTATATTTATGAAACAGAAAACAATCTTCAAATACGGAATTTTTTGCAGTTTTTAAACGTGTGTTTTAAGTAAAAGAACTTTTGTTGAATATTGAATCCTGAGAAGTCGTGCCCCACAGCTAGACACATTAGACGCCTAGCAGGTGACATCTTCATTTCCATCCATGCGAGCTCTAACTACCTTAACAAAATGGTTAAATGGCTTCTCTCAAACACTGTTGACCTTTGCGGATTATTGTCCAAAAATCAGCTAGCTATAGTTGAAAATTTACAAATGTTACAAGCGCAACATTGAAATTCTTATGTCCGCATGTTTTATTGCACTATTATATATCTTATGTTTGCTATCAAAAAAGTGGTAGCTAGAACTTCAGCACACATTTACATGAGTACTTTTTTATCATTTATGTAAACAATACTTTTTTATCCTTTTTATTTTGAACATCAAAAACATGTTATTCCTTAACTTTTGAAGTGCAATATATTACAATGCACGATTAAAACATTATTAAACTAAATTGATTTTCGATAATGAAAATATTAATTAATTTGGATGATAATTATATTGAAACTTTAATAGCAAGGAATATAGAAAAATATTGGATTTATTCTACTTAACCTATTCAGATATAAAACAACAAAAGGATCTTTACATTTTTGTTTTGAAATATTAAATGATTTAACTAAGAATATTAATCAAATCGATTGCATAAATATTTTGCTTAAAGGAAATTTGACATAAAGTTATGAATTAGAATTCCATACACATTCATTCAGTTTGAAATTTATAATCTACTTCAAATGAGAGAAAACACAGTAGTCTTCTGCATAGAGATCTAAAATACAGTAATATATAATAAATCAATAAAACTGTATCTATGAATTAAATTACTTTTGAAGTGAAAGTATAAAAAATTTACACGTAATGCGTCTATGTATTTATATTTCACATGATAATACTTAAATGTATATTTTTTATCCAAGACAATAATTTTACTTAATATTTTATTTTAATGAAACATTTAAATACAAAATGCAAAATAAGTGTCGGTTTACATGTTCTTTTACCTTAAATATAAACTTTTAAATGCATTATTCATTAATGCTCCCAACTAAGGAATGAAAAATCTTGAATACTACAGTTTCTTTAATAAAATTTCATAAAGTTAAGAACTATACACACATTACAACTTAAAATAGTCTCCATAAAAGTCACATTTTTATGCTAATATTGAGGTAAGAAAAAGAACATGTTTTAAAATAATATTGATATTAAAAATCTAAAGTGCATTACATTACAAATCTTCAGAAAAACGGAAAGCTAAAATGTTTAAAATGTGTTTCTCAAATCATTTTTACTGCCTAAGGGTATATTTTTCATTTATCGTTTTTTAATAAAACATTTACATTTTTAAGCGTTTCGACATCTAAATTAGAAATGATCATATTACAATGGATATTTTTACTGAGCATTTGTCATTAAAATTAACAATATGCAAGAAAGAATTTGAATAGCTTTTTGATTTTGCTTACATAAAGTTCAAATGCCTTAAGCATTTGATTTCAACAGTAATAAATTGGAAATTCCATATAACCACTGTAACATTCAATATTTGTTAAGCGTTTTTTCTAAGAAATAACAATTTTAAAAGATTCTCATTATTTTATGCAAAATATGCTTTTAGTGCAATGAAATATACTACCTTTAATATATTTTCACTAATTTCATATCAAACTGTGTTAAACATTTAGTTACTTAAAGACATCTAAAAATATGTTTTTTAAATTTTAGGTCTCAACTTACATTTGTATGAAAAACAAACTCTATTTTAAATATACTAAAGTAAATATAAGCTTTCAAATATTCAAAAGCAGTATTAAAATTCGTTTTTTATGTTCAAAAACAGTATTTTATTTGTTGGGAATATTTCAGGTCGAACATTTAAAATATAACAAAATTTAAGAATTCTGAAGCAGACGAAAGCAACCTCAGTTATAATAAATATTTTTTTCTTAAGTTTTTTTTCCTATATATTTAACAGCGTCCAATATATTATTGCGAAGAATTGGTGTTACATTAAAGAGATAAAAATATGCTGATTATAAAGATTTATTTAGTTGCAGTGGTCAATTCGTATGCATTCCTTTTTTAAAGGAAAAGTTTTAATTTTTCTAATATCTGAATATTGCGAATTTTACGAATCTGATTATTAGAAGCTAACAATTTTAGAAATAAAATCAGTTCAAGGTAGAAATATTTTTATTTTTAACACAACTCACAAAAACAAAATAGCATTAAAATAAACATTACAGATACATAATGGAGAGATGGGACATATTATCTGCTGAAGTTCATGTAGTCTTGACCCTCACTGAAAAGTTCCACTACAGTAGAGCAAAAGAAGGCACTCATTTGATATTAAGAGAGGTGTGCCACAATCCCCTCTCTGACTTAATCGTCGCCCAGTCAAGTAGTCAGGGTTTGAATGGTCAGAATCTTTCACATGGTTCTGGGTAAAGGGCTTAGGTTTTCAAGGTCGGCTTATTTTAAAAAACAGATTATTTGGTGTTAATTAACTGCTTTAGACGTTAATCAACACCACAATTTAATTTCAGATATAAGAGTTCTGATATAAATTCCTAACGAAACAGAAATGTCATTAGGCTTAGATACTACACAGTGTGAGAACGGTGCGTTAAAATGATGTATGGACCATCTCGACGTGGAGAAATTTTCGATATTTTTCCTTGCAGCTTGTTACTCACAGAGTGTAAGGCTAACCAGACTTTATCATCGGGAAAATAAAATATTTATTACCTTTTCTTAACGTAGAAGCTATTTCTTTTATCCTTCTTCATTTCTATACGTTCTCGTAGTTCATTTTTCTTAGGTGAAAACATTCTGAGATAAGGTGTGATCTTTAGAATGAAATTTTCTACAACAGCTTTGAGATATTGTACAACATCAACTACAATTCTTAAATCTCTACCGATTTCTGGAATTACAAGTGTAGGGCCCGTGGTATTACACACAGCAGTATTAATGAAAAGACTCATTAGTAATTTCGAATGACCAATAAGCATGGTTGTCTCCAACAAGATTTGCAAGAGGGGGTATTATACCTCTATTCTTGCATTCAACTGAATTTGCTTGAGTAAAATAGATTAGGGTCAAATTTTGACTAATGTTTAGAGTACAACATACTTGTTGAAGAACAGAGGTAATGAACTCCAGACTATTATAACTGATGATTCGGTGAAGTATACAATACCTCATGAAGACTTCTTCAATCAAGGTTGTATCACCTTCCCTGGGAGTTGTATGTGCAAGTGGACAACTCTAACTATCGAGTAGCCCAATATTGAACAATAAATTTCCATTGTTTAAAACTTTCTGTTCGTGAAAGTGGTTTACAAAATTCAATAAAGTTCTCAAATCTCTAACTGCAGATAGGAATTCGAAGCAACCCGGCCAGTTTCTGATTTGTAGCTTTGTAACGGTTACATTAAGGACTGTTCCTCACGTAATATACTTCCTCATTCTAGTCCAGTAGTAATATCTGGCAAGTATTTGAAATGTATCTTCTTTCTCCTAATTACTAAGCATTTGATCATCATGGTGCTTTTACATAATGGATTCATTTTCTGAAGAAGGAATGACTAGTTTATCCCTTCTACATCTGATACATATTGATAGAAAACTCCTAGATTCACCAAAAATCGTCATTTTGTCCAATTGACATAATCTTCAGTTTTCTGGAAGATTCAAAACTTTCAATGATTTTTCTTAAATTATAATGATTTTTTTTTTCATTTTCTTAAATTTTAATCCTTGATTTGGGGTTCTCGTATGACTTTAAAACTTCTGACAAGCACATCAGTTATAGTTATATTAAAAACTTTAAATGGAGTCTCTTGTTCATCATATACAGGGTACCTGATCATATCAGCAACAACATTTGCTTTTCCAGGTATATATGAAACTTTCAGGTTGTGAACTTGTATTTTCCGTTCTCATCGAGCATTTCACTCGGTTGGAGAATTTAAATTAGGAAATCTTAGTGGTTCGTGATTGGAGGCCACGGTGATGCATAACTTTTTTAAAGCCCATATAACAGCTAGAGCTTCTTTTTCTTTTATTGATCGTTGCGTTCTGCTGGCAAAAACAATTTACTTGCATATTCAACAAGATGTCCTTTTGATTCAATACCTTGAATTAATAGTGCCCTAACTGCATAGCTACTAACATCTGTGCCAACAATATCTGAATACGTTCCTTAAGCTTTCTTCAACACGGGAGGTGTTGTGAGACATTTCTTTAAGGTTTCAAATGCTTTCTGTTGGTTACTTATCCATTCTCATATGGACTTCTTTCTTGTAAGGTCACTGAGAAGTGGAACATTTTAGCAAGTTTTGTATATAAATTCGAATCCATGAACATCTTTGCTGAAAAGATATTATTTATTTAACGTGTTTTTTTGGAGTTAGTTTCCAAAGGAAGGAATCAAATGATGTATGGTATCAGAAGCTCTTTATCAGAAGGAGGAAATTTTCCTTGGTGATTTAAGATCAATTGTTGACCTGAAAGAAGTAGATTTTGCTTCTTGAAGCAAGTCGTACATTCTTGGAAGCGGGTAGGTATTCGCCACTGTAATTAAATTTTCTGTAGTCCATGCGAAAATGCATAGATCCATTGTACTTTGATTTCAAAACCACAGGAAAGGCATAAGGTTAAAGTCATTGATTATAGGTGATTGAAATCAAGGTGATTGAAATTATCTCTCCACTGGATAGAGAGTAACAACACTTTCATGAAAACATCGATTCGTCGTGGTTACGACAAACACTAAATCACAACGATTTCGATATATTTTTTACCTGGAAATCTCTCCTGAGATTTCCAGGTAAAAAATTCTAGAGCATATGTCAACACTACACTTAGGAAATTATCCCATCGCTAATGACTTTGCAACATTCAATAATGCAAAAAGAAACGTGAGGCAAAAAAGTATTTAAGGGGAAGGGCTAGTTAACTATTTTAGAAATAAGTAGTCAAAAGCTTCAAAGTAGAAATACTTTATTTTAACACCTTACCCTCAATTAGCAATAAAACAAACATTACAGATACCTACGGAAAGGTGGAGCTATAGCTGCCATAGTCCATGACGTTTTGGCCCACACTGAAGAATTCCACTACAAGCGCACATTGGATGCTAGGAAATGAGTACTACAGGTTTATAATATCTTATTTCAATTTACTTAATTTGTATTTTTATTTTTACTTTATTATGCATCTCATAATTGATTCCTACTACCTATTTCTATTCCGTAAGACATTTTAAAATTTGTTTAAAAAAATTCATCTGCATTGTTGATTAATGAATATTTTACGGAAAAAAAATAGTTTCACAATCAAAAGTTGACTTTGGAATAAATATTTTTACTAGAAAAAAATATAAATAAAATAAATAAATATTTGAAATTTCAGATTTTTTTTACATTCTTCCCTTCTTATAAATTAATAGGTTAAAAACCATTTTTATTGATGTAATAAAAATGCTTGTAAAAAAGCTTGATGATAAAAAATCATTTCTATCGTTAATAAATTTAAAATCAGTTATATATCCAGTAAAATATTTTTTAAATGTGTGCTTTTGCACTGGTAATTTAAAAACATTATAAAGTATTACCATTAAGTATAAGTAATATGAAAGTGTTTTCTTAGGAAAACAATTACAATTAAATATGGAATATGTTTATGTTAAGGAATAGTTTAAGTTTTTAAATTATAAGTTTGTAAAGCTAATAAATGGATTTGTTAAGTGACAAATGATTGCAATTAATATATGAATGCAACGATTCAATTAAGGATATGTAACACAATAAATGTTATATATATATATATATATATATATATATATATATATATATATATATATATATATATATATATATATATATATATATATATATATATATATATATATATATATATATATATACCTTGGTGTAATTAATCTAAAAAACCCCATTAGATTCTGGTCATATATTTTTGACCAAATTCCTCAGCTTAAATTTTTGTTATTTTTTTCTTTAAAGAAAATATATAAATAAATTTAATTATTTTGTAAAGTATTAAAAATTATGCTTATGTTTTGAGAAATTCTTTTTAGATTTATTAACATATAGTACATAAAATGCTTAATATATAACACTTAAATTAGCAAAAATAAATACCATTAACATGATTAGTATTCATCTTTATTAGCTCCCTTTCAAATAATCTTTTGTAACACTTTTGTGAAACAGCATATGCATTATTTTATAGCTTTTCTTTATTATTTTTGAAAAAGAGCATAATTATCAGTAATCACCAGGCAGCGGCATAAATAAAAACACTCGCCTTGCCGCTACTAAATTTGATAATCAGTGTATTATTTCATGTAAAGAATAAATATTACAGGTGAAGATTTTTCTTTCGTCACAGTGCTTACTAGCAATAATTTAAGTTAATGTACGCATTATATTTTTGTTGATTCTGTATCTTTATAGCTTTAGTTTTTAATTTATGGTACCATATTTGCAGATATTATCATCCACGTCCATACTGAAAGTGGTAATGTGTAAGAATGTGTTTAGAATAAATTGGAAAAAATATCGAAAGAGATTTTGGATAATGATTCATCACTGTTTGAGAAAATATTAAAAGGTTTGAATATCCTTTTATAAAATTTTATGAGAAACTGAAACTGTTGATAATTGTAACATAAAGCTATTATATGGTTATAAAAAGTGATTAACATGCACAAACTGACAGATTCGAAATAAAAAAGTACATATAAGCTTAAAAGCACATGATTATGCTTAATCAAAATATTTCGATAATGTTTTGTCATGACAAAATATGCTCTTTTTATTATAATAAAATAGAAAGACGTATTTAAATATTCACTTTATTTATTCACTTTATTTGCATGCTTTCACATTCTCATTGTAAATATGAATTAAAACATCACATTGATGCTGGTAAATTGTATAAAATCACATTTTTACAAAACTTAGGATATGAAAGTGTACATAAATGTAACATCTAATGCAAATAATTATTTATTTATACAAATATACTTGGTTCAAATTGACCAATATGATAAATATCTGTATCAATTATAAGGTAATAGTTTTCCAACAAATTATTCGCAGGAATTTTAAAAAAAGATTGAAAGATTTTGAAATAAAATATTGATTTAAGTTAGAATGAGGAATTTATTTTACGGAATTTGTTTGTATATTTTGAGAAAATAAAATTCGAGAATAGTTAACAGTTATAGTTAACAGACTAAATAATTGTTTCTTTCTATTCAGTCATTTCAAAATTCTTACTATTTCTTCTTAAAACATTTTTATGAAGTCAAACAATTGAAAATAGCGACAATAACAGTGATTAGTTTTAATATTAATTACTAATATTAACAATAATTATTAATGATAATTATAAATTATAATTTTATTTATATCAAATTTGATTTAAATTGATTGTTTATGATTCTAAATAACAATAATTGAAAAATATAATTTTACTTAAATAACAATTTAAATTTAATATCATTTTAAAACACTAAACTCTTCATTATGACATTATATTCCAGAAAATATCAATAGATATTCATCCTGTATACATAATGTAAATGTCATTTACTATACGCTAATATGCCTTTTTTTCCTTTATTAACATACATTTTGAAAGATAATCCCTATGATGAGAAAACAGAATATACAAATTTTCTAATTAAGCGTATCATAAAAATTCTCAACCAAGTTATTTCACGTATTTTGAAGAAAAATGTCCACAACTTAATTAAATTATGTCACCTAAAGAACAAAATTATAAATTTCTTAATTATTAAACTATTAGTTTCCACACAATTTTTCTAGGAATAATCCATTCTTCTGGTGAGTTTTTAAGCATCAATTTAAAAAAAAAATTGTTTTTTTTCTTAAGCTATATTCTCATTGGTTGTTTCATTAAAAATTTCTTCCCTTTCCGGATAATGGCGTTATGAAAGTTTCAAACGTATATTTCTCATCAAATATTTGAATTTTAAATCCAATTATATATTAGCAAATATTTTCCACGAAATAGCTAAATATTTAGAATCTTCATCCTTTTTGTATGTATAAATATTCATCCTTTTTGTGAGCATAAATCTTCATCCTTTTTGTTGTAATTTAAATGTTAGTGAGTGTAATAGAATAAAATAATATGCATATGTATAATTATCATTTTATATTTATTGTATTGGTAATAATAACTATCTATAACAAAGTTATGTTATTACAAATCCCATCCAGAATAGCGGAGCTACACCAGATCCATGAGCCCATGCACTCTCAAAAAATCGAGAAAAAGGAGGGGGTCTCCAAGGAGCTCCTCCATCGAGAATTGAATATCAAAGTTATTATGATAAAAATGATTTTTCTACAATATAAAATTTTCCTATTCTACATTAAAAGTTTTTAATGTAGAAAGAGACAATTTTATATTGTAGAAAAAAATCTCTCTTTCTGCAGTAAAATTTTAGTTCTTTTGTTAATATATTTCTCTATCAACGGAAAATAAACTTTGCCCAGGAATGAGTATTTATTAAAAAATGGCATTTATTCCCTGGGCAACATTTATTTTTTTTTCATCTTTAGATATTTAGAGCGAAAACAAGTAAAATCGTTTTCTGCATTATTATGTAATAAAATCAATGTGCAAAAATGTCCCTCTCAAATCCTGCAGATTGCCTCACCGCGGCGAGGGGGTATTCCTGGGAAAAGCGGGCGAAGTAGGTCGGGAGAGTATTCTCCTAGTAGGGCGACCCAATGCGTGAAGGTCATTCCACTGCCCAGCTAAAATCTGCAGGTGAAGCCAGGAGCAAAGTCAGACTTCTACCACTGGTGCTGCAGATTTTGAATCAACAGAAGCTTTTCCCCTTTACCATGAGCTTGTCTACTTCCAATCTACATGCTGCATCGTCCATCGCGCAGTTGAATCAGGGGTGCGTTCAGTGTTTAGGAAAAGTATATGACAGTCTTCAAACGATGGTAAACCTCTCAGAATCTTGCAATGTAACATTAATGGTTCATCTACTAGCGCTACGCGAATAAAGCTTGACCAATTGTTATCTTTGGCTGATATTTATAAAGCCCAAATTATTGCTCTCTAGGAAACTTAATTAAAGGAACACTCGAGTATTAGCAATAAGGGCTTCCATATTTTGAAAGCTGACAGACAACTACGAAGAGGTGGAGGTTTGGCCCTTCTTATCAGAGATTTAAAATATAATAGCATTGACTTACATTCAACCACCTCTTCTGATTTAGAAATGCAAGGTATTTCCTTTCCTTGGAGGGGAAGCTTCATCCATCTTTTTAATACTTACCACCCACCAAATGCAAATGGATTACCTAATAGTCTTCTTGATCATTCAGATGAAAATTCTATTATTGTAGGAGAACTGTATGCCAAACGCACTACTTGAGGGTGTTCTGGTAATAACCATCATGATATCGAGCTCCTTGATTTGACTGATAGCAAGTCTTTTTTGTTTCTTAGTGATAGTTCTGCTACACACTCATCCTATAGCTATGGATATAGTAAAGCACTTGCTGTATGCTTTTCAACCTGATGTTTACGCATATCGCAGTTGGAGAGTCTTAGACAGTATGGGCAGTGATCATCTCTCTGTCTTGATTGAAATAAACAAGAGACAACTTCGGAGGAAGAATATTCAATCTCACTGGAATTTTAAAAATGTGGATTGGCAAGCCTTTAATCACTAGACTGATCAAATTTTTAATGATTCTGGACCTCTTGACAATATTGAAAATCTTTAGACAAAATTTAAACACATCATCCTTTATGCGGCCAAACAGACTATCCCAAGAGGCAAAGTAAAAAATTATAGACCAAGCTACACTCATAATTCTACTTCTATAAATTCTCTTATTAAGAGGCGTAATATATTGCATCAATCCTTATTGAATTGCAACGATGCTTTGCTTAGACTTAAATTAAATCAAGTGAATGCTAAAATAAAATGAGTTTATTGTGATATAAAGAGAGAAAAATGGATGGCGCTTTGCAAAAAAATAGATTTCAGAACCTCTAGCGAAAAACTGTGGAAACTTGTTAAAGGGCTTGGTAAAACGCAGCCTCAAAGGTTATAGCAATACTGTCTTGGATTTGAATGGTGTTATTCTGCTTGAAGGTAAAGCTACTGCTGATATTTTGGGGGACCATTACAAGAGAACGAGCTGTCTGTCTTTCAATCGAAAAGACAAAGTTACTGAACGCATGGATGTCGTAGCCCAACTTGTGACAACTCTTTGTTTAAAGATTGTTTTTCTGTTCATGAACTGGATCTATCCCTTATGAATTTAGACCCCTCTAAATCTCCTGTCTCCATTGGCATTTTCGGCCATATGTTACTACATCTGGGGTCTACAGGTAAACAAAAGCTGTTGGATATCTATGATCTATTTTGAAAATGTGAAAGACTTCCCCGAGAATGTAAAAAGGCTTTTATCATTCCTATTAAAAAACATGGTAAATCGGTTTGTTCCCCGCAGAGCTACAGACCCATTGCGCTGACTTGTATCCCCTGTAAAATTATGAAGAAAATAGTACTGACCAGGCTCACTCACCATCTTCAGATCAATAAAATGTTTCCTTGGGAACAATATGTTTTTATGCATGGTCATTCCACCTTGGTTCAGATACTATTTTTTAGCCAGTGAGTGAGAGATGAACATAATCAGAAACCAACAAATCATACTGTAGCTGCCTTTCTGGATCTTACTAAAGCCTTTAATAAGGTCTGGATTGACAAAGTGCTTGTTAAACTTTGTAAGGTTTTTGACATCAGGAGAAATGCTCTTCCTTGGATATCTGACTTTTTATGAAACCAACACATTAGAGTGAAATATGGTAACTCTCTATCTAATTATTTTAAACTTTCTCAGGATGTTACCCGGGGATCAGTTTTAACACCAATACTTTTAACTTGTTTTTAGCTGGAATTGAGATAGTTCTTTCAGGACAATGTGAAATCACCATATTGGCTGATGACATTGCACTTTGGACCTCTAGCCGTGGTATTGGCCTAATGAAAACTTATCTTAATTGGTCCGCTTAGAATATTTCGGTTTTTGCAGCTGCTCATGGACTTACATTTAATCCCTTAAAGTCAGTGACATCATTTTTCACAACTAATAGACATCTTTTCAATTATAAACCTCAATTACTCATTGGCAAAGGGCAGTTGCTTTATGAAAAGAATCCTAAATAACTGGGATTTGCTTTGGACACTGAATTCAATTGCAATAAACATATCGATTCAGTTGTCGCTAAGAGTAGAAAATGCCTTAATGTCCTCAAATTCACTTCCGGTAGAGACTGGGGTGCTAATTCTTCAATCCTTAAAAATACTTGTATTGCCTTGGTGAGACCTATATTAGAATATGGGTTTCAGGTCTATTCTTGTGCCTCAGCCAGAAACCTAAAAATGCTAGAGCAAGTGCAATTAAGTGCTGGAAGAGTAATCTCTGGTTTGCGTAGAAGCTGCCCTAATGACATAGTTTTATATAAGACTAATCTTCACCCTTTAATTTTCCGAAGGGATATGAATCTAGTCAAACACTGTAGCAAATAAATCAACTATGGGAATCAAAATCGCACTTCTGAATACTTGATATACTGGCAGATTGATCAACAGTTAAAAAAGGATAGTCCCTTTTCTCGAGCCGTTTCACTTAAAGCAATTAACCATAATGTTAAGCCTCAGTACCTTACTTGTCCCATTAATCAATTATCGGGCCTACCAAATGTTTTTCTTTATTACACAAAGGTTTTTCTCTGAAGTCACCAAAGGCACTGACTCCCGAGATTTATTAAAACAGTTGGCTTTGGATTTCATAAATAATATTCCACCTAATGATCTCCACATTTATACGGATGGCAGTGGTAATGATAGCCACCACGCAGGCAATGGAGATTTTCGTAAATACCCAGATGGATTTTGTGATTCAAAGTTTTGCAGAAACTTGGATTTCTGTTCGGTATTTCGCAGGGATATTTACGCTATCCAGACTGGTCTGAACTCAATCAAGGATAAAGTTTCTTTTAATGATATATGGATTCTCACTGACAGTCGTAGCTCCATCCAGTACTTGAGCAAGAAGACTAGTGCAACAGACCATGCTGGGACCCATATTCTTCGTATGTTATTTGACCTCTCAGCCTCCCATAATATTCACTTCCAGTGGGTCCCCTCTCATGTAGGTTTGTTCTGAAATGAGTGAGCTGACACATTGGCGAAGGAGGTCTCTTCCTCTACTGCTTCTCCAGATCTGGATCCTACTCAGAACTACACTCTGCTTGTAAAAATGCTATTGCAAATACTTCGCAGCATTCCCCTTCTCATGCATGGTACTGCCGTAGGGAACCAAGGCAATTGACTTTGTGGGTTTGAGAGCTGACCAGACTGCGATCAGTAGTTTATTAGTGGAAACATTAATTGCCTATCATTGAACATCATATTAAGCATTCTCCTATCTGTAAAAAGTGCAACTCCAAAGAGGCTAGTCCTCAATACTTACTTGAGTGCACTCAATTCTCTATAGAGTAGCTTCTGTGAGACCTCCACTTTTTTTTTTGATTTTTTGAGAGTGCATGGGCTGCTATAGCTCCGTTATTCTGGATAGGATTTGTGACAACAACAACATAAAAATGTTAGAAAACTGCATAGAATTTCAAGTATAGAGAATTTTAAAATTTAATAATTTGCAATAACACAAATTATTTCATAAACACAAATATATAATTCATAAATACAAGTATACATTTTATTTGATAAAAACAAATTTATTTATATTATAATTTCATAACCACAAACTTATTTTATAGAAGACATTTATTACTTTTAAAATTACGAAAACCAAATTTGGAATCATTCTTATAGGTGAAAACAAATTTTTTATTAAAAATTAGTTATATTAATTTTTACTGAAATACATAAACTTTGTTAAATCCCATATTTTAACTTGTTTCCATGTACAGTTAGATACAGCAATTATATTGAAAAATAAAATGAATAAACTATACTTTATTGCATTAATGTTTTAGTACACGTAGTACAGACATTTTTTAAAATTAAAATGAGGTGATTAGTAACTGAAGGATAATATTATATTCAATCAAAGGAAAGTAGTTCCCTAGCATATATATATATATATATATATATATATATATATATATATATATATATATATATATATATATATATATATATATATATATATATATATATATATATATATATATATATATATATATATATATATATGTGTGTATATGTATATATGTGTATGTATATGTATATATATATATATATATATATATATATATATATTCGATCTAGGCTGCCACTTTTTCTTATTTCGGATAACTTGGAATTTAGGCATCATAATAATCCTAAACAATTTTAATTCAAGGTAAGTAACCTAATACTTTTCTTAAAGAATTGTTAAGAATTAGGTACATTAGTACACCCCTAAAATTATCTTAAAATTAATGATTTATCAGCATCCCTTTCTGTGAACTATTCACAATTATTGTATGCTAGTTTATCAATGAAATTTATTTAAAAATAAACATGCATTCCTTTTATTTTTAAAAATAAAATAGAAGGAGTCCATTATTAAAAAATATAAAATATAAATTCAATAAAATCAACTTGGAAAATGTGAGTGTGTATGCATTCAAGTGAAATAAAAGTTAATATTTTTTGAGCTATTACTTTGAAATTATTCATTTAAAAAATAGTTGAAATTAGAAATACTACCATGAGAAAAAAAATATTGACTAAACAGATTTTTACATAAAACAAAGAATTTAATTATCTATGCAGTAAAGTAAGGAAATAGACAAATTGTAACACATGATAATAAGATTCTAAAAAATTGATTTGACGGAGAAAATATTTACTTTAACATTTCGAACTTTTTTTTAATTAAGGTTTATTCCTTTTTAAGTTTAATATTATAATTTTAATAAAAAAATGCTCAACTATTAACTAAGATATTATTGTATTTTTGCATTTATTTACTTAAGATATATATTAATAATTATTAATGAATGTATAAATTAAAAAGAGCTATCTAAAAATATAATATGAAGCATCCTAACTTCTATTTATATGGATACTTCTTATGATAATTTATCTTTTTTCTAATTCATTTCATTTGTTTTTTTATGTAATTTACTTTTGGATCGTGTTTCACTAATTTGTTTTATATTTTTAAAAAATAATTATTAGTACTATTTAAGAAATAGATATCATTTTTGCTATTTTTACCAGATAAGTAATTTCACTTTAGTTGAAATTAATCAGTCATTTTTATTGAAAATATTTATTTCATTTTATATCTAATTACATTAAAACGTAAATAGCCATAATTTATGTGCTTATTTTCTGTAAATTTTTTATTCACGTTCTTGTCAAAACATCTAAGGAATAAATGTCTTTTTCATGTCATTTAATGAGAACGAGAACTATACAAACTTGAAATTATATATGGTTTTAAATATATAAAAATTGTAAATGGTTTTTAATTCTCTTAACAAAGAAGATCACATAAATTCTACTGGAATAGATTTTGTCTAATTACTCGTTATACTAATACACACAGCAGTACTTCCTAAATTTGCATCTTATATAATTCTCCCTCTTATAAAGCCATGTGCTTTATAAAAAAGAATAACGGCAGTACTTTGATTAAAAAGATAATAGTTTTCAAAACTATTATAACTAACCAGATATAGACCTCATTTAGTTAAGCATGAATATATTAGAAGAAAAACGTCAATTTATTTCCCTAATTAATACCGTAAAATATTCTAATTGCTTCATATTAATGGTATTTACATAAAATTTTCATAAAAAATATTTTATAAATTTTTATTTTTAAAGCTATTCCTACCTGCATGAATTAAAAATGTGTATAGTTAATTAGGATAATGCTAGGATAATCAAACATATAAATTCAATTCTCCATTTGTAACGAATCCTATATTTATTATGTTATATAACCATTTAACTTCCTGAATTACTACAGCCATTGATTACCTCATACAACATTTCATTGATAAATTAGTTAAAGTTTACTTCAAAAAAAGTTATGAGCTTCCTTCTCATTTATCAATCTCGTATTGTAAAGGGATCTCATCATCTGGAATTCCTTGGAAGAACATTACATTTTGCTTAAAATTGTGAAGAAATATTTTACAATATGTGTTGCCTTTATAATACAAGACAACTGGATTACTAAAAAAATATCTTTTCTTCCTCAGACTGTTTTAAGGCACTTGTAAAAATAATTTACTCTAAACGTGTTTCTAATTTCTTTTGAATTTTGCTGAATACATTTCTTGAATCCTTCTTATGCAAGTTCCTGATGATCCTTGATTGTAAGATCCCTAAATCTAGTAACATTTAACAGCTCATTTGCTTGTTAAGTTTCAAAACACTAGTAAATAGTTTTTGAATAAATTTGCACACATTCCCTTTAATTTTATTGCATATGAATATCTCAAGTGTAATTTTCCAAACTGTACTTCCAAAAATGCCTTACCATATAAACTAGGGCAAATTGAAAGAATTATAACAATATATATAAGAATTTTTGCATTGTATTTAAATATTCTTAGCTGATTATTGTATGTAACTTAAATTGAAAGGAAACGCCAATGCTTATTTTTTCATGATTTATTGAATTTTAGCTGATTAAATTCTTTATATTAAAAAAAAATTATAAAATAAAATTTTATAATTGATTTTTTGTTGAAAATGTTTAAATTATTATTTATTAAGAGCAATGAAACAGTTTTGTTGAATGGTTCTTTTCATTCAGTAAAATTAAATTTATATATTTATTTCAAAAATATATCATATGGGATATATATTTCAATCATTATTTCTAATAAAAATATTAATCTTGTTTATCTATTTATTAGTTACGAATGTTATTTTCAAAAGCGGATAATAAGACAAAAGTTTTCTACGGAATAAATTAATTTAAAATAGGTTTTTACTTTCGATTCCGTTGCAAACTTTACAAATTGGCAGCTTTAATTAATTGGTACAGAAAAATAACACGCTAGCGAATGCGATACGATATTTAATAAGAAAAAAATAAATTTTTATATTTTTTATTCCATTTAAATAGCAAATTCTTGAAAAGTTTTATAACGTTATTATTGTTGTTTTAATCAAGATAGAACTGTTGTTTAATCAAAAACGATACATTTATTTTATGTTGAAATATAATTTAAATCCTTGTTAAGAAAACTTCGTAAAATATTGATGTTATGCTAACAAGATAGCGGCATTTGAAAAGGACTTATTCAATTTATATGTTTGAATAGTTTCATTCTCATGTTAGGAATAAAACAAGAATGCATCTAGCGCAGAAACATTTTTTTCATTGGAATATTTACTATATTTAATCAATTGAAACAATGAGAAATCAAATTTTAAAATGCACAATTTTTATTATAATTTGGTTTTTACAAGTCATAAACATATTTCTCACATTTTTTTTATTTGTTACGTTAAAAATTTATGAACAAATGTTAATATAAAAATATTCCATTGTGAAGTGCTTAAATGTTTACTTTCATTAAACATAATATAGGATCTTATAACATTTATTTAGGATCATAAAATTGTGTCCATATAAACTATAATTCTTTTGTTTTTAAATATTTTCTTATTTACAATTATTTTTAAGTCAATTGTATTTTTTGCACGAAATAAGCAGCTTATGCATATTTTATCCTATAAAAGTACAACGTTTTAAATATTGCATGCATACTCTGCTTACTTCTCGAACATCTGTTTTAGTTTTTAAGTAATGAAAAAGGTTACAAAATATTTTATGCATTTACAACGTGGTATATTGTGTATTAATCCGGAAACGATTAAAATTTCCAATTTCTTAACAAAATAGTTTTGTATTTTAAATTCCAAAATTGTGTTTAAACCTTGAAATATAGCACTAAGAATGGTAATTTTTAGTATTATATGTGTTCTAAAATTTTTGTTGAAATGTTAGTTGCCTCTAAGTTAAAATCACTTACAATTCGTTGGGTGGAGAAATAATGTGATAGTATCTGAAGAAACTTTTCTATGGAACAATACTGTATTATTATTTGTATTTACATGAATATTATCCTTGTCAGTATGCATACATAGCTATGCAGATGAGCCCAGATTTGTACCTTAAGGTTATCGGGTTTCGTATATTTTATACACACTTCAGAATTTGTTATTCCTTATTTCTAGGAAAAACGGTATATATTAAAAGGTAAAAAAATAATCATTTTAAATGTCAAACTTGTGACATTGGCATTCTCATTCAAATGAAGAGTTCTGTTTTTTTTAAATTAGAATAAAACGAATTTTATATTCAATATATATAACGAATCATATATTATTTTCATTCAAACTTCTACATTGTTTTCTTATCTATTGAATCATCATAAGATATTTGTACAAAAATAAAAATGAACTTTTGTTAGAAGTTTCATTTTAAACATTATGCTACTAATTTTTCACAATACTACTCCAAATTCTTACAGCTATATTTATAAAGGGTATTTTGTGATAATAACAAAGGAAATGTTCGGTTTGATTAAAATAATTTCTTTATTAAAAATTATTGCAAAATTTTTTATCTAAAATATTTTTTATTATAACTAACAGTTTTATACTCGCAATAGATACATATTTTATTCTTAATTTCTGCTCACTATTCATTTTTACCGGTTTGGAGAAAACAAATTAAATAATTAATAAAACAATAGATATATACTTTATTCTTAATTAATGCCTATACATTTTTATCTGTCGAGGAAAAACAAATGAAATTATTAATAAACGCCTGATTTTGATTTAAATTTAAAAGCATGATTTAAATATTAATAGAATATGTAATGAGTGTTTTTAACAAAGTATCTTATTTTAATTTTAATAGCAAATTATTGTTTAAAATATTTTTCATTTATTACCAAGTTTGAATTTGGGGGAAAAGTAACGATGCATCGTGAAAAGTGACGCATAGAGACTGTAAATGTAATATGCTTCACCTTACAGTTTCTGAAATTGCATTTCCAGTTCGAATACAGTTATTACAATTTAAATTATCTCAAACGTGAATCTCCTTATCTTATTTAAATTCTAACAGTTCATACATATTAGCCTCATAATTATCAAAAGGATATAGGCACGAAATTAAACTTTATCATTCTGGAAAATTTATTTAGAGAGTTAAGTATAACAATATAATGTATTTATAAATATGTGTATAAATACACAATATATTATTCCTTATAATAAATGAAGAATGTACAATAATTCTTTATAATTTTTTTTAAATTCTAAGAAACATTAAGTAAATAATTACATATACAAAACATGCAAAATTTATCTTAAAATTCATGTATTGTTATTGGAATGCTCAATTTCCTTCATAAGAATATTTATTTACTCAAACAGATACAAATGAAATTGTGGTAGCTCTTTTTTTAAATAATATTACTTTATAATCACTCGTAGCAGTTTCTTTTCAAATAATTATTATATTGCATTCTATGGAAATTTTACTTAATTTCCATAGAATGCAAATTAGGTGTGACTGCCTTCTATGTGATAATTTAAAATTCATTTTGTAAGACATATGGTTAGTGATACTTATGATAATCATAAGTATTATAAATTTCTTCGATCGTATTTTTATAAATGATAAGTAATACATTTTAAAATACAGTATAAAATTATGACGCGTTAACATTAGCTTTATTCAAATATTGAAATATTCAGCAGGAGTTTACCCCCTTTTATTTTACTTTCTAATCTAACTTCTTCGAAAATTGCCGTTACTTTAAAGACCATAAGCAATAAAACTTAATATCGAAGTATTGTCAGAATCTTAACTTGTATATCATAATATACAAGTTGAGATTCTGACACCAGACATGAAACATTAAATATAGTATTACTTTATGAAGTCTGCATTCTTTTAATATTCACAGTAAAACAAATTAATATATTTAGGAAGCAATAAACTAAAGCTGTTTTCATTAATAAATTGTTTTAACATGAAAAACAACAGGCTAAAATATATAGATACAGCCTGGAACCAGGCGGTATGTGTACCCCTCTGGGGCTTGAGCTAGCCACCAGGCGTGTCGGCAGGTGGTGGATCGCCGAACGTCCTGTAGGAATGACAGGATAGCCTTGAATATAGAATAAGAGGCCGCGAACCAGCTCCCGTAAACCCTGGTGTTATGCGATCCGTGCCTAGGGCTAATTGGCACCGCGGTATTGGTGTCTTAACGGAGCCTCTAGTTGCCTGGCAAACTTCTAGAGTAATTTGCCTTGCCCAGTATCTCAGGCAATGCTGGGTGGACTTATATTACCTGAGCTTATTAATTGTTATCTTGTGGCTGAAAAGACACAAGAAATAACAAATCTTTCTGCATTTGCAGGTGATGGCTCTGAAGTAGACCTTGCTGAAAAAGACAAGGGAACTCAGAGGCAATCTTGTAAAGGGGCAGTAATGAATTTTTTACTTGAGGTAGAAATGACCTCCAAACCATCTTCTGGTGAAAGCCAGGAAGCTATCCCTAGCATGACTGACTTTCTGACCAGATGGGACTGTTTCAGCAAGACCCTATCTGCTGGAAATGTCAAACGCAGAGCATATCAGTTATGAATGCGAGGCTCTTGCCCTCCCTAGATTAACTTCTTTAGGCATCATCCATACTAGAGAGTTACACCTAGGCTCCATTAAAGGGTTATCAGACTTTATTAATAAAGTGGGTGACCCGAGCAACTGGAACTAGGAAACATTGGGTTTGGAGTTAATGGTACAAAATGCTGATAAAAGCAGAGGTGCCCAATGACATACAAACCCAACCTTAAGAAGAAGAAGAAGATATAGATACAGTATATGAAATGTATAATTTGTTTCATATAAACTTATCCCAGAAAAAACATCATTTTGAAAATCATTCTATATTAAAATTCATACATTGATTTAAAATTGTCTACAAAGTAATTTATTAAAAAAAATAATATTCTGTATGAAAATAAAACAACATAGAATTTATTAGTGAACAAAATTTTTTACTTAACTTTTTTATTACAAAACTATATAAAATGTTTGAAAAATGGGTTATTTAAATATTCATTGTGGAAATTAAAACATACTATTTTAGACTAGTAGTTTTAGTAAAATTTCTGCATAATATATAACGGATAAAACTGAAATACTTTCTATAAAATTTTGATTAAAAAAAACTAAAATTTAAAACAATGGCAAGGTTATTTTTAACTGTTAAATTATGTTGTAGAAAAATATAGGGATGCTCCTTCTTAAGTTACTTATATCATTTTACTTTATAAATTTTCTTTATTTAATATTTTTGCACTTTGTAATGCTATTATATCATCAATATTTTAATATAATATTCCAGTATATGAGAAAACATTTTCACTTTTAATACTTTTCGATTACCTGCAAAAGTTGTTAAGAGATAAATGATTTTTCGGTCAACATTTGTTAGCAAATTGTTGCAATTGAATGATGCATTTGATAATTATTAGATGCATTTGATAATTGTTGTTTGAATATGTAAAGAATTATCTTCAAAGCTGAGAAAAAGTATATTAAAATTACATCGAAAATGGATCTAGATTATTTGCAAAATTTGCACCCTTTTCAAATTCTACCAAGCAACACATAAAAATGATTGCCATTGGATATTTGCTGTGTTTTAACAGTTTCATATCTAACAAAAATTATTTGGAAGTTTAACTCTCTTGGCTTGAATTGACTTGAAAATTTGTATGGTTTAGAAGCAATGCTCTACATGAGATGTATTTTAATATCTTAAAACATTGATTTTCCATTTTTTCAACGAACGCCAAAAGAAAACTACGAAACCGATCAAAAACTTTTTTTACTGATTGACAGCTGAATTGCCAACCATCAAATAACAAAATGTGTTTTACATTTGTACTACGTCCGCAAACCTGAAAATTCAACTGAAGCTATCTATGATGAAATCCGCAATTACTTAGTTACTTAGTTACCCACCCAATATATTTAAAATAAATACATTATTTATTTGTTTGTAAAATGTATACAATCTGATATTTTCACCTTTTTAAACTTTTCCTTTCAAAATAATTATTCCAAAATATTTTAATATATTATTATTCCAGTATATGAGAAAACATTTTCACTTTTAATACTTTTCGATTACCTGCAAAAGTTGTTAAGAGATAAATGATTTCTCAGTCAACATTTGTTAACAAATTGTTGCAATTGAATGAAATTAGATGTATTTGATAATTGACGTTTGAATATGTAAAGAATTATCTTCATAGCTGAGAAAAAGTATATTAAAATTACATCGAAAATGAATCTAGATTCTTTGCAAAATTTACACCCTTTTCAAATTCTACCAAGCAACACATAAAATTGATTGACATTGGATATTTGCTGTGTTTTAGCTGTTTCATATCTAACAAAAATTATATGGAAGTTTAACTCTCTTGACTTGAAATTTTTGTAAGGTTTAGAAGCAATGCTCTACATGAGATGTATTTTATTATCTTAAAACATTGGCAAACATTAAGTGCTTCTATTCCAGTTTCCCACAAAAAACGATATTTTTCCAGTGTTTATTATGAAAAATTGGAAGGAGTAACGTAACTTTTTTTTTAAACTCGTGAGTTTGGATTTAATTCAAACAGTTTCACCATAACTTAGTGGAAAGATCTTAACCCTTAGAACGACAGGTTTGAGAACTAATTTCGGCTAATGTTGAATAACAGAGGGGTCCAAGATATATGTTATGTTCTTGCTTTTTGTGATATAGATCATGCGTTTGAATAGCCCTAATCTCTTCCAAAAGATAACTATGTCCTATTAGTTACAGAATGTGAATTCCCAGATAATAATGGGAGATTATGTTTAAACTAAACTCGCAGTAACTTACAACCGTTCAATTATCTATAAAAATTTGTCATCATAATCAAAGATTTCCAAGTTCACTTCAAAAAATAGCACTATATGAAGTAATATTCATAAATGAGGAATATTATGAATATTTCACAGATGCAAGTGTGAAATAAGATATTGAGTGATAACAAATGTTCAATTTTTTTTCAGTTCACTAAGGAAAACAATAAATATCTTATATTTCATTTTTATGGCATCTAATTAATTAAATACCTCGTTTATAACAAATATGGCTTTTTTATTAAACTTGAATACATATTTCAAGTAATTCAATTATATAGTTAATTTAATATTTTGCTTTTTATTTCAAACATTATCATGGAATTATTAATGAAATTATTTTACAATTTTAACTTAATATTCGTATGATATTTTCCATAAATTTATGCAATTTATTATTTTAACTGTAGTTTATTCCTATTCTGAAACATAATTTTAATTGAAAAATTGGGAAAAATATTTTGGTTATATTTCGTTACGATAAAGAAAAACTATTTTTTAACATTTCAGTAGTTCTAAATACCAGAACCTATATGACAGTCATTTTATTTGATGTGTAAATTTCATTCATTATTTACTACTATTCTCATTCATTACTTATTATTATTCATTCATTACTCATTAAAATATTTACTTAGTTATCAAATGAAAATACTAATGTAAATTTCTTCAAAATTAAAAAGAAGGTGAGAAAGTAAGCACCATATTTAGATAATTAGAATGTATAACTCATGCTGTATTATACTTGTTAAACAATATAAATTATAAGATTGCACTCGTTTCTTAGAATAGATCTACCTAGTTTTCATAAAGCAGAACTAAGACTCATGTTTTGCAGTAATTTGACAACACAAAGTAAATATCTGCAATACCGCCCAACTTTTCCAGTGGTCAGCGTGTCTGACTGCGGATAGGGAGGTCCTGGGTTCGAATCCCGATTCGGGCATGAATGTACTTTCTCAATATATCTATCCTGTCTTTGTCCTTTCTTTGTATGAATGGGTTTTGAATGATTGCCTATCCTATAAACGGGTATCGATGGCATGTGTGTACTGAGGAAATCGGACTCCACACCAAAATATGGTTCAGTTGGAAAACTGGAGCAGCGCACCCCATAATGCCAGCCTAGGAAGTACATGATAACAACAACAAATATCTGCATTGCTTGAATTGCTTACCTGATGTGTTTTTTTACGTTTGAAGGAATATAAAAAAAATTAATTAAACATTTGCCAATAAAATATATTATATTAATTCAATCTGAAAAAAGTTAAAATACAGAAAATAAATTCCTAGAGAAAACGGCCAAGAAATTTTTCATAGGAAACTTCGCATTGATTTCATTTCAAATTACATAAAAAAGGAAGTCAATTTCTAGTTTTTCACTTTAAAAAATGTGATACAGAATTTTATTTCTCTAGGAAAATTAAAAGAAAGAAATGCAATAAATTCTGTTCTATGTTGGAAGCAAGATGTTTTATTTTTACGACCACTATAAAGATTTTATATGAAAGTTTTGTAACTTTCCAGAGGTTTTTGCCATATTTTCTTACTTAATGCAAATGAAAACTATTTATATAATTTAGTCTAGATTGCATTATTTAAGTGCAGTTGTTTGAAGTGGTGTTGTATACTACTTGGTTTCACACGAAATATTTAGTTTTTGAGATGAGAACAAAAACTCTATATAGAAATGTTTATGTGCTTTTATTTCCATTTTCTTCAGCGTTTATATTCACCTTGTATATATTTATGAAATTCACATGGTACAATTTTAATTACGTTGTAAATAAAAGTACGAAATATAAATTCACATAATTTTATTAGAGCATAGAGGAGTATTAAAACTAATTAAATGATTTGTATATAATAAAAACTGGTTTTTCTCCAAATTATTGGGTTGGCAACTAAGTAATCGTGGATTTTTTTAGAAAATCAAAGACGATATTTAATGGAACTAAATAACATTATTCTGTAATGTATTACCCATTTTGATCAATGATCTTTTGCCATCTTTCAGGCAGCATCATAATCCTTCGTTCATAAAACTTCTGGTTTTTCTTAGCAAAAATTGGAATCAGGTACGATTTGACATCATCATCATTGAAAGTTTTACCATTCAAGGAGTATTTTAAAGATCGAAACTAAAAGTAATCAGATGGTGCAAGGTTAGGACTATATGGTGGATATGGAAAAGTATCCCAACCAAGCTCAAATAATTTTTGCTGAGTGACCAAAGATGTGTGTGGCCTTGCATTTTCATGATGGAATACAACACCTTTTCGATTTGTCAATTCGGGCCGCTTTTCTTCAACTGCATTTTTTTAATTTCATTAGTTGTTCAATATAGACATCAGATTTGATCGTTCGGTTGGGTGGTAAGAGTTCAGAATAGACAATTCCTTTGTAATCCCATCAAACTGATATCAAAACCTTCTTTTGATGAATATCAGCTTTTGATGTTGTTTGAGTTGGTTCACCTGGCCTGCTCCACGATCTTTTCCGATTGATGTTGTTGTAAACAACCACTTTTTCATCGCCAGTTATCAGTAGTTTTAAAAAGGGATAATTTTTTTTACGTTTCTTTAGCAAATCGCAGCTGTTAATACGTTGCGTTAAATGCGTTTCTTTTAGTTTGTGAGGAACACATGCATCGAGTTTTTGAACATAGACAAGTTGTTCAAGTGATTTTCAATGCATGTATGTGATACATGAAGCTTCTCTGCAATCTCACGTGTTGTACTGTGCCGATTCGAATCGATTATTGCTTTGATTAGGTCGTCATCAACTTCAACTGGACGACCAGAGCGTTTTTCATCTTTGAGTGAAAAATCAATTGAACGAAATTTGGCAAACCAATTTTGACACTGCCGTTCTTCTAAGGCTTTGTCGCTATAAACAGCACATAACTTTTTATGAGCTTGCAATGCGTTTTTCCCTTTGCGGAAATAAAAAAGCAAAATATGACGAAAACGTTCCTTTTGATTTTCCATTTTTTCAACGAACCCCAAAAAAACTACGCAACCGATCAAAAACTTTTTTTACTGATTGACAGCTGAATTGCCAACTATTAAATAACAAAATGTGTTTTACATTTGTACTACGTCCGCAAACCTGAAAATTCAACTGAAGCCATCTATGATGAAATCCGCAATTACTTAGTTGCCAACCCAATATATTTAAAATAAATAAATTATTTATTTGTTTGTAAAATGTATACAATCTGATATTTTCACCTTTTTAAACTTTCCCTTTCAAAATAATGAAAATTTTCTCAAATTATTAAATAATTTATATTATTTACTTTCTCACAAATAGTCAATTTCATAAAAACCTTGAAATACTTATCTTTTATCTAAAATAGTACTTTTACGATGTTTTCTTAGAAAAAAATATGAGAAAGTACATTTATATCAATAATTTTAAATACAATTTACGAGTAAATATGTTAACACACTATGCAGGGTTAAATTATCATTTCTCATTGAAATTAGTTTTTCCATTTATTAAAATATTGTAATATTTATTGTTTTACACAGATATGAAATTAAAAATATGTCTATAAAATATGAAATTAGCTGCTATACGTACAGTTTAATATTTTTTTTTTGAATTTATTAAATTAATTCATAGTGATTACTTAAAATTAGTAAAATAAAAACATTTCCTCTGATCGGTCATCAAAATATTTATTAAAATTGATGCAGAGTGAGCTACTGTTAATGAGTATTTTATGTCGAATAAGAAGAAACATTGCTGAATTTTATAAATACGTTTTGTTCAATATATACAATAAAAATATATAATATCAATACAACAATAAAAAAATTTTGTTCAGATTAAGGCTTAATTTCATTCATTTTTTCCTGGAAAATTTAACAATTTACACATACATAATAATTTATTTTAAAATTAGTATAACCATAGATTAAAATATTTTTCTTTACAAGAATAGTTTTATTTCATACATATTGGTACAAATAAACACAAAAATTTTCTTGATACATAAAAAAAAATATATATTTTTTTAAAAGTTATCCGTGGATTTCTCACTTTAAATTAAACGAAGAAAAATTAATATTTATACATATCCAATTACTTTATATACATGAATACACAATTCATATTAAAAGATTTCACTATAAACCTACTAAGCATTTAAACTGAATATTGTTAGTATTTTATGAGTAAAAACAGAAATGAGATAAAAAAACAGGCAAGTCTAAAATTAATTATTTAGTTAAATTGTGATAAAAAGTGCTTTTAAGCTTACAAGACCCTACAAACATTAATTTGTTTTGTTGAAAGTACAGTATGTTAAAATCCTATGATTGAAAATTTAAAGTATGTGATTTATAGTTAATTTTAGATGCATAAATATTTGAAATTTAATTGTATATAAAAATATCTTTCAGTCATATTATGTTGTTGCTTATGACACTTGGACAAGCTAACATCGCATGTCGTGGCTAAGTGAATTTAAGTCAGAAGGGTGCGTCTTTCATTTGACCAGAGCACCAAGAAAGTTAAAATATCTTTTGTATTTTGTATTTTTACATCAGTTACATTTTATTTAAACTCTATGAGAGATGCCACCACCACAGGATCAACTCCGACTATTTTGACATTGGTCTGAAGGGGGTGTAAATTTTCACCAGACTATTGTACCCATGGTAACTGCTCATCAACCGACCACAAGACTTTTGATTCCTCAGATTAAACGAGCACGCATATCGCATGTACTCGGTAGGTCTTTGGCGGGATTGGGAATTGAAACGCGTCCTTCCGGGCGGAAGGTCAATGTCTTATCCACTAGTCTAACACGGCCTAGTCATATTCTTCCAGAGTTTAGAGACATAAATGTACAGTATATTATAGTGGTAGTATGTAGTAGATGATATTAACGTAGTTGTAGTATAAAAGTAGAAAAATGATATTAAGAAGCAGAATATGCATACTTTGACTAAAGTATGCATTTATTAAAAACAAATAATATATTTCTAACATAATTGCACAGTTTACTTATATTTTTCTTACATATTTTTGCTTAAATGACGTTTAATTTTATATTAAATAAAAATCTAGTAAGAATAAAAATGTATATCAGTAATTCGTCTACGTGGAGTTCAAACATTAGAAAATTTAAGTGTATGATAATATATATCAATGTGAGCATGTATATGAGCATTTGTGTGCACATATATTTTTATTAAATAAAATATGAATTTAAAGCTATCACTAATATTATATGACTAAAAACTAATAAGATAAAGTGTTATAGTATTTTCAACTTGTATTTAGGTTGTTAATTTAAGTGATAAATCTTAACTTTCATTATTTTACTAAATTTTAACTCAAAAAAAGATAATAACTTAAATTTAAAAACGAATCTGTCCTTAGTATTTTACTAAAACAAATGTGAAATTTCTGTTTATAAAAATCATACTAATATAATTATATGGATTCCTCACTAAAATTAAAGCAAAATTCCTTAAATTAAAATTATTAATCTAAAACTTACACATAAGAAACTAAATATTTTGATTTTACTGTAGAAGAAATCTGTAACTGATGCATAAAATGCTTATAGTAATTATGCAGAAACTATATTATGTATAATATCAATCCTAATTTATTTATATCATGTAAAAAACTTTCCAAAACAAAATTAATGCTCTTCAACAAAATGGAATCTGTCAAAAAAATTGCATTAATTTAAACGATATGATGATTGAATTGTTCTATTTAGTTTATTTGGTTATTATAAAATTGTTGCAAATATATTCTAATATATTTATAATTAAATAAGTGATTGAATATGAATGACATTAATTTGAAAATAAATTTAGTTAGGTCTGATGTTCGTTATTTTTATTTTAAGCTTTGTAAGATTATGAAAACATTAAATGAGAATAAATTTAATTAATATTACTAAATCATGAAATCTCGAATTCTGACTATTATTTACATATGTAATATCTTGTAAAAAATAGGATTGTAATTCCATTGCAAATAGTATAATCTATAAATATATGTAATTTGGATAATGAAATTAGGAATTGTTCATTTATTTGTTCATCTCAGTACTTTTTATTACTATTATAAAAGTAAGCTTTTAAAAGTATTCTTCCATATTTTATATCTTATTTAAAATCATGGTTTAAATATGTATTTTTTAATAATTGAAAAATTGTCTGGACCTGATTTTTGAATCATTGAAATTCCAACTGTCGTATGATTAAATCCGTTTAAAATGATTTGCAATAAAACAACTTTTACAATAATATTCTAATTTTTCAGAATAAATAGCTTGTAAAATTCTTTATCATGTAAAAGAATGATATTCAATTTATTTAATCTAATTTTGTATATACATAAATATGTATATGCAATAATTACCTTATGCAATCAATAGTAAATATGATGCATATGCAATTATAAAATAAAAATAAATTATCATTTCAAATCAGAAACAAGTACTTGTTCTGTTTAATATTATCAGTTATAATTTAACATAGATGTATATTATTTAGTAACTGTTTTTCTTTCATGGTAATTTTGAATAAAACTTCTAATACACCATCAAAAAGTTTAAAAACAGCTGAATGACAAACATTTCGGAATACAGATATTTCATAATGTAAATATTTAGTACATAATATTAATTTAAATTTTCACAGATTTATTTTCGCAAGGCAAATTAATTTTTACAAAATATTATACTATACAGATATAAATATATAATAATATAAATACAAATATGTAATAAAGGCATCGTTTCTAATTTATGAACAATATCTATTGATAAAACACAAGTTATTAAGATTTTGCTCATGTTCAACAAAAATAGGATTGAAAAATAATTACAGCAAATTTATGTTTTAAAAGATCGTGATGAATTTGATCTTTTAAGTCTTAAAATTAATTTAATCTCTTAAAATTAAGATACATTTATATTTTAAGTTTTGGGGAACATTAAGCGTTACCACAAAAAAGAATTTTCTTTGACATAACTGTAAAATAAATGTCACTAAAAACAAGTTGAATTGAAAAAAAAACACTTCTCTGTAATGATTTAAATTGACATCAGAGCTTTTTGTTATATACAGCAAATTCCAAATAAGTACTGTGATGTTTGTTTGGAACTATTTACACTTGATTAAAAATATGAATTAAAAATGTTTATTCCTAAGAGTTTCACAAAAATATTTTTATTTTTATATTTTCTAACCGGAAATATGTATATGTTTTCTGACTTATGTGGGTCATTAAATTTCCATATTAATTAGAAGCATACTGTGGTTTTGGTAGTTTGTCATATAATTATAAATATTTATTGCTGTGATGAGGAACAAAAAATAATTAAAAAAACGTATTATTGCTCTGCCTGTTATATACATAAAATTATGCTTCACTTTTATCCATAACGTTTCACCCTTATAATCTTGTTTTTTAAACAAAACGTTTAGCGATTATAACTTATGTGAGTGTATGATAAATAAAGTTGATATCGTCGTTGATTAACATTTATTGCTCCACTAACGAAAAAAATAGCAATAAATAAAAAAATTAAATCATCCTTGCCGTTTTTAACTAACCATAAAGTGGATCTTTTGTTTTGTTTTGTTTCTTACATTTTGCTTTTTCTTTTGTTCCATTTTAAATTTGTTTAATATCGGTTGCATAATTACTTAATTTAGAAAATGAATAAGTAAACTAATTATTTAGAACAACAGTTAATTTTCATGACTTTGAAAATTTTTACAAACGAAAAAAATTATTATTAAAAAATACTTCTTTGTTACTCGTAAAAATCATGAAAGAATTTTTCTTAGCGATGACGATATTCAGGTAATTTTATAGTGAACTTCGCCTTGTATGCTGCCTCTCGAAAAAGGTGATTTGAAGGCTAGCAGCAAAATCGTTGACAAGTCGGAATTATGATACCATCTCAAAAGTATATGATGTCGATGAAAAGTTATCTGACGTCATGGATATTTTAAGCAATTGAGAATTGTAATGAAGTGGCGTAATCACAGTCTCCCCTGGAACGAAGGAAACAACTAATTTAAAGTTAATTAATGTAAATTATATAAAGAAACTAAGATGAATTTTGAGTTTCCTCTTATGAATACATGAATCAAAATAAATTTTAATATTTGTTTTTTCATTGTTATTCTGATGCCTCCAAGTGAACAGCTTAATGTTGGAAGGCTGTCGTACCCAATGTTTGCCTCCTATGCGGAAAGTGTCTCCTGGGAGTGCTTTTCATCTCTAGTTGCGTTTCTCCAATAACGATGCAGGAAATCTGGATAAATTCCTGTCAGCAACTCCAACAGATAAAACCGTTGAAATTTATTTATTAAACTTTTAAAATTTATCTTAAAAAACAATTATCTTAAAAATATCAAAATTCTGAAGTGTTTTTTCAATAATTTACAAACGAAATAGTAAAAGAAATGAAGGCGAGGTATTTAGACACTAATTTGAATAAATGTTTAATTAATGATTTTCAGGAGACATTTTAATAATATTTTTCAGAAATCATAGTTTTACTAAGAATTTTATTTGTCAGTGATATTTCACACAAAAGGGAAAATTCAATTAAGTAAAAATTAATTGTTACACATTTTATTTCCGGAGTCTCAAAATACATATGGCTGTGAGACATTTTAGTTACCGTGTTTCAAGATTTACAATTGCATTGCGGTATGTACATATTTAAAAATTTAATAAATTAGATCTAATTTGCTTAGAACAACATTTGTTTTCCCCTTAAAAGCAATTCATGATGGGGATGGAAACTTAAAAATTTTAGAAGATAACATAATTTTTGTTTTCTTATTCATGAACTTAATAAATTTAAAAATTATGCAACTAATAAAGATAAATTGTTTGCAAAAATAATTCATAGAATAATTTAAAAAGTTTGTTTTACATTTTATTTTTAATGTATTATACATGATGTCATTCATGTAGGCTTATTATATCTGGTTAAGAAATTTAAAAAAATATTATATTGAAAAAATCAAAGTACTTATAAGTATTTTAGAACTGTCTAAACATTCATTGTGAAATCCAGTCATATTTAGTAATGCATCAGTTTTCAAGAAATACATTTTTACTATTTGAGAAATGCCTAAATATTTTTAGTTTGGAATACAAGCATCAACATATGTTAAACTAATTTGATTTCTGCTTATGAATATTTATCAAATAGTATTTTCAATCAAAAAATACAAACCGGTTTTTTTCTTAGAAAAGAAATAAAAAAAGTTTTAAAAAAATATTCTGTGCACTTCAATTGTGAAATACTATTAGATGGCAAACTATATTCAAAGTAAAATTTTCAAAATTATTTTCTTAAAAGATTTATAGATATTAATAATTTGAAAACTATTCAAATTAGAAAATTATGATTCCTAGATTTTGTAGTCCTAATGGCGAAATCAACTAAAAGGGAATCTTCCTAAGTATACATAAATAGGTATACATATCTAGTATTGGGGCAATCAACGTATGTAAAATTAAATTATTTTCCTTTATTTTTCAGTATAAAATCATTAAGATACTTTTTAAATCGTAATTGAACAATAAAAATTCGTAATCGAAAACAAAGTTTAAATTTGTTAGACGCAAGTCTGATCAGTCTGTATGTTTTCCCGTGAACGAGGTTTTAGAGAATCCTATTTTATTTTTAGACTTTTTAATGAATTTTGGTTTTATGGAGATTGTTTAGCTTAGCTACACCATCTGGGATATGAAACAACAACAAAACAACAAGTTGAAATTTATACACACACACACACACACACACACACACACACACACACACACACACACACACATATATATATATATATATATATATATATATATATATATATATATATATATATATATATATATATATATATATATATATATATACATACTGGAAAAGAATTCACAAAAATATTTGCAATTCAATCCACTTAAAATTAATATTTATCTAATCAGGCAGACATTGAAAGAAAAATTATAGAAATTTAATAAATACTAATTAAAGCAAACTTATCACAGAAATGATATTTTTATTATCTTTAATTGTTTTATATTTACTTTTTATTATTAAATATTTTTCAAAAAATATTTTATTTATGTTTGGTAACTTTAATCCAAGATATAATTTAAAAATAAATATATTTGAAAAATAAATATAAAAGTAAATAAATATCTAATAAGTTAAATTATTTATTTGATTAAAAAATAAATTTTAAAAGCATGTTTATAACTACGACTTTGTTTCTCAACCAGTGGAACTATCATGTTGATAGAATAAAAATTAAAAAATAATTGGATGAGCAACATAAAAAAATAGAGTAACTTCAGCAAATAATTTCGAAGTTGAGTTATTTGCTTTGGAAACATAAAATTCTTCTTTGAAGTTAGTTATTTATTAATTTACAAAAGTATTCCACACAGGAAAAGAACTTTATTTACTATAGTATATGTGCAACAAATGTTTCTAAACTAAGTTTCACTTTGCAGAAAGGTAATAAATTATATCTTGTAATAAAATTAAAATCAAATTAAGGATTCTATTTTGAATAAATTGCAAAGATTAGATAATGAATGCAATATAAGATAATGAATAGGTACATCTCATCAATAAATACCAAATATAATATATATAAATAATGTGATATTTGACTCTTATCAAACATTTAAAAGCTAAGTAATTAATGTATAAAATTATTCTTATTCCATACATTCATACATTAAATTCATATAGTAAATTTTTTTAATTAAACTCATGCATTAAGTGCTTAATAAATACGAGGTAATAATAAATGCTCTGAAATTTTTGAGATACGCACAGACGAGAATTTACAAAATAAAAATAACGGTTGAATCTTTAAGTACAAAGTATTTTAACACGGAAGACAATATTATACTGACTTACTTCAACTTGTTTAGCGTGGAATAAATTTTAAACAGAAGAGAAAATGGAGTTGACGCGAGAACATTTTCGCGCTATGATTTTCTACGATTTCAAAGCAAGATTAAATCAAGAAGATTGCGTTCAACGGCTGCAATTAGCATTTGGTGATGAATCTCCAGCTCGTGCTACTGTATTCAGATGGTTTAGAGTATTTAGAAGAGGTCGCAATTTTCTTCAGGATGAAGAACACACAGGAAGGCCGTCGTCGGCAGTAATCCCGTATAATGTGTCTGCCACACAAAAAATGTTAATGGTTGATAATCGATGTACCTATTAAATGATACAGAAGGAACTTAACATTGGATCCGCAGCCATACACAAAATCATTCATTAAGAATTACATATGAAAAAATTAGTTTGCCGTTGGGTTCCCCATAATCTAACTGAGCATCAAAAAGAGGGAGAGAAATATTCAAAATGAATTCCACTTGATTTAAATCAGAAGAATTTTTATAATCGAGTCATCACATGCCTGCCTCTGTTTGTCCGAAACTAAATCGAACCATTCTTGAACCGGATGATAGCTGGGGATGAAAAGTAAATTATCTACGAAAACATTATAAAGTAAAGGATATATTGTCAAGAAAACGTACCTTTTCCAACTCTTAAGCAAATTTTATCTTGAATAAGAAAATGTTATGTATAGGTGGGACATTTGAGGAACAATACATTATGAACCTTGAAATTTGAACGAAAATCTCAGTTCTCGAAAAGCAATATTAGGAAATAGATAGTGTAAAGAGAGCAGTCCAAATAAAAACACCAACAATGTTCTAAGAAAAAGCTATTCAAGAAAGAGGCCAAGAAAGGAGTTCGTCAGAAAATTGCAGATCTAGTCTGGGAAAATTCTGTCTCATACGCCATATTCCCTGGTCTTATCACCCACCATCTTTCACTTGTTTTCAACCTTACCGAATTTTTCGAAAGGTAAAAAATTCCAAATGAAGAAGATATCAATCTGGCAATGTTTCAATTTTTCGCATGAAAAATTAAACAGTTTTCAAAAATGGGGTATACAAATTGTCCTCACGCTGGAAAAGTGATTAATAATAATGGCAATTATATAATTTTATAAAATTTATTGATATTATGAAATTTTTTTATTTAGTTTTATTCAAAAATGGACTGAACTTTCCAGTAGACCTAAAGTATACATATCGATATAAAGATTTCCATGTAGATATTTAAATTCTCTTAGAAAATTAGTTTAATTTGTTTCAGAATTACAAATTAAAAAATGGTGTTAAATTGAAAGTGTCATTTTAATTGCATTCAAATTTTATAAAATACATATTTAGTTAGATTATAGCATGGATAACATATTTTAAAAATACTAAAGTCTCTTTCTTCACTAGGTCCGCCAAAATCGAGGACCATCTGTTATTCAAGTCTTTACGAAGCTCATTCCTCTCTAGTGAAACAGCTGGGCATTCAAGAAGAATGTGTGAAGGTGTCAATCCCGGAGTTGCACATGCACACGTTACTGTTTGTAATATGTAAACGGTGTAGGTAGGTGTGGAGTTTTTCATGTCCGGTGAGGAAATGAGTAATTTTGATATCAGTGTAGAACCAGTGGTTCTTAATTCTGCAGAGAACCGAAGGGAAAAAATTTATTCCACTTACAATTGTTAATTTAATGGTATCTTCTTTTACAATGACAAAAATATTCTGTTTGAATATCATACAAAGGATTTAATATAGCATTAGGTGCCTTTCCATGTATATCTACACTTGAATTTTTCCGTTTCACATTGAGACTTGTTATAATATTTTTAGAAATATTGTTTATTTAAAAAAAATTTCAAAATTCCTGTTACTAAAATACTAGTTTCTTCTCACAATAATGCACCTACAATGTATTTCTTAATCAAGTTGATTGGATTTTAGTTTAAAGTAAATGATCAATCCCTAACTTTTATTATTATAAATCTAACAATACCTTATTCAAATTAAGTTATATTTATTTTCAAATTATCATGTTTAATAAAATTAAATCATGAATGACATTACAATAGATTCCTGATTCTGTATACGAAACTATGATACTAAAAGAACGCTAGATTTTAAAAATGTTCGTTTATTTTACAAAGTATTTTCTTATAAAACATTATTGATTTGTCAAAGAGAAGAAATGTATCCCTTTTTCAAAATATTTATAGCCAAAATTTATTAGTTTCTCAAATAATTATCTTTCACGCCTCAAGTTATTGCACTAATGAAAGTGCTTTGTAAAAAGGGCGTTTGAATCAAAGATGACAATTATAGATTCTTCTGCATAATCTGACTTTGAAGTACATATTTAATACATTTTGAATTTTTAGTAATTCAGTTTTAAATTATAATAGTTAAGCGATTAACTTTTATCCACTTGTTATAATAGTTTTAATTATTTTAAAATAAAATCGCAGCTAGGATATGTTACTGCAATTAATAATAACATATATATATATATATATATATATATATATATATATATATATATATATATATATATATATATATATATATATATATATATATATATATATATATATATATATATATATATATATATATATATATATATATATATATATATATATATATATATATATATATATATATATATATATATATATATATATATATATATATATATATATATATTTATATATATATATATATATATATATTATACAGTATGTCCACTAAAGTCTCTTGCCATCCTCTTAATTTCCGAACGGCTGCTGCTATATTCATAAAAGTGATGGCTAAGTATAGTGAAGTATCCATGCGCTACTGAATGAAAACACCTACCGCGCCACCTATTGGAAAACTGTGGCGTTAGCATTCGTATCTTAAAAACGGAACGAGATAGGTAAAAAAAGTGATTTACAAAGTTGTAGAGCATCCTCGATTTAGTACGAAAAGATACCTTGTAGGCATTATTGTGAATAATACAACGGTTAAAACGCACATTTGTTGTTTCGTGCTGTGACGTGGCACATCGTACGTGTGCATATTTGAAAAAAATCTCTTTCTTTCACCGCTAGCAGTAAAAGAAAACGATTTGCATTTTCGTGATTACATTTTTCACTCTTATTTCGAAATGAGAAGAACCGAAGTATTAAAAATAATTCCAACAATTTGTATGCAGTATGCAAATACATAAGAAACGTCATGCCTATTCACCTGAAACAGCCATAAAATAGACATCTTCTTGGTAATACCCGATTTTGTGGAGAGCCTGCCGTTGTTTAACCTTAAGAATCTATGGTTTCAACATGACGGCGCGCCTGCTCACAAGACATCTTCAGTGAAGTAGTACCTCGTCAAGGAATTTGGCAACCAAATACTAGGGTATGGCGGTTTCGAAGAGTGGTCCCCACGTTCTCCTGATCTGACTCCTCTGGACTTTTTCCTGTGGGTATACTTGAAACAGCAGGTGTATGAGACTCCTCCACAAAATTTGCAGGACCATAAATGACACATTATGGTCGCGTGTTCCAAAGTGTGCAACGTAATCTTCAAGCGACGATCCAAATGGGCATTGCAGCTGACGGTGAGAAGTTTGAACATCTTAAGTAAAGTATATTGTTATAACTTTTTGTTTTTTTTCTTTCTTGGATCGTTTTGTCACGTCACAGCACAATACAACAAATACGCGTTTTAACCGTTGTATTCTTTACATTAAAGCCTACAAGGTACCTTTTCGTACTAAATCGAGGATGCTCTACAACTTTGTAAATCACTTTTTCTCTTTATCTCGTTCCATTTTCGAGATAAGAATGCTAACTCCGCAGTTTTCCACTAGGTGGTGCAGTAGTCTGTTTCATTCAATAGCGCATGGCTACTTTACTATACCTAGACACCACTTTTATAAATATAGTAGCAGCAGATCCGAAATTAAGAGGGTGGAAAGGGACTTCAGTGGACATACTGTATGTGTATATATATATATATATATATATATATATATATATATATATATATATATATATATATATATATATATATATATATATATATATATGTGTGTGTGTGTGTGTGTGTGTGTGTGTGTGTGTGTGTGTGTGTGTGTGTGTGTGTGTGTGTGTGTGTGTGTGTGTGTGTGTGTGTGTGTGTGTGTGTGTGTGTATGTATGTATGTATATATATATTGGAACATATACTTATTAAAAATATATATATAAATTTTAATTATTAATGATTATTAAATGATTTTTAATAAGTTTAAAAATACTTATTCTATAAATAATCTAGATTTCTATGATGTTAAACAATTGTATTTGGTTTCTAATGCAAAACAGTATTTTCAAAAATACTAATCAAATAGTAAGTATCTATCCATTTTAACAAATTGCAGTTTTTCTTCTAAAAATTATGTATATATATACAGGGTGTCCCATAACGACAGCATAAACTGTGCACAGCTAGATTCCTCGGTGTGAGTACATAAAAACAACCGAAAGAAGCGTTCTTGTACGATCCCTAGTTTTCAAATAAAATACAAAAAACCAAGTATGACATCACGGCCGATGCAAGGAAAAAAAAACGCTTTATTGGATATATCAACAACAGTATTTTCATATCTTTCCAGACGATAACGCTAAAAACATACACCGCGCATATCGCGTCATTATTGGGAGTATGCCAGTCTATATCCGCTGCATATATACTGCTGTTGATATGTTCAATAAAGTGTTTCTTCTTGCACCGGCAGTGACGTCAGAAAAGGAAAAAAGTGATAAATTAATTATTTTATACAATTTCACTCAATTTTTAATAACTCTTGTATATAATATCTTTATAAAATTATATTATATTGGCTTAAAAACAGTTAGAATTTTAAAAGCAATCTGATACTTTTTTTTTTTGCTTATAGCTATGTTTGCTTATAGCATATGATAAAAGCATGTAAGATATAACTCAAGTAGAAAATGTAATTAACGACCTGATAAATGCAAAATATGATTAAAATATCAAATTGGTATGTAGGAATTTCTTATGCTGAAATTTTATAGGAAAAACTGTATAGTTTTAATTAAAATATGAACAATATGATATCTTAAGACTTTATTTTCAATTATTATTAATTTGAAAAGCTTCTATGTTTTGTTTCATAACCTTAAGAGTATTTTTAAAAATTTAATTAATAGCATTTTAGTTTTTTATTTTTGCACCATTATTTAAAATTTTATAATTTCACTTATTTAGTTTTGCATATTTTTAAATACATCTTTAAGTTACAGATTTTTTCTTCTGATGATGAAATTATTAAAAGCAATTATCTCAATAGTTAGGACCAAAATGTGCTTTTGCAATTTTAAAATATTTTACATTATTAATTTCTATAAAAATGATGTTATGAAATTTTTAATTTCAATAGACTGCGTTTTATGTAATGTTATGAACATACATGGTGAATACTGTAATTATATACGTATATAATAATTGTAATATTTATAAGATTTTTAACTAAATTCCTCTCAGTACATGTTAATAAAACTAAACTGTTTTATCTTTAAGGAGATACTAATTTTTACACAATTACTTTTTTTCTACTAATTATACTTAGAAAAACAGATCATAGTTGATTAAGCAAATAAAATAAATACTGCGATGCCAAACATAGATTAATTTAACATCATATTATACTGAATATATTGTAAGTTTCTTTGTTTAATGGAGCTTATATGAAGAAAGTAAAATAATTTACTGTTTATTACCTTGTTTCCCACATATTTTATTGGTCGTGAAATATAGCCCTTCGCCATTAACAAATGTTTAGAAAAATGTGTGTTATTTACAAATAAACTGATTACATTTGAAACTTTTGATATTTTTAAAAATAATAACAAATTGTTGAATTTAAAGGATGGTTCCATAATTTTATCATTATTCTATTCATTTCATTAATTTTGTTAAAAATAAAATACTTAATATAGAGTCATTTAATAGTTAAAAATTTGCTATACTTATTTTTCAGAGCTACAATTTGATATCTCAAACAAAATATGCTAAATTAATACTATTTTATAGACAACGTATTATAAGTGCTTCAATTCAAGTTCCCATTCTTTCGTATATTTTCCAGAATGCATATTTCTTCTAACTGTCTCAAGCATTAAATATCTTATAGATGATGGAATCTAAACTTACACAACCAAAATATCAAACAATGCTGATTATAAAAGTCACTTCACTAAATAGGGCGCAAATAATCATAAATTAATTAAATATTTTTTACAACGGTACATGAAAGGAAAAAATAAAACACGACGTTTTTAAAAATTCTTTCAAGTAAGTAATAAATAATTGGTTACTTTAATGCTTATTTTCATATGATCCAAGAATATATTTTTCCTTTGCGAAATATTTTTTGTTTAATTCGGCATATACTTTATCGGGGTAATACTGAGAAATTTAACCTTGATCACATAATAAAATAGTTTTCCCAATATTTTGAATGCAACAGTCAAATGAAGAAGAACTCTCATTATCATGCAAGTGAATAATCCCGAATGATAGCATGCCTCTCCCTTCCTTCATTTTTCTTTTAAATTTAATGAGGCGAAGTAGCTGGTAGCATTTATAGACCTTTCCGGATTTAGCCATAGCAACACAATGGATCTTTAAAGTCGAAGGAACATACAACGCTTATAGCTCTTATGTATGAACAAGTCTTCACTAACTTCGGAGATAATGTGTGCTTTGTTCTATGCTCACACGTTTGATAGCCAGATCGTACTAACGCATCTCATTTCATAGATAGCAAAAAAATAGCTCCCCGCGTTTTATTTCTTAACAGACTATCCTCAATGATATTTGCTTCTTGCTTGATAATCTTATGTGCTTGTCCAAAAAAAAGTCTTGGTTTATTTTCATGATCAACTATCCATTTCATCGTTTCAAAAATCGCTATACCAGTGTACAAACCTACATGCCATACATATATTCTATGCACATTTAATGATAGATTTCTTCAGCGTCCATATTTTCTAACATTGAGAAGTAAAATGAATGTTGTTAATGTTCATTAGCCTACATAATAGCAAAAATGCCTTTGAACTTACATCTGTAAACCACACAAACACCTTTCAATATCCAACGGTATGATATGTTTTTCAAGCATTCAGATTGCATATCGAAGAAGCACTGAACTGTGTAATATATCTGTGCGTCTTTTTATAGTTATAGATATACTTAGTGATTATATACCATTTTGTGTTAAGTAAATATAAATCAATTTATATCAGATTTTGAACAATTATTAATAATGGTATGCTCTAAAGACGAACTTAAAATCCATTGAAAAATATTTTAAGATTTTCATTATGACTCCAATCTATCTTAAATACACCCCTTGGATACCTTAAATACATCCCATATTACTAATTTTTTTGGATAATTTTTTTCACGACAATTGCATTTGGATAAATGATACTTTTCTATTTACTCAACAATGTATCGTATAATTTCATTTGAACTGAATATTCAACAATGTTTTATTTATTTTTATCACGATGCCAAATAAAAATGCAGTTTGTGATAGTAAATTTTGATAGAGAAATCTCAACTAAAGCACACAAATTTTTTATTAGCTTCTTTTTTTATTTACGAGATAGTTTAACGCGTTGGAAAAATAATGGTTAAATTGACATAGAACTGGTTGCTATTACTTTATGACGTTCAAGGAGTAGATGCGTATAACAAATTTATAAAGTAGAAAAAGATTACGTTTGATATATTTATCTTTTTAGTGTCGAATACAGTTTTATTGAAATATATTATATGCGTGGGTGTTGGTGTACGTTTGTGGGTGTGTGTATGAAAAACTTTTGCACAAGAGGGGATTTATGATTTTTTTTTATTTTATTTGGGAAAACAAAAATATCTCCCTGTGCACCAAGGAATACCACACAGGGCCCGAAGGTACAACAAATGTTATAAAAATGAAAAATGAATTAGATAACAGCATGGATAAATTTTACAAAAAATTCAAAATTCTCTTTCTTAACTAGGTCTACCATAATCGGGGGCCACCTGTTATTTAAGTCTTTACAAAGCTCGTTCCTTACTTCTGAAACAGATGGGCATTCAAGAAGAATGTGAGAAGGGTTGTCACTCCCAGAGTTGCACTTGCACACCTCACTGTTTTTAATGTGGAAACGGTGTAGGTAGCTATTGAAGTTCCCATGTCCAGTGAGAAATTGCGTAATTTTAAAGTCAGTGTAAAACCAGTAGTTCTTAATTCTGCATTGAACTGAAGGGAAAAAATATTTGGTCCACTTACAATTAGGAGAGGATATGAAACCTGAGTTCCATTCTGTGATAATCTTCTTTTTGGTAGTGGTTTTGAAAAAGACTTGGGTAAGCTGGTATTGAGCTTATTTGGAAGAGAAAGAGAAGATTTGGCCAGGAAATCCGCTCTTTCATTTCCATACACACCACTATGACCCTTGACATGGGAGAAAGTGAAGGAAATATTTTTGATATCACACATATTAATTGAAGTCTGGACTTCTACTATAAGTCTTTCAAAACTAGTTACATCTTGTAGAGCCTGTAGGGATGACATCGAGTCACTGCAAATTAGAAATTTTTGAAAAGGCTTGCTTATGGCATCTTTAACAGCAAGATTAATGCAGAGTAACTCAGCTTGGAAAATAGAACTGTAATCATTAATGCGGTATACCTGATGACTCACTTCAAAACCATCCTGAAAGCATACGTATGCAAGACCTACTTTTTCATTAACTTTACTCCCATCTGTAAAGTAAATTAGATCATAGTCTTCTTCCCTAACGCTATCAAATGCAGCAAGAGGAGCAGGAGATCTTGTAGATGGATGAGGTAGGGAAGAAAAGTCCAAATCACCATCAAGATAGTTAGAAAAAGAGTCTTGAGCATAACGATAAACCTCATTTTGATGAAGTATGACAACATCAAGAGGTGGAAGTCCAGAGAGAATGAAAAGAGCATCATAACTGATTGTTCTATATCCTCTGACAATTCTCAAGAGCAGCTTTCTTTGTATTTTCCTGATAAGTTTTCGGTTTATTTTTTTCTTCAAACTGTCTCCCCAAATTCGCGAAGCATAAAGAATAACGGGAACAATGCCTTGTTTATAAATCAATTTTGAAACTTCGAATTTAATTCCGTAACTGTTATTGCAAATTCTATACAATGCATTAGTAAGAATATTTACCTTAGCTAAAATGTATTTCAAATGTTCCTTCCAGTGAAGTTTACTATCGACAACAACACCCAGATATTTAATTTTGTCTACAACTTCCAGATAATTGCTACCCATAGCAAGATTGATAGTGGCATCAATGTTGGCCTTTTTCTGAATCATCATTACTTTGCACTTCGTATGATTGAATTCCAGCTTGCAATGTTGAGCCCAATCATGGATAAAATCAAGAATATCTTGAGCAATACTGCATAAATCGGGAAAGTTTTTGTTCTGGACAATTACGAGTAAATCATCTGCGAAAGCAATTTTCCAGCACTTAAATGCATTCAATTTTTTTAGTAAATCATTGATAATTAGGTTCCAAAGAAATGGGCCAGAAACAGAGCCTTGTGGACATCCTTTTTGGATGTTAACTACTTGCGACTTATTGCCAAGAGTGAGAACAGCCGTTCTGTTGTTCAGGAAACTGCGGAAGAGATTGAGAATATTTGAAGGAGTATAAGCCTCCTTCATTAAGGAAATAATAAAGGGCCACCACGCGTTATCAAACGCTCCTTTTATGTCCAATGAAAGGAGAATTGTGAACAAATTTTTCTTTTTCCCTTCCTTTACAATGTGAACAAGTCGCAGTAGTGCATCCTCAGTAGATTTCTGTGGTGTGAATCCAAATTGGTCTTTACTAGTATAATTGCGATTGTTAAGATGCCATCTTAGTCTGTTTGTAAGAAGCTTTTCGAGACATTTTCCAATGCAAGGCAATAAGCTAATACATCTAATATTCTTAAGGTGCGGTCGCTTAGAGTTCAAACTCTTTGGGATTAAAACAACTTTAGCATTTTTCCAAAGAGCAGGGAAGAGAGAAAATTTTAAGCATAAGTTGAATACAGCAGGAAGAACAGAAGGAGAACACTGATGAAAGTATTTAATCATTTCATTGGAGATGGAATCCAGGCCAGGAGATTTTCCAGTGGCCAAACCGTGAATAACAGCATTAACTTCATTGATTGTAAAAGGTACATCATCTCCTACAGAGTAGGCCTTGTTAGAGTGTTCTCGAATGTTTTGTTGAAACGAATTATCGTTAGAAGGATTGTCTTCTGGGAATGAAAAATTTGAGATTGTACTTAGAGATTCTTCAAAAGAGGATGTGAAGTGACCTGAAGTGGTTTCAATGCCAGTAATCTCGACACTTTTACTAAAGTTTCTCTTCATGCCTTTATAAATCTTCTTCCATACATTTGTAGGGGTAACATCAGAAAGAAAGTCTTTCCAGGAATTTAATTTTGAGTTATTAATTAAGTTCTTATACACTTCTTTAACGTGGAGGTAATTGGATTTAAAAACTTCCTTGACAATTGGGTTTTTGGCTCTTTGAAAGCGACGTCTTGAAGCATTTAATTTTTTACGCATGCATGCTATTTCAGAAGTCCACCAAGGAACATTTCTTTTATCATAATGCTTGAAAGGAATAGCTATCCTTCCGGCAGAAATCAGGACATTTTGAAGCTCAGAAATAAGATTTTCTAGGCAAATAGGGTCATTACAAAAAGAAAGCTTATCCTCAAAATTACAATTACTTATAGCTTCATAACATTTAGTCTGAAAAAGAAACCAATTTGCTCTTCTACAGTCAAAGATTTGAGGCCTGTTTTGGTGTAAAGAGTTCGTAGTATTATCAGCCAAGGAAATTTCAAAATAAATCATCCTATGGTCAGAAAGCGAGTCGTAGTCAGGAATAGACCAATTGATGACATCTTGCAATAAACTTTCCCCAACAACAGTAATATCAACGTAGCTAGAACCTTGAGTTGAACAGAAGGTAGGACCGAAATCCTCATTAACTACAAACAGTTGTTTGGTACTGAAGAAATCACATAGTTTATCTCCTCTAGCATCTGAATAAGGACTAAACCAAACATTACTTTTGCTATTAGAGTCCATTCCCCAAATAAGTCGAGAAGAATTAACATTAGACATGAAAGAATCAATCTTTTGTAAATCAGCATCTATATTTCTACCCGGCTCAAAGTAGTAAGAAAGCAGAATAAAATCTAAATCATTTACAGTGATTTCAACGGAGATCATGTTATAATCAGAGTAATTATGATAAACAAAGGTAGAAATATCATTCGAGCGAATGATAATCGCAGATTTTATAACATCTGATTGGGAATCAAAGAATACTTTGTAATGGCTAGGAAACCCGGGAAGATTCCCTTTGTAACAGTGAGGTTCTTGAATCAAAGCAACATCAATATTATCAGTTTCCATATTGAGAATGAGTTGCTGCGTAGCAATTTTAGACTTATGTAGATTTAATTGGACAAAACGTAAAAGAGAACAATAACTATTATTCATAATCAATGCGAGAGATTGATAATTTCTTCATGAAAATTTCACTCGGGCAGCAACTATCATAAGGTTTATGATAAATATTAACTCTTTTTGAAGGATTTTTAGTTTTATTATTAAATCTAGCACAATTGACACAAACTTGATGATTTCTATTAGAACACTCTGAGCTTTTATGGTTACCTGAACAGGTAAAACAAGCAAGGTGGTTTTTACAATCAGCAGCCTTATGATTATAACCCAAACATTTGAAACATCTATGTATAATAACAAAATCATCAACTTCACACACAGACCAGTCAAGCTTGAGAGATCCTAACCTTAAAATTTGTTTACGGATATTAGGTGGAACACTAATAATAATATGTCTTGAGTCTCCAAATTTCTTTAGTGTAAAACGAACTTTAGACTCTGAAATTTCTTCCTCAGATACTGAAATATCAAAATTTTGCTCAAATAAGACCTTGATAAGTTCATCATCATGTAATGAGCTAGGAACGTGTTTAATAATAATGGCAGGATATTTTCGTTTAGCAAGCGTTGAAGAAAGAGAGGTGCAATTTTCAGCCAGAACATCACGAAATTTTTCCCTGTCATCATCAGACACACATTCAACCAACAGTTTATCATTTGGAAGACTTCTTACGTTTTTGATACCAATTTTATTGCTTCTTGGATTGACTTGCGTTTTTATGATGTTTTTAATATCTCCAGCTTTAAGAGTTCCTTGTTCATTTGCACAGATAATAAGACTGCATTTTTTTCCATCGCTCGTTTGTTTTTGAAAAGTTTCTGTAGATGGCGCCACTACACTCGCGTACGATTTCTTCTCGTGTATTTTCATTAACACGTTTTCATAAGCTATACGTGACTGTACATTTTTAAATTTATCAAAATTTGAGTAAATAAGACAACGTAACTCACTCAAAGCATTCTTTGCATCTTCCTTCATCTGTTGATTCATGTTTGATCTGGAATGAAGCGCATTTTCAACGGTTTTTAATTGATTTTCGCAGGAAGCATAAAATTCGTCAACAACACCAATGGCGTCCATGTTGCCACTCGGATTTATGATTAAAAATATAAAATATTTATTAGAAAACTGTCACCATAGTCAGAAGCTTCTCTAATATTTAAAACATGATAAAGAGATGAATTATTTTCAAATATTGATAAATAAGATATTTTTTACAATATTAGTGACATTTAGATGTGTTAATAGAAATAAAACTTTGCTTAAAAAATTTTTGAAAGATGTCATTCCGATTTTGATACTTCGCTGAAGTTGAGTCTTATATTTAAGAGACTTAGCATTAAATTTACGAATGATTAATAATATTTCACATTTAGAAAAAATTAATATATTAAAAAATAAATAACATTTTATTAATTTAAGAACTATCCTAAAATATATTACATTTAAATTACTTAAAATATTTACATTTAAATTATTATTATATGCCAAATTAAGCATTGCATTCATATAGATTTATTTCACCTGACAAAGAAGTCAAACATACATATATACATATTTCGAGAAAAAAAGCACATAAATTTTTAATATTTTGAAGTTTCATTCATTGCATTCACTGGTTCTTATGATACCGTTTGTACTATCTGCATGCATGTCAGTCGGTTCCAGTACTTGGACGTCTTCCATGTTTTCTCCTTTGTGACAAATGAATGCAACTCCTTATCAATAAAAAGTTTTCCAGGGAGACAATTAAGGCGTGGTTGTTAAAATCTCCTACAACAACCTAAGACTTCTAGCAGCCCACAGCTCATAAATATACACTACTGGCCATTACAATTGCTACACCAAGAAGGAATGCAAATAACAGAACGATATTTATAGGATACATACATTATAGTGGAAAGAACACGTGATTAGATTTACAGGAAGTTAGGATGTATAGATCTTGAGAAATCAGTACCAAAAGCAGCCACTTCTGGCTGCAATAACAGCATTTATCCGCCTAGACATGGAGTCAGAGATTGTATGGCATGTACGGGGATCTCAGTCCATGCAGATTCAACACTATGCCACAGTTAATCGACAGTAGTGGATAGTGAGTGATGGCGTGCCAATCGATCGGCAACTATTGACCACACATTCTCAATTGGTGACAGATCAGGAAAACGTGCTGGCCAGGGTAACAGTCGAACCTGTTCTGTATCAAAGAAGCCCAGAACAGTACGGGCAACATGCGGTCGTGCATTATCCTGCTGAAACAAAGCATTAGAGAGGCCTTGAAGATAGGGCAGAGCCACGGGTCTTAACACATCGGAAATGTAACGGTTGCTGTTCAAAGTGCCGTTAATGCGAACAAGATATGATCGAAACGTGTATCCAATGGCCCCCCATACCATTACTCCAGCAGATGGGCCAGTGGGGCGATGTCCAATGCAAGTTGGCAATGCGCGTTCTCCACGATGTCTCCAAACACGGATGCGGCCATCATGGTCCTGTATACAGAACCGAGGAGTTGTTAAATGGGTGAAAAAACATCGCAAATCTCTCTTAAGTATTCAGCATAAGAAGGCTCATTTGGAATTTGGAAAAAAACATGCAAATTGGGACTCTGAATTGAACAATGTGATGTTCAGTGATGAGAAAATATTTAATTTAGATGGACCAAATCGAAACAAGTATTACTAGGATCGCATAGGAACCAAAAAGGAGATTTCTGTTAGCCGCAATTTTGTGTGGAGACACACTGATGGTGTGGGGAGCTTTCTCGAGCTATGGAACAACCCCCACCTGTTGGATCACACCTATAACGAATTCCTCCGATTATATTGATCTCCTAGATAACATACAGGAATTATGCCGCAGATATGGATGAATATTCTAGGATATTTCAACAAGAATGCAAGCATTCGCAACTCTAAAGCAACAAAAGCCTTTTTCATGGAACGAAACATCAAGGTTGTTGACTGGCCAGCTAAAAGTCCCAATTTGAATTCTATTGAAAACATCTTAGGTTTGATAACACAAAAGGTTTACGAAAACGGCCACTTTGAGCCAATAATGGACTTAAAAAATTCGTGGTGTATGGCCAAATTTGCCATTGAATTATTTTCAAAATCTTGTGAAATCGATGCAAAATAGAATGCATGAAGTAATTGTAAACAATGGAGAAGTCACTCATTATTAATTAATAAATTTGTTCGAAAAAAGTGTCTTTATTTGCATTTCCAATTGAAATTTCTGATTTTTAGATTAAATGATCTAAATTCCACTAAATTAAGTTTCTTTTGCAATTTTTTTACACTGAATAATTGAAAACTAAAAATGTGATTCAAATAAAGACAATTAAAAAAAATACCATGCACTTTTATAAAAATAAGGGAATTTTTGAGTGTCTTTATATGCATTTCCACCAGTTTATTAGAATATTAGAATAAAGAAGTGTGCTATATTATATTAGATATGGTTAGAAAATTTGATTTTTAATTACAGGCATCAGCATAATTTAAATTTTAAATTCTATTCTTTTTGATTAAAATATTTTATTTATGAAAAATAATATCTTATCTGTATATTAAGATTTTTGGTAGAACGATGAACAGTATATTTAATCTAAAAACGCTTTTTACGCTTACAATTTATCATGTATATATAACTGATGAAGGAATGTTCAATGACAATTTATTAAATTCCTTGTGTAGAAAGACTGAAATAAAAATTAATAACCAATTCAAAACTTGTCCAATAAGGAAAATAATCGCTTAAAATTTCCGAGAATTTGACGCCAATATTCACTAAGAATGAATGATTCATTAGTTAATAGTACAAACATTTTATTAAGTACTCATATACATAATTAATATTATGCCAATCAACATACATGCATTTTATTCAATTTCCACTTATTTTCAGTGAATTTAAATTGAGATACATTTAAATTGTTATTGATCAATAAACGTTTCATAATAATAACAATACTTCACTAAATAAAAAACATATGCTAATGTACTCATTATTGTCATGTATTTAATGTACTCAGAAATTTTAACAAGAATTTTTGGATATATGTATAGTTCAAGCCAATTAAATTTGCGACTAATCTACTCAAAATAGCATTAAAATGAAAAATGTTAGATATTGTGAAATAAATAAATGTTATAATTTATTTATTACATAAATCACATATTTAAATTCTTCAAATTCAAATTAAGTTTTCCTTTTCTATTTATATCTACTTTTCTAAAAAAATATTTTATATCCGTGCCTCTGATATCTCGATTCGGTTATATTAATATTCTCTTACATTAACTATAAATACTCTTAAATAAACACGTTTTATTTAATTTAATACATTTTAAATAATATTAAATATAATTAATTTATAAAATCTTAAAAGTCTTTATTTTAATATAAAAACAATATAATTACATGAAGAATTCAGTTTCGTATTGAATAAGTATTATTTAACGAATGTTCATTGTATATATAGTCACATATTGCAATTTGTATGCAAAAATAATTTAATTAATTAATTGGTAGAAAAAATTACATACTCTATTAAATAACTTGCATAATGAATATTTTATAAATTACGTTGCATATAATAAACATTTGAAAATAAATTGTTTATTTTCTTGGTATCCATCCAATTATATATGGAAGAATTTGACATAACAGTCTCTCAATATAAATTGTGAAGACGATATAACAATAGAAAAATTTGTAATTCAAAGCTAATATTTTCTTTAACTTCAAATATAACTAGGTTTATTAATCTTGAAATAGATGGGATCATAGTTACATTTTATGCACTCACATAATATGAGAAAAGTGGATAAAATACACATTAAATTAGAATAGCTTTAACTAGAATAACTTATATTAACTAGAATAGTTAATAAATTTAGTTAAACAATATTTCTATTAGCAATCCTGTGCAATTCTCCTTTTTAATAACTCAATTTTTTTAATACTTACTTTATTATATCTATATATATATATGTGTGTGTGTGTGTGTGTGTGTAATAAAAATATTAAAAAATAATTTTATACTTTTTTTAGATACTTATATAATAGAAGAAACATTGTATAAGCTACAAAAATTAATAAACAATGTACAGGTGTAAGAAAAATTTTCAGTGTCACCAAGAGATAAAAACTGCTCATGTAAAATTACAAAAATATGCGTCACACAATTTTAAAATTAAACAATACAAATGAAAATTTAAGTATTTTAAATTATATTAAAAAGAAAAAGGAAATTAATAACATATTAACAAATGAAATTCAAGAATTTAAATTTAAAAAAAGAAAAAATAAGAATGTACAAATCGACGTGAGAACCAACAAGGTCATCTTCATCCAAGATTGTAGAGCATGTTGGCTTATTAGCGCTTTGCTTATCCTACATAGGTACATAACAAGACATCGAAAATCATATAAAGCTAGATCATAGAAATTGAAATTACAAGACAATGGATATTAAAGAAAATTGTAACGCATGTAAAATTAAGCATTTAAATACCGACAATCATAAATGGAGGAGTAAAAAAAAATTAGTTAAGTATTGGTATGCAAACAAAAGTTAATTCTAAATGATGTAATAAAATTACTGACAAATTGCCATACTGGTGTTAACAAAAAGTGCAACAAATGTAAAATAACTAAGTAGAAACCTTCAAACGATTAAATCTTGGTTGTCCTTCTGTAATTTAAAAACTACGCGTTGCTTCGCTTTTACCTTTTCTTATGATAAATAGTGTTTGATAAAAAAAAAAAATTTGGGATACACTGGCTTTTAGGAGATAATTAATTAAATGCTTAGTTTATTTTCTTAAGTTTTTAAATTATTACAAACTTTACAGATTCGATCAAGTACATTAAAAATTACGTTGTTTAAGATTTTATCTAGAGTACTGATATCCGCTGGAAATGTCTCGAACATTATTTATGGTTTCCTTTGTATTAGAAAGATAATTTGCAAGACGATAATTCTCTCAACACAACAACACAACTGCATTCGACGTGTGACACACCGAATCCTTTCCATCCTATAAATATCTTCCAGATATGTCCGTATATGCAAGACTGTACAAATTATGAATGATCAATTAATAGTTTTATTTTAATATGTAAATAATTAATAAGCTACTTCTTAAGTGGAATATTTATAATAGAAGCTATATTAAGACTAATACATATTTCTTACAAATGATGATGCCAAGCATTGTTCACAAGGTTAACTCATTCACTTTAGTAAAATTTTAGTACAATTCTGATTGCGATAGTTTAGTATTTTATAAAAATGTCGTAAAATATTAAAACTTTGAAAAATTATGTACTTTTCTAAGTAATTGATTTAAATTTCATTTTAGCATTTAAAGCATTTTTTAGTAGTAGAATTATTTTCATGTCGACAAATAAAATGTTTTTCAATTTTCTCTTTTAAATATTTTCTGAAATATTAAAGTAAATTAATTAGTTTTAATCTTAATATTATGTCATTCGTTTTACAGAAGGTTTAGAAACGTTCTCAAATTTTTTCATAGAGTGTGAATCATTTTTCATGAAACTCAAGGAAAGGAAATATTCTTGCATTCTGAACTTGTTTCACATTACTTTTTTATATTTAACTTTTCAAGATACGCACGTTGCTGTTTTTCAATAATCTCTAAATGCTTCTTCTTCCTATTCTTTCATGATCAACCGATTTAAAAATTTTACGTTTCGCCAGACAGAGTCAAAATGTAAAGAAGCCCGATAGATGTACATTTTTCAAAACTTACGTATGAGTAAATTTAAACATTTAACTTAAAGAAGACCATATATTATGTATAAAATACCAATAAACCATAAAGCTCTATACTCAAGATTAAAAAATATCAGAATTCTTGTATTCTAACTTATACTAGTTTTAGTTTAATATAATTCAATGCATTTTAATCTTATATTATTTTTATTTAATTTCAACAAAATTCTCTTTAATGTCTTTGTAATTACACGATGGCAAGTATTTTTGTCAAATAACAGTTATTAACAGTAAGGACATATTTCTGAGAAACAAGCTTTGTTGTTGTTGTTACATGCCCCCGAGGTCAGCAGCGCTAGACCAGGTCCATGAGCGCGTACACCTTTAAAAGTCCAGTACCATAAATGGATTCTCCATCAGATCTCTCCCGGAGAGACCAAGGCATTGAAGAATATGTTCGAAAGAGGCCTGATCAGCTTTAACACAGATAAAATGTTAAGACATTTCATCTTTTTAAAAACAATATCTTTTGCTGTTAGAAACAATAAAATATGACCATATTTTACGTGATCTCAGAGTTCTTATTGAATTACTATTATGGTTAAAGGTACGATGAAATGCTCTTTAATTTGATTGGCAAGTAGAACAGCACAGACAGCATAAATGCGACACCAATCATTCATGCTGTTCAAATTTTGAAATTAAACGTAATGTTCATAGACAATTTAATTGAAAGTCACACATATTATTGCTGCTCTCAAATTTGACACAAATGTAGCAAATGATTTCACTAGATTAATATACAAATGGTGCAATAAAGGGGTCCAATTATCTGCTACGTTTTATGACATTATAATCAATATTTATTAAGAATAAATAATGAAATCTTTACTGTGTCGAATGATATTTTAGTCTTGTTTATGAAGTACATCTCTCATTTTTAATCCCGTTTTTGTAGAAATAAAAATACGAACTAATAAAACAACATTATGGAATATTTTCAAATATGGATTTCTAGAAATTGGAAACCAACTTTCTGTTTCCTAAGTCAAATTTTTATGAGCATTTTTGAATTCTAAAAGGTGCAATGAGTTCTATAAGCTGCAATTAAATTATTAACTTTTAATTGTCAAATGAAAAAATCTTTTCTATTATTATAAATATCCTAGTAATTCAATAGTCAACATTGTTAAACTCTCCCATTAAGTCTGTACAACTAGAGATTTTGCATACTCACATTAATATTGTATAGTTAAATTCTTTTAAAAAATTCTTTAAAATATGTTAATCTGTAATGTACCAAAAGGTATGCAAACAACTCTCTCAATAGCTTGATAATTCAATTAATTTAAGAGAAAAGGCACAATTTATAAGTATTTGAATCTTTCCAAACAAATCCATCTTCGGTTCATTGGTCACTATTACTACCATTTTCTTAGAATATAACTCAGTTGATCAGATTTAATTATTCTTTCATTGTTCTCACTTATTTATGATGCGCGACTTCACATGACTGGAAGTAACAAAATATAAATATAAAGTAATCATAATAAGTAAAACGTGTTATGTTTTGCTTATAAAAGTCACATTTTGACATTTAGCATTAAACTTTCAAAAGTCTAATTCTGAAAAAGTATCTCAAAATCTTCAGTATCCAAATTCTAGTTGAGATCAAAACAATGATATAATAATGAACCGAAGACACTGAAGAAATGGAAATCTAATGATACAACCATCAGCTGAAATTTCAAATTACATATAGTTATTAAATATTCTAATCAATTATGTGTAAAGTGAGGTATATTACAAGTAATTTCCAGACATAATCAGTTTTTACAATAATTTATTATAATAAATATAATTTAAGAATAAATAAGACAAAGAATTTCTAGAATTTAGAAATACTTATTTATTCTTTCATTGAAAATATAATTTATGGATTCAAAGAATAATCAAAATCTTAAAACTGAATGTTTATCAAATAATAATGTTGGAATATAATTTCAATATATTACAACAGTGATTTTAACTATCCTGTTATTAAATCATTTTTTTATATTTAGAATTAAAAATTTTCTCTATATTACTGATAATAGTTTAATATCATTACCGATATGTTTAGAATTATCGATTCACAAAGTTATTTCCAAATTCATAATTTCTTATGATATATCCTTGTATGAATCTGTGAAATAATACTGGAAATAATTTTAAATAATCATACAACTACAATGCCAACACGAAATAAAATATGAAAAATTAAAAAAATATTTTAATTTACTTAAATATAAATTATTTTATATTCTGATTTAAAATATTATTCATCTAGCAAATTCTTATAAATAATCATCCATTAAGTTAGCTCATTTAAAAAATTTAAAAATATTTCTATAAATAAAATGTTAAGTCAGTTTCTGAAAATTGTGCTCAAAACTACATACAGTTGAAAAAGTATACTTGTTTCTTTTATTAAGAATAAATCTTTTTAAGAAGCAAAAGGAGATACCAATACTTTTTCAAATCTAAAAATGAGCGAAATTTCAATAAAATGAGAAAATTGGAGAAAGCTATATTTTCTTTTTGATTTCTTGAAATATTTGAAGTAAATTTAACCTAACAACATGCTTTCACACAAATGCTCCCAAAAAAGCAGATAACTTTATTTGAAGTAAAATGATTTTAAAATTTTTACGAACTTCAGAAAAACTGAACTCCAAAGGTATGAGAGGAAATTAAACATCATATGTTTTCAGAAAGAGGTTTTTTCATTCAAATTTTGCCTTTAAAATTTCAATTTCAGAGAAGGAGTATTATAAAACTCAAGCTTTTCCTGGGTATCATTCTAAATAAAAATTCTATTTTGTAACTTTTATTTTCCCTTCTTAGGAAAATATTTTCATATGCTTTGTACACAGAGTTTTTTTTCTCTAAGTGGCCAAACACAATTTTATATTATTTGCTTTTTTTATATTATTTTAAAATATCATATGCTAGAAATGGTTTTATGCATTCATGAAATTTTATCTACTTCAAAAAAATAAAAAAATAACATGTATAAAAAATAATACATATACATTAAACTTCAGATATTACTGTTGATGTTCTTTGATAAATGTTATCATTTTTTAGAAAAATTCTCTCTTTCATCTCACAAAAATTTATTTTATATTAACATTTTTCATCAAACAATATTAAATTTCTTTTTGTAAATTGCTTTGTAAATAAAGAGAGTATGGATTTTTTCTTTTATTCTTCAGCATTAATAAAATATATTTTAACAAAAGTATTTACACTAGTATTTCTAAATGATAAATAATGAATATCATTTTGCAATGCTTATACTTTTAAGGTACATTAGTACCCTAAAAATATAAAACAATATGTTAAGAATGTTACATTATTTCATTAAATTTTTTAAATCAAAAATATTACTTAATATATGCTATTAATGTATTAAATGTTCAGAACTACTGAATATTTTTCTACAGTTGCTTCAAATATTATTAAATATTTTTATATAATTTAATTGCATGTATTTCAACAAGATCTTATTAATGTCATTTTGTATTCCTTTATAAGCATTTCTGAGAAGCCATTTTATAGCTTTCCTTCGTATGACAATTTATAAAATATATTAAAAAATTCATATTTTATTATGGTGTGAATATTTGTTTTTAAATAATCAGTACATGAACATTTACTTAATGTTATTCATATTACATTTCTGTTAATATGACATATTACTTTTTAAAATAAATAATTAATAATTTAAATAATCATTCAAGTTTTTTAACTCATTTATTACATATGTGATATGTAAATGTCTTAAAAGTGTCCCATATTATTTTTTCATCAGTAAGTCATGTGGACCTACAATTCTCTCATTTTTCTCATATTGTTGAAACACAGTTTAAGATTAGTTATTTATTTGATTGAGTTATCCTTATAAGAAATTTTAAGTATGATTCAATCAAATAATAATTAAGTTTTTTCATCAAAATATGATTAGTTTTACAATCTCTTTCTTCGTTTTATAAAATCCTCTTCAGAAGCAAATTGAGCTAAATAATTTATTAATTTTGTTATATATATTTAAATTGACTATGAAAACATCCGCACTAGAACAAGCTTTCGTGATAAAAAGATTTGTATAAAGATTTATAAAAGCTATTTCATTGTTTAACTGTTCACAATATCCTTATAAAATTACATTATATGTTAGATTTAATTACATAAAAGACACTATAATCAATGTGCATATAAGTAATTGTTTATATGTTAAAGGAATATAAAATGAAGTTAATGAATAGCAAATATAATTAATAAAGCTTATAAGCATTTAAAAAATAATTGACACATAAAATTTATACTGAAAATATTTTGTGCATCACATTTTATATAAAATGACATTCATTTTAATTAACAAAATATGACAATAAACTAAACGTTTCGGTCTAATTGCTTACTACAAACAACTTCTAATTTTTGTACTGTATATTTTATGCCTCAATATTAAGTAAGAGTTTAGTATGTTATATTTCATATATTTTTGATTATATTTTTACCTAATAAAATGCCTTTCCGATAATGATGTAATTAAACGCATATAACTCTGTTAGTTGAGTTGGAATTAATTTTAATTTTTTAGCATGTGTTTTTTCTATTTCTTCTATAATTGTATTGAGAAAGCAACTTGTTAATATAAATTGCTTAATAAAAAGCAATATAGGTGAAATAAAACCATAATATTCCAAATATCTCATAAATTTATTTTAATTGGAATTATGACACTATTTGATTGATTTATTCTTTTTAATACCTTGCTTTTTAAAATCCTTTTAATGAAATTAAATTTTGCCAACAAAATGACAGAAGTATGCTGATTAAAAATAAATTTTTTATTGTTGAAATTCTCTTTAACATTTTAACATTAAAAGAAACAATTTCAATATTTCTAAACACTTCATTAAACATTAGTATAAAAGATAAGTAAAATAAACGAAATGTTAAAAAAAATTAGAGTGTTAGTAATAAAATATAATGAAGATTTTGAGAATTTTACTAATCTTTCATTTATTTTGTTAATTAAGGATTTATTGTTTGGGAATGTAAAATTTAATAAAACATAACGGTTTTCAGAACTGAAATTTGATTTCTCAATATTAAAAATATCATGCAAGAACTTGGAAAAATATAATTTTTTCAAAGTTCTCAAATTTAAAATATTTTACTTTATTTCTATAATAAATTTTACTTAAAAAGTCAAACAAAGATAAATTTGCTTAGTAAAGACATCATATTCTGGTTTTTATTATTTTGAACTGCCTAGATTTTGAACAAATTGGTGCAGGTTATTTCAATAACTATTCAGTTTAATTACAACAATAGTATATGTTACTACTACAAAACTTTAAGCTAAAATATGCATGATGTGGGTTAAAGAAAATAAAAAATATTTTTGTGACATCTTGTATATGAAATCATCAAAAATTAATGTTAAAATATAAATTTATTTTTAAAATAACCAGTCACATGAAAAAATATTAAGATACTGTGACATTTTTAACAACACAAAATAATCTACTTTTTTAATATAAATAATGATAAATATTATAAATTTTTCCTTCCTATATCATCATGTCCATCATAAACAATATAAATGCAGCAGTAATTTGAGCTAAAAAACTTTCCTTTTTTGATAGAAATTCCTGGTGGTTGCACCGCGCAACTAGAACATATGACTTGCGTGAAGAGCAGACTATACAAACATGGCCGGCACTCACTGGCTGTCAAAGGACTGAGTATTTATTATAACTGGGAATTAGTGTTAAGGAGTGTGGGGGAGGGGGGATTTGAATCATCGAGTCATTTTACTTTAAAACAACATGTGGACATTATATCTCCAGTGAACACGTGCTTTCGCTATTTCTGTTTTAGAAAGACTTTTTAGTTTTAGATTTTTCTTTGCGTTTGCTCCCAGGCTAGTACGGACATTTTTATTTAGTAGTATTTTGTGGTTTTAAATTTAATGTAAATCTCTCTCTCTTTTCTCTCTCTCTCTCTGTATATATATATATATATATATATATATATATATATATATATATATATATATATATATATATATATATATATATATATATATATATATGTATGTGTGTATGTTATCGAAAATTGTATTTACGTAAAAGTTTTATTTAAATTTAAAATAAATAATTGCAATATATTTTAACTGTGTATAAATATTTTTTTCTACTGTTTAAATTGAAATAACCTCGCAAAGTGCTAGTAATAGCTGAGGCATTGGCTTTATTTGAAGAACTTTCTTCAGATATGGAATCAGAAATCTCGGTTGATGATAGGGACAAAGAAGAAAATGTGCCATTCACTGCTAATGATAATCTGCAGGTGGAAAGTGATGAAAGATCAGAAGATGAAGACAATATCGATATAAATTTACCTGGTCCTTCCCGAGTAACCCAAATAAAATGGAATAGGAGACAGAAAGTGAAAAAATCGTGTTTCATATATACATATATAATCATCACATTTCCTAACTTAAATATTGCGTGACCAAGAAAATTTGGTGAAATCCTTGATATGAACAAAAATTTCAAATTTGCATGCGTCAAAACTCAATTACCTATTAAAATCCGAGGATACGACATGTTTTTCTACAATTCGTAATCCTTTGTTTGGCAATACCTAGAATTACGTATATTGCAATGATGCTGTAATCACATTCACGCAATTTTCATTTTTTAATATACACTCACTTCCAAAAATTAAGCACGAAGATATAAAATGCAAAAAAATTAACAAAGCTTTGATTGACAGAAAATTCGGCAGGAAAGTAACATATATTTATGCATAAAATAAAAGCAATAAGTATATACAGAAATGAAAACAATATTAATTTTTTGTAAGTTATCAGATAATGACTTAATTATCAGATAATAAGGATTTAAACAGAATTATGTATAAAATGAAAATAAACAGCATAAAATGAAAAAAGGACATTAATAGGGTATGTGATCACCCCTCATCTGTATACAAAGTTTACACCTTGTGACCATGCTTATAATTAGGTGGTCAACCACCACAAAATTAAGCAATAGCCATTCTCCTTGTAGAGTAGTTTCCAGCTATATGAGAGTGGCTGGATGTGGGAAACGTGAAGATACTGCATGGTCGAGAGCATTCCAAAGATTTTCAATGGGATTAAGGTCGGGTGAATATGCTGGCCATGCCTTACGCGCAATCCCTTCACTCTCCAGGTAATCATTGACGATGTCAGCTCTATGGGGACATACGTTATCGTCCATTGAAACAAAAGTAAGGCCAACTGCTGCAGCGTACAATCTCACAGTGGGTTCTAGGACTTCATCTCGATACTGGACAGGCGTCACAGAATCCCGTTTAAAGATGTGCAGGTCGGTGTGGTATCCTAATGAAATCCCTACCCACATCATAATCCTTTTGCCTCGGAATGCGTGATGTTCGGTGATATTTTGGGGCTAATTGCGTGTTCCTTGTTCACGCTATATCCTTATACGCTTGTCATCTTGCACCAGAGCAAATCTTGACTCATCAGTAAACATGACATTGCCCCAGTTACACACAGTCCAATTGACATGTTCCCGGCACCACTTTAATCGTGCCCCTCTTGATTGGACGGATTGATAAACACAAACTCGAGGTACCCCCTCATATGTAATCTTAGGTGCACAGTAGCTGCAGATATCACTTAACCAATGGACGCTGTAACCATAGATGTCGCTCTGCGATTCCGCTGGGCCAAAATCGCAATATATTGATCTTCCGCGTGGTTCGTACCCCTTGGGCGCCAGGCGACGGGCCTTCGGACAATTGTCTGTGTGGTTTGTAATTGTTTCCATAAATATGAAATTGCAGAATGATGAACGCCGAAGAAAAGAGCAATATTTGAAATCGACTGTCCTGCTTCAATGCGCCCCACAGCACGCCAGCACTCAGAATCTTCCATTCGTCTTTTGGAAGTCATAGAAACACGTACGTCTTGAAAACAAATTGTACGAAAGTTTTAAAAACCTTCTCTATCAGCACTTACAATCCACTTCTGTAACCCTTCATAAAGCTGGTATCTTATAAGACTGTCTTTTTTGCAGATTTCTTGACAAGATAGCGCGATTGGCGGTAACCTAATATATTTGCATACTTCCATCTACCTCTGCAGCGATTTTTATCCTCTTACATTTTGATTGGCTTCCGAAAATTAGTATTTTCCTTTCCGTGCTTAACCTTTGGAATTGAGTGTATGATTGGCTTTATTTACTTTCGCTTTTAAATGTGTTGCGGGACAAAATAAATGCACTACTTAAGTCAACAAATGCAATAGTTTCAAGCTATTTTGAATTTACATAGTTTAAATATATAAAAATTTACAAAATAAAATATTTTGTGATTCAAGTATATTATGTGTATTCAGTATATTACATGTAATATAATTACATAACTAGAATTCTCAGCTTTTTGAAAATTATAATTTTTTAAAATAAAAGAAATTGTTGCATACAGGACAAAATATAAATATTAATTTCATATTTTTTGTTTCAAATCCATCTTTCAACAGAAGCTTATCTGATAATTTCCTTACGTACCTTTGCAGAAAATTTACTAAATTCTCTTTATTTATCAACACAAAATTATATTGCATGAAGCAAAATTTATTATGGCATGAAATTGCAATAAATACTCATTTTTCTCACATAATATAATAAAAGATTTTAGAAAGATGGATAGTATTAAGGCGATTTTTATAAGAAGTAATCTACGTATCACGTCATTAAGGCAGGCAGTCTGTAATAATTAGAATTTGTTCTATAACGTAAGGACTCAACTTGACAAAGAATTGATTAGAAACATAATCATATTTTAATATGTCATCACATATTTTCAGTCTGCGTTTCATGTAAAAATTTGGAACATTTACAAACAAGGACACTACGCAAAATAGAAAAAGAAATTAGTAAAAACTATAATAAATAATTATCACTAAGGAAACACTGTACACTGCTTAAAAATAAATTGCATGCAAATTAATCAAAATATAAAAATTTTTAATTAAAATGTACATTTAAATAGCTTGTTTTTCTTTTTGTCTCTCATAAGGAGTCTTATATTTCACAATTACATTATTCTTATGAATAGATTAGAAATTCAACATTTTGTAAAATTACATATATGTGATGTACACACATATATACATATATACATATATATATATATAAATATATATATGTATATATATATATATACATATATATATATATATATATATATATATATATATATATATATATATATATATATATATATATATATATATATATATATGTGTGTGTATATATATATATATATATATATATATATATATATATATATATATATATATATATATATATATATATATATATATATATATATATATATATATATATACAGAAAGGGAGAAGAGGAGATAATTTATAATTTCATAATAATTTTGTGTGTTCTTTGATATTTTTAAGTATATATATTATAGTATTTACTTTAAAATAAAATTAAATTTAAAACAGAAAATTTAACTTTTGTCATTTATAACCATGTTAAAGATCGATTTTCTAACAAAAAAACGATTCATTTTTCTTGTCCCCGTTTAAAAGGAGGAAAATATAGTTTCTTTAGTATCACAATGACTAACAGCATCTTTTTCCATTTTTATACTAAAATATTCATACATTTTATGAACAAAAAATTTTCTTTTCAACAATGTTTGAAAACAACTTACTGATATGCCACTTCTACAATAATATAAAACATATGGGTTGGCATTCTAAATTTATTGATTGTGGTAATTGATTATAAATTTTACACTTAACTCATTTAACATACAAGTATCATTTTAAGTTAAAGAAATCATAGTTGTTATACAACGCGGTGTAAACATTTTTTCTTGATAAGATAAATATTTCATTATATATGAAATATTTTCCACAAAAATTATATAAAATATATATAACTAAACATATTTTGTAAAATCAATCTCAGATATTAATTTGAAGTTTCGATAATGAAGATATAGAAACTAATATAAATTTTTGTACATATTTATAAGTGTAAAAATAAAAGCAATGCTATTTCTTCACTTTTCAGTATTTATTTGGCAATTAATACAAATAATTTTCTTAGTAAAATTAAATAATATAATGTCATTTATAATTGTAGTTATTTCCTATAATTCTGTAGTTTTCCATCTATTTGTAACATTATTATTATCAGATTTGTGAAAATGGATGTGTCTCATAACTGTTATAAAGATATCTACCAGAACGATATATTTTTGATTCTTATGATAAGAAACCTCATTTTATATCATCCTTTCATTTTTAGCTTCAATAAATTATTCTTACAAATTATTTGTCTCAATAAACTTCTCAACATAATTTTGCAAACTTTTGATTTATATAATTACATATAACATCATAAAATTTTTTTATTTATTTTTAAGAAGTTTTAAATGAAGTAAACTTTTTAATACATATTTTCAATACTAAACTTACATAACACAATTCTTCAGAAACAATCCACGTTATGCAAAAAAATAAGGCATACATTTACTTTCAAAATTTACTGAGGAATTTATACTTGTATACATATTAAAAATGATACATTCTTAAGTTGGTTTTCATAAAACTTTAAAAATTGCTTCTTTCAAATGAACAACACTAAGTAATTTTTCATATACCTGAGAAGCAATTTTTAGGAAACAAAATTGTCTTTAAGTTACAAACTTTTGTACTTAGATACATTTTCATAAATGGATGCCATCAATAATTTGATTGTGAAAACTAATACCTCTCTTTATTACTGAAAATGGCTCATCTATAGTCACAACGGCTAAATGTGCATGATACTTTAGGTACTCCTATTTTAAGTATCATAGATTATGATAAAAAAATATGGAAGATATTAACCTAGTCTTACATTTTTGAGAAGTTATATCTTGTTAGTGGGAAAATGGACCTTAAATAATTGTGTACTGGGACAAGAAATAGAGTGATTTATATATAAATTTAAGTATATTGAAATATTTTTAATTCCATTGCCTTAAACAGGAAAATGATAATTTTGTTCCAGTTTCATATGTTAATTATCTCTATTTGTTACACTAAATTAGAATTTATTGTTATTTACCTAAAACGCGTCATTCCAAATGAAGTGCTTATGTATTCATTTTACCTGTGAAATGTGTTAAAGAGGAGATAAGCAGTTTCTAATCTAAGTATATCATCTTAAAATGGTCATGTATTTGTTTTAACAAGTACTTCCACTATAACTCATAGAAATAAAGCAATAATTAGTTCTAAAATAAACCGATATCAATATTTATTCTCATCCTTAAACTTAGAACTCAAATAGGGGATACATTAGTACGCATACAGCTATTAGTATAGGTAATGATGTTTCACACACAATTACTTTGAAGAAAAACGCTTTAAATACAATATAATAACCCATTTTTAATTATAGCTGCTTTTTTGAATTTTAATCTGTTTTGATTCCAAGTTTTAAAATTGTGGTAGTTTTAAAGTTTAAACAGGAAGATCACCCACAACTAGTACATTTCAAGCATATTTCTATCACTAATTTAAATAAATGTATTTTAGAATTGGAAAAACACAAATGTAAGGAATAAAAATTGCTAAAGAAAGAGAATATATCAAATTAATTTTAACTTAACTAAAAAGTCTAATCTATAGACCTTGTACATAACATGAATTTAAAAATTTACAAAATAAGTGGAATTTAATATTGCAATAAAAAAAATTGAAACATCTGAAACGTTGCTTGGAGGATTATGTATTCAATAACAAATAAAATACATGAGTAAATTTATGAGTAAAACAATGAGAAATATGTAAGTATATACAAAGAGAGAAAGAGGGGTGGTATTCAAGATAATATAAACACCTTAGACTTATGAATAATCTTTTATTAATAAGGTATAAGACCGCATTTGTCATGTAACACAACCTAGATTCACCTAGAAATAGTTCCATACAATTACTAAATATAGCTTAAAGGACTTAACTCCACGGAAAACTAAAAAGAATCTGAGTGATATCCTTGTGGAAGTCAAAGATTTCGTAATTAACACTCTGAAATGTATCATAATGGATAAATTATTTTAAGATTTGTCACTGTGCAAACACAGGTAATTGCTTAACTTCGTCTTGTATTTATCTAAAGATGACTGTATGAGCTCCGCTGCATGAATAGATGCATTATCATCATGGGAAATTCAATCGTCTACAGGAAACAAAATTTACATCATACAATGGACCTGGTCAGCTAAAACTTTTTTATACACCTTCAAAGTGATTTTTCCATTCAGGGTTACCATTTGTCTTACAAGAAACTAAAACTGGATTGCTCATATCAAGATTTATCCATCTCAGTTCTGGAAAGGAAACAACTATGGGTATAATCTTGTGAAAATGTCCTCAAAACATGAACTCTCCCTGTTAAAAGGGAAAGTGTAAAAAACGACTTGTCAGACCATATTAGTTTCTTCCATATATCAATCGACAAGGTTTATAATTATGACACTACATACGTTTGACATTAGCATCTGGTACATGTTGTCGGGAAATTATTGTTTTGTAGTAAATGCTCTGTCTATGAAGATGCCTTGTAATTCTTATAATTGACATTGGAGAATTCACATGCTAAATAAAGTCTGTGGGCATTTCTGCGGCTTGCATTTTAGACACCAAAATCTCCTTCAATACCCATTAGTGTATCCCAATGTCCTATCGCTTAATGAGTACACTGTTATCACCCCACCTAAAATGTGTGATGTTTCGGTCACATTTGGTCCAGCTAGTCAGAGGATTGCAATTTAGCCTCTGAAAATCTGAGAGGTCTGTCATTTTACACTTTGCAGAAACACAATAATTTTTCCTCACATATAATAACTCACTGTAGCATTTAAGTAAATTATTTTGTATTCTATATTTAGCAGATAAATTTGTTTCGTTAATAATATGCATTTTAACAGAAAGTTTTTGTCTAAATGAAGTTTTTAAGATATTTCTACTAATAAAATAATTATTTTATAACTGCTGTCAAAAATAAGTTTGTAAATGAAATGTATGAAAAAAATGCATCATAAATATTATTAATTTTCAATATAATTTGTTTAATTTAACTTATTATTTTTCATTGCCTTTTTTGGATATAATTAGAAATATTTACTTGTTATAAGTAAAATTAATTTACAATTTTAGTAACAGGAAAATGAACATAATGTACATTTCTTTTTATTCATCCCATGTTCATTTAATGTAATATTACTTTTTTTACATAATTTTTAGCTTATTTTTTTGATAGAAATTTGTCGCTTATGTAAATATAAAAATAAGTTAATAGCCATGTTTAGATTTAAAATATTTTTTTAAAAACAACTCCTATTATTAATATTTTTACAATGCTTATTTTAAATTAAATTTTTTAACACATTCTAAAAAATGGATCTTTAGTTGCTAAAATTATAAGTATGTAATTTTTGACATTTTATTAAAAATGATTTATTGTAGAATGGTAATAAAACAATGCAAACATTTAGATTATCCAATCATTTTTATGTGAAATAATATATGCCTCTTTATGTGATGTAATGTATGATGTGTTTAAAATTTAATATGCGTACCCTGTGTTGCTAGTAAGATTAAGTTTTCTAAGACTTCTGAATTCTTCAGTTTTATACATTTTCTATTTGACAAATTATAATTGATTGATTAGTTTCTTAATATACGCTTATTTTTTTTTCTACAGTCAATGCAAATCACAATAGGAATAACAATATAAATAAGATTTTTTAAAAACAACAATAAATTGCTGAATAAGAAGAAATTATGTTATAGACATTTGCATTTGTGTTTCTGTAGGGAAAAACTGAACTTTTTCTTAATTTATTCTACCATGAGATATTCACTTTCAAAGATGAGTCTCTTTGACAAGTAGTAAATTATTGCTACTGAAAACATCTTAAAGAGTTTTATCAATTTATCCACTATATTTATTGCTATTGTTACACCAACATACCTTACTGTACCTAGCCTACAATTGACTTTTCAGTTTATAGAGGCAGATGGATAGGAGTTTTTATAATTTAGAAGAATGTATCAAGCAGAAGACATCCTAATAATTGACCTGCCACTAACAGAAGTATCACTAAACAAGGAGGACATTGAGACCACCATTAATTTAACAGCCCCAGACAGCATTGGTGAACACAGATTAAGCAGGGATTAGAACTCATCATCTTCCCAAAAAGAGAGGGAAGTATCTTGGCAATCATTAGTTTTGTGAAAAAGAGTCATATTGCTTATGTGACTTTATATACACTTCTAAGTATAGCGCATTTTTATTTTTAGCATGATCAATAAAAGTGAAAATATTCCTTTTAAATAGATTAAGAAAAAATTATTAAAATAATTTTTGTTTCTCAATTGGGTGGACAAATACAATCCTTAAAACTCAAATCTCTGAATTTAGAATACATATTTAATTAATTAAATATACCTTTGAAAATCTTCAAAATCAGAATTTTAAATTTGTTTTAAAATAGTATTATGAAAAATAAATTCAAAACTATTCAATGAAAAGAAAATATATCAATGGAATTTATGTACTTATAGGATATATTTATTTGATAATTAATGGAATTGACTTTATTTTTTATATAAAGAGTGAATGGTTTATAATTTTACTAAGAATTCATTTAAATGAAAGGAACTGAATAGTTATCGATGTATTTGATCTTTAATTAACTATGTTTTAATAGTTTTTCTTAATAACTATTAAAACATAGTTAATTACTGATATGTCATTTCAAAATGAGAATTCTTATGATTTTAAATTATTTATACTATATATAAATAAATTCTGATAAAACAAGCCTTCTTGTTTTTTACAGCTTATGAGAAATATTTCTAAAGAAATGCGTAAGTTATGAGATCAAAAATATTTTAATTTAAAATCCAAGAAATATTGCTTTTTTAATAATAGTCAGCAATATCAAAACCAATAATTTCTTAGAGTTGATAGAAAATTGCCTCAATACTGCATTGAATTACTCTTTCCAATTTGTATTATATTTCTATTATAGTATTTTTTCCTATTACTATTAGACTTAAAATTATTTCTCTTTTTAAATATTTCAAGCAGTATTTATAAAATAATGAATGATAATGAAGACATTGTTAAGAATAATGTGTTTGACGAGAAAAAAAACAATTTATACAATTTTATTTTTTGTTGTGATTTACTTTAAACACACTTTTAAATTATGCTAATTTATTATAAAATAGTATATTTCTTGAAAATACTAATAAAAATAAATTATTAGGCAAATGAATCATTATTCGATCAATAAAATTATTCGCTATAGTTAATTACTTATACCTGAATGATTTTTAAAATAAACTAATTTTAAACATGTTGTTGCGCTAGAAAAAGAAACGTAAAAGATAATTGGAGAAATAGAAAACATTTAAAATGATAATTAAAAATTAACAATCTATGACACAAGATTTTAAAATAAACATATTACGCATATTTGAATTTAGAATATAAAATCAAATATTAAAAAAATTCCATACATTATTTATATTGCGAAAATAAACGAAAAAAAATTCAAGAAAATTCATTACATTTTAATTATTTGATAATATTTAAAAGCAATAATTTTTCCACGGAAAATACATTTCCACAATTCTATATAATTTCTCTTTCAAAACTTAAATTACATATTTTGATAAATAATCTAAACAGTACTCCGTAAATAACATTTTGACATATTCAAGAAGATTTAAAAATGATAACAATGAACAATGGTATGTTCCGAATGGCAATATAAATAAATGTTTTCAAAATATAATGATAATTCCCATTATAATCATTAATCAAATTAAATTACAATGACTGCAATACATTTGTCATTTTAAAATATTTCTTTTTAGACATCACAAACTTTAGGTCAATTACAATAGTCATCATTTATTTAAATTAGTCATAGGCATAATAAGTGATTGTTTTTCTATATATTTCGCTCAATTCCAATTTTTTGTAGTTTAATCTCAACTGAATTTTTTATAGTATGTCAACACTTTATTCCCTATGACAAATCAAAATATATTCTAAGCAAAGAAATCTTGTGATAAACTCAACTAAAGAGCAACTTTTGTTATCTGCTTCTTTTTTTCCATCACGACAAACATCTAACGGAGGAAAAGATTCAATTTCTCTCAGGAAACATAGCGTTCCTATTACTTTAGGACGTGGAAGGAGAAGATGCGTAAGAAAAAACTATGGAATAGAGAAAATGACACTTTGAGAATATTACTTCAAGGTGGTTACATAATTTTGCTTGATAATTCTAAAGTAAAAGGTAATCTCTTTAAAAAGTCACGTAAGATATTCTATCAAAGCAACTATTTTAAAGTACTAGCATTTCTTAAAATTTGTATTAAAATAATAATATACTGCTGGAATTAATAAAAGCTGAAAACTTCAAATTAATGCAAAAATTTATATGCTACAATATATATATATACATATATATATATATATATATATATATATATATATATATATATATATATATATATATATATATATATATATATATATATATATATATATATATATATATATATATATATATATATATATATATATATATATATATATATATATATATATATATATATAAGCGAATTTTTCAAAATGAGTTTACTTAAACTATATTCAGATTCATTTAAGCTCTTATACTAAAATGCTTATTAATGTATTTTGTCAACAAATATCAAAATCCTCCTATTTTTGGTACGTAGAACTTAAAATAAACGAATTATACATTTATGTTGATATTTTGTAATATATTTTATAGTTATGATGATATCTTGTCTTAAAAATACTTTATTTATTAGATATCAAATGATTTTCTATCTTATTTTATTCAATGAAAAACATTTTCCACTTTTAGAATTTTAATCAACAAAAAGTGTGTTCTATTTACAGAAGACAAATTAATTTTAGAGCAAATGGGAGATTTGGCATTATGTAGTAAATACCTTAACTGAGAAAATCTGTTGAGTGCTTAATGTTATAGCCTTCTAGGAAGATTTTTTGGGGATACTTAGCAAAATTCCCTTGTAGCAACGAAAGAAACCTGGAAAACTTCCAGGCACACATTATGCAAAAGAAAAGAATCATCCATCTCCCACTGTACAACAGTGGCCGAAACCAAAACTGAAACCTACCATTCTGATGAGCATTTTCAAAACATTAATCAATACAGTATGGAAAAATTCCTTCAGATTCAAGAAATTTTTAATTTCGTAGATCAAGATAAAAGTGTCAAAATTATAAATTTCCAGCATTTTGTAATAAATGAATAGTTGGAGAAACTAATTATATTCAGTAAATATTATAGAAAAATATACTGAATATATATATATATATATATATATATATATATATATATATATATATATATATATATATATATATATATATATATATATATATATATATATATATATATATATATATATTATATATATATATATATATATATATATATATATATATATATATATATATATATATATATATATATATATATATATATATATATATATATATATATATATATATATATATATATATATATATATATATATATATATATATATATACTTTTGATTTTAACAATGACATCCGTATATTTTTAGATAATATTTAATCAATAACTAAAGTTTTAATAAAATTGCATTCCATTGAATGCCAACTGTATCTCTTCTCTTTTTTAAGCAAATAATAATATAGAATTTTATTAAATTATAATTTGTAATATGTTAACATACTATTTGAAAATATCTAATTACTTTTTCTTTAAAAAACTATTGAAACTATCTATTAAAAATATCATAATATGTTAGAAAATATGCTGGAATTGTGTTAGAAAAATATTTTAGTCTCTTGGCTTCTTTACTTATTCCGTGAATTCTAACTGTCAAAGTAAATACTTAAATGTCTTCTGTATTTCTAAGTTGAATCTACTTTCGTCAGTCGAAAAACAAAAATTTTGATATACAAATGCTTGATTCGGCCTATCGTTACTTATTCATTTGAAACGTGGACATTGACTGAGAAGGACAAAGAAACCATCTCCATTTTAGAAAAAAACTTTAAGAAGCATATTTGTTGGAATAAAATGTGAGAATACATGGCGAAGAAGAACTAATTCTAAGCTCTATAAACTACATAAAGAACCAGATATTGTTAAATTTATCTCAATACAGAGATTAAAATGGGCCGGACATTTGAGCCGGATGAACGACAATCGGGTGACAAAAATATTTTCTTGGCTCGCCTTATTGATAAGAAGAGGACGACCGAAACTCCGATGGCGTTACTGCCATGAAAACGACCTAAAAACACTAAAGTGACAAACTGGATGACCTTGTCCAAAAATAGGGAGTCCTGGTATACACTTCTGAGGAAGGCAAAGGCCCTCCCTGGGCTGTCAGGCCAATGAAGAAGAAGAATTTCTAGGTTGGGCATACATAGCTAAGACTTGTTTTAGCGGTTATAGATATTTATTTTTAAGTTGTACATACCTATATATTAAGTTTTTAAGTTGTATAACTTTATCGTTTATGGTACCTCCTTACGTACCACTGTCTTACATTGAAGGCTTGTTTTTTCTGCTTATCTCAAATTTCTTTTCAATCCCTTCATTTTTTAAACGTCAAAAGATCCAAATCTCCAAAACTGAATTATGATTTTCTGCATTATTTGGTTCCTTGATCAAGTGAACCTATGATGTAATCTATGTCTATGCCTTATTCTGTAAATATGCCTTATTTTTCTTGTTGTCTAAAATTTTGATAACCGTTGAATACTGAACGGCTGCAATGAATAGAAAGAAACTGACATCAAAATCTTATTTATTATTTAAGCTGCAAATAATTTAGTTGTTATTATGGAATTCTTTTTCTTAATGATGGATGTTTCATATTTGAATTCAAGGTGAACTTTTTCTCTTCTCTGGTAATCTATAGCATCAGATTTACAAAAGGCAAATTAAAAATTGATAACCTTATTAAAAAACAAAAAGGGTAAAAGGAAACTAACAAAGGGGAGAAGTGGAATAAACTACCGGCGTATTTTAAATGCAGTGACAGGAGATGTCCAAAAAAATTTATCATTTTCATGTGAATTCTACAGTAATTTAAGCTTATGATAGATTATATTATTCTCAGATGTTTTGAAGTGTTCTTAAAAATAAATGCTTATTTATAGAAAAATCTCTATCATTTATAATTGTAAAAAATATTTTACAGCTAGAATACAGAATATTTAAAAAGTTATAATATTCGAACATTATATCATAATTATAATTGCAAAATTATCATTACGACAATACCTTAATCTATTGCAATACATGTATGACTACTGTTGGTTGCTCACTTGTTTCTTATAGGTAGATGTGATTTATTTGAAAATATCGTGATTTTAGAGAAATTGTTTTCTTCAAAAGCTTTGAATGAGCTAAATATACCATTAAATATTATTGAAACAGAAATCTTTTTTTATACCGAAATTATCAGTTAACAAGAAAATTGAAACCAAATAAGCAAGTTTCAGTTTGCAATTTTTATTTGTGTGTGTTAACCGTTATATTTTTCGTGATTTTATTAAACCTTAGATTTCTATGTCTCCAAAAATATTAGCATTTAATATATACTGAATTAAAATTATACAGTGTCATTTTACAATTTCAATAATATAACGCTATAAGTTTATAGTTTATTTGCTTTAAAAATATATTATTTTATGTACAGTTTATTAAATGTTAAAAAAAAATTATAAAACAGAATATGCTTATGTGTTATTTATATAAAGTTTATTTTAAGACTTTATAATAAGAGTAATATTTATTTATGAAGAAATTATTTAATTCCATTTTGGTTTTTATTAGAAATCCATGCAATCACCTATTCCCTTTTCTGATTAAATTTATCTTTAAGAAGATTATTTATTGTTGAACTTGCATGAATCAACTGTTTCTATTGAAATAAAATCTACTTTTATGTTATAAATACTGTGGCGATTTAAATTTATTCCCCATCTTTTCAATTCGATGAGAATAATTATTTTAAAATTTGTATTTTCGTTTTGCAAATTAAAGTATTAATTTTTCAACAAATAGTATCGTATTCATAAAATGTTTGTTTATATTATTATAAATATCTAGGTTGAAATAGTATGATTCAATTTTGAGGTATTTAGAGCTTACAAAAGGAAGATTTTATAAGAACGCGCAGCAGTCTGTATTTCTGTGTGTTTCATTAGAAATAAGAAAATTTTCTTACATTTCTGAACATAAATATTTTATTTCCAAAGCATTTTATATTTTATTTTGAAGATTTTCTTTGATTTCTGTATAAATATATCATTTTACGATATATTAAACTGTTTTTGGTACCTATTTACAGGTATTCATAACGCAATTGTGTGTAAATTATAATGTATTTTTTTGTATACAGCCTGTGCTTAAATAGTACAAAACAGCACAATATCCAAACACAAAGTATTTATTTTTCATACTCTTATAATATAATTTTATATTACCTGTGAATGTTTCTATAAATATTTAATAAAACCAAATATACTATTTAGTTAAGATACTATGCTTGGTACATAGAGTAATAAAAAATTTTTAATTATAACAACATGATGAAAGATACAGTAAAAGTTTCCTTGAATCATTCATATCAAATCTCTATTCATTTAATAAGCTTTTTTTAATAAGCCCAAAGCATGTATTACTTTTTTATTGTTGAAAATTGTATATTCTATGTGAACTATTCTGTGATAAAGCATTATTTATGTTTTTACAAATAACACGTGTTCATCATTGAAAGCTTATACTTATCTTTTTAAAAGATATTTTATATTTATTTATATTAGATGTTCCAACTTCTTAAAAAAAAGCACGTCTATATTTCATATGCTTATAAAATATATTTCATATTTCTGAATATATTTCATATGTGTATAAGCAAAAATTTAAGCATATTTAAAAATAATTTGAAATATTACGTAATTTAGACCTTTGCATCTGTCAAGCATTTTCTAATCATATTTATCTTATGTCACTGACACTCATTTTTACTTTTCAATGATGTTAATAACTCATATATCATTTTAGAGCTTGGGTTACGTAAACTTATGTTTTATTCATGTTTTCTTGGCACAAAAAATATCAAAGATTTTTCTGTTTGTATTTGGTCTTTTAGATTTGTTGTTTAAATTGTAAACGTGAAATGTCGTATTTTAATTGTGAAAAATATTTTTTTTTACTTTTATATAATAATTAGCCTTTACTCCTTTGAAAAAATACATTTTCATTTATTCGACACATTTAGAGAAATCCTCATTTAATCTTTTATATATTTAAAATAATTAATGAATTTTCAATATTTAAGAAAAATTTAATATTATTAAAATCAAAATTTAAAAAATCTTTTAATTATTTATCAGAACTCTAAAAAGCATTCTTAATGACATTTATATTAATAAAAAATTCTGCATATTATTAAATTTAAAAATTTTTTAAAAGTGAAAAGTTTTTATATTAGAAGCTGCTTCACACTTTAGCATAAAAATAATATATGTGTTTGCCTTCTTTCTTGACTTTTTCTGATCTACTTGAAGTTTTTAGAACGAAAAGATATATTTTGGAACAGTGAGTTTTAATCATTATGAACATGTTTTAACTTCCAAATTAAAATAATGGATTCCTCTTTTTATTTTATTTGTCTCAATTCTCAATAAAAAAAACAGTATTTTATTTGTTAACAGTTTTATAAAAATATTTTTGACACTAGAGAAATTTTTACTTTTTCATTAGAATCTTCTTTGAAAGAAATTTGAAATACGTGAGCAGAAATGTTGCAATTCTTAAGTTAAGTAGAAAGATGACAAAAACATTTCATATTTTATCTGCAAAAAATTTTTTGATAATTTAGAATTTGTTCAATTTTATCAGAAACACCTCTTCTTTATGGGAAATTGTTTCATTTTTCAAGAGTTGCTGCTATAAATAAGAAGAAAAATGGCAAAAAAATAAGGAATTTTAAATAAGAAATTTCTAAAGAGATGTTAAATATTTTTTAATAATTTAACAATTATTAAATGTAATTTTTTTGCTAAAACTATATTTTTAAAAAAACACCCATTTCATTTGTAAAAATTCTACATTTGAAAAACAACTTTTATATTATTTACTATATAAAACTTAAATAATTCAGGTAAAATGTGAGTATTAATAAAATTAATTTTTCAAAGCGTAAAATTTATTTACATAATTTATATACATACATATATATATATATATATATATATATATATATATATATATATATATATATATATATATATATATATATATATATATATATATATATATATATATATATATATATACATATAAATTTAAATTAAAATATTCCTACTCTAAAAAACTATATATATGTAATGCAAAATTAAATTCTTTTAAGAAAACAAGTTCAGATTAATGTCATGGTCATAAATAAAAAGAATGCATTCAAAATATTAATGATTTATTTCTCTAAAAATTAAATTTTTAAAATCAAACTAATATTATCAATCCCATTAATTTTCCATTGCGCGTGTACTTCTTTAAATATTTCAAAATATTATCAATTATTTCTCAATATTTATTATTGTTAAAGGTAAGGTGTATATTTTATTATTTATTTTTCGACTGCCAATGAAGTTGTTCATTAACATCATTAATATAAACAATGAACTTTTTTCCAAATACTCCCATTTAAATGTATCATTAGAGTGGCTGCGTTTCGTGACATGAGAACTTGAAATCGTTGATGCAGTATTGACATCATGCTTTAGCTGATTAAAATTGAATTATACTAAATAAAAACATGGATTATGACATGTATATACATTCATTAATGGTTATAGAAACAAAACATATTGATAAACGGCAAATCTGCCATATAATCCAGGATGTTGTGGTGAACTCGGAAATTTTAGAAGAATTCAGATTCGTTTTTTAAATAATTCAATGACAGAGATAAATTCAAAACAAAAATACAATAAAACTTAATAATTTATTTTAATAACTTAATTACAAGAGAAACTTATCATACATAAGCATATACTCATTAAATAAACAACTATTTAACTTATCATCTATCTATCAAATACACTTCGTAATATATAGAAAAAAATGTAAATAAATACAAATACAATCAATTAATTGTATCTAATTATACTGTGTATTATGTTACTAATTACAGAATGTTAATCAAAAGTACTTACTATTTATGCATTAATTTATGACAATATTATATTTTAGTATTTATCAAATGCTTGTATTATCATTATTATCATAATAATAAACCAACAAGCAATTTTTCTTATTCCAAAATAATCTAAGCATTTCTATTCATGCACTTATCAATGCCTCATATTACTAAAACTGTTTCAATACTCTATTACATCCTTTTCATAAAATTTATTTTCAAATATTTTAACTTAAGAATTTCAAACGAGTATAAAGTTTTATAAACACAATTTGCTAATACACTTCAACCACTTTGACTCAATACTGTATTTGTTAATTCAATATTATTTATGCTTTATCTACTCTATATTTGTTTGATTAACTTAAAAAAATAATTATAATTATCTTGAACTCACTCTGTCTTCAATCCTTGCTCCCTTTAATTCTTAGGTGTCAGATAAAATTATTTCTAAAAGACCAAAAAATTTATGTATTCAGAATCAAAATAACTCACGGCACCAAATTATGTGCTCTTTGTCTGCAAAAATGGTCACAGCACCAAATTATGTGCCGTTGTCTGCACAAATGGTCAGAGTACCAAATTACGTGCTATTTGCCTGAGAAAAATAGTCACGGCATCAAAATTTGTGTGCCAAAATTCAAAACAAATATAATAAAACTATATAATTTATTTTTGGTAACTAAATGACAGTATAAATTTACATTTACAATCAAAACATTCTTGATTAAGTAATTGAGATTCTAATATTATTTTTTGTTTTATGATAATTACACATTAATATATCATAACTGAGTGTGACCAGACGGACGAGGAACGAGAGATCAGACTCACCCCTTTCAGAAGTTCCCTATCATCTATGGCATTAACGACTCAGGATCTCGTTTTGCTTACTAATTACTCATGAGCTCTGCCTCTTCTTTCTGGTATCTCTCCTCAGACTTTACCGTCTCTTCTGTTCATCTATTTGTCGGACATCTGCAGCTCCATTCAGGAAAGTCGAGGCAGGGCTCCTACTGGACAGGGCAGTTATACTCCATTTACAATTAACATCTTTTTATCTTCTTATGCTCTATGAGGACCCAATCCTCAATTGTGGACTCCTTTTCTATGTCGGGCTTCTCTGGGGCTTCTGTGTCCCTTCTCTGTGTTTTGATGCAGTTTTTAACTCTTCATAATTCTCGTCTTAGCTCCTCCTCTTTACACCATTGGTTTTCCAAAGTTCTATAGTTCCTTCTATACTTCTATGAAATAAGTCAGAAATCTCTCCCCCTCAATCCCGACTGGTGAGATTTACAAATAAAACATATCATAAAACATATATTTTCCTTGCAATTTTCTCCAGATCACTCATCCCTTCCGAAAGGAAAAATTTATTCTTTTATTGCACTTGTTTCATTGTGCCAATTTTTATTACATCCTTTCCTTTATATTATTACCGTTAGTTTGAAAAGAAAAGACGAAACTCTTAAATTTAAAGTGCAATAAAAATACACCCACCTATTTTTTCAGAGTTTGGTTATGTCGTATTTCACTACGACACAGGATGCCAAATTTTGAGCTTGAGGATTTTTGGCGAATTATTTTTTATGAATCTTACAATCTGGTTTTTATAACGTCATAGATATGGAGATCTATAAAAATTATGCTGAAAATTCAATTTTGTTAATCCTAGTATTTACGTCATCAAGTTCGTTACAATACTTAAACATATCTTCATCGTCGGAAAAATTCAGAATTTGTAATCTTGGATTATACTTTATCTGTGCCCGATATATATTTAAATGTTATACATTATACTAGTAAAGAGAGAGAAAAACAAAAAAGTGAGCTTTTCAATATCGAATGATAAATGATGTAACTCTAAGTTATTCCTGATTGAATTGGGCCAAGTTATCATTCTCAGCATCATCATCCTTTATTGGGGAGCTTAAAAGCATCAAACACTGTCACTTGTTCAATCTCCTAGATTTATTCATGGCGCACATATACACCTAGTCATTTGAAGTTGGATAGCTTCTGCCAACTCTGGAACTGATTTTAAAGCTACATTCATTCAAGTGAACTTTTGTAGCTGTAAGCATTTCAATTCATTTCCACAAATTTCAAGTGAATGCGCAAGTTAAATTAGACGTACAGTATGCATCAAAATATGCAATTAAAATATACAGTGCTGAATGACAGTATGCAATAAAAATATACAGTGCTGGAATAAAAAGATGAACAAAATTGCATTATTTATCATTTGTGAGTTTAATTCTCCATAAAAGAACTTTATTTATGTGCTACGCACATACAATCATACTCTAATAATTTGTTATTTTGCCACGGTACGCGGAATGTAAGTGGTCAAACTGTTCACGTTTTAGGCAGTGTTCTATTGTTCACTTAAATTTTAAAATATATATTTGGAAAAAGTTGCTTCAAAGTGGTGCGAAAAGAGAAGATTTGTTCATGTAATACAGGCACCATTCTTGGTGAATCTTCTCACCTGAATACATTCTCCTTTAATATTTTCCACAAATATCCACCTGTTGGTATAATATCAAAGGAATGGATCAGGTATGAACAATCAACTGCATGAAAACACGTGCGTAATTCTTCAAGTATTTCTGTTAATGCTGTACACGACACGTACGTGAAATTTCGTAATAATCGACAGCATAACTATATTATTTGGTACCTTCTTATTATTCTTATTATTACATAAAAGAAGATGATGATAATGAAATTGTTGTTTACAAAAGTTACAATAAATATTATTTTAAAAGACAACAATTTCTCCCTACTTTGGAAATAATTTTAAATGATTATTTTTCAGAAATAAAATAAAAGTTAAATTTTAACTAAACAGAAACATGTTCATGCATTTTATAAAATAAAAGAATTGCTTATATAAAATATACCAAATTTAAAACGATGATACAATTTTTTCATGCAGTTATTGAAACAATCATTTAAATATATGTTTCTTTAGTAAATACGAATATAAGAATAAAACACAGACAAAAAGAAAAATGTTTAAATTTCATAGACTATATATGCAGCAAAAAATCAAAAAGAACTCAAATAATTCTTTACCTATATTTCCAAAGATATTTTTTATTCATGAGTTTCAAATAATATTTTAATGCAATTTCAATTTAAGAGAATTTGACAGACGTCAACCAATAATTTTGTTATCTACAAAAGTACACTACAGCTGTATAATACAGGATGCGAAATTCTGAATTTCTTGGAGACTAAGAAATGTTGCCATAAATATTGCCATGTAATATTGTGATGTCTCGAGAAGACGTAAATACTAGGGTTGCCAAAGTAGAATTTATTTTAGGTCTTCATCTCTATGGTGTAATAAAAACCAGTTTACCAGATAATAAGAAAATCAGACAAATAACCACCAAACACAGAATTTGGCATGCTAGATTATACAGCAGCTGAATTTCTACCAAATTTATTTCATGGAGTGTCTCTTATCAGTAATATTTTTTCTTATATTACCAATTAAGAAATCAATATTTAAAAAAAAATAATTTACATATTTACAGAATAATTATTATAAATCTTAAAAAAATTAAAAGTATTTTTCAATATAAAATGAGATTAATAAAATAATTGCCCTAAATTTGTAAAACAAATTGTTCAACCTAATAAAAATTAATTTTGATTAATGGACTGTAAAATATATTTATATAAAATTCTTAGAAATGGAAATTTTACATTGAAATTTATATATTTATAAATTTCACTTATTTTTTTATATTTTTGTTTATGCAATTCCCTTAAAATGTGTAGGTGAATTAAGCATCCATCTACACATTGTAAAGGAATTGCATAAACTTAACATCTGAATCAAAACTGTGACAGCAAAACCCTTCAGATTGAGTAGACTCCTTTGGTAGATCGGTTACACCTCATACAATGTGACAAAGAACATAAAACCTAGAGTATGAATCAATGGAAACAAGAATTTTTCCAAAACAATTCAGTTTCTTTTCATTGGCAGGTTTTATCTCCATATTGTTTCCACCCTGCGTGAAGCATAAGAAATGTTTTGTAATGATTTTTGACTTCGTCTCTTGGTATAGTGTAGGTTGTCTTGTCACTTTACAAAGATAAATCACTAGTACTGACAAACCGATTGTAACCAATGAGCAAATATTGTTTCTGTCTGAAAACTGCACTTACCAAAATAGTTATCGTCCAATTCACAAATGTCAGGTTGCTCAGTCATGGTCTTAAGAACATTAGACTTTTTTCAATTACATACATTCTATGTATTGCTCCCTTAATGGATTCAAACATTACAGAATCTCTGCGGTCTGTTCATAAGAAACGCCCCCCCTACCTCATCATCCTTCGGAAAAAAAATGTCTCTTCTTATGTGTCTCTTATAATGAGATGTCTCTTATAACGAGACATTATAATGAAAAAATGTCTTTTATAATGAGTTAAAGCATATTCTTATAGAAAGGAATAGTACATTTAACTTAACGCAATGCACAAGACTTCCATTTTAAGACATATTAAGTGGAATTAGTTACCAAAACTGTTCTATTCCCATCGTTGCTGCTTTAACATTTTTGGTCCGGGATTCCCATTTTCATAAATAACCAAAATACAGAAATAATTAAACGAAAAAATATAACATTATTTATGATTTAATATTAACAAATAATTTTTACTGCATATTTAATGCAGTGCTATTAAATGCATATATTCAATTAAAATTATAAAGTAGTAATTGAGGTAAAAATATTACAGAACATGAAAGAAAATTTCTTTGTTTTTGTCACTATATATCGGTGTTTTAAATAAAAAGGGGCAATAAATTAAAGGTGACTAAAAAAACTATTTTCATATATATTATTATGACATAAGTTTGTATGTCATAAATGAATTTTATAATTACCATATAAACAGTTAGTACACTAAAAGACAATATTTCAATAAACCTGAACAATATGTACTTTAATGACTTATCAATAAACTGTGTTTTTATAAGAAACAAAACACAATAAAGTTCATGTAATTTTATTTTTAATATAAATTACAAAAATTATTAAATATAAGATTTTTGATTACATAAATTTTACTATTTATTTTTTTAAGTATTTCTTTAATTGAAATATTGTGTCAGAATTGACGTTCTCAAAAGGTGTCAGAACTAAGGCTTTGTACCACTCATCCTTTATTCATCAAATCCTTCGAGAAACTTGTTACGGAAGAAAATAAACTGAACTTCTAATGCGTGTAGAAGAAATTCGTATTATTCAAGGTTATAGAATTGTCAAGCTAAGCTATGAGGCAGTTTCTTGGTGTTTCTGTTCACTCGAATATTAATTTAATATTTTTAATTAATCTTAAAGCTAAAGTTAAAATAATAACAGAAAATCCTTGTAACACTTTAAAAGATACAATTTCAGTTTTTTATTAACCTCACTCTTCGCAATTCTGTGACCATAGTTCCCCATGAAGAACTTTTTTTTAATTATAGCATTATGTGCTTCAGGAATCGATGTAAAATGATTGAAAAGTTTGGTCTTCTTTTGTTATTGATTAAAGATAAAAATGAGAGTGTGTTGGTCTCTCATTTTTATCTTTATTAATAAAGAAAGAAATGAGAGTATGTCGAATAGAAAAGCCGATGCATATTCTGTTTCCAAGACTGAATTTATGCGATTAAATCTTACCATAAAATAGATACAAAAGACGTATCATGAAAAGACGTAACAAATCCATACAAATAAGGATTCATGAAATAAAAAACCTTATTTGTATGGATTTGTTATCTTCTTTTTTTATCTTGTGGGACATTCTTACAGAGTAAAATTTAGAGGTCGACATTTATGCTATTTTCTATGTACTTGAATTTTTTGTTAATGAACATATTACTTAAGTTCGAAGAGACTCTGGAGAGAGAGAGAATCTTTGCTAACATAAAGACAAACCAGTTAATTGAACAAATAATCTTTTCTGATGTCGATCTTGCCATATCATATTGCAAATTATACAGGAAGTTGCTCAAAAAGAAAACTATGATTTACTAGAATACTAAATACCTTGCATCCTTAGTAAGTAGTGTACTTAAAGTAGAATGGATTGATATATATGCCGACCGATGTCTGAGTGGTTAGTGTTTCTGACTCTTGAGCGGTAGGTCCCAGGTTCGGGCATGTGGATGTTACTTTTTGTCTCTCTTCTCTCTATGTTTCTCTGTCATTTCTTCTGTGTTGATGTATGAATGTGGCCCACCCTATAAAAAGTTTTGTGGTGGTATGGTGCGGGCAACGCTACTCGTCTCCGTGAAATGGTTCACAGGTTTACAGGTGCCCGCTGAGTAACGACTAATGAGTTGCAGTTTCTAACGTTGTTGTGGCATAGGTTTCGTCACCGTAGTGCCTGCCATTAGAATATATAGGTTAGAATAAAGAAGTTTTTCCAAATAATTTCGTGGCTTTTGTGAAATTCAAATATTTCGTACTGGATTTTAACTGAATTATGTATTATCTGGTCACAGAAATTATTTCAGAAGTTTTTATTTTATTTTAACATCTTTGAAAGATGATGATGATGTGGAAGACTATGTACTTTTTTTGTTGCATTGTAGGTATAATGCAAATAGCAGAACGTTTTTTAAAACAGAATTCATCTTTTCTCAATTTATTACGTTTTGATTTTTTTCTAATCATTTGAGGAGTATTGAAACAATTGTTTTACAGAAATTTGATGTTTGAACATTTAAATATCTTAATGTCGCCACTTTGTAAATATTTTTTTCCTATTTGAATGTACTTACTTTTGTAAACGTCGTTAAAAAAGTTTTGGTGCATAAAAAATTTTTGTTTCACGTCATTTCGTAAAAAAATAAGAAAACATGATTTACAAGGAAAACATAAATAATTTAAAATCTGTAAATGTGAAAATAAAATTTGCTGATACAATTAAATTTCTTGTTTTTTTAAATGATAAAAAAATCTTTCAAGTTATCTTTTTTAAGATATTGTATTACCAAGTTTTACGCAAAGTGTATTACACCATTTAATTTCCTTATAAATTAACTTCATTTAAAATATCATAAAATTTGTAATTATAAGGAAAAGAATTTTCCCTACTATGTTCACAAAACAAAACTTCCAAAGGATAAACAAATCCTCATTTTTCCTCCTCAAAATCATGCAGTTCGCTGAAAAATTATTGTTAGTAATCTATGTTATTGGAAGAATCACTAGAAAACAATTATTTGATCTGTTGGAAGAATATAGTAGATTATTAGCTCTAATCTGAAATGTTTTTTCATCATTGCTCTATAAATCTGGGCTAATGGAGTGAGATGCAATATTTACCCTCGAAACAGAATTAATCTATCAGAAATGAATCTTTCATATGCATTCGTGTTTTCCCCAATTCGATGATATTATAAATGATGCGTTTCTGTATCGAAAGTAATAAATGTCAAAAGAAAGAAAGAAAAATTAATAATTTATTTATTTTCTCACATCACTTAAATTCATATTTCTGTATTAAAGAATTTAAAATTAAATAAATAAAAAATCCAAAATACTTAAATATTATAAAGGAATATTTATATTACATAACGTTACTCTAGTTTCAATTAAGAATTTCCTAATATTTGTTTAGATGATTTGATATTATTGTCTAAATTTTATGTGAGTACAGCCATTTGTTTCTAGTTTTTTGCTTTTTATATGAATTTATATGCTCGACTGCTATTAACTGTTTTGAAATATTAAAACATCTTGAAGAAGAATACCTTTAATACATCCCTATAATGCAAAAAATCTTTAGTTTTTCGTATTAATTTGTAGAATATATATATATATACAAGCTGACCCAGCCATGCGTTGCAGTGGCTGAGTTTTTATAATACATTGAATCAATTCTACTAATTCTTGGGTACAATCAAATTAATATTTTCTAAAAAAATTTAAAATAGGTTCATTCATATGAGATTGAAAATAAAACGTTTCGCAAAAATTGAAAAGTAATAGGTAAAGTATCGAAATTTTGAAATTAAGCACAAACCAACATATATTTTCTGAATTTACATTTTATTCATCTTATATTAAATTATAGTTTGTAATCAATCAGTGACTTACTTACAAAATATACTATATAAATTAAAAACATCTAAAAATAAATTGTTATAAATGAGGTAAATAACATTGACATCGAACTATTATTTTTTCAATTTTAAATTATTAAAACTAAAAATTATCTAAGTACTACTTAGATAATTTAGATACACAAAGTACTACTTTGTGTACAACTTTACTGGTTAACTTGTCTTTCGCTATCACGAAGAGATTTTTGATGGTTTTCCTACACGTGAGCAGGCAACATATAGCTGTCCATGTGAGAAACATGTGTTTTCCAAATCCATACCACAAATAGACATTGTTTGGCCTTCAGATTTATTTATGGTCCTCGCAAAAGCTAAACAATTTGGAAATTGGAGGCTTTTAAACGGTATTGGAGATTCTGACGCTATCAGTGGAATACGTGGCAACAGGACGATATCTCCTTTAAATTTTCCCGTCAAAATTGTTGGTTTGAGAATATTTTCGGTCATTTTTTTATGACTTAGCGTGTACCGTTTATTAATTCAGGTGGGCTTAAATTACGTAGAAGAATAGTTGGTGAACCAATTTTCAATTGAAGATTGTGTGGTGGCATTCCTGGCATATCCAGAGAATTCAAAAATTCAGTTGGAAAGTTTACGGCTTCGTTTTCAATAACTGTGTCGATTGATTTAAAAGACATCAAATCACCGGGCAACATCTGTTGTATATGGAAGTTAATTTCGTTCACATCAACGTTTCTTGCTGCCAAAATAGCACGATTACAGAGCCAATTATCAAATTATAAAATAAAAATTAAAATAATAAAAGGTTAGCAAGAAATACTTACATATTTTTGAGGTGGTATGAAAATTAGTAGAGAAAAACAGTAATAAATAAAATTTTATTTTACTATTTATAATGTTAAAAATATTCAAATTGAACATTGCACAATAATAACGCAATACAAAGTATAATTATGAAAATGATTCACGAAAAATTGTTACAGTATGATTATACATCATGAAAATATATGTAAATTCTATATTCAACAACGTGCTTGCGCGCGCACGTTAATTTTCTCGAAGATGGTATAATCTAGAAAAATAAGCACGTCGCCATCTGCCGAATACCTGTGCAACTTAGATGCTAAACCGCCATCTATTAGGAATTTACAGAACTAACTGATAAATAAACACTAATGTCGTATAATAAATATTAAGATCAATAATTAAGAGATAAAAACTATTCTATCTTTTAAGTTGGACCATATTATAAATGGTTACAAAATTTTATCAAAATCCGTTCAGTAGTTTCAGAGTTTATCGGGAACATACATCGTGACACGAAATTTATATATATATATATATATATATATATATATATATATATTTATTAAATAGTACAATATGATTAACAACTATAATCAAATGGCATGTATTAATCACGTTCAAAGCATTTGAATGAAGCTTTAATAATATAGATTTCATTTGAATAAATAGCAAATATTTTTACAGTAAATATCTATGATTTTTGCACAGAAACCTATTAAAATTATACTCTGAAATGTATACTATATCTGAATAATTAACAATAACTAAATTAAATATAATTAATATAGTTTAGCAACATAAAACAATACGAAATCGTTTTAAATTTGAATTAACATTGAAGGCTATTGATATATTTCTGATCTGTCAGTAATAATTTTGTTAAAATATACCATAGTAATAAACTTAAAATTAAAAACGTTAGAATAATGAATGCTATATAAAAATTCGTGAAAAAGATATTTGTGTTTCAAATTAAGAATCTTTTATTATATTTTTGTCCGATATGAAAAGAAGGCATAAGTGTTTCATTCCAAAGATCACAGATAGCAGCGCATGATTGATTTGCACTGGATAACAAACTTTATAAATTCGTTTTGGCAATTAGTATAAGCTTTTTGCATTGTCTCTTAGATACATATTAAATGTTTACTTTAGCATCAGATCTTTTTTTTCACCGTCTGTTTGGCAAAGACTATTTATTTTAATAAATCATCAAGTTTTTCTACAAACATCTAATACATTTTGTTAGTCTTCTAAAACATTTACAGCAATACCCATAAGACATGAATGCTTACAAAAAATAAACTAAAAACTTGGGATACATTTTTATGGTCTGCCACTGACTTTTCTATAATATTTTTTTATTTCTGTTCATAATTTAAAAATTCTGTATTTAGATTTTACTGAAACGATTTTCTCTTTCTTTCACTGGTGGAAGAAAAGTGCAATATTCATTACATTTTTACCTGCAAAATAAATAACCTTTTAAATATTCAATTACGTTTTTCCCTTCCTACAGCAAGATTTTTTAATTTAAAGGTTAATTCCAGTAGATCATATAGATTAATTCTTAAGTCTTATAAATATATGAGTATTAAGCCCACTAATGGTTGCACTGAGTATCAAAATACTAAAGATACTGCTGTATTAATTTACATACTTACCGGTTAATTTTTGTTAAGCCGAATGATTCATATTTCAATTGTTTGTGTTGAAATTCACACTTTGATTATGTGAAAATTTAAATAAATTGTTCGTGTATTTTAGGTGAAAATTATGAAAATAATTTAATAGCAGACTTTATTTCTTGCAACAAATTAAATCCTTTTATATGATTAAGTGTCAATATTACTAATTAAGCAAAAATATAAAATTAATATATTAGATAAAGATTAGAATTCCAGGCAGTTTTTTACTTTTGAATATAACAGTATTAAAATGAACTAAAGATGAATATGAACTAAAAAAGAATCATGAATGTTGTCATTTTCGCACCACTTTTCGCAAAACTTGCAAATAATTTTTGTTCATGAATAAGCTATAATAAAATATGATAGAAGCTATGAGATAAATGCATTTTGTGTTTAATGCAATGGTTATATATAACTCGTGTGTGTAAATTTTCTTATTATAAGAATATTTTCCTTTAAAAATGTCATTAATAGCGATGAAAAAATATTTGCACATAAAAGTATCATGTATATTCATTGCAAAACTTACTCATCTGTGTCAACATCAATTTTTTTTATTGAAAATACTGATGCTTGCAAGTTAAATATCTCTCCGACTATAAAGATATAATCAAAAAATTTCATACGCAAATAATGTTTTTAATAACGGTTGGCAGTGAGTAGCTAACCCTTCACCAAAACAAGACCAGAAACTGCCACTCATTTATTATTATCCGGTGAGCACCTCTGAACCAAGTCACAGAGGTAAGTAGTGTTATCATCGACATACCACCACAAACCCGTTTGTAGCTCGGACCACATTCATACATCATCTCAGAAGAAAGGAGCACACAGAGAAAGAAACATCCATGCCCGAATCAGGATTTGAGCAACGGACAAAAGCCCACGAGTCAGGAACGATAACCACTCTGCCTTCGGTCAGCAACTTTTGGTAATCAGTTTCAAATCTCCTCATGTAGTTCATCGTCTGATTGAAGTATTTTTATTTGTAAAAGTAATTTTAGTTCTTCCATTATATGTATATCACAGAGATATAGTTCAGATTTGTAAAGTAGATACCTGAAGATTTTCTACTTGTATTCCCCAAAATAAGTTTGATTACATTTGCTCTATGAGAATTGATATTATCGTGTCAGAGAATACGTGCATTAAACAGATTTTCAAACGTCATTTGATACCGGCGTAAATAAAAGTGCATTTTGGTAGGAGCTCCTTCATTAATCGAACGTATAGGTCATATAATGTTAATATGGATTTGAACAGCACTAGCTTCATTTACCCTATATTTTACCACATTCTAAGATGTATTCAATTTTTCAATCAATAACATGCGTAGAATTATTTCGACATTATTTTTCCATTTCTTTGGCATTTTATAAATTCCAAATAAATAAAAAACTAATATAGAAATTAAAATTGGCATTTTATAAATGGCAATTTTTCACATGTTATTTATTAGCATCAGGCGATAAATAACAAATCTTCAGCTGGATATTTATTGCCTGAAATTTAGATTCTATACAAACAATCAGTTTTATTTTATTAAGAGAGGTTAATTTGTTTTATGATGTTTTATCAATTTAAAAACCATTTTATGTAAATACAAAAATTAAAAATCATGATAATATAAAACAAATTTTCTTTCATTTCTTAATAAAAAGTAGTTTAATAGAAGAAAACTTTTGTTAAAATTTTTAATCATATTTGTGAAACAATAATATTGTTCACCTAAGCTAGCTGCAAATCACAAATAAATAATATTGATTTTATTATTATATTACACTGCTGGACAATTGCTAAGGACGGATCACAAATTGCAAAATAGCATAACATTAAACGAGACATGAGGCCTATTAGGATAAAATATAGTTGCCACACTGTTCAGACATTAGAATAAAGAATATTTATTGTTCTGGAAAGTACAAAAGCTATGAAACATCTGAAAGAAAAAATGTTCATTAATGCTGCATACGGAAAAATGGAACAATGCATCTAAAAGTCAGCGGGCACCTTGAAGAAAGGTATCAGTACGGGAGTACGGGAGAATGTCCATCGTGGAGTGTGATGCAACATTCCACACGTCGTATCATACTTTGCACAACATTACCCAGCAGCTGTTGAGGCAATTTATCCCATTCCTCTGGGAGTGCACGGATGAGGGTGTTCCTGTTTGTCGGAGGATAGTTTCGACCACAATTACCTCCCCAAAGCATCCCACACATTTTCAATGGGGTTTAGATCTGGAGAACATGATGACATTACGAGGCGTTGAATACCCTCTAGGTCTAGACAAACCTAAACAGAGAGTGTTCGATGACATGTTGCGTTGTCGTCCATAAAAAAAATTGTCACCGACAGCACCACGGAAAAGGCGAACGTATCGTTGGCTCGTCATAGTCCAATTCGCAACCACATGTAGGGCGTGCGACCATTGATCATGAGGCCGGCCCACACCATGACTCTGCATGTCGGATATTGGTCCCTTTCCTGGATATTTTCTGGACGATAAACAGTACCACTCTCGCTCCAGATTAGTTAGCGTCTACAATACGATGACAGACTGAACCTACTCTCATCTGAGAATAGTACGCATGCCCAGTCCTGTTCAGTCCAATTGCGATGCTCACGACACCATTGCAAACGGGCAGTACGGTGCTGTCTGGTCAATGGGACACACACAACAGGTCTGCGGGCGTATAGTCATCCTCCCCTCAAACGTCTGGCAACAGTTTTTCGGGAGATCTGCTTTCCTGAGGCAGCAAGAAACTGATTTGCTACCTGCTGAGCTGTGGTGCGCCTGCTCTTTTTTGCTGATAAGAAGATATATCTGTCTTCTACAGGCGCTGTACTTCTAACACGACCTCCCCCGTGACGCCTACTACACATTCCAGTAGTTTTAAATGACTTCCACAGCCGTGAAACAACGCTGTGAACGATGTCGAACTCCCTGGCAACATCTGTTATTTTTCGCCCTACTTTGATCTTTCCAATAATTCGGCGACGCATAAAATCATCTAAGCGATGTCAGGAAGACATGCCAAAAATTTCAAGTTCGTCTGTTATATCTTTCCTGTAAAACTTTGACTTGAAACAACAACTGTCCACACGCGTCAAAACATTTAAAGCTTATGGACGCTATTACGTGATGAACAGACGGGAAAAAAAATTGCAAACGCATACTTCTTACTATATTACGCACGTATTCTAATTTTCCACATTTTGCTTCCTTTCATTTTGTGGTTGATATGGATGATAATGTTATCCGTCCTTAGCAACTATCCAGCAGTGTGAATAATCCAGCATACTGTCCAGCATAGCGAGGAATTTAAAACAGAATTATTCTAAAAAAATTGAAATGTGGATATTGTGCAAATAAATTAGTTATGTATCTAATTTTATTACTTTTTGCAAATAAATTAAGCAATTATTTCATTACAATGTAATTAACTGTTTTTTTTTTTTTTTTTTTTTTTACGTTCTGTTTTCCAGTCATGTTTATAATACCGTGGTGAATTTGGTAATGGGTAAATTAAAAGATAATTGTAAGAAAAATTTTATGCAATATATTGTGCTTGTTGATCACTTGCGTTATGTCATCTTGAATGTTATTAACATATTTTCCTATTCCTTAATTTCAAGCATAAATTATAAATAAGTTATTATAAAAATATTTTACATAAAGCGATCTTTCATTCTAAAAAAATAATGATTCACACCATAATTGTCAATCAAAATAGTGTATTATCTGAATTTCTCACATGTTGAGAAATTTTAGAGAAATTGCATTACAGAGAATTATTTTGTTGAATTAGAATTAGAAATTGTGGTCAAATTTATGATTAAAATAATTACCACTAAAATTCTTGTATGAATTCATAAAATTCATTTTTCATTTATACTTTTTGTTATATAAAATTCTCGGAATTCAAAAGCGATTTAAATATCTAATTTATATATTAAATTATAAATATATAGTTGATTTATATGTATACATAACCTTTATATATTTTTAATTGCTTTTATTTTAAGTAATGACATGCTTAAAATCATTTTATATACAATAATTAAAAAATAAATTATTTACAAAAGCTTACTATTTTTTATAATTTTTGCAAATAAAGGAAAAAAAATAAAAGTTATTTCTCATAAATGCAAAAAAAACTTACTGACATATTTGCATTTATTTCTTATTTAAAAATATTTCCACATTTAGAATTTCCCTGCCATTTTTTCCCATATTGTATGTTTCTACATGTATATGAACTCAGGGATTTTTAATTTTTCATTTGTTAATCTGCTTTCGAGTTTTCATTTTTCTTACAGCTTACGAAAATTATTTGTCTACATAATTAAAATTCTATTTAAACAAAATAAATTAAAACAGAAAAGAAATGATCTAGTAACTTTTTTGCAAGAAGAGAATTTTTATGAGGAATAATGCGATTCATATACATTTCGGTTTTTATAATACAGAAATAAAATTCCAACGGGTTTTCTCAATATTAGCTTCTTTATTTTCAAATTTCCTAAAACATTTTATGTTTCTATACATTTTATTTTAGTACATTTTTTATTTATTTCTATTCACTCGGATGCAGATAAACTGAATAAACAATAATAAAAATTTTTATCTTTTACCATCTGTTCTATTTTAAATTTTAATTATATAATATATTATAAAACAAAAATTAAATAGGTTTTATAATTTAATTTGTAATATTTTGAGAGACAGTAAATATGTTTAAAAATAATTTTAAATTGTAATATTGTAAAAATAGGAAGAAACTAGGAATGTTAAGGGGGACGAATACATCTTCGATCAGTTAAAAAAAAATTTTTACACTAAATTTCTAGCTTATTCCCTCTCATTAAGAAACTTATGAAAATTTAATTTTAACATGAAGCTATGCTTTTTCCCTATTAAAAGAAATGATTATTAAACTCAATTTTTTCAAAACTTACAGCAAATCATAATAAATAGATATTAAATTTTGCATTCATGTAATTTACACAAAGAATCCTTTGAGAAAAAGTTTTAACATTAATTAGTTTTTCTACTTAATTCGAAATCTACATTTATTCTTTATTTGGAATTATAAACTAGACAAATCTCAAAATGATTGCTCAAAAGGACAAAAAATTGTGCAAAAAACATTCAAAAGGAAAAATAATATTTCTTTAATAATTCTGCGTTTTGTACATTTGAATTATCTTTATGTGGTAAAAATGTTTATTTACTTTTTAACCTTGAAAGATGTGTATAAATATTCCATATTTCATAAGATTCCTAATATCTTCTCTGTTTATTTAAAATTCTTTAATTTTAGCTACTAAATCACATAATACAAACTAATAAGACCATTAGTTACTTTTACCACTCACACTTATATTTTCAAACAATTTTAATTATATTTTCTAAATTTTATATCACTTGTTCATTAACTTTATAAAAAGAATGAAATTACATTATTCTCAAAACATACTCTAACAGCGTTAAGGAAATACATTATATAAGTTTACATTGTCTTTTGAATGATTGTATGCAAAAAACATTTTTATTTCATATTAGATTAAATAAAGTCAGCGGTTTCTGGTGTTAATGTAAAAGTCATTATTTATACTGAATCTCTAACTGATAGAACTTAATTTATCCAGATAAAATTTAGGTTAAATGATTTACAAATAAAGGCATTCGCTTTAAGATTGTGCAACTCTAAAGTATAACTATTACCTAAGGTATAAATTTCGGTTTATTATCTTACGATCATTGAAGAAATTAATATTGACGAAGGGAAATTTCTGTCATTTAAATATATTTCTTGTTTTGCTTGGCAATTTGATTCTCTTAGTATTTTTAATTTTTCATAAGAATATTTTATTATTATTCACCATTTAAATAACTTGAAAAATTTCTTGTAAAATTTATACACTAATAGCAATTTTAATTAATTTTTCAACGAATTTCAAGTAAAATCATATTGACAAAACATTTCAAAATAAATTTTGAGACAAGCTATGTATTGCTAAATGTTATTTATATATATTTATTAAAACATACTTAAAATTGTGGGAATAGTTCTGTGTAGTAAAATAAATTTATCTAAACGTGTTTGGTTTACGTGAAAAATATCCAAAAATTGCTAAGCATTTTTATAATCATGCGACTGAAAATTTATCGGATAAATTTTGAACCCAGAATAATATAGATATATAGTAATAATATATCTTAAAATTCATGGTTATATTACTCTAATTAAAGTCAAAATGTAATGGGCGGAGGTCTGATTAGCTATAGATTTTTCGCAGCTATTTTTCAATCTTCTTAGGATATTTTTATGAATAAAAATACTCTTGCTTCTTGTAACGATACTCGAAATTTTTTGACACAGACAGGTTATGAACCTTTACACCCCATTAAAACCATACCGGTAACATTTCCGTTTCTTTCATGTTAATGAAAATTAAAAGTGATTGAGCTCCATTTTAGTATTCAATGTAACTTTTCCTTTATCATTACTACCATATACTGCCTAGAGTAGAATATGCATTAAGGTAGGCAGCAGTATTGTAATGTAGGTTAAAGTTCAATATTTTTCTAAGTGAAAAAAGTGCCGGTAAAAAATTCTCCCTTCATAGAAGAAGCATCACAGCAATTTTTTAAAAGTAGAAATGTTCAATTTGAGTAAAAGAATTTTGTTGTGTAATACATTTATTTAACATTTGTTACAAATGTCGTTAACACTATCTGTATTACATTAATTAAGTGAAAAACTAATCGTTTGTGTACCTCAACATATTTTTCCTGTAGTGTAAATTTCATACGATTAAGAGTTACTTTTTTGTGTAGGATTTGCAGATGAAAGTGTTGCTTTCTTGTTGTCTGGGCTAGCAAAGGTTTCAAAATAACATTTTTAAATATAAATATATTATATTTTATGTATAACATAGTAATATATTTGGAAGTTAATGTTTTGCTTGGAATTTGATCTACTTATACGGGTTTTACAGAAGAATTCTTGTGCTAAACGTTGTATAGTATTTTATTTTCTCATGTTATTCTTTTAAATAATGCTATTATATTGGTTATATTTTAGCCAGAAATTTGCTAAAGAAAGATAAATAAGTGTGATGAAGTTAATAATTATGACACTAATAGTCCATAATAAAATAGAAATTACATGCAACACAGTCCTAAAATAAAATCATTTAAAAACGCAAAATTAGTTTGCAGTTTAATGAATAATATAAAAGATGTTTATTATAAATAAATGTAAAAAAATTGGAAATTTTTTAATTAATAACCAATGAGATATTTATGTGATTCTAGCAAAAATTATAGCTTAATTCTTTTCTTCAAAAATAAAGAGAAATGATCAATAAGAACCAAGTCCTAACTCTCAAATTTGTTTCAAAAATTTTAAATATAAAATAAGAGTATTGCAAATATTTTGCAACTGGTCTTTAATTTGTTCTTAATAATAATCTATAATAATAAAGCAATGTAATAAGTTTAAAATATTTATAATTTTCAAAATATTTTATAGAAAATGATTAAATTTTATAGTGCAAATAAATTCCTTCTGATATACAAATGATAACTTAAAGAATATATATATATATTTATTTAAAACGTAATCTCAACTTCATGTACGAACAGAAAAGACTTTTTCAGGCATGTTTAATATACAATTATAATTTTATTTTTCTTTGTTAAATTGTTTTATGGAAAATTTTATTTACATTTATTTTACATTTATTATTTATATTTATTATTTTTTTACATTTATTTATAAAATTTTACAAATTCTATGATTTTATAGCATTTCTATATAAAGGTGTCTTAAATTTTTCAATTTTTTATGTTTCATGTTTTTGCAATCCGATTTGTTTCTTTTATCTTTAATTCTGACAATTTTTGAATAATATTTTTCTATTATTTCTCCGAAATTATATTTTATAATCATTAGTATTTTGAGTCACAGATATAAAAAAATTATTGCAAAAATATGCTTAAAAGCTTCCCTTTAATATATAATTTGTTTATTTTAAATTTGTGGGCCAAATAAATGAGAAATACATGCTTGGTTTAAAACAGCATCATAAATAATACTGAATGGCAAAATACATTCTGTAAAACATTTTAATATAAATAGTGTTATTTGATTTAAATACATTTTGATAAGGAATATAAAAATATATCATATAAATTTTAAGCACAACTTATAAGGTATTCTTCTAAAGAAATCATCCAGAATAGAATTGGTATTAATTTTGTAACACATGAAAGTATCAATACAAAAATACTCTTAGTGGAAAGTTACAGCAAATCCTTCTTTAATCCCAAAGATTTATTTTTCCAATTAACTTCTTTTCTAGATCCACTCAGAGAAATCAAAGCGATAATTAGAGCAATTATCTTCGTTAGCAGTATAATTTAGCTGACCTTAATTAGCATTATATAAGACTCATATGGGTTACTCTTCTCATAAAGGCTTCAAAAAAAGAACAAGAGCTTTTAGGTATACCATCCACTTAGAACTGTTATGTTAGATTTTTAATATATATAAGTCACATTCATTTGTTCTACAAAGACATAAAGCTGACGCAGAATTCACTTGAATTAGTAATTATACAACAGACGATCATTTCTGCGAAATTCTGAATTAGGAACATTCACGATTTCCCGAACCGGTAGCTAATCTATAGAATAATCGCATTAACGCAATGCTAATTTCAACTCCCATTTACGAACTTAAATTTGGAAATATATTTTTGTTGAACTCCTTTTTATGCTTTATTTGCTTGGATTTATATTTTATTTTCTATTTCATTTCTTTAATAAAAAGAAAAAATTTTTAAAAAATGATTAAATTGACTTTTGGTATTTTCAGGGCTCTTGTTTGGATGGCCATTTTGCAGTTATAGAATATAACCATAACTTCAATCTTACAAGCTTTCTTTATATCTTAAAATAAAATTGATAGGCACTATTGTGTCTTTAAGATAATTAATAAAACGTTTTATTTAATTTCTAGTTATATTATTCTTATTTCAAATATTGCAAATGCGATCCTTTTCCTCAATTATAATATTTCTATAAATTTTTACAGAAATATTAAAATTCCAGTATATTAATTTGTTAACATTAAAATTAAATTGATAAGATTATCGAAAAATTCAGTCTAAGTATTCGGATATTTACTATTTATAAATAAATCTACAGATTCAGTACTATTATCAAAGATTTTGGCTAAATTTGAAATGAAATAAAGTACATATTATCTTAGAATTATATCTCTAAAATTTGAATCGTTGAAAATAATAAATAATAAAGTCATATTTCAATATATATATATATATATATATATATATATATATATATATATATATATATATATATATATATATATATATATATATATATATATATATATATATATATATATATATATAAAATATATATATATTGATTAACGAACCATTTGCTTCTTTATAAGATCATAAGCATTATAAGTACATTTGTAGAGGATATCCTAGCATCAAAACATTACTGCCTCTCTGGCAATCAAAGATTGTAGAAAAATCTCACAAAAGGGAAGATTTTTTTTATATGTTGTTCATTCATAATGAATTTATTTTCATTTCAAATGTAAATAAATTCATTATTAATGAAAACAACATTCATTATGAATGAAAAACCTGAAAAAATTCCTAAGAATTTGCAGTGAAATAATGCATGTGACAAAAACACATTTATTCAATGTCACTTAAGTATAATAAAGATCGAGACTGGAACCACCAACTCCAAAAAGCACTACTTTATCAATTGCCATTGTACACTAACGTCAGATCATTCATTTTGGAGAAAATTTTGGGGGGATTTTAAACTTTGGGGAATATTTTATTTCATAAATAATAAATAGATACATTATCTAAGCAAGCTATCTTCAAGAACATTGCATCCTACAATAAATACCTACATAGACGATTGCAGTAAATGTGTACTGAACCAATTAAGGGATTACTATTAAATAATCTTCAGTGATAATTGTTCGTTTTATTTATTTTATGATTGCTGCTGATTTAGTGCTTTGAAGTTTTACTAAGGAAGCTCTATTTCAATGATTATTTTGAGATATATTTTAATTATTAAGCAACTAATTCGTTAGAATTTTATCAAACGATTACATTTATCCTCAGTTTTATAAAAAGGAATAAATTATAAATTTTCAGCTGTTACTTCTGCTATCCTTGATTCAGCTTCAAAAATATCCGTCAGTAACATGTATTTATAGATTTTACTTATCTTCAGAAACACACTATAAAATCTCTATATTTCCTTACAAAATACTCATGATAACTATCATTCTATGCTTGTATTTCTTTTAATAAATAAAATTTCTAATGAATATTATTTAAATATAACCATACTTATTTGGGAATCAATACGTAGTAATTGTTTACCTTGCTATTTTTGCCTTCTACCCATATTTCCTTTATTTAATCAATAACATGAAATTTCTCTTTATAAAACTGGAAAAAATGTGTACCTGATTCTCAAATTTTTCGATGAACATTTTATCGTGCTATTAAATTGTTTGACAATAAAATAATTTATTTATTAATGTAATTTATTTCAATATCATTTCAATATTATTTTTTTGTAAAGTATACTTTATCAAAATGTAACAAAGAGAATGTTGGCGCATGGAACAGCAATTTGGGGAACGCCATTAACAACAAGGGCAAAACAATTACTTACTTCAATTCAAATAAAATTTTTGATAAGCATTAATGATGCGTTTAGAACGACTACTACAGCAGCTCTTCAAGTTATAACTGGCATACCTCCTCTGTATCGAATAGAAGCCGAGACAAAGTTTATAAAGCATGAATGGGCACAAAATCCTTGCGAAGTTGATCCTGCACCAAATTTGATTGAGAAAGCTATCAGAGGAGACACAATCCATCCTGGTGTTTTCAATATATAGAACAAAGTTAAGAATAAAAGAGTAAAACCACATACCATGTTACACTGAAGGCTATCTGACAATTTTCCCAAATGGTTCAAAAATAGAAGAAAAGATGATTCCGGAATGGGAGTATACTCTAAACTCGGTTAGCAAAGTACTTAGAGTACTGGCCTACAACCTGAGAATACATTATACCAAGCTGAAGCTTATGCTCTGTAAAACGCCACACAAGTATCTGCTTCACAACTTCTTCCAACAAACGTCTGGTCAAATAGTCAAGCATGTCTTAAAACTTTATCCAATCCTCTTAACAAATGTCCAATGCTTCGAGAAATGCAAAATTTCCTTTCAACAGCAGATAATATCAGGATTGGTTGGGTAAAGGTACATTAGGAAATGAGGCAGCGAACAGACTTGCAAAAGTGGCTACACTATCAAATAATTCTTCTCAGGTCCTACCATTATGACGTTTTTGTACTAATATCCTTAATGATAATTGGATAAGGAATTATTGGAAGGCAGAATGGGATATTGGAATAACTGGAAGAGATGTTAACGAGATGATACCAAAGGTTTTCAGAAAATCCCTTAACTGGACTAGGAAAGAGGTACTTTTCTTTACGGGCCATTGCCCATTTCCATATTACTTCCACGGGTTCCACATTTCTGATTCCCAATATTGCACTTGTGGAAAGTAAGGCAACTTCTTGCTTCCTGCTTGTTTCCTCCACTTCTTGACTACCTGCTCCTTAGCATCATCTTGGCATTTAGCCATACCCAGTGTATCTGGAAGAGATTATCTGGAAGAAGAGAATTTTGAGAAATCGTACATTGAGAGCGAAAGTAAATAAAACATTTGAATTCCTAATAAACGATGAAAATATAGTTTGTTGGATTGAGAATTTTTTAATAACTTAGCTAAGAGCATGCTTATGACTGAATTAACCCTTTAGTGGGTCATTAATTTTTCTTTTGAATTCCTCCCAGTTTTTATGTTTTATTAACAACTAAGCAATAGCCTTTAAGTAAACGCATTTTAATTTGTCGAATTTTATTTTTACGTTTAAATTTCAGGAGTGGGAAGTATCCTTCTCATGGAACCCTTTACAGTCACAAAGAAAATTAAATTTAATGTTGATTATTCGCCATGAAAAGATGAGAAGCATGTTCCAATGCACAAGAGTACATTACATTCTGCACAGATGCAGCGAATCCTCTTTTCTTTTCCTTTTGTGATACATTTCCTACAACGTCTATAGTTTGGCATATGATTTCCCACACCGTCTAAGGGAAGTGAATGTTGAATTAAAAAAAAACAGGTATGTCATGAAAGTCTACCTTACTTATGATTAAGCACAATACTTTCATTTACTTTTCATACACATGATGAAATGAAATTCAAAATGTATTAATGACTTAAAATTATTTAATAATAACACCAAAATGTGAAAAAGTTAATGAAGATGTTTTAAAATTATTAAAATGACATTGATTTCATTTCAATTATATTATAGCATTAATATTAAATTTTAAATAGATTTTAAATATGAAAAATTACTAATGTAATAATAGTAAATTATTTCAAATGGAAATTTCTTCGTGCTGAAATATATCCTTAATTTATATGTAACGGAAATGCTCGAAAAATCAGTTTAATTCCTAGTCATCAATTTATAACACCAACTTTTGCATACATTTCATTAAAATTAAATATTGAATAGGCTAATTACTATAATTTCTTGACATGTAATTTAAAATGTCTGTTTATTGTATCCCATTTACAAATGAATTAATAAATATAAGTTCATTTCTTAATATAGGGTTACTTATAATATGTGTATTTAACTTTTGTAACCTTAAAATTTTTATTTTCTTAGTAATGACAGAAATATTCATGAAGCAGTGAAATTTGTCTGTACTCATTGCAGCAGTTGAAAGCACTTTATTCTATATATAACATGTAAAACATTTTGGAAAGCAATCTTATTGGAAATAAAAATAGCTGCAACAGATGGTAGAAGACTTACTTCTTCAAGAATCAGTTTATATATCAAATATAATCTGAGAGCGGGGTGGATAACTAGAAAAGTTTCATTTGGTCCTTCATATAAAAGCGTTATAATAAGAAAGTTATTTTTTTAGTGATATAAAATTTCTTTTCCATGTTATGAAGAGTTTTGGAAATTATAAAATCAATGTAAAAGCTAAAGAGGTGCTATACAAATATTAAATATGGTAGATTTTATTATTTTACTTTTATATTATATGCAATATATAATAAACAAAATTGGTTTATTTTTGATTCGCATTAATTGGAATTGCCTGGTAATCATTTTTAGAAATTTACTAACTGCACATATTAATTTAATACATTTATAGGGACATTATTTAATAGATATAATCAATTTTTATTCCTTATTGAGACATTATTAAGTAAAAATAAACATCAGTATTAAATATATAATTTGTAAAAAAATTAAAAATAGTATGGAAAATATAAACAAAATTGATAATAATACTATTAAATCATTTAGTAAGACTATATATTAAGAATTATACCGAAGTAAGCACTAAATATTTTTATATTGCGTATTATATTAAGTATTCATCAGAAATAATAATAATTATTATACAATATTTGCTTAGAATAAAATTATAATTACATTTACTTAATTTATTTATTCATATTCAATAAAACTTTCAAAAATTATTCGATTTTAAAGTAATTTATTTCTTCTTAAAATTAGAAAATTTTAAATTTTAATCCTATAATCCAGATCTTATCGCACAGATATATATATATATATATATATATATATATATATATATATATATATATATATATATATATATATATATATATATATATATATATATATATATATATATATATATATATATATATATATATATATACATCGTTACATGCTAATACTTTAATTAAATAAATTGCGTAATAAAATAATAAACATATCTTAATTTAAGATATGATTATTTTCTATAATGAGTTTAATAAAATCTATTTATGTAAACAAATTACTCAGAACAAATTTAATAAAAAATACACTTTTTCATGGAATTTCGGAATTCCGATGAAATTTTGTAAATGTATAAAATTTTATTAGAAGTATTATTATTGGAAATGTGCGTGTGTGTTAAACGAAAAATTAGCCAAGTAGAAACTATCAATTTTTTAATGAATACGTATTATAAAAAATGAATATGATCATTTTTAGAGTCTTCTAAATAAAAATTAAAATGTTATAATATTTCTTTATTTATTAAACAAACACATTTAATGAAATTTTCATGGGAATTATATTATAAACTAAGTAGCTTTAAAAATATTTTTTATTTTCCCTCAAATATATTTTGTTTTTATCTTATTATAAATTTTTATGGAGATAATTTTACAGCATTTGTATCAAAAAGTATATTTACCTATATAATTTCACGGACTGATTTTCCTCAACTTTTTATTTTGGAATTAAAATAAATATTGTGTTAAATATTTCAGGATTAATCAAGCAATTATACAGTAAATAATGTATATAATATTGCTAATTTTTTTTTCCTTTTATGTTTTTATAGATGGATATCTAGGGTATAATATTTTATTAGTATGTGTTAATATCTTTATTTAAAAATGTAACATTTTTAATTAACATAATTTCTGTCACATTATAATGTATTTAAAAATCATATTGCTTTTTTTTATTTGAGATGAATTATTTTACGTGATAAAAACATTACTGACTTTGACTAATATTACATTATAAAAAATGTAAAGTCTTTAAAATAATTCATATATTTTTTAAAATAGTATGACATAAAAGTTTTAATGTCTTTTAAGAAGATAACATGTTTCTTAATTATTTGACAGTAAAAATATGCATTAAAAAGAAACTTTCTTATAAATATAAATTATATGTGTCAAAAACATGCGTCTTTTCATTCTAATAACGGGTTTCTAAGTAAAGTTTAAAAAAGAAGCTGCAAATTTTTCAATGCTCTTAAATAATCTCAAAATCCAGTACAAAATAAGCATATAAATTACATTTAAATGTATGAAAGTGTAGCACATTTCTATAAAAACTGCCCAAGAATGTCAGAATTTACTAATATGTTGTGACAGAATTTCAGAAAAAAAAAATCTATTGAGAGTAACAAATCTACTGAAAAAATATTAAAATTATCCAGAATGTTTTACGGGATTTAGTATATTTTATTTTGTGTTTTTATAATACAGATGTTACTGTATTTTCTTTTAATTCAAAATACAGTATACTTTAATAAACGCATATAACTATAAATGTTTTACAATTTATTTTTTGAAACGAATTTTAAATCAAGAAAACAATTAATAATTTTAAATCATTATTTAAGAATAAACTGTTTTAATAGTTTTTCTATCACATCTTTTCTTTTAAAATTAATGCTTAAGCAAAAAACAACAACAGCTTAATCATTAAAATATGCTCAGTATTTAAATATCAGGAATTTTTAATTGTATTTCAATAGAGAATTCATTAAAAAATATATTTGCACATTAAATAACGCTTTGATAATTTTGTATGTTTATTGTTATTAATTGTTTTTAAACATTAAGAAGTAAATTTTGGGAATATTTTACGTACTCAATATTCGCTTATTTTTTATAAACAGAATCAATATTCATTTGAAGATATTCATAAAATTTTAACTATAGTCAACAATAAATTGTTTCTCAAAAATTTCAGTAAATAAGCACTGAATGAAATAGATAAAAACATTTCAATTTAAAAATCATTAATTTTTAAAAACTTACTCGTAAATAATACTTTGTTAATAAATAATAATTTCGTAAAAGTCTCTTTATGAAAGCAAAATATTATTGAACAAAATACTCTAATTAAAATTAATAATTTAGTGATTTCATTAATTCACATCATGCATATCTTAAAACATTGCTTAAAAATCCCATATTTTATTGCAAAGATTTAATGGATAAACTGAATTACAAAATCTTTTCACTATCAAAAATTTTAAAATAATTATAAGGTTAATGTGTTGCATAATCATATTATTAAAATCTTAAGATAAAATGTATAACAAAATTTTTAAAGAATCAGTATAGTAATTAAAAGCATTTCATTTGTAAATTGATTCACCATTAAATTATTCTTTTTACTTAATGTTTCAATCATTTTCAAAATTTATAAGACAATCGAATCTTAGAATTTTTTTATTCAAATTTTATACCTTATGGTGTTAAAGTTTCGATTTCGAGAAATTTATTAATCTAAAATGCACGGCGCTATAAAATTAAAATTGGCATATGAAAATTTTAATAAAAATCCATATTATGAATATATTATAATTTTATGAAATGTATGAACAAAGTGATTAACATAAAAAATAATTAAAATTAGAACCACATGATTTAAAACCTATAATAATCATATGATTTGATGAATAGTGCTAGTTAAAAGGATTTTAAAATTATAGGACCATGCGTTTATTTAAATAATAAAATTTCCACATCTCAACATATAACGAGGACGGCAAATTACATACAATTACACAGGCAATTACAGAAGAACTACAGCGAGTGAACTACTACATAGTCAACAGTATTATCAGCGATCAGAGAAACTCGTTAGTTGCACTTAGAGCTATCTACCTAGGTTCAAAACAGAAAGTCATTATAATTATAGCTACTACAAAATGAAGTTTAAAAAAGCATACTTATATTTCAGAAATGTTTATATATTTGAATCTGTTGCAGTAAAAAATAGGAATTGGTTATTTGAATTGTTCTTGTATAATATTCATACAATTCAATTAAAAAAATTTATCTTTTCTTTATTGTTTTCGAAAATTTTTGGAATTAGCTTTTAACTTTTATATACATATACGAGGTTTGTCCGGAAAATATGTATAAAAGTTGAATAATAGCTTTAATTTACTGTTTGCAGTCACTACTGCTGCACCACTGCTGTAACCAATCCCATCAACGCTCAGTTCGAGTCAGACCGCTCTACGTGTAAGTAGAAGTGTGCGGCCGCTTTTTGAAAGTCAACCTTTTTCACCTGCCATCGGCATGGAGCTCTCTCTGATTGAGGAACAGCGCATCAACATCAAGTTTCTTGCAAAGCTGGGCAAGAATTGCCCGAGTTCGACCGACTTTGACAAAAGGGGGCATGTGAATGCTTCATCACAACAATGCGCCCGCTCGCACATCGCTCGTTGTGCGTGACTTTTTGGCCAGAAGATTAATCACCGGAACAGACCACCCGCCTTATTCACCCGATTTAGCCCCTTGTGACTTCTTCTTGTTCCTGAAATGCAAAATGATGCTTCGGGGGCGGCACTTGGGAGATGTGGAAGGCATCAAGGCAGAAACGACACGGCAACTGAACAGCATCACAACTGAAGACTTTCAACAATGTTATCAATAGTGGAAACGGCGTTGGCAGAAGTGTATCTCGTCTCAGGGGGAGTACTTTGAAGGAGACCCTATTATAATACCTGAATAATTGTAAAATAAAGATATTATTCAACTTTTATACGTATTTTTTGGACAAATCTCGTATATATATATATATATATATATATATATATATATATATATATATATATATATATATATATATATATATATATATATATATATATATGTATGTATGTATGTATGTATGTATCTATATACGAGGTTACATAGCTTTTCTTTACAACGTTACAAATCACGTGTTGCCAATCTTTTGATGAAAATAAAGATATACACCAACAATATTTAATATGTTTCTGATGAAATATTCCATTCCCAAACTGTAAGTTTTTTTTTTTTCAAATTAAATACTATAAAATTTAGTAAAAATTGCAATTTCTATTTATTTCAAAGTTTTAATTTTTCTGTAGATTTACGAATCTCGCAATCACACGTAAAAATGTATTTTAAATGAAAAAATTGAAATAAATTCCCAATATCTATTCTTATTCCTTCTTTTACCCACAAAATTGCTAAATTTTGTTCTCTATGAAGATTAAATGAATTTTATACATGAAGCGAAAGTAATCTTAGAGATTCCTATCTATTTTTTCTGATTACATATTCGCTACCACTGAAAAGATTACTCGAAGAGAATTATAACCTGAATAATCTAAGAATGATAACTTCCTATAGTTACAACATTCCGATTAAAGGCGATTTAAAATTATAAATTATTATGTTCCTTGATGCCTTATAAACACGGATATTTTAAATGATGTGTATTTATAGGCATTATTTTGTTATTGAATGCTTTGGTTTTAAATATTGTTGCTGCATAGTTTTTAATTGGGTTCCTAATTTATTCATTTTCCCCTACAGTGTTTAAATACTTAACTTTTTAATTTGTACCTATTTTATATTCAATGGCAATAAACGAAACTTGAAAAAATTAGGATATTCCACTTATAAATTGTATACATAAAACATTAAAAAAATTTATATCCCTACATTTTGCAGATTAAGGCAGTCTAATCTAAATATTGCTTTTAATTTTAAAATTATTTTCTGACAAAGCAATTTCCAAAATATTTTTTCAAGAAGTTTCACAGGCTTAATTCTCTTGTATTTAGTTTGCAGACAGTATTATGTGCATTTTCTTTTTCGAAAAATTTACATACCATCAAGTTTGTTATTTTTCTAAATTAAATTTAAAATTAAACCAATGTAACAATCAATTTAATATTAGTTTTTATGTTACGTAATAATTCGTTTATGGACAGAAGCAAATTTCCATTTATTTCCAAATTATGTTTTCTTTGCAGAAATATTCTATTGCGAAAAATACAAAAATACAAATTACATCCTACGCACAAATGATTCATATTCAAATTCATTTCCTTCTTTTAAATTAATGTATTTAATGAAAATCAAAAATAAAATGCATAAATAATTTTTATATTATTTTCACTTTAAATTTTCTCCCTACAATCAGAAATTTATTTTAAAATTGTTTTGTAAGAAGCATTTTTACTTTATATATAAATCATATAAATTTTTAAGAAGGAAAAATAAAAAAAGCCTTTATACGTATTTCATACTTTATATTTTTGACAATTTTGAATTAAATAACATGCGACACCTAAAATGTATCTACAAAAAGCTTAATATATATATATATATATATATATATATATATATATATATATATATATATATATATATATATATATATATATATATATATATATATATATATATATATATATATATATATATATATATATATATATATATATATATATATATATATATATATATATATATATATATATATATATATATATATATATATATATATATATATATATATATATATATATATATATATATATATATATATACATATATATATATATATATATATATATATATATATATATATATATATATATACATATATATATATATATATATATATATATATATTACTGAATGGATCTATAAATACTCTATCGTATCTACAGCACAGTGATTCGCAGTTTTTATTTTAAATATTTGTACGTTTTATTTAACCACACTTTAAAAAAATCAAACATTCTGCGCAGGGAAAACTTTATATGAATGGAAAATTGTCATAAAATAATATACGCAAGCTTTGAGCAATATGCATAAATGCTTTGTAATCTTAATGGATTACAGATGTGAATCGTCGTATTAAATTTATTACAAAGGTAAGATCATTCATGAAAATAAATAATTAAAAACAAAATAGCAGTAAATAACTGATCTGGGAATAAAAAATGTATCTTAAACTGGTAAGGGTTTTTTGTGAATATTTTTCAGGAAAAACCCTTACCAGTTTATGGTAAGTAGTGTATATTGATACATTAAACCTTACCAGTTTAATATATCAATATACACTACTTACCATTGGCACTAGAATATTTAGAACTGTGTACATATTTTGAGCTCTAAAATCCCAGCAGCTACCTTTGGAAGCTCATTACTCAGATAAGTCTCTTTTGTATATAATTTTAATAATACAAATAAATTTGTGACAAAAATTTTATTTAGCTAATATGAATTTTAAAAGGTGTTTGAATTTATCTGTAATCTACTTAAACTTGACTATGAGCTTAAAACAATAAACTAACACATAAACACTTTGTAAGGTGAAAAATAACTTTATAAAATTCATGTGTACGTAAGACATAGTTTCAATGAAATTTAATAATTTAAACCTATCGTCCGGATGCGCATGTTTTGGATTTCTGGAGAGAATTCAATTGATATTGAAAAGTAGGCTCAGGGAAAACCTTCAGTAAAGCAGTCTAATTAAAGCAATTGCTAGTAGTAGCTCGTTTAATTGAGAATCAAATGGAAAATGACAAACGAAGAAAAAGATTTCAGACAATAAAACCAAAAATACGAAATTCAACAAAAGATGTTGAAAGGAAGTTAAGAAAGAAATATCTGTGAATCCAGCGAAACAGACATGTAATGATATTCATTTGAAACCAATATTTTAATAATTTGTCATGATATTAGATCATATCCTAAATTAGCAACTAGTAATCTATCAACTTCTAATACAAATACAGCTATCTTTTATTTGTGATACTCAATTAATCACCAAGAATTATTAATTAGACCATGCAATGTAGAATATATATCTTAAACATTCATAAGGAAGATATTAGGCATGATTTCTTGGTGGTTGATTTAGTTCTCATATCTAATACATTGGTAACACCGCATTATGTAAATTAGGATCATAAAATAAACTGCAGTTTAGTCAAGAAAATAGATTTTTTTACAATAAGATTAGGCTAGCATATAAATTGATCTTCTTATAAATCTTTGCATATAATTAAGAATATTTTCATTCGTTACTGAGTCATATATACATATATATAAGTGTGTGCGCGTGTGTATATATATATATATATATATATATATATATATATATATTTCTTAATAAAAATTTGGTAATTATGGTATGTATATTAAAAAGTTCCAAGTTATATAAACTTAAAATGTAACATATGTTTTTAAAGTATTTTGCCTTTTTGGTTCATATATTTTGTTTTTTATAACTACGTAATAAATTTTTCATAAATAATCATAAAAAATCATTTTTTCTGAGAAATAAATTTCTCATTCAAATTTACTGTGAGACACAAATAACGATATCTATCAACTTCAAAAACTTAAATTTTTGATATGCTAATCTTTCAATTTTTGCATTTATTAATGAATATATTTTTAAATAATATAAATAATTCAATTCTTAAACTAGATTTAAGAATTAATAAAAATTTTAAACATCAAATAACTTATCAAACTCTGAAATACAGACATTCTTCTGATTACACGTAGTATTTAATGGGGAAGTAAAAATTTTTTATTCCATTAATGTGCATAAAATCAATGATGTAAATATTGAAAATCAACAAAAATTTTAATTGAGTATTAATCAATTATTTATAATAAAATATTTTACTATAAGAAATTGATTTGTAATAAAACAGCCCAATTTAATTTAACACTAAATTTCCACAGTAATTGAGTTCCAGATTAGAAAAAAATATAATCGGAAAAAACCAACGGAAATAAAAATACGGAATAATGTTATAAATAAACATGAGTAAGTTTATAATATCGATAAAATAATAATCTATAATAACTTAATTACACTGATACAAACAAGAGCTTCTTCACGGTTTAGTTTTCTTTTATACCTCTAAGCACATTTATTATGCATATAAAATTGAACGTCTTTTTAACTAACAGTTCATGTTACTTTCATTATTAAATGTATTTGAATTAATAGTACTAGCTTTATATGTATATATATATATATATATATATATATATATATATATATATATATATATATATATATATATATATATATATATCATTTAAGTCTTAAAATATTCTGATTTCTTACTAAAAAATATAAACAAATATAAACATGATATTCTATATTTTGTACAAATTGTGAAAATTGATTCATAAATTTCATTTAATACATATATTAGTTTAATTACTTGGTAAGTCATATTTAATTTTGTATATCATAAACTTGACTTTAATAGTCAGTTTTTAATCAATCATAAATGGTATAATTTTAAGTGATTATTTTATATTTAATAATTATTTTAAATTATGAATTATAAAAATTATCTGTGAATCATCTATTTTAATGTTCCTTTTGAATTTTACAACGCGAATAGTTTAAGCAATATATGTATTATAATTTTATTTAAAATATGATAATAAATTATATTAATAATGTTTTGCTAAGCACTTGAGTATTGGCATTTATGATGCAAATGGATTACTTTTTCTGCTTAAGAAAGAAAGCAATAAAATAATATTATTAAAAATTTCCTTCAAATATTATTCCTTGAAGTGAGGACTACTAAAGAGTTATAAAATTTATTATGTGAAATTTAATGTATTTCTTTGTATGTCTCCACACAATCTGGTAGATTTAGAGGAGACAAATAGAATTTGCCATTCTATTTCCACCTTTATAAATTTAGAGTAATATTAAAAAGCATTAAAATGTTAAGCTTTAGCTGTATTAAAATTTACAAAATAAAGAATATTATGATACTTCCAGATATTTCTATTAGAAATATGGCATTACCTCTTTAGATAGCAACCTATCTGCAGTTTCGCTGACTCAAAATTATAGTTATATTTTTCAGGGGAATTTTTATTTAGGCAACTTCTTCGTTTGAATTAATTAAAGATTAATTTTTTAATCACAATATTAAATCCTAACAAACAAATCAAATTAATTTTTTTTCGATCACTGATATTGATTGATATTTCAAATGTCATAATGAACAAAAAAATTTGAATTTGTTATTTTCATTTTCGCGATAAAGTAAAAATTTATTCTTTTATATAAGAAAGTAGTAAACTCATTGGACCTTTGAAATAAACACATATTTCAAACAATTATATTCCGTATCCTTTAAATAAGTTGTAAAAAACAAATTAAGTAAATAATTAAATTTCTATACTCATAAGATTTTAATAAGTATTTTTTCATATAGTAGAAAAATATTGAAATTCAATTTGAAAATTTATTTCCAATTTTTTTTTAAATTTTTTTCACATCAGTTCGTGATATTCTTACACGAAAAGCATTCTTTAACATTTAATGTTAAAAAAGTAAAACAATATATATTTCCCACTAGCATTGAAAGAATAATTTACCGGCATTTGTTCCATAAATAAGACTCATATATTTGCCTGTAAATTATAATCTGGCTAAAAATAACTACATCAGAGATTCAGTTTGCAAATTTTTGATTAGTTCTTTTTAAAAAAACTAGCAATTTTCTGCAATTTCTCCAGAGAATAACTTCAATAATATATTATTTTCTGTCCTAATGCTAGGCACGTAGTAAAGAAATGGCAAAGGAGAGAAACGGTTTCTTTTTTTAAGTGTTTCTTTTCTCGTTTACAAGATAGTTTGAAAGTTTTCTTCTTTTACAAAGTTATGATGCTCACAGGAATTAACATTTTTTTTATTAATTTTTTTAAAAAAATAATAAATTTAATTATTTTGCTAACATTTAGAGTATACTATTTAGTATTTTAAATTAGGGAAAAAATAACATAATTTATCAAAATATACATGAGTATTTAAATCTAGAAATGACAAAATCTATTTTTTAATGTCTTTTTTTCGATGAAACATTTGTTATTCAAATATTTCTTCTGTTAATATACTAAAATTTCTTAATATTATTAATATTCATAATATCAATTAGTTTCAGATTTTTATACACATTTTAGTGGTTTTGAATCTGTTTGAAAGTACCAAAAATTTCATGTCCTTAAATTTGATAAAAATTAGAATATGATTCCTGCAATAACTCTAATATCATAAGTGAAAATTTTCAAATCATATGTTATTAATAAAAATTGAATTGAAAATTTGACTATTAGACTTAGAAAACTGCCTTTTTATATAATTACTAAAATTATTATTGAATATTATTGAAATAGAATACTTTTTATAAATAATTTTTAAAAATTTATTTTCCTAAGGTGTACAGTAAAATGTAATATGTAACGTAAATTTATTGATATTGAAATACATACAATAAACTTTGATTAGTTATATTTTCAGAATTATTTAACGAAAATGAATTATTGCGATTAATGACAGAATGACTGGAGATTCCCTTTTATAAATATTTATTATTCACAATAAACTTCTTATTCTAGTCTTTCTTATAAATTTCAAATAAATTTTTGTAATGAGTCCTATATATTTTATTTAGGAAGTAAATTGTAAATTACTTTTATTATCAATTAATTTGAAAGATTCATATTTCCTATAATTATTATTTAGAAGATTGTAATTTATTTCATATTTACTTTAAATACGTAGAATTTGATATCATGATTCAAATATAAATGCCATTTTGTGACTCACAGCTATAAATAACAGAGTAATAAAATGTTGAGTTAAATCCTACATATGTCTTTCTAATTTAGGAAAATTTATAAAAAAATCAAGGATCCACACAAAAAATATTTGTAATCAATTTTTAAAAAATATTTCTATTCACAAATATAATATTTTTTTCTATCTAAAATAAATCTATATGCATGGTGCCATACATTGAGTAATAAATATCAAGACAACAATTTATTAAATAAATAATAATGATTTAAGTTTTTTAATTGCAAACAAATATATTGATGCAGAATATACATCTTGTACAGCTGACAGAATCTTAAGTTTCACTTCTAAATCATTTTAATTCGTTTAATCTGATATTTAAGAAACTTCAAATGATAAACAATATTAAATCATAATCTAAGCAGTTCAAATTAGCATGTTATTCTTATATATCTTCATACTGTAACAACAACTTTTAATCTCTATATAATTGTTTGTTTTAAAGGATTTTCTATCCACTTTAAAATTTCAAATAGACTACTCCTTCTTTTTACAAGTGCAAGAAAAAGCTGTTACAGTATAGAACTCGCATTGCTAAGAATTTAACTTTATACGTCATGATGTTTCTTTCTAAAATTATGGTGTCATAATTGCAAAGATTTTTATTTACTTTTAAAATATATTTAATTTTTATGTATGCAAAAAAGTTTATAATTTCTTAAAATATGTTACGTTGTAGTTCCTCTTTTTTAAAATAAATAAATAAGAATATTATTTTCAAATAACGAATTGTAGTATCTTTAGAAGATAATTGCTTAGTGAATAATTTTATTAATTCTCTTAAAAAAACAAATAAGTAATTCAGATTCTTTAAATATATTTGTTTGCGAATTTTTTAATGTACAACAGTAAATCAGTCTTTTTTTCTATAAAAATAATCAATAATAGGATTATAAAATTATATATTGATGTTAATTTCGTATTAAAATAATTTAAACCAATATTTCTGTTAAAAATTGCTAATCTGTTTAATTATTACTTTAATCAACAGCAGCTGTCAAATCTGACAAAGTAAAAAAAAATTCATTTTTTTAAAAAATAACCAAGGAAATTATCTAATAACAAACACTAAAATAAAAATATGTTAAATATCCCTTTCACACAGAACTATTTAAAATTACACACTTATACTGATATACACTGCGTGAAAAAAAGAAGGGCACTAGATTGTTTTTTCAAATAAGAGAAGACCTTTCAATTTTTACACAGAATAATTTTACTACATCACTTATAAAAATTTATTTACAATCAAATAATTATATCTGTAACATGAAATTAAAATATTTTTTGGTTATTACAATTAAAAATTAGTTTTATCCACATCATATTGAAGGAAAAAATTAGAAAAACTGTTCTAAATAATGAAAATAAAAGTCTTGTTAGTGATGAATTCTTCTGCCATTTACTTTAATTACTTCAAAGACTCTATTGAATCAAATACGGCTTGAGTTTTGGATTGGCAAAAATTGTCCCAAAGACAATTCAAAGCTTCTCGAAGTTTACACACCGAACAGTCATTGACTTTATATTTTAAATAATATTGAAGTCTAAAGTTTTAGCAACCAAAGGCCAAACCCGAACATTATTTGCTTCAAACCAATTTTTAACGGCCTTCGGCATGTGAATTGATGCTCCATATTGATGAAATATCCAATTTTATTCACCTAGCGCCCTATGGAAGAAGCTCGGAATTTAAAATTTTAATGTAATCTGTATGTTTCTGTATTTCTTTCAGAAACTATAGATTGGTCGTTCCACCAAACCCAACAATTATACAAACCATTAAACTGTATTCTCCTACATGCCTGGAAGAATAAGTTTCTTCTTGTGAACCCAGGCAGTGCCAATAATATTGATAAACGTCTAGGTATTCTAAATTCAATTTTTTCATCAGAAAAAATAATTGAAGAGCATTTGGAGTTCCAAGACATGTTTTCTTTGACCCACTGTAGCCGGTGCTCATTGTACCTTTCGTTCAATTTAAGATGGTGCTTTCTTTTCTTGAATATGATAATATCCAATTTTTTATGTAGTTGTAAAGTGTTCTTCTGATTACATGTGGGATTCTAGATGGGTCTTGTACTTTTCCAATGCTTCCACTAGTATATTTAAGTTCTTTAAAGATTTTTCTTTCTGATTACGTAGTGTCAATTTTTTTAGGTTTGCTAGTCTTTGCTTTCCTCTTACTGTTTAGATTTTTCAAGAAGTAAGAAACAGCGTTGGGACTGATCTGAAGGTACTCTCCTGATCTGAAGGTGCTTACCAATTTCTCTTACACTTTTGCACATATATTTACATGCCACTATTTGGCCTTATTGAAACTCACTTAAGGGTTTCCTCCTAGGCATTTTAACTGTACAAAAATTGATGATTTTTTCAACCAAATATATCTTTTGTAAGAAAGACTGTTCAAAATATCAATGTTCTTAACTTATTAAACAGCTGCATATTCAAAAATGAGAATATTTTTACTAATATCTTTCTACTTTTTAACAGGCAAAAAATCCTTATGCACAATTTCATAAAATTTCCTTTGTGGTAGATAAAACTCATTCACTGAAATTAAAAAAAAATAGCTTAATAAATTGAAATAGAACATGTACATTGATTGCACTAACATATAAAGCACATTTTTAGAAATATAGAGTGTCCTTCTACTTATTTAACGTTGTGTATTGAAATATTTTATGTAAAAACATTTATTTCATCAGATACCCTGAAATATATTTTGTTCATTGCTCATAATTGCTTGTATAGCAAATCTTATATAAAATTATTAAGTGTTTGGGAATATTTCCCTAAATAATTTTAAAAAAAACTTTTCTATTATTTTATAACTCATTCATATTTAACAAATACACGAATATTTTCCTCTGAGAATTAATTAGGTATAAAAAAAATATTATTTACCTTTTCATTTCATCGCATTATAATATATTTTTTAAAGCCGTATGAAAAATGTTTCAGCTAATATCAATAAAGAAAACTTATATATTTATTATATTTATCTATCATTATTATTGCAATTTAAAGAGGTATGCACCCAGATACTAATAAAATTATATTTAATAAAAATATTATGAAAATTCATTTTAATAAGAAGCAATATTCCAGTGATTTCAAGAGAAATATTCATTATTTACGAGTGACTGTTTCTCTTTAATTCTTATAAATCTTTAAAGAATTCAATCTGGTATTTTATTTATTTATTCTAATTAAATTTCAAACCATGAAATTTCTCTGAATAATTAAAGATTATCAAAATTTAATACTACATTTTTATAAAACTAAACTTGAATCACAAAATTGTATGTATATATAATTATTTATTTATATACATATATATATATATATATATATATATATATATATATATATATATATATATATATATATATATATATATATATATATATATATATATATATATATATATATATATGTATATATGTATATATATATATATATATATATATATATATATATATATATATATATATATATATATATATATATATATATATATATATATATATATATAGATAGATAGATAGATAGATAGATAGATAGACAGATAGATATAGATATGATTTTGTGCTTAGAGCTCAATTTACTTCCTTTTGGATACATTCCTATTATTGTTTCAATGTATACACAAAGTTCTTTCATAATCACGTTATCATTCAATGAAGTGAAAAACATAATGAAATATTAATGTATGACGTGGTTGAGACATTAGTTAGTCGTTATTACGAATATCAGTTGTTGTAAAAAGCATTCGTCATAAAAAGTCGTTATTCACCTCTCACATTCGTTAATCATAAATCGTAAATCAAAGTAATCCAACTTAAGTTTAGAAAATATTATTCGGAATTGCAAATTAGAGGTTTTTGTTGGTACACTTTGATCTAAAGGTATTTTACTAGGAGAAATGTTCTTAAAATGCATCCATTTTTATTAGTCATTTAATAGAAAGAATATTGCTTTAAGTTTAAATTTACAATCATCATATGTTTTAAGCAAATTTCCTACTTTTATAAAGTTGAGTGTTCTTCTTTACTGAGTCATTTTTTATTTATTGTAAACTTGACTTATTAGGTCAAAATTAAAATTAATTTAAATTAAATACCAAATGTGCTTGGGGATGAATGCTATTATGAAAAATTTGAGTGGTGTGAAAACTCAAGCAACGAGCAAATGCCAAAAGCATATAAATGATTATTCTATGTGCATTGTTTAGTGAAGTAAGAATTTTGGATTGATGTAATGAATTACAGTGGTTTCTGGTGCAATCATTAAAGTTAAATTGGTATATTGATAACACATATAATACATTGTGTTGCATCTTTACTCCTTCATATTAATTCCTAATAATGTCAGACATTGCGTAGCTTATTTTGCGAAGATAATGATTGGAAATCAAATAATAAGTAGTGTCAAACTATAAATGCTTTTTTCCTGTTCTACTTGTGAAATTGAACACTTGCGAAATCTTACCGATTATATATTTAATAATGCTTTTCAATATTTTCTAACTTTTCGTTACCTGAATACATCACATGAAATACTGAATTGTCTAATAATGGGATTAATATTTTAAATAAATAAAACAACCGATTATGTTTTTAAGTATATTTTTTAATGCGAATATATATATATATATATATATATATATATATATATATATATATATATATATATATATATATATATATATATATATATATATATATATATATATATATATATATATATATATGTATATATATATATATATATATATATATATATATATATATATATATATATATATATATATATATATATATATATATATATATATATATATATATATATTAAATATCTGAAACGTTAAATTTTTGGTAAAATTTTAAAACTAGTATAATTTGAGTTTAAAAAGTTATAGCACAAGTTTATTAACAATTTGTTTTTCCCTATCTTCATATTTCTAATAGTTTTTATTATAAATTATTCTTGATTTATCACACATGTTATTTAAAAATATTTCAAATCCATTCAAAACAAATATTCTTTTAAAACAGCTTAAATTTTTTAAGATAATTAAACAATTTGATAAACCAAGGAATGTTTATTTACAAATATGATACATAGAGTTAATCATAAAAAATTATTTTAGTAAATTAAAAAAAATCGGATAGACACAATTCTTTATTTCCATTAACTAGTTTCATAAATACTTAGTTGCTCGATAATTCCGAAAAAACACAATAGCTAAGATCGTTTACTGATAAAGTAATATAAATTCGATTATATTACATTATCAGTCACCAATAGAAAGGATTATAAATAAAGAGAAAAGAGGATAATATAAGAATAGAGTCTTCAATTTATATCTCTCTGATTGCACTTAATCAAATAACATATATTCCTGGTTAAAACTGTATAATATAAACTATCACAACTCTATAACTAATAAATCATATAAATTTAACAACAATAATTTTAAAATAAAATAAATATTAAACAATCATAGATGATTGCAAGATCTCACAAAGGAAAATATTCCGATTATTACTTATATATACTTACATATTCTACATCGGCATGAGAAACAGAAATCTGATTAAAATTCCATTACCGATCCGTTAATCATTCCAGCATTTAAAGGAACATAAAGAGCGAATAAATCATTTTCAGTCCAAGTAATTATATAATGTGATTGATGAACTTGTTCATTTCACTATAATGAGCTTCTAACAAAATGAGAAATATTTACCACGTTCATTTTTCTTCGGATTTATTTAATGGGATCTAATGCATTGAAATGAAAAGATTTGATTAAGGATAATTATTTTTATGAGATTTTTGTTTGTCATTAGCTTTTGACGTCATGAAATAAAATGATTGTAACTTCTCTAAAATCAATGGTGAAAAATACGAATATTTTACTTACTTAAATTTGTCTAACCATCAAGCCTATTTTATATGTATGTTCATAAGCACAATTATATATATAAATATAAATATATATATATATATATATATATATATATATATATATATATATATATATATATATATATATATATATATATATATATATATATATATATATATATATATATATATATATATATATATATATATATATATATATATATATATATATATATATATATATAATATATATATATATATATATATATATATATATATATATATATATATATATATATATATATATATATATATATATATATATATATATATATATATATATATATATATATATATATATATATATATATATATATATATATATATGCATGTAAATTAAGCATTTATATTAAATTTTATGCATATAAATAATGTAAACAGTGTAAACAAACTTTGTTGAATACAAATGTCCCTTATGAATATCTCCAGATTATAATTACAATTCAGATGTTATTCCATGCCACTAGAGGGACAGGACATCACTATCTTTGATTCACGGTATTTTTATGGGATTCATTTTTCGTTTAAATGACCTATTCCTTTGAAAAATCACTGATGATTTGCTGACTTAAAACACCCCGTTGGTTCTGAAACAATGATATGAACACAAATCGTCTACAGGTAGCTAACTACCGTTAAACTCAATGATAAGCTGTTAAATAATTTTAAGCTGTTGTACAGTATAGTGTGTGTATCTTGAAAGCATGAAAACTACTTTTATATCGATGAATATTGTCAATATTTCTAATTACATATGAATCAAGATTCATCACATAAAATAGTTTCCAACCAATTTTCAATTTCAAAAAACTCATTAAGCCTTATCATCAGAGAAAATAATCGGTATGATAGCACTGTCATTATTATATAAGATAGTTTATTGGAAGACCACTCCAAATTTTTTCTTCGCATACATGAGATGGCAGATTGCTTTGGAAATAGAAGTCTCATACAATACGACACATATATGTAACTTTATGAAGAAACCGTGGGAGATTGGTTCTTATAGATGATAATGTCCAACCCCACAGAATGCAGTTATTGACGATTGTCTAAAAGAAAAGGGCACTAACAATATAGACATTACCGAGGCAATGAAATCTCCATATTTCAATCCGAAATTCATGAGTTAGATGCTCTAGATAGAGTCATTCTATGTCAACTGTCTATATCAGGACTCACCTGTACTTAAAACCAGCCATTTCAATGTTAAATTAATTCTTGACATGAATTGACAGCCTTATTAAAAGTATTAGAACTTACTGGGGTGGTTGTACAACTAAACAACATAGCCACATCTCTTATTAGATGAAGCAATGGAGAAAAAACATTAAGGAAGGATTGATATGATACATCTAACTTTGTCCAATGTTGTAGTAATTGCATGTATTCATGCATTTAGTTCTCATGTAAATATATTTCGTTACCATTTTGGTGTAAAGTACTGATAATTTCCATACAATGAGACATTTCATGCATAAAATCCACTGTTATGTAAAATTATTTTCTATAATTTATAGCCTTAAATTAGAATACCAGAATATATTTTCATAAATTTTAAACTCAATACCGCTAATAAGTAATAGTTATAACTAACATTTTTGTTTATAATATAATATTAGTTATGACTACTTTTTCTTGTAGTAAATATATTATCCTTGCATTTAGAATGGCTCATAATTAAAGATTATATTAGTTATAGCAATCAAAACTATTATAAGAAAGTATTTTTATTGAATCTTTCTATAAAAAACTTAATTTTTTAAGTTTTAAACATCCATTTTATTGAATCAACTATCCACATTTAAAATTTTAAGTATGAACTAACACATTTTTTCAGTATTTATATTTAATAATGAAATACTTATTACGTCACTAATTTTTTTTCATTATAAATTTTGAACACGATACCTCATTAATTGCTTCTTTCTTATCATTCTTGGGTTTCTTATAAAACTAAAACTGCCTCAATTTTTTTAATATCCAATTTTATGTTTTTAGGTAATAAAAGTTTAAAATTCTTGCCCCCTAAAGAAGTTAAAGAAAAATCAATGAACTCATTTTTCTTTAGCGTACAGTTTGAAATAGCATTGAATTTCTTCTTAACTACTAAAACGTGATAATACCTCTGAACAGTTTTAAGACATAAGACATAAATATACATTTTGCATATCTTGCAAAAAAACGATAACTGTGCAATCTGCCTAAAATTAACTTCTTTACCTTTTTTTTGCCTGTGATCATATCAGGCCTGTCACAAAACGAAAATGAAATTTTTTTGTCAATCTCTTAATTTTAATGTAGATATTTCGATATATTTATTATTCTATTTCTATTATCTATTAATATTACCTTCCTATATTTCTAAGAAAAATTTGATTATATTTAAATGTTTTTGTCGCAATTTATTTGTAATTCTCTATAACATATTATATTTAAAAAAAACTATCAAAATATTTGTCAATATTGTGTGTGTGTGTGTTTTATTTTGTATAATATAAGAATTGTAATAGCAATGATTAATAATTTATAGATTGCCAAAATCATTTATTTATATTACGACTAGAAAAACATGATATTTAAGCACAAATCATAAGCACATAAAATTCGTTATTATCACAATTTCAATATCGTAATCCATTATATCTAATTATTACTCGACTTAAATAATTTAATTTAATTAAAACTTTGATTGAGATAATTAAACTGTAACTATTGTATTGCATACATAATTTATGCTTTGTAATACATAAATTGTTAGGTATGTAAGATTTTTGAAAATACTTAATCAATATAAATTTTTGTCCACTTAGAAGATAAAAATTATTCATTGGTGATCTTATTCACTGATTAGTGACTGATCCCATAAGTATAAATAATATTTTTGATAAGATTACAAAACCAATAAAAAATACAATAAACTTACAAAACCGACAGTTCGCTTCATAAAAGGTGCTCTTATCCACATAAATGTTATAAAAATATTAATTAATATTTCTGTGTTGCATGACATTCGAAAAAGTATTACAATTTTGCCTAAAATTTTGAAAGCTTTCTATTAATGAATATTGGAAGAATTACCATTTTACCATTCATAGAAGCTATAAATATAAGACGGTTCCAATCATATTAGTTATCAATTGACAAAAGACCTAGACAATGACTGAAATAGGATGCAACGACTGAACTAGAATATCATCTTGATTACTGTAATTTCTGTATATAACCTTACTTAATAACTTGGCAAGAAAATTAATAAAAAATTAAATGCCTACATCTGAAATTATGTACCATAGCTTATGAAACTATTGATAGTAAATACCTAGTAAACTCTAGATCTTTTTAGACCTTTTTAGAACCACTTTAATAACATTTTGCGAATCAAAAGTCCATTTATGGAACTGAGCTGAGTACCTAAAGTAAACAATCGAGTAAGGTCATGGGTATCACTGTAGGACATTAGGACATATACATTAGGACGTGACTTTTTCTCTCTCTTCTGGCATTTTCTACGCATAAGGTCTTGTTGAAAAAGTTCCTTCACATGAAGTCGTTTTCTTTATCCTCTCTAGAGAAGTAGTCATGCTTTTCTGCTCTACTTCAGCCATCGAGGAACTAAAAGTCATTTCTACTTCTAGTGCCAAAGGAGTCATTTTTATTCCCTTAGTTGATTTAATCTGGATTTTCTTATCTTAAAAAGATAGATCTACCTCAAAGGTTTTACCTGCACGTACAGTGGCCTTATATCTTAGAAAATATGATCAAACCATCATTACCCAATAATTCAGAAAAATTACTGGGTGATATTTTATCTTTGAAAATTAGTTTCCCAATCATCCTTCTACAAAATAAAAAGCCAACGCGACTATCAATGTGACTAGGCTAACAGCAAAAAATTAATGAATAACAATTGAGGCAACCATTTAAAATGAAAACCACTAAGGGGAACATGTACTACTACCATACATTCCCATGATACCAATGGATACTCCATTTGAATTCCAACGTCTACTGTTTCCTGTATAACTAGCCTTTGCAATGACCATTAACAAAGCACAGGAACAATAATTACAAGCATGTGGATTAAATTTGATAAATCTACGCTTCTCACATGACAGCTGTACGTTGGGTGTTCACGAGTTGGGAAAACATCAAATTTATTTGTTTTTGCACCAGATAGGAAAATGAAAAATGTTGTATATTTACAAGCACTACTAAGATAAAGTTCATCATCAATTATCAAATATCTTTCATTTCATGATGATATTTAATAATTACAAAATTTTTGTTCAACTGAATATCGTTTGCAATATTGTTTAATATCCCCTGTGAAGGAGTATGTTTATTGTTATGTATATCTATATTTTTATACATATATTGTATTCAAATGACATATATTGAGATAATTTTATTGTTAATTTTAATTTTGATACATTTAATAATTAATGAATTTTGAATTGAATTTGAGGTATCAAAACTGCCTTTTTTTTACAAACACAGTATTGTGTGAACGGGTACAGCTTGTTACCCAAGAAAACAAATGAATTACTGGGTAAGGGAAGATAATCTATCAATTTACCAGGTATACTAGAGGCTCAGTTGGAACACTATAATAGTAGTGATAATTACTTAATTCATGAATCGCATAACGTCAAGATTACAGGAGTAGGTTCCTGGCTTCTTACCATGATGTCTTTTCAAAAAAACAAAAATGTCGTTCATTTATCCACTATCTGCCGATATGTCTGGTTACCACTTTCTACCATGTTCCATGACTCATGGTATATAGTTCCATGACTCATGGTGATCAGTTCCATGATCTCCATGAGTCATGGAACTATATTGTCTTTTGATTGGACATGATTCCTAATTATTTGTCTTCCAAATCCAATACAAATGAATATGTAATAAATCCATTTGACTATTTCTAAAAATTTTCCATCATATAGAATGACAGGAATGTAAAGCCACCAACCCTGTCTAGTGGTCAGAGTGCCTGACTGCAGATAGGGAGGTCATGGGTTCGAATCCCAATTCAAGCATGAATGTATTTTCTCTCTCTGTCTACCCTGTATTTATCCTTTCTTCGTATGAATGAATTGTGAATGGGTGCCTAGCCTATAAATAGAGTCCTATGGCATGTGTGTACTGAGGAGGTCGGACTCCACTCCAAGATATGGTTCTCTAGGAAAAGTGGAGCAGTGCACCCCATATTGTCAGCCTGGCTGGCACAAAACAACAACAATAACAGGAATGTAGAAAATGCTTAACTTGTTATTTTATTGGAAACGCATTTTATAAAATAAAAATAATTAAACGAAATTAAAACGTTCATTAATTATTTCCTTACTGCTGCAACACAGACAAAATACTCTTCTTCCAAGTGTAATTAAATGTAATTTTTATCAAATGTATATAGTTACCACAATTTGCGAAAGATGAGAAAAGTAATACATGTAAGTCACTTGCTGATAGTTAAGAAAAGAGATAATAGCTCACCTAATAGTTACATAAATATGTATTATATTTTTTAAATAAAAGAATCTAAATAATCTAATTATATAATCTCATGAGCTAGGTCAAAATTTGCAAATGTTGCCTCCTTAATTTGATTTGGAGTAACTGCTGATTTATTAAACTATCTATCATGAAAAAATTAATGATTATTTTTTTTCAAATGTGATTTTTTAATCTTTTCAAATAAAGTTAACATTTGCTGGAATTGAAAATAACTTTTAAGTCTTGAGCAATTCTTTTATAGCTCCGATTTAATTGATTACTTCTCAAATTATTTGTTATCATTTTTAACATTTTAGCCTAACAATCTGGTTTATCTTAAAAAAATATTTTTAAACTTAGGGTATACATTCTTTATAGATCAGTTGTAAACGATTTCCCAAAATTTATAGATAATACTCAACTAAATATGCATCTATTTAGGCACATATGGTTGAGTATTATTTAATAACTTCATACATTTAAAATTATTCGGTATATTATCCATTTTTACTAAGTGTGAGATAATGTTTTCAGTCAGTTTTAAATGTATCGTGAATTTTTATAGTCTTAAGGAAAATTTATAAACTTTTATTTTAAACAATGGATTTTTGATAAAAATAATACATTACAACTCTCAAATCGTTCAACATTTTTTGAAGAAGTATTTTCAGCAAAATATACACAAAATTTATTTTATACTGTAGTGAAAAGCCAATAAATGTATTCCATGAGACTATAATTTTGGGAAATAGATTTATTCGGGAAGAAAATGTATAAGCAATGAATACCTATTTAATACTTCTTTCAACCGATGTATTTCTAAATGTAAGAAATAAATGTTTTATACTTAAATTTTGAAATTCATCAGTAAACTACATAAATATGAACTAATGCATTAATAATTGAAAGAGTATTATATAATAAATCTTTAATTGTGAAATTTTAAATAATAGTTAGGAATTTTTTATTGTAAAACATAATTGAATTTATCAAAAACATCTCTGTAGGTTATCACCTTTTTATATCCATGTTAAGGGTCAAAAATGAAATGTAAAACTAAATGTGATGCATTCCTGTATCATGATCAGTAATATGCAATTATTTTTAAATTGTTTGCAATGAAACAAAATTGTATAAAGGTTTAAATAAGCAAACAAAATGTTGCTTTGGAAAATTAATTTAAAAGGTTATATTTAAATTTTAACATTATTTTTTATAAAGATTTACTAACAGCCATAGAGGATAACAGACCACGCTATCTTTGTTACGATTACGGTTGAGCAATGATGCTATAATTATCTATTAGTTACTAAACAAAACATTTGACCTTACAGTGTTTACTTCATCATTGCGGAACTATCAATAGTACAAGAAGATTGCAATAAGTACGTATTAAATCTATTGTTGTTTTTGCCCTCACACTCATTATACAGATAAAGACAAATAATACTAATGTGGAAATGTGAAATTACTTTATACTGCTCTCATTAATGCAAAATATTTTCTTACACTTTATTGTGTAATAAACTTGAAATTATTTTGCACTTCATACACGAATTAAATTTTCGGCGTTTGTTTCCTGAATTCTTTGTTACTAAGTCATCTTGTAGGTTTTTTGATATTACATTAAAAAATTTTCTAGTTTAAAGATTTTTATATTTTTTTAATAATGCATTTTTAATAAACTTTCACAATGTATGTTTTCAAAAATAAATCGTTTGCTGAGCACTTTATATGAGACTTTGATACAATTTTATGATCAATCCTGAGTTAGAATTCTGTTTTTGTAATCATCATTCGGAAATGTGATGAAGTATTTAAAACGTGATACAAATTCACATTTTATTCCTTATGAAGCTCATAATTGCAAAATATCTATATTAAAGTTTTAAAATATAGGTATTTACTTTAATCTTATATTCGTTTAAGTATGGTTCCAGTCACAAAATAATTGCAACCATTTGGAATTCAAAACGATCTGTAAGTGATTTTAACAAATAAAGTTAATTTATTATTTCATAAACTTAAAGAAGTATACAAATATTAGCTTTATAATTAAGTCTAGTTTTATTGGAATAACTTTTTATGAAAACCAGATATTATAATAAAACAAGATGTAAATATGATATGAAACACCGTAAATATAAGAAAAATATAAGTTTTAACTCAACAGATAGTTTAAAATTACTTTATATCATCAAGCTACATATCTCAAAAATATGAAGAAAGCATTTCAACTTAATTCAATAAAAACATTTCAGTTTAGTTCAATAAAAATATTTCAGTTTAATTCAATCAAAATATTTTAGTTTAATGCAATAAAAACATTTAATTCATTAAAAACGTTTAGTTGAATAAAAACAGATTAAGAGTGGACACCGTGAACCCTCTCTACCTTGCTCTTTAGGGCTACATAAGTATGATTAGGGACGCTGAATGGTAAAATGTTGATTTTATTCAATAATAAATGTAGTGACTAAGTTTTATGTAATATATTTTAGAAAAAGTAATCCGAAAAAGCATTTAGTTTTTAGATAAATCAACATCCAAAAATGGAAAAAAAAATTTGGAATCATTTATTCAAATTGCAACTCTAAATAAATTGAATTTTCAGTGAAGCATCAATCATCAATGGATTTATTTCCAGAAATAAAATTAAAGAATGATTCTCATGTATTTCAAATTACATTTCTCTCTTGTACAGAAAATTCTCGTTTATCATCGAAAGCATTCTTGTGAGTGAATGGGTGGGAAATTGAAATTTTGATATTTGCATAATCGTAACAATATTATTGATTTATGAAATCCCAAAATATTTACAATACTCTCGTAAAACTATTTGTACATGTTAATTTTCTTATAACAACATTATATATATTCATACGCAATTTCAAGCTTACTAATAGAGAGACAAATGCACAAAATGTCACTATAACAATAATAAATGCATAAAGAAGTAAATGAATGAATATCAGTGAATAATATAAACTATTAAATAAATCAATGAATTGTCAATAATATTAAATGAAGGAAAGTATTATATTGTTTTCTCATTATTAAATATATAAAAATAACATTTACACAATATATCATAACTAGAAACACTGGAAAGTATTAAATATCAAATAAATTTTGAAAAGAATATATTAATATTGTGACAATTTTCAATTAGAAAATAAAGTAATCAATTATTTGAATATTTCAAACCCTGTCAATATTTTTTATTCCATTCCTTATTTTTATAATACTAAACATTTTGGGCACTAGAAGATATTGGTATAAATTGATTTTTATTGTTTCTTTTTTATGTATTGAGTATAAAAAAAGTTTATTTATTTATGGTATCAAAACTGCGTTAAAATATAATTATCAATTTTAATTGTAAATTTTGTACTACTTCATCGAAAAAATTCCAGATGAAATAATAAATACACGATAAATATGATAATATATATTAAATGGCTCTATTTATTTAAAACAACTTTGGATTATCTCTGTTTTATAATGAATAAGATTTTATATAAAAATGTATATTTTATATTGTTTAAAATGTATTTTAATCTTAAAATAAAAATATTCTTATGCATTTTTTCCCAAAAAATATTTTTATTCATTATTGATTGTATTTTTATTTTCTTAATTTCCTGTTTACGACACACAACTAATTTTAAACTAAAGATAATTTTAATTATGGTTACTTTGATGTAAATCAAATTATATACCGTTATTTTCGAAATTAGTTTTCATTATGGAGACCCTTTGCTATATCTTACATTTTAGTTCTTAAACATCTTCCAAAATGTTAAAGTGATGAATTGTTATATTTATTCCAGTTTACTTAGCACCAAGTTAATTAAAATTTTCTCAGTTTCTTTTACGGAAAGAATGTATTGATAGGAAATTAAGTAGCGTCCTTCAAAGAAACATTTTAAAGGTAAACACTAATTTATAGAGAACCCTAGGATATACAAAAATTTGAAAATAGGGCAAACAATTTCTCTTCCTATTTGGATGAAATTAAAATTATTACAAAAAATTTTAATATTGCTCCGAGAAATCTAATTAATTGATTAAATAAACAATCTTATCTGACATTGGTGATTGAAAGCCTAAAAATATAAAAATCATATGTTATCATAAGCCTAAAGTTATTCAATTTTTCATAATTTATTTTCTTTTGCATTTTTTTGATATTTTTAAACGTAGTTTTGTGTTTGTTTAGTGAATAAATTGTCTTGATATCAAATAAAATTATAAACTCTTTCTTAACTGTTATAGTCTCGATTCATTCTCCGAGCAATATTTTAGTTGTAATAAATTGTATTGTAATTCATTATTAGTTTATACTCTTTACTTTTTTATCTGAACCTGAGAGTTGTGATTGCAGATAATGGGAGTTCATCCTGATCCATATAATTTATTTACCAAAATTACTAATTAATCAATTTTATCTTAAAATATAATCAATTTGTTCAGTTGTCAAATTTAGTGAAATTACTAATAATCGGAATCAACTTATTTACTTAATTGTAAACTAACAGATTCATTTTACAATTTTAAGTCTAATAACAAATTTGATTATTATAGAAAAAACATTACAGAGCTCACATCACAACAGACTGCGAATTAACATAAAAGAAGTTGTACTGCAGCGAGTAAAACCAGCCCGTAAATTCAACGAACAAAATAAATGGTAAAAAATTCAATATGATTACTCCTCACCCCTGTAGGTACTGAAAACGCCCTCCGCCTACTTCTTGATATATGTGAGCACACTTGGTTGGTGGGTGTCGTGTCAATTTTAAGTCAATTCAAATTACTCAATCTGCCAAAATCAAGACAGTGGCAATGTGTACAATTTTGTCCTTATAGAGATTTGTCTGAATGTAAAATTAGTGAAGGGCCTGTTAACTTCTTATAAAGGCCTGGCAATTAAAATTGTGTTCCGGGGTGAGTTCCTCCTCCGGGAAGTTCCTACTTGATTTGTAAGCTCTGGTGCCATCTGTATTTACAGTTATTCCACAGGGTTATAAGTCTGGAAATAGTCATAGTATTATCTCTATCTGGATTGATGACACATAATTCATGTTTCATTTTGATGTGTTTTTCTTTAAGTTTGTATCTAGCAATTGCATTATCTTAAAGTTACGGTTTGAGAGATAAGGGTGAGGCCACTTGAAACGATTTATATATCCTTTTGTCAGTTCCTGTGTTGTGATGCTATTGATGACATCCTGGAAGCTGATCTTGAGTTCTTCAATTCTGTGTGGATTTTTTCGAATATATTTTTCTTTGAAAATCCCTAGAGGTAAATGACAAAGGTAGACAGATCAAATAACTGGTGATTCTATAAGATTTTGTTGATTGTCTTCTCAAATATAAACACCTCATGCTAGCGGGAAAATCATGATCTGCTAAGTGGCATGTTGAACCGTCCTGCTAAAAGTAGTTTTAATTAAAGCTTCTCTTCTGAAAAATTTCAATAAAGCTCCTCTTGGATTCCCAAATTAAATTTATTATTTATTTTCGTCTCAAAGAATATGGACTCTGCCAAACAGGGATTTTGTTGCCGAAAATGTAATTTATGGATATAAAAAATAATTGTAAAGAACTTAACATTGTATAACATTTCTACTGTCCTATTTTACATGCCAGAATCTGTATAATATCTGTTTCAAAACAGCATTAGCAGTGTAAAAGTAAACCTAGTCTCCTAATTGAATACTATAAGCTTTTTTAAATCGAATGACTTAAAATCGATTGATTATGAAGTAATTGTGTGTGTGAATATGTTTATATCATTAAATAATTTTCTTTTAATATAAATTTAATTGCTCACGCAATTTTTAAGCCTTATTTACTTAAAATATATTATTCTGTTCAAGTCTTATTTATTTAAAAATAGTGTGTGCAACTGTAAAGAAAATACAAGAAGCTGAATAGAACTTTCCTTAACAAAACATTCTGATTCAATAGGAAAGAATATTCTGCTTCCTCGTCAAATAAAACATTTTCTTTTATTAGCCTTTTAAACCATCAATGAAAATATTTTTAATTCATTATTTCTTTTACACTTACTTACTGCTAATGTGTAGTAATTCAAAAATTTACAGTTAAATCTGGGCAAATTAATTTCCTTAAATTATTACTAAATTCTTTAATGGTTTTATTATCGAAGCCGAAATTGTAATATAAAAAATAAAATTTATTTTTATATTACTATTTTGATTTCGTTAATAAAACCGGTAGTGAATTTACTAACAATTTACTGCTTTAGACAAATATACTTACTCATTACAAGTAATATATTATAATTTAGACAAAAACAATACAGAATTCATGAAAATAATCATTTTTCTATCTTTAACTCAACAAAAATAATGAATATGAAATTAGTTTTTACAAGCAAATAACATAATAACTCAAAAACAACCGTCAAATAAAAGCTCTATGATATCCTTAAATAAGTTAAATTATATTTGCACTAACGACTGAACTATTTTTTGACATTCATATCTATTACAGTTAGTTCTTTGTCATAATTTTTCATTGTTTGCTTATAAATTTAGATTATTGTTACTTAATATAAAATAAATAAATGTTTACCGATTGATCGGAATAGATAATTTTAAAAAGATTTGGGACATGAATGTTAATAAAACAGATTTTTTGCTTGATATACAAAATAATAAGTAACAGAATCGCAAAGTACTTAATTTTAAAATATTTTATTTTTTTTTTAAATCCTTTCAATGTTAATTTTTTAAGCACTTAACTTGGTTTCCTATGATTCAATGAAAAGAACTGATTTCAATAATCTTGAATAAATTTATATGTTCTCAATATTTTTCATTGAAATGCCTTTTCAAAATAAATTTCGTATTAATTATGCAGTCAACCCTCTTATAACACGGTACTCTAAGAACGCGGTTTCCATCTAACGAGGAGCTGAAGTTGCAACAGCCCTCTTTTAACGCGGTTCTCTTACAGCGCGGTTTCCGTTCAACAACGGCCCATTAGTTCTTTCCGTGCACCCAATGAATGGTTTTAACTATATATGTTTATATAAACATTCGAGCTTATCTCTTAGCCGTTTACGGCATCGGTTTCAATCGTCACAGAGGTCTTTCACAGTACGTCTCTTTGGTGACCAATTCTTTCTAAAATTTGGTCTTCACTGTCCATTCACTTAGCGTTTTGTTGTTTAATTGTAAAAAAACTGTAAACATAATAATAAATTTTAAAAAAATACATTGTATGAGAACCGTGTCATCGGCTTGCGGAAACTGGACCATCAACGCTTAATGCGTGTTGGAAACCTCTTTTACCTCAAATGGTTCAAGCAATACAAGATGATTCTACAATTTCACTCCCAGTTACAGAAATAGTAAGCATTGGTTCTCGTTTAAGCGATGAAGAATTTGCAGTAAACCATCAGGATGTAAGAGAACTAGTACTCGGGGAAGAAACTATAGATGAGGAAGAACAGATGAAATTAATTGATGCACCCACCTCAAATGCATTGGAAAATAAGAAAAACAAATGGGTGTCAAATATCGATTTACAAGATGTGGAAAAAGGACTAAATTTGGCCAAAGAATAAGAACTTCATTTCATTCAAACTGATTTCAACGGTGTGCAGCGCAAAGTTTAAAAGAGAGTTATTGTTAAAATACTTTGCCATCCTTTTTTAATATTAAAAATATCTTAATTTTTGAATTAAATACAATAATCTGTACGAATGGAGATGCATGAATAACATGTTTTTTCATACATTCATACGAAAACATTTATATGCCAATATAAGCTGTATAATATTTTTCTCTAATAATTGCTATACCAAAAATATTTTATTAAATGCTATAAGGTAATTAAAAAACAAAATGAAGACATTTTTATTGTTCGAATTTTAGACTTTTGTAATTATGATTTGATTTAATATTTGCTTTTTTTAAAAAATTAATAAGTATTACCAAGTTTGCAAACAATAAGCAACAAGAATAAAATACAAGAATACATGCAAGTATAAAAACACTTACAAAAAGAGATAAAAAGTAAACTGATTTAATTTTTAATCAGATTAAAGTCCATTTAAAATAGGAAATTTTTTTCATTTAAAAAAACGCGTCAGTCAAATGTATCTAGTTTGTTTTCTTGAGTAAATATTATTTGACCAATGATTCATTTTAATATTTTAAAAAATCCTGCTTAACTAAATTATATATAATTACTATAAGTATTTTGAATTCCTTAATATTTGAGTGAATAAATGATTAAGACCAAATAAAAAAATAATTAATTTAAAACATAAAACTCAAGAGGGAAAATAAGCAATATCACATAAATGTTAAAGGGCTGATTTTAAATCGAGAAGACTCTCTTAACTTCACTTGTATATCAAAAAATTACTATTTATTTTATTACATGAAATTATTTCTAGAATTGTTTAAATAATAAAAAAAATATTTAAACAATTTAAGTGTTTTCATTAACAAACTAACGGTATTATATAAAACATGTGAAACCGTGAGCAAATGTTATGTTTAATCAAATAACAGACTGAAACAATTAAATGATATCTATAATACATAATCTGTTTCAGAAATACTTTCCTCAAGTATTTCATAGTTTGTCACATTTTTTTCGCATTATAAATATTAATACACACTTTTAACATCAATAAACTTTATCAAAACATTTATAATTACTTTAAGACTTTTATTTTTATGCATAAAACATATTAGTTTGACAGATGTTTTTCTTTAATGAACACCTTCATTAATATTAATTTTGGTTTAGTAAAATTATTTGCTTAAGAAAAAAGTATATTATCAGGAAAAATATTGCTTTTTAAAATTTAGAAGAAAACAGTTTTATTTTAATATTTTGAATTAAAAATTTATTTAATCAAGATTATTCATTCTGACTTTAACTTTCTAGAAAAAATGCAAATAACATTTTCATCTTTTTGTCTGTAAAATAAAGAAAAATTTTGTATGCAAAGTTAACTGCTGCCAATTTTTGTGGTTTTGATTTTATACCAAGTAACAAGTTTTTATTTAGTTAAGATATGAAATACGAAGACAAAAGTGTTTATAAATACTTAACATAAAAACTATAACACGTACTAAAAAATTAAATATAAAGGAGAACAGAAATGCAAACTTAAATAATATATACTTATAGTTAGAATCTGTTAAACAGAATAAAAAAACAGTTCTTTTTTTACTTAAAGTACTTAAACATTTTTACAACTTTTAATCCAGCATTGTTAATTACTTCTAAGGAAATTGAATGGTATTAAATTCATTCAATAAAAAATATGCTGTAAAATATAATTAATCCAAAATGCTAATAAGTGAAGATCTTGAGACATATATAGTTAAAAAAGTTATTGAATAGCTTTTTAATAAATGAATATAAATGTTTTTGTATAAAAAGCTGTGTCAAACTTTTTAAAAGTATAATAGAGAGCAGAAATAAAAATGCTGGAAGGTTTATTGCTTGTAAAAATTAAATTGTGCAACTTTAATTCATTTTTAGTTATAAAATAGTATAAAATGGGTTTTTTACAGATGTAAAATTAATGACAGAATTTGAAAGTAAAACAAAAGGGAGAAGTAATTAATCTTTTTAAGCTTCAAAAATAACTTCGCATTTAAAAAACTTTTTTTTTTTACATGAAAAAATTACTAGAGAACAACTTGCAAAAAATTGACAGTTATAAATAGTAGTTTCAATTCTTATATGTCATTAAAAAAGTAATGAAACATTTTAATTCTGTTTCCGTTTTCATTTTTTAATAATAGCAATAAATGTGGTTATAAAAGTTCACATTTTTTTACTTCATGATTATTTATAACTTTAAAACATGCTTTAAAAATGTTATCCTATTTTACTAAGTTTAAGAATATAATAAAAAATTTTTATCTTTCTCGAACATTTACAATCCTGCATTCTCTATAAGATGTGATGAAAACATTTTACTGGAGTTTTCTTTAGTATATTGGCAGCATAACTTCAGCGTAAGAGCAAATTAATCAGTCACTAATGCACGAAAATTTAAGTTATAAGATTTTCAGGATATTATTATCAAATGTTGGGAATTTTACATTACACTGGTGCTATAATAATATACTCAACTAAGTAAAATCAAAATAGTGTTTCAAGTATGGATACCAACGGATAATAGCAGTTAAACATACATTGGAGAATAAAGGATGCGTGTAACAAAGAGTATCTGTGTCGGACTCAGCATAGGTTAATAATAGGACAATTATTTCAAAGCAAATGATTCTGGGCTACGATTGCGGAACTACGGGAGATGAAATTTGCGTTTTTGGACTTTTAAGTTCATCCATTGAGAAGAGTGCTTAGGCTATATTCTTTTGTGGCTATCTTTTCCGTCTATCTTCATTTGTGACTTGTGAATTTCCAAACAATCTATCGAATGTCCTCTGTGAAGGTAATTATGTTGTTGAAGTTAAAATTCCTTACAAATAAACTTAAGCAGTCCAAATGGCATGCCACCTGTGTCTTAAGCTTACTTGTATAAAATTACCGTTCTGAAATTTCGTAAATATATGAAGGCTGGTTACTATATTTAAAAGTTAATTTATCAAGTAAATCGGATCTTCCCCATGTGCAGAAAATGCAACATAACTCATAACAAGATGTCCTATTCATGGATAGGGAATGGTCCTATTCTGAGAAGCTCACTGACTTACGACTTTAAAAGAGAGGAACAAACTACTCTCGCCTGCTTTTGAAGTGTTCACCTCAGATCATAAAATTTTCTAGGGGCACCAAAGTTTTCGGGACTTGTACTAACTGTTTCGCTGAACAGGCTACGCCATAACACATCTTTGAGTGCCTGGAGCTATCCAAGCGTGATTTGAACAACGATGGTGCTAGTTTTTTGGAGAGTGTTTAAGGTTATGAACCTGGTCTAGCGCTGCTGGCCAAAAGGGATATGCAACAACAACAACATAACTCATTTTACCCCTGATCATTTGCTTTCATGCTAAGGACTTGAAAAGGGGTACTTGTTTCGAAGTTCTCTTCTTGTTTTAAGCTCATGGTTTCATGGATCTAATTTAGACAATTGTCTAATCAAATAGGATAAGAAATAACTGCAACAACATTTGCTTTATAGCTCAGATTTCACCACCTAATATTTTCACACCTATAACACTCTGTTGATAGTTCATCATTTCTGTTGAACACACAAAGAAGCTTAATAATCAGTTATAAACTTGAAAAAGCAGTAAGTAAAATATTTAAACTCAACAAATATATTCGACCTGGTGAAGTAATGTGATGATGCCTAAAAGCTCATAGAAATTTTTCGTTCTTGACTTTTATATCTGAAATGTTCAGTATTAAACGGAAGTTTTTTTATTGTTTCTAACATTCTTCTTCTTTTATAATATAATTGATATTAAAACATTTGCTTATTCTCAAATATTTTACATGTTGAGAGTCTGTGGTTGGTTTATTTATTTATTTATGACAAAATCTCAGAAAATTTGCTATGACATTTGGCTTTTTAATATCCCTGAACAGTACGTATTTAAAGTACATGCGTAGGACACGAGTCACGATGGTTAATAATTTGATCTTGTTTACGGAAAAACACAAAAGAGAACTCCAGAGTTTAAACCAATACAAACATGCAGGCCGACAGGTAGTCATAAACCTATAGAAATGTAAAAAAGTGCCCCACCTGCAATTTTAGGAAAATTAAGAATAATCTATGTCCTCTTACTCGGGAAGACCCGAGGCTTACTGGCTGAATCACACAATGACTTCTGCTTCATTCTTGCTGCATGTCTTTCCTTGATTAGTAATTTTGCAGAATGAAAAGAAGGGCTATTCAAAAGTTTATGAAGGATTCTCTCACTTTTTTGCGTCAAAACGTTAGCAGCAGCATTTTCAGGAATCCTGCTATGAGTTGGAATCCACTGGAAAGAAATAGATATTGACCTTGGGTGATCTCTGTATTTCAAATTGGGGATATTATCTATATATTTTCTATTTACAAGAGAGATTGGAGGTCTGATTTAGAGTCAAACAAGATGGGAAAAGAATGCCTGATATACAGCTTCTTTATTGCAATAAAAATAGCTCCTATTTCGCCATCGTAATGTGTAGAGTGAACTCCAATTGAACAAGAAAATTGATAGATGCATGTGTAATGACATATAACCATGAATGTCTAGGATATTTGTTTCCAATACTAGATAATCCAGTTTCATGAATCTGAATTTTGCTTATGCCTCTTTTACAGACATCCATATATAATTTCAAATAAACCGAGAACTAACAAAATTCCTTGGATAAGTAGATCTACGGAGAACCTGTGAGCTCTAGTGAATATCAAGATTAATAGTTATACCATCTGCACATTTTGCGTGTGTGAATGAACCCTTTTTAAGTTATAATGTTTCGTTGTGCGTTAACATCATAGTTCTCTCCCTAGTGTATTGCTTGGTACACTTTTCAGATTGTAAAAAAGATCTCTTTGAATAATAAATAATAATAAAAAGATGTATCTCTTTGAATAATACTTTTAATTGGTGAGTTGTGAGTAAGACAATACATTGCCAGAATAGGTATGGTCTTTACAGCATCTGATGTAATACGGAGAGCTTGACTCTGAATAATTTCAAATTTTTGAATTTCACAAGGAGCAGCAGATATTAAAAGTTCGTTACAATAGCTAAAAATAGGTTGAAGTAAAAGCCTGAATGAAGCATTCTTTGCCTGAAATCTTCAACTCCATTTTCAACCAGACATCATTTTAAGAAAAGTACTATGTTTGAATAAACCTATATAAGTATTGAATCACTTATCTAAAAATTATAACATGTAATATTTCATATTTCAGCTAAATTTGATTATTCTCATCAAATTAATGAAATAACTGATATTTGATTAAAGTCAATATATACCATCTATATAATTAAGAATATTTTATTATCAGTATTATGAATAAAATATTTAGAATGAAAAGAATAACAAAAATAATAGATACATCAAATTACATCTCTAATATTATATTTTACCTACAATTACAGCCAAATATAATTATTGAGGCAGATTATTTTTAAGATACTCGATGCGTTTTATTTATGAATTTTGATATACATTTTATTTAAGAATCATTCTATTTAGAAATTGTTTAATGAAAAATAAAAAAATTATCATTTTCTTTGTATTTACAACAAATTTATTTAACAATAATTTGCTTATAATTTTCAATTAAGAATTTATAACAATGCATTTATAATAAATTTTTTATTAAATGGTTGTAATCTGAGTATTTATAAATCTGAAGAAACTCCATAATAATGAAAATTGAACAATATCAGAAAAATTGATGAATATGTTTTTTATCATATTTATAAAATTATAGTAGCAATAAATAAAAATATTTTTTCTAGAGTGAAGTTGAGAAAATAACTGAGCACTAAATACTGTAGATAAAACAATTTGTGTCATTAATAAAATGTTAACAGCCATTTCTTAGACTATTTACTGTTTAACAGAGCCACATTACCTCTGAGAATTTTCTTATTCTCAGACTTGTTAAAAATCGTTCTTTTTTCCAAAAGATACCAAGTTCAATGTCTGAAATCTCTGTAGATCATCACACTAAGAGAGCTTGCGAGAAATATTTAGTTGAAATTTCAGCAAAATTCGGAATATTTGTGTGGAGTGGCAAATAAATTCCTTCTATCCTTTCAAAATTCAAGCCCTCCACTTGGATATAGTTAAAAAATTTGACATTGCTATTAAATTTAGCAGTGTGGTTTAACAGAGATAGTCATCTTGGAACAGTCATAATAAGCCAAACTAATCTAATTCGAGCAAGTAGCTGAGTGGTGAAAGATGTCATTCCATAGCTGAGAAGTAGTGGGTTAAATACTCAACCTACCTGAAGACCATGTCTTCAACGCTTATGTGCATTAACATTTTTGTGTGTTCTGATCTTTCTCTGTTGGTGGCTCAGGTGTAGATCTCTTTAGTTAAACGAGCTACAAAATTTCGAAATGGATGGTTAAATTTAGCTTATTTAATCTACAGAAATATGCTGTAGGAAAATTCTGGAAAATCCTTATTTGATATAAGCCAAATTAGGGTACACTACTTTTAAATCTAGCTCAATGAATTAATTTTTAAATATATTAGTTATTAGAATGTAGATGTGTTTTAATATATTCCTTTGCTGATTTATCAAACTATATCATCTTTTTTTAACTGAATCATTTTTCTCAATGAAGTACATGCATAGAAATATACAATGCATATACCCTGCACTGAGAGAGTTATATTGAGGTAATATATGAATAAAGAAATTCAAATCATACATGTATAGCTCTATTTGTAAACGTTGCCTCCACACCCACACACACAAATTTTTGATTTAAAATATAATGTAACTCAGTATTAGATACTGTTTCGAATTAAATGTGAGCAAGTATCGTCTTTAGAATTAATCTTTCCATTCCAATTTAGGATGAATGTTCCATTACCTATAGTACTTTATTTTTGCTACACTAATTATTAACAAGGAAAAACGTTTCTATGAGTTTATTAAGTAACTTGCTAATAAACGTTTGCATAAATATGATAAATACGTAAATAATAATCTTAAAACATAAGAGTTTTAGACATAATATTAATACATGAGTTTTATAGTAAGTAATCAGTTATATTTTTATGCATAAGAATTTTAGACATTGATAAAATATACAAGCTTATTTAATTTCGATATAAATACTAAACGTTAAAAATATTAATATAAAATTCAATAATTTAAATTTCCATTGTTTGGTTTAATTAATTTTTAAAAATCATTCTAGGGACTCTTCAAATATTTTTATTTTGCCTAAGTTACATTCATATAGTAATATTTACTAGTTAACAAAATATATAAAATGTTATTTATATACCATAAAGTAATTTTACAGTTTACTATCAGTTTTCAATTTCCTATTTATTATTTGCTAAACTTTGAATAAAAATTTAGTAAGTGTATGATATCAAGAATAAAAATTAATTTCTTATAAATTTTGATATGATTCACTAAATATTATATCCAGAAACATCCTCAATAAGAATACAAAAATTAGCAATTAGTTAAAATGAATTCGCTAAATATAAAATTGACTCAAAATAAGTCTTATGTGAAATTGAGTTATTTATAAAGTAGAGAAAACAGATTCCAAGAAATTCTCATGTGAGAAGATATTTAATCTATTTTGAGAAAGCTGCTTTCAAAAGTGTTCCAACAAACACCGTTTTAGATTACACATATAATGACATTTCAATACTCAAAATAGTTTCGTAAAAGGTTCTTTTAACAGAAAAAAATGTTAAAATATAATGTATTTTTTCTTCATTTAAAGTTTTATTATTTTTCAAATAAAATAAGACGCTGTATATATAGTCTGAATAATAAACGTAATAAATTTTTTTTAATGTTTTAAATGTAAGTTTATACTAAGAAATTTCATATACAATCTTAGAATGAATATAAATATGTTTAATATAAAATTTCATAATGATATAAATAATTTGAAATGGATTAAATCATACATTAAACTAATTAACGTGAAGATGATATCCTATTTTTCTTATAGGAAAATTATTTTATTTGAATTAAATAATAACACATCTATATCAGCTCATTTTTAAATGAATCAGACACTATATTTATATTTGATATAAACATATTAACATTTCTGTCATATTTTGAAATTATTTAATTAAATATGATAAATTTATAAAAATATAGAATCTAAGATTTATTTAAAAAAAAATCCTTACTTCAAATTATAGTTTAATAAAAGAGAGGCTAGCTAAACTTTTTAGATATAAAGGATGAAAAGGTTCAGGGTGGAAATAGTTTTATGTTTAACCTAATCACAGCATAGATTTGATTTAAAGAAAATCTTACAATTACATATGGAGATGTAGGTCATTAGTTTTCTGTGTTCATTAAGTCTAGGCTCTCACTGAAGATTTCCACTGCGGAGAAGTAGAAGGAGCTCATGGTTTGTTGGGGAGGGAAGCTACATTAAGACATTTTTCTTCATTCTTATGATGGAATTCCTTTGGGAGAGAAAACCAAAATGAAATACTTAAAAATTATGCAAAATAAGAAATTATGAAACTGTCAATAAAGAAGAAAAAACTACATGAAAATCAAAGTTAATAATTATTTTAAAAGTAAGGAGTAGTGAAGCTGGTATCTTTTCTCTTGTTATATTATTAGAAACATAGAAAATTAAAATTAAATTTTGCTTTGTCTCCTTAGTTCCAAATAATAATAGCTATGGCCATAAAAATACTCAGACCAGTCATATTAATATGACCACCTGTCATATAAGCCAGGATAACCACCTTTCACAGAGCGGATTGCTGAGAGACGTACAGGAATAGAGTCAGTTAGGTTTCGCAAGATGTTCTGGATGTTAAGACATGAAAACTTCTGTACCATGGCCAGCTGCGCTAGATTACGCAGGTGAGTATTCTTGCCAAGATAACCGGATCACAATGGTCCTACGAGTCCGTTAGGTTTCTCAAGATGTTCACTGGGGTTTTGAGACCAGAAGACTCCAGTGCCATAGCCAGCTGCGCTAGATTACGCAGGTGAGTATCTTTGCCAAGATAACCAAATCACATTGGTCCTACGAGTCAATTAGGTTCCTGAAGATGTTCACTGGGTTCTTGAGGCAAGAAGACTCCAATGCCATAGCCAGCTGCGCAGGTGAGTATCCTTGCCAAGATCAACCGCATCACAATGGCCTTCAGATTAATGATTGGGCACCAACTGAGCACCCATGACTTAACTATCACGTTGCAACAAATTGATCTTAACTACCCGCGATGGCACAGATCCCTCAGAGCTTTACTGCTTAAAAGTGGCCAGTGTCGTCGAAGAATTTTATTCCAAAAGCAGCCACTTCGTATACCGCTCATGGTAGAGACCACTTTCATTTTCTTCCCACTAATATCTACATTGATTGATCTGTCTTAATGGCTTGAACCACAATCTTTGAAGTTTTTCCTTTGAAAACTATACATGAGAACTTGAATTTTGCACCAAATATCTAAAATATTATTCTTTTATCCAAGATTAACTTTTAAAATCTAATAATCTACGAATTTGCTAAAACAATAAAGATTATTTTAAATTTTAGCCTACAAAGTAATTAAATAGGGCAGTTTCATTGCCATACACACAAGAATTTATTTTTATTGTATGAATTACACAAAATTAGATACTTTTAAATTTGATTGACGTTTGCCTTCTTGTTTTTGTCAACATTCTTTTCCTAGATATTTACATCAGTCATTTTTCATTTTAGTTCATTTAATTCAGTTCTTATTGTTTTTAATGACACGTTTTATAAGCTATTTACTGGTGGGTCAAATTAATGTATTTTGTAAATGGTAGTTTAAATTCCAATAAAAATTTTCATACCTATATAAGTGAAATCCATAGTTTTCTGCATTGCAACCTGTTATTTCAATCTGAATTAATGATAACAAGGTATAAATGGCATAAAAATGTTCATCTTGATAAAATTGACGAAATCAGTTGCAGAAAGTACAAAAATAAAAAGTTCCTCAAAATGAAATACAGACTTGCAAATTAATTAGTTGTTCAAATTATGAAAATAATTATTTCCCATTTCCTTAAAATTTATTTTAATACGAACTGGTAAAGTATTTATTATTTAATATAAAATAAGATATTACAATATTTAAGTTATTAATTCAGCTTTTCTGAAAGAACATAGTGTTATTTGTGGAAATGAAAGATAAACTACTTGTTAAAAATAGATCAACAAAATCAGGAAAACTTTGTAGTATAATAACTTGTAAGGATGTAAAATCTTAATGTGAAAATATGTTACCATATTGAATATTATCATTAAAGTTTGTCGACTGATTAATTTAGAATTGAAAATATGTGCTGAATTTCTAACAAAAAAGTAAAACATTTTCCATACTGAAACAGCATAACTTTTCCGATAATCAAATAAATTTGTGATAATCTAAAGCACAAAAGATTCTTTTTCCTAAATTAATATGCTTAATATATTTAAGTATAGAAAAACTAATGCTTGTAACAATTAGTTTTTTTGTTAGCAAGTATTAAGAAAATAAGTTCTGTCAATTCTAAAAATAATTACATTTTCAACTGATACTTTTCTATTTCTATTCGTGATACTAATCATATTAAAATACTAATGCTATTTAAGAGTTTTTTAAATTAAAGATTTTGCAAATTCACATCATCTCAAAGAAGGTTTTAAGCATGCAAAAAAATTCCCTTATTTTACACTAAGAATTTGTTTGTTTTTTTTTTTTTTTTTTTGCATTTTTATACACACATTGAAGTATTTTTTTCACAAAAGCACCTCTAGAAGCTAATTCAAAGTTTCTGACTTAACACATGATATATATAGGTAACTATTCACCATGTAATTAAAATTTTTATTTGATTAACAATAATATATAGTACGTATTAAGAAACAAGTGAAATAAAAATTACTATGTTGTTCTATTACAAAAAAATAAAATGGTGTTCTTGAAATATATTTAAATAAATTAATTTTGAATAAATAATATAAATTTTGTAACTCTCCGGCATTCAGAAATTTGCAAAATTTATAAGAATCCGTTCTTTGAAAATTTTCTATCCAGATTTTGACATTACTTATATAAAAGTAGAAACCCTAAGTTTAAATTTTTTTTTATAAAGTTAAGATACCTAGAATCTAATAAAATATGATTGGATAAACAAAACGCTTTGCTAATCTATTGTTTTGTTATGCAGTAAAAGTTTTAGATAGCTCCCAAAATATTTGAACCTATTTTTCTTAATCCTCACTCACTACAAAACTTTGTGTGAGAAGTTAGTGATAACAGACAGTTATAAATAAATTTATTCTTTCCAATTGATTTTTAAAATTAAAAATTTCCAAAATTCAAATCAAAAATTTATTTAACTAATTTCTGAAAATAAATTAAGCATAAGAAATGATTTTAAAGTTATATTTTTTTATATAATTTCCTATTTGAAGAAAAGGAAAATTTCCATATAAAGCATAACTGGAATATCTCTTACGAATGTCAAGAAAATAAGTTTCTTATCAATTAGCGAACATGCTAAGAAAACTTACAGTCCTCAGTTATACATAATCGTTTTAATTAGGAAACTTTATGCATAAGAAATATGTTATAATTTTATATAGGATTTGCGTTTCTAATATTATTACATTACGAATGCAAGATCTTTTCATAAAAATATTTTTATAGTGAAATAAGAGAATGACTTACAATATACACACACACATTGTTATATATTTTACGTGAATATAAATGTATTTATCATTTTATCAGTTTGTTTCGTATAAAGCTGATGCTTTTGCCAAATTAAACAGTCAGGATGTTTTTGTTTTCATTTTTAAATTTCAGTTCAAATTCACTATAATAATATTTGAAAAACATCAATCCTATAGTGGAAACAAGCAAATCTGCTTTTTAAATTAGAATAAATTGACCGTAACAGTTTGAACTACTAAGTATATGCACTTAGACATATTTCAATTCGGAATAACCAATTAAGCTAATTTTAAAGTTATTAATAAAAATTATGCAAATAATATTTTATCTAAGGATGCTTAGTCTCGAATTTAGGGAAAGCAATTTAGCTAGTAAATTTGAGATTTGGCACTTTTAAATAAACAAAAAAACTTATCTACTAAAAAAATAGCCCAAATAGTATATTTTCTTATAATGAAAAAACTTTGAAATAGTTTGATACTTATCAAGAAGTTCCTAATTCATTTAATTGTTGAATTCTAAAAATGAATATATAGTGGAAATCAGTTTTAGGACATATGCTGGAAATTTTAGAATATTAATAGGACTTCCTAATAGGAATGGGAATACACTGGTGGGCAAAAATTAAAGACGAAATTGAAAAATTAGCATAACAGCGGAACAAACAGGTAGATTGGACCGAAAGACCAATCAGAAGATCGATTACGGTCAGGTATGCAAGAGCATAATCAAATTATGCGACATAAAACGTAAAGGGGAATATTGGAGGGGTATAAAGCAGGCTGGTGGTATACGCTCAGCGTTTCTGTGAAAGCTATTGCACGGCGTGTATCAGCTTAAACGACATAGAGCTGCTTAATCAGTGTGAAATAATGAACAGGAAACATCGTAGACGACATCTATATGACCTTAGGCAAGGTCGAATCATTGGGAAGATTGAGAAAGGTCGAAGTGTGACAAGTGTGGCTGCGGAGTTTGGAATCGCTCACAGCACCGTTTCGCGAATCTGGAAAGCACTTCAAATTACAGGAACAGCTGTCCGAAGGTTCAGCAGTGGTCGTCCACGAGCAAACACGGCAGTCGACGACTGGTATATGGTCCAACAGGCAAGAAGGAACAGGTGGCAGAGGACTGGAAAAATCCCGAGATACCTCCAACAGACGACTGGACGATCAATATCACGGATTACAGTCGCCAAGAAGCAGCACAATGGTGACCTATTCGCACAACGATCTGTAAGTTGTGAACCATTAACGTCTGCCCACCAGAGAAGGCGCTTTGTGTGGTGCCGGGAACACCAGAACTGGACGGATCAGCAATGGGGTTGAGTACTCTTTACGGACGAGAGCAGATTTAGTCTGACTACCGATTTTGGACGCACACACATCTGGAAAGAACGAGAGACAAGCAATAACCCCTCCAATATTGTCGAAAGGGACCGGTTTCGAGGTCGCAGTGTTTTCGTTGGGGAGGCATCATGCTTGGTACCCGTACTGACCTTCATGTCGTCCAAGGAGGTTCAGTCACCGGGTCCCGTTATTGTAATGATATTCTCCTTCCTTATGTGCGTCTTTTTAGAGGTACTATGGGTCCCCAATTCCTCCTCATGGACGACAATGCTCCACATCAACGTAGAGAGGCTGTTGAAAGAACTGTTGGAAAGTGAGGATATTGAGCGCATGGATTGGCCAGCAAGATCCCCGGATCTCAATCCAATCGAACACGTGTGGGACTTTCTAGGGAGACGCTTGGTGGCATGTCACCAACTGCCAGTAACGATTCCGAAGCTGCGATTGGCACTACAAGAAGAATGAGCAGCAGTACCTCAACAACTTATTGACCACCTCATATTCAGTATGGAAAGACGATGTCAATCTTGCACAGCAATCAGGGGAGATCATATCCCTTACTAAAAGCTGAATGTTTCTTGCTAGAGAGCTGTCACGTGGATGTTTTGGCCGTCTCTGTCATTCTGCTCCATTCTCATTTTTCAATAAAGTTCTTTTTTAATAATTTGGTATTTTTTTTTTTTTACTTTTTCTATATTCTTACATTTGGAGGATGTTCTGGTACGATTTTTATCGATTTGGAAGACTGCTGAGCGACGCTACACTAGAAAAGCGGTTTCGTCCTTAATTTTTGCACATCATTGTATTTAGTTGAATAAATTAATTAAATAATTGTTAATTGTACATTGCATTTATTTTTACAAAGGAATCAATATGAGAAAATAACGTTGCTTCAAGAGTTCATAACAAAGTTTCTTTATAGTTCGATTATTTACATTGCTCATCTTCATGTTGTTGTTACTTGTGACACTTGGACAAGCCAAACTCGCTATGCCTTGACAATGCGAATTTAAGTTAATAAGGAGCGCCTTTCATTTTAATCAGATCACCACGAAAGTGAAAGTACGTATTTGCTCTTTTTAAATCCTCTGATAGATGGCGCCATCAGAAGATCCACTTCCTCAATTTTGACATTGATCTGAAGGGGGAGGGAATTTTCTCCAGACCCCTTTGCACCTGTGGTAACTTCTCAATGACCGATCACAGGACTTTTGATTCCACAGATTTAATGAGCACGTATATCGCTCATTACTCGGTGGGTCTATGGTGCGACTTGGAATCGAATCCCACCCTTCCAGATAAGGCCGATACTGTAACCACTAGGCTAACACGGCCTCATTTTCATGTAACGTATCCAAATTGTTAATAAGAAGTAGGCCAGCATATTGCAGGACTGTGCTATTGTTCTACTGAATAGTGTATTTTTTTTTTCAAATTGACATAAGAGGCCTATCAAGCTGCTTAATTCCTAGAATTGAAAAAAAATATTTCTATATGAAATAAAAATATAATAAGGACGGCAATGATTTCATAAAATGTAGATGTTTTGTAAAATATCATCAATAAGTTGTCATATCTATTAAAAAAAACTTTATTTAAATTCCTTAGTACTTTTAATTTAAACTCTTTTGTAATATTGCAAAAAATTTGTATGTGCTGAGAAAAATTTAAGATGATAAAATGTATACATTTAAAACTTAGCTTATCTTATATGATGATTAAAATCTGAAAAGTATTTGTGTCATTCAGAAAAAGAAAATTTCACTGTACAAAAATTTTTTAACTATAAAGGAAATTATACAATCTGTCTAAATTTTTGGATAAGTTATTAAAAAAATTTATTTAATCAAAAATTGCATAAAAAATCCAAAGCTTAATAATTTAAGGTTATTGTTATTATTTGTACTTCGTATTATTAACTACGTCAACATGAAAACACTGAAAAATTACTTCATTCATTTTAAATTATATAATACAAAAATAAATGTAAGCGTTTCAATTTTAACCACTTTTATTTGGATGTACAATTTATTCTAGCAAATAGCTAAATACATACTACCTTACATAGGGTAGTTAATTGTAATTGATACTCCTCTATCCAAATTCAGCGCAGTTACAATTTTCTGCGGGGTAGGATAATATTCCTAAAAATAGTTAATTCAACTTGCTTTAGTACATAAAACATGCACAATTTATCTGCTGTAAGGAGTGGGTGTAATAATTTTTTTCTGTAAGAATAGACACACGCACATAAGCTCCACCTACGGAAATCAGATGTCAATATCACAGAGTAGGTGTCACAATATAATAAATGTCGATGTAATGCTAAACAAATCAATCATAAAATTCCATATTTCTTGCTGTCAAATGATTTAGAAAAACAAACTTTTTAATCACCTTACCATGATACAGTAGGACAACTAACATCACACTTTAAAACCAACAAAGACTCATTAAATATACAGTGTCATACATTCTGATCAAATCTCAGTTCAGCACAAGAGTGTTCATTTCTGTTTTTGAACTCTCAAACTGCCATGCAAGACAAATATTCTATCAATCTGTGCTCATCAGTCCAAAATTATTGCAGGCATTATGACAGAAAAGGTTCACTGAATGAGAATCTTTCAGTCAGCTGCATCAGTCTTAATATTTCGTTGTGACTAACTGAGAAATGAAACTATTAAAGCTCACAACATCAGTCCTTAATTACATTATTTGTAACAAAGATATCATTTATAAGTTTGGAACAATATTATATTCAAAACACTCATCAACGAATGATCTCCCAGTAAACCAGAATGTGAAATTTAAGTTTGTTATCTTGTTCTAAGATCCATTAAAAGTTTTTGGTATTGCATCCTAAGGATTTACGGAATTAACCTTTGTTTTACCAAAAACTTTTAATGAGCAGTTAATTTTTAAACTGTCCTGGTATGCTTACCTAGTGGATAATCTAAAGCTATTGCTAAATACTTATGTAGAGAATGCCTGATTTTGGCTAGACATTCACCCAACCACACATCTTACTCTATCTCGCTGAGAGATTTTAATTAATAGCTGAATAATTGATTTTTCAGGGAATCGGCTCAAAGCTTCACCACATCATAATTTTGACTTTTGAATATGAATCATTTAATCTATTATTATATATTATTTATTTTCATTTAAACACTTGGATACAGTTTATTAGGAACACTTTTTACCACAAATCTCCAAATGGAATTTCATTAATATTGTTTTCTCTTAAAAGCTCTTAACGTTATCTCTCTAAGGATAACATTTATTATGCTTTGAAATTGAGGATTAAAAAGGGTTACACTTTGATAAATTGAAAGTTCTTTATATTTGATATTGCATATAAATAAAAATGTCTGTCTTTCCAATAAAATTTATTACATTTTTCAAACTCTTTAGAATATTCTTAAAATTTACAAATATTGTTTCGTATTACACTATATGTTTTAAAATAAAATAGTAGTTAACCTATTTTATATCGTAAACCAGCTTACAAAGTAATTAATACATGACAACTTCAGTAGAATGTGTGAAATAAATACTAATACTATTCGTTTATTAAACCCCAATTAAAACAAAAATGTATTTCAGAAACGAACTTAAAAATCTTATGAAAGAGATGGAGAAGTTTTCTGATTATGATATGAATTTTCAGAATGTTTGTCCTTCTTTTAATCTCCTAACTAAGATTCTCTTCAGAAAGCACACCCGCTGGCATGTAATTCAAAAGTAAATTGCCTCGTTTGTTATAATAATCGAAATATCGTATTCGAAGATATCATTCTTAGTATGGCTTCTGATCTTTTACTATGAAAAATGTATTAATTTTAATTTTAATCAATGCACGAAGTCCTCCAGTAAATGAGAAACCGTTATTCAACGTGGATTGCCTGGAAACTAATCTATGAAAAGCGTTGGTTATCGATTAACAATGAATCGATTATGATTAATACATTGTCTTTCAGAAGGACCGGTATTTAATTTTTCCCTTTGGTGTTGCAGTTGTTGGCGAAATAGTTTGTGTAGGGATTGATAATTTTTATGGAATCCCGAAAATATCATGAAAATCAGAATTTAAATTGTTTAAGAATTTAAAAAAAATTAATAAGTAGAAGTATAAACATAAGGAAAAAATATATAAAGTTTCAACAAAATTTTCAAGTTAAGTGATTAAGTGATTTTATAAAGCTAAATTATATTTTAATTTTTGTTCTTCATAGTTAAAGCATACAATTAATTATGTAAAACACTTGATTACATTTTGTGCAATAAATTAAAGGACAATTACTAATGAAAATATTATGTATTATAAATAGCATTTTAGAAACGAATTTAAAAAAGTAATAATATATATCATTACAAGAGGGAAAGAGAATGTTAAAAACTATATATGCATTATACCTTTAAAGGAAAATATTAGTTTTTCTGATCGTATTACATTTCTATATCAATATTGTATATTTTTATATATTTATCATAATTTTTTAATGAGAATTGCTTTATTTTATCATTATAGCCAAATAAAATAATACTCCAGACAATTATCAGAAAAAGCGGATGGAGCGAGTTGAAAAGCTCGTGATCCTAATATGCTTCCAGTGAACCTGTTACCTCTATTAGAAATAACAAGATAGCTCAAGAAGAACGTTGAGAAAAACTTTTGTCGATGTTTTTTTTTCTTTGAGATTTGTTCATTAAGATTTGTTGTATTCGAAATCAAGACCCTTGCTAAGCGAGTAGTAATAAATCCGTTTTCAAATCTGGAAAGATCTGTCATTTTTTTTCATTTTATGCCTTATGTAATGAAATCATCATTCGTAAATGTCAATTCATCATTCCTCAAAAATATTATGACGTTACGTTATGTGGGCAATTCGATATGTATAGCCTACGTCATAAATATACTTACATACTTCATCCAAAACACGAATTTAAATAATAGCCTCAATTTTTTCTAATTCATGGGCTGTAGTGTAAGCACTTATCCTAACATTTGAAGATTTTTGTAAGGAAAGTAAAAAATCTACAACTGTTAATTTCTGAAAGATTTCTGTATACATAATCGCACTCATTGTAACAAAACATACAATCTAATAATCGCATAAGCTCTCAAAGGTGTGCACTTAATACTACACTTGATTCTACTTCCATACATTCGAAGGACATGGTAGCTTCGTTAGTTTGGGCTTTCGTTCTTATTATCATAGTGTAGTGAGTAACTCAAAGCAATTAAAGATTCGTCGCTTTCGCTAATGATGTCTGGGGCACGTAAAATATGCATTGGTCTCTATGTCTCCCATGTGAAATGATACTTCTGGGGGTAACACGCCTATTTTAAGGGTTTTCTACTTGGTCCCTGCTTCTAAATTACCAAGACTAACTCCCTTTGAGCCCACGATGGCAGAGCCATTGGCTAACCTACTGGATAAAGTGTCTCTTGTAGTGTGATTTAAGACATTAAATTATTATTTAATCCACTCCAATCTTTTTATATTTATTCGGATCAGATTCCTGTGAATTAAATTATGATTTACTTTTTAAAAAATATTCAGTAGTTAATAAAATATGGACTAATTAGTGTTATAAAATTTTATATTTTTTCACTTATTTTCTCCCTATGATTCTTCATTCCTCAGCTATGTATAGGCATTGTTGCATTGATACTGTACATTTCTAAGTCTTACTTTAGTTTCCTGACATGTCCCCCTGTTCAAGTTTACTTTAACCCTTTTAGCATCAAATTCCCCATTGCGTATTCAATTCAATTAATTCAATATTAATCAGCGTTTGTCTCGGCTCCTAATTGTCGTAGTCACCTGGGACCACCCTCTAAGTTTCATATTTTTAAATGCACTTCTAACGAGCCCACTTAGAAAACATAATTTCAATTTAACATATCATTCAAGTTATTAGCCCACATTTTGTACTTAAACTTCGCTATCGCAGCAATACGAATTCTAATTTTATCTTTATTTCAACTTAAAATTTGTTTCATTTATATCAATTTTATTCTTATACTTATAATTAACTAGCTCAATATGCAATTTTAGATATTGGCATATATCGCAGTAAAAATGCATGTCATGGGGGGGAGAATATAACTATGGAACCAAAAAGAAAGAAAAAAAAATTTAAGAGGGCGAAAGAAATAAAGAGAAAAAGACCTTATCTGTGATTTCTTATTTTTTTATATTTATTTGTTATTTTTATTTATTTATTTTTTTATTTTATTTTTACTTTTTTTTTTCCTTACACAAGCGATTTTTAGCTCTAAGCTAAATTGGCGACCTCCAACAAATTAAATCCACTTTTATATACATAACTTCATTTCAATTTTATTTTAATTATTTATCTCCATTTATTTATTTATTTATTTTTATATATTTATTTTTTCCCTAACTTTTTGTAATTAAATTATTCTTGAAAATTATTTTACAATATATTTTGTAATTAAATTATTCTGAAAAATTTTACATACGAAAACAAGTATTTGCGCAAGAAATCGCTAAATAACCACTTAGAGAATTTACTACAGCAAAGGGTAGCAATAGATAAAGAAAGTAAAACAATACCTAGTCTACAAATACTGTAAGGTATGAAGTTATAATGTCACAATGCAATTTACAATCCTCCCCAACTAACCAATTTGTGATTCGTTTGAAAATAATAATCAATATCTTTCACTGGTAAAAAGCAATACATATGGCTTTAAATTAAAGACATTGACTAGAATTGATCTCCTCAATGAAAATAGTATGCTGTGCATTATGTATGTATTCATTCTAGCATTTACTCTATATTCACATAGGTTTGATGATGGGATTACACTCTTTGAAGTTGAGTGTCCTGTTTTCGATCTAAGTGCTTTCAAATGAGAGATATAATTTACTTTTTACAATCATTAAAGTCGTTGTGAAAGCTTTGCCACCTATTACAGACTACTTAAGACTATCGGATGTTGTAAGGCATAATAATGTCTACCGGATAGTTGCCTTCTGAAAGAACTTCTCAAAAATAATGTACCTATTTGCGAGTCGCAAAGCATAAACAAAGGACACCCCACAGCAAAACCACTGATAGACGTGTAGGCAAAGGGTAAAAGAGCAGCATTCATCTCAATAATGACTGGTACCATCACTATTGAGCTGAATGAGCAACTCAATAAATGTTCAATTGTGACTGGTATGGAATTCTGGATCTTTCGCTCTTTAAAGCGCTATGCTACCACAAAATCAGATTGAGAGCATAGTGTGGGTTCTTAAATCTTTTCCAAATCTCCTTACTTTCAATGTATAATAAGGCTCATTTAGAAAGTGATGTTCTCTTGGTAAGCAATAATGGTCAGATTTTAGGAAAACAGCTCTTTGTCTGATTATCTATTTTAAACAGTTTCAATAATTTTAAAATATAGTTTGATATGAGATCGCATGGCGCAGCAAATTTACGTTATTTTTACTTAAGCAACATTTAAGCACATGGACTATTTTCATAGACGATGTTTTTCAATTTTGCACTGTAGACGAAATTGGTGAGACTATATTTAATTAGATTACATTCAGTTTGCTAACGTTTTTGTTGCATATATATATTTCCCATCCCTCATAATTAAATTTTTTTATAATCCTATTTCTCCATAGTTCTGCCTCTATAACACGTTGTTTTAGTCTATTTTATGTTAAACAATTATGCCACAATTTTTCTTCAAAAATTTTTTGTTGTGTAATCAGACACATACATGCAAATTCCAAGTAGTTTACATATTAATATATTTCTACCAGTTTTGTGCCTTTTTCATAACTCAAATCCATTTTAAAGTTCCAGTAATTTCCTTTCTGAAGATTACATTTGACAATAGAATTTACTACTTTATATAATAGAATTTTTTTCATTATAAATTTTAAATAAAATACAGTTATAAGCAATGGAATTAAATATATAAGTTTGAACAATTTCAAAAAAATGATACTCAGCTAAATCGAGAGGAAGTCATTTCTCAAGGAATGATTTTATTTCTTATTTAAATTTAAAATTAAGTAATAGCAATGTTTAAAGCTTTATTTTTTAATTTTTAATTAGAATACTACAGTTTGCTTTCATCAATGTAAAGCGAAAATCTAGCTTTAATTTGTTTCACTAGAGAATTAAGGTAATTGATTGATATCACTTAAATGAAAGATACTTTAGAAAATCCTCAAGACGCTAATTTGTTTAAAATGTAGCAGTTTGTTAAAGTGTCTTTCTAATCTTATTTCCAATTATGAAGTGATAAATTTTTATTAGTTTAAAGGCGAAAAGAGGACCCGAAGTAAATTATTTTCGATAAAATGAATTGCTTCAGCTTAAACATATTTTGTGGGAATACAATAATACTGATTAATTATATGTAGTGCCATTAAATATTATTTTATAAGAAATAAAATTTGTGTTCTAAAATTCAAAGTAATTTATTAGTATAATTTGATTTAATAAACATTTTCTCAAGACTGGCAATAAATGAGATAAATATTTTTGAAGTGTTATTTATTTTTCTTTGAAATTATCTTTTGAAGTATCTAAAGGAAATCATAATTAATAATTGTGTTTTGATAATAAAGAAAAGTATATGCTCTAGTTAATTAAATTAGGTAACTAAATAAATGCAGAGTTTAAATGAGCTTCATCAATAATTCTACATCATTTCCATAAAGTTAAATGAGAGATTATTAGAATATGCCTATTAGAATTCAAAAATGCATAAGGATTTAAACGGATTTTCATACATATTTAATACAAATAGCAGTTTGAACAGTAAACGAGTAAACTTATTTTTTTTTAATTTAAGCATTCACCTGTTTTATTTTATATAAAATATCTTAAAAATTTCAAAGTGTGATGATTGATGAAATTCATGAAGTGATATGATTAGTTTTATTGATGAAATTGAAATATTTTACTAAAAATTTTCATTTTCTAAAGACACTAATCCAATTACCCTTATCGTATTAAATTTATGTGGAACAATACTTTTCTCTTTATCTATATTGATTTCTCACACGGTCTTCTTGCAGTTCCATTCTTCTACAAGAATTAAAACACATATCAAATTTAATTTGAATTGACACATAAAAATTCCATTTATTTTCAATCTGAAACCAGGTAATGTGCCATATCTTATGTTATTCATATCTAATAAAATATTTAATAGTAAAACAGAATGTAAAAGCAATTAAAGTTCTATTTCGAATCTATTGGTATCTAAATTACGTTTTCAAAAATCTATAGACGTTTAATCTTTTAAAATTTAAAATATAATTGTATTTACTGCTGCTCTTTGTAAAAAAACGCTTTCTATATTCTACTTAAATTATTTTACATTTTTTTACTTCTATGGTAAAAAGTTATGCACTTCAATGCAGTTTAATAGTACATCAAATGAAAACTAGTTTTGAATTTCTACTCTTATTATGCACAATCATTTTGTTTACGTACAACTAATGGAATTAACTCATCTGATCTCATTTTCCCTTAACATTGTCTTAATGAACATTCCAAATGATATTAAATGTCAGTTAATTTGTTCGGTAGAAATACGATATATGAGTTCAATTTTAGAATTCGTCTGAAAATATAAATTCCACACATGTATAATAACATATTTACCATGCATATCACAAGTGAATTTCTTCAAAAATTAAAACAAATTTTAAGCAAATTCTCCTAAATATACATCTTACTCTAATTAATAAATACTATTTCAGAGGAAACCAAAGAAAGCTAATTGCTTCATTTATCATCTTTTGAAATAAAACAAGAATTCGAATAAAATTTTCATATATTAAATAAATATCAATAACTAATTTCTGTAAATTTTTGCATGTGGAATATTACATAAAGTACAAGTTAATTATTTATTAAATTAAGCTAAATATTCCTAGTTTTCTCCTAAACAGATTAATTTTTAACTAAGTTCTGCTCATTTTACGAAAATGATTCATTAAATTTTTTAATCATATTTCTTATGAAAACCGTTTCTCAAACTCTATTTTTTTATGTCTAATCATGACTTCAAGCAAATGCTTCAGTTTTCTTGACACGAGGGAAATTAAAACAGTGGGAAAATATACTCACCATAATTAGAAAGAGTTCAAGAACTATAAGCAAGAACTCGTAATGGAAAAGTTTTCATCCATCAAATTAGTTAACAGTCAAGGGAATCGTTTAGAATGAATTTCGCAAGAATATTACTTTCTGGAAAAAAGAGGTTGAATATTCTATATAAGGAAGAGAATACGTTTTTTAACGTGAACATATTTAGTTTGGGTGCTGAAATAGACATATAAAATTATTCTGTTGTAAAATTAATATTTTGGTAGAATTAGATTGCTAAAATAATTTGTATTCCAATATTAAAGTTAAAGATAACAAAAACAATTGGAACTAAAATTATAATTCTTCTTGCATTGGTGTATTAAAATTTACTTCGTTTCCAGCAATTTGTGTGATTTTTAATTAAAAAGTAAACATCGGAACTTGCAAATTTTTTCACACAGAAATTTTAAACCTAATTAAATGTAATTAAACTAAATCTTTCTTCCATTTTAAATTACAAATGGTAATTTCGAAATCTAATGTTTAACATAAAAATTCTTAAACATTATTTTCATATAAAATGCATTGCGATGCATTTGAGTTTGCTATTCTTCACTTCTTATTTAGGTGCTATTAAAACCCAAAATTATAAGGAGTTTGAATATCATTGGTTAATAATTTGTAATTCCAAAATCTGTAGAAGCATTTAAATTTTTTAAAGTCAAATGATACAGCAAAAATATTTGTTAGCTTCTCAGAATGTCATCTATTCATTATATGTATACGAAAAATTCTAAAGAGTATCAATAATTTAAATAAGAGATGACAGAATTTTAAAACTTCGAGTGAGCATAATCTGTCTGTCTAATAATCTATTCAGCAAATTGTCTGTCTAATGATTAATTCAGCAAAAACTTTGATTAAAAAGATGGATTATAGATTTTTGCTACATACACCCACACGCACACACACACACACACACATAAATATATATATATATTATATATATATATATATATATATATATATATATATATATATATATATATATATATATAGTATATATAGTATATATAGTATATATATGATATATATTATCATTTCCAAATTTTTACTTAAAATACAGGGTGATCTTTTTTAAAGTGACAGTGTTTGGAGCGCCCTGTAGCGCGATATAATAGCCGGAATGGCACCAAATCTGGTATTCAAACTAATCAAAACACGGGAAAAATGATTCCGTGAAAAAAAATTTTAGTTCTAAAAATCGCCGCTAGGTCATTTTGTGGCGCTTTACAATGTATATGTGAGAAAAGAGAAATACTGACACATACAATCATACAATTAAATTATTAATGTTTATATATTACATTAACTTCCCCGGTAGAGGAATTAGACCACATTCCATGTGAGCTCCGTTCTCAGAAATAACACCGTTTATTCTGCGTAAAGCGTTTCCCACAGCCGAACGTAACATGTCACGAGGAATATTCCGCACTGTCTTTGTTATGTTGTCCTTTAGAATAGACAAATTTGATACTCCACCAACATACACGCACCTTCCGGTAACGTGAGAGGCATGGCCACTGGAGCTCGTTTACTTCAGCTGAGATTATTTGTCGGAGCTTTCCACTACTTGCTTTTACAGCCTTTACTACTGGCACTGTCATCGAACAACATTTGCATTTTGCTTTGATACCTGTGTTTTATGCCGATTCTCGTTATTATAAACTGCAGCAGTGCCACAAAATGCCCTAGCGGTGACTTTTGAACTAAAACTTTTTTTTACGGAATTTTTTTCCCATGTCTTGATTACTCGAAATACCAAGTTTGGTGTCATTTCGGCTATTAGATCGCGCTACAGGACGTTCCAAACACTGTCACTTTAAAAAAGATCACCCTGTACATTTCGTACTGGGTTAGTTTTAAATCTGGTTATGCTTTTGCTTACTTTAGTACATTAAAGCCTCTTAGCATGAGTCTGAATGTTTTTAAAAGGTCATGTAAAAAGTCACTAAAAATTCACCTAAAAATATGATTCCATTTTTTTTATCAAAAATGATAACACGCGAGAGGTTTTAAGAATTTTCATTCTTACCACACACTTCATCAAGTTTAACCACACCTTTACACAAGTTCAGTGACTCGTTCTTTTAGAGAGCAATGACATAAATTGCAGTTAGAGGAGAAAAAGTATTCTAGATTTGCAAGTATAATAACATTTCTTATGCTTGAGGTATTTGCTATTTCGTACGTATGTTTCCGAAATAATGTTAACTTAAAGTTATTTTTCAGAAGCACATATGTTTCCAAGTGATAATGATACATACGGCGTAAGTAATACATATTTACGTAGTTTCTTTTTTTGAGGGCATTTGGAACATTGGTTAAGTACTGAAAATCCATCAGACTTTCAAGTATTATCTTAGATCATGTAGAATATACAAATATGAACTGGCAGAGCAATGCTGAAAATCAATGCCCATGGAAAGGGACATACTTAATTTTAAAAAATATTTTTAAAAGTTAGAAATTTGTGAAAATTTATGATACACATAACAAATAAAGTTCACCAGTTATGTGCCATTACTTTCAGTTAACTGCAATTCAGATGCAATAAGCTAATTTTTAACTTTGTCTTCCACACTGAAGAATAATTATTATTATGCAATGATAATCTGTTAAAGTTTCCTTGAAACACAAATAATTGATATTACAAAAGCTGCTTTTCATTCCATTTATAATTATTTGTTAATCACAGAAGTTTAAACAGAAAATTATAAATATTGCAAAGAAGTTAAATTTAAAAAAATTATTTAGTTTTTGCAATGAGACGAATATATATATTTTATTTCTATAAACCATTTAAATTTTCATTTCTTCAATTTTTAAAATATTTGGCATTATTTTGAATAATATTAATGCGTGTAAAATTTACAGTAAAAAATGTTAACATAAATATTTTATTAAATTATGTTTGTAATTTTAAGAAAGTATCACACAAGATATAAGAATATCTATACAGATTAAAAAAAAAATACCAAAATACAGTTTCTTCATTTTATAATTTAAAAATAATCTGTCCATTTTAAAATATTTAGCACATGTGCAATTAGTTTTGGCTTAGATGAAAGATAAAAACAACACACATATAAAAACAAATGTATTACATTTGTTTTTATATGTGTGTTTTATAATTATAAACACAAAATGTGCTAAAAATGTCATAGCACGTGAAACGGAAAACTTAAGCAACACAAATATTTAATGTTATAAAAATGTAAATAGACTACGAATTATGGAAAATTTGTATTTACAACAGCGATCAATAAATAAGATCTTAAATTTTATCATTAAATCATGTAAAATAACACATTTACAAAGGTAAATGCATAATTTTAATATTATGTGCTTGAAATACATTTTATTTTATCTTTCAATTACAACGAAATGTTTCCATAAATATCAGCGTTAAATAACTAAAATATATTCAAGAAGTAAACGAAAATAACATATTGGGATTATATTAATTATTCATAATTTTTTCACCCAAGGTGAAACATTAACCGTTATTTCCAATTTCAAACAACGCCCTTCATATATCATTTATTCTTATTACGTCTCCATTCCCAAGAAATTTTATAACGTTAGCTTATGGTGATTGGATGCATGTCATTTAGAAAGTGCTACATTGAAACTAAATATCTATATACCTGAATTTATTTAGCTTTTAAATTATGTATCGTAATAAAAATAAAAAGAAATATGTAACTAAATATTTAAACCTTTCAAATATTCATTTTTATTTGAGAACAGAATCTAATAATTCTGTTTTGCTACAGAGCAGTTTAAATATCAATGTAGAAAATATAATTTTAGAAATTATAAGGAGATATTGTAGTACATAAATAACTAATATACTTATAATATAGTATTAAAAAATTACAGACTTTTCTTTGGGTAGTACTTATTATGCATGGAAATGTTCTTATGCTTTGAAATAACAGCTCTATCAGATAATTTAATACATAAACGCATTACAATTTGGTTCAATTAAATAGTCATAATTTACAATTTAACATTATAATAATTATTATAAGTCAAAATTTGCTTAAGTTATAAAATTAGCAACTATGAATTAATAACAGTGAAATTCTCCACTTAAAAAGTAAATTAAATAACACTGAAGTATATATATATATATATATATATATATATATATATATATATATATATATATATATATATATATATATATATATATATATATATATATACATTCATATATATACATATATATGAATATATTTTATATATTGATGCTTCATATATATTAAGATATTAAGACAATATTGCAGAATGTAGTTCTATAATAAATTACTTACATATATTCAAGTATTTGATTTATCGAAAGAAAACTTTTTATATGGCAAAATATAGTATATATATTGATATCACTAATTATAATCAAAAATCTGTTAAGGATTTAAAATTTTAATTTTAATTCCGTTATATATGTACTCAAATGTAAATATCAAATATATTTAAAACCACACAATTTTCCAAAATTTTACCATCAATATTTTTTTACAATTCATAATTTAACAAACATTTCTTGTATTATATTCGTCATATTTTCTGTTTCTTTGAAAAATGCACTTAGTGTTTTGAGATAAAATTCTCTGAAGCAAAGTTGCAAGCGATGTACTTACAACATTTTTTTTACAATTTTACAACATATCAGACATAATAAATATCATGGGGAAAAGTCAGAGAAAGCTCAAAATAAGTCATTAAAATTATCGAAAAAATAGTTAGAAATGAATTGATATTGATTTCAACATGAACGCTTTAATAGCGTTAGTCTTTTTTATATAACTGAATGCAGATAAAAAGTGAACTTAGAAAAATAAAAATAAGCTTGAAACATTAAAATCAATAGCTGCATTTATTAAGTTTTGATGTTGAGAGATTTCTTTAATATTTTACATTCAAAAACCATTTGCTAAATAAAAATATAAAAAAAGATAATACAATGAAAAATATAGAATTTATATTCCAAATAAAAAACTATATTTTAGGTATATCCCATGAAAATACTTTTCTCGATTTAATTATTTTTACTCGGATTTATATCATTTGTAAAAATTATATTATATTTCATAAATTTTTAACCATGTTGTATGTATGTTTCTAAAATATTATCATTTTTTTTTGTTTTTTTAATTGCAATAAATTTTATATGGACTCAAAATGGCGTACATCCTGACATATTCTTGTTGTATAACACAATTTTGGAGTTATTTTTCTCAGATATAAGGTTTTATATTAATTGTAAAATTTCGTGCAACAATCTCACAAATACACTTATTTTGAAAATATAGATATTTCTCGTTACTCAAAACACCATTTTCCTAAAAATATAAAAATGAACTTTTTTGACTGTTTTATTCTTTCACTTTCACGTCCCTTGATCTTTGCATTGCGTGTCATATATCATTCCCTTTACATTACTTGCTTTTTCACATGAATTCATATATAGTCACTTATGTCTAATAAATATATGACACTAAGCAGAAATTTGTTTTGTAATAACTATTTTCATTTCATTTTATACATAATCAATATAATTTGATCAACAAAATAATGATGTTTTTCATTAAACTATTCGTTTAAAATAAATGTTTTTTAAAAAATTTTCATTTGTTGTTGATACATTTCCTGAATTTCAGATTATGTTTTTATTAAAACAGAAACAAATAAAGAACAAGCCAATGAACGTTATTTTTCTCATTTCATGTCTTATATACTTTCAAAGTCAATTATTCAAATTTTATACAATATATTATTATTTATGATTTCTGTGAAATCATATTTTTAATACAAGAGTATTCATGACATTATTTTTCAGTGTGTAATATTTTAGTCAAACTTTTTTTATAATTAGAATCAAATTTAATTCTGAACCTAAAATTTTGTGCCAGAAGTAAAACCTATTGGAATAATCGAATTTTATTAACATTTTATAATGATGCTTTTTCATTATACCCTCGTTGATTAATTTGTTAATTCTTTGTGCTGTTGTTGTTGTCGTGTGCCAGCTAAGCTTGCATTATGGGGTGCGCTACTACTCCTTTCGAAATGAACCATATTTAGGTGTGGTGTCGGACTTCTTCAGTACACACATGCCATATGTAGCCGTTTATAAGGTAGGCAACCATTCACAACCCATTCATACAAGGAAATGACAAAGACATGATAGATAGAGAGAGAAAGTACATCCATGTTCAAACCAGGATTCGAACCCAAGACCTCCCTATCCACAGTCAATCATGCTGGCCACTAGACAAGTTGGGTGGCAATTCTTTGTACCTTAAAGTTTAATTTATTTCTGGACAATTACTTTAACCAAAAAATAACATTAAAATAATGACGTCACTAGGATTCGAATCCATCAGCATTTAAATTGAAATCTAGAAGCAAGTTAATCCATAGCGTGTTTAACTATCTTCGTTGAATTCATAAAAAGTATGAAATATTTTTTATATAATTTGTACAAGGATGAATATATAATTTTAAAACAAATGGAACATAATAAACTGGGAAGATTCAAAGTTTAATCGTAATATAATTTAAAATAAAACTTTATTTTAATATAGTTTTACAGATAACAAAAATCACTGCCTAGTTCCTCGTTAATGTGAATGATACAATTCTACATTTAAACCAGAAGAAAATTATTTCAATCAAGAATTATATGATTTCGAAAACCTAAACGACCAACTGCACCAATACTCCAATACTTTTTAATATTATATAAAACTAAACTTATATGAATACCTAAACTGTAAAAGTGAACATATTTTTATCAATTCATATTATTGATCAACATAACAAAATTTTTGACGAAGCATTACAGCTATAAAAACAGTTCCATTAAAAATTTTAAGAATTCATAAGGTTAAAAATTATTTCTTAATAATTGAATTTTACAATATGGCAGTAAATGAGATGATTATTTAAATACAAATAACTTTGTCACATTACGAAAATATGTAAAATTACCTAAATCATTGCACAGCCTTAATTTAGATTGGCACACAAAGAATAGAATTCGAATGAATATTTGTAATGATTATTGCATTTGAATGCAAAACTTGTTCATTTGAATAAAGAAAAAATATCACCTGTAATTTAGTGGGATTTGGGAATTACTATGATTATTCCAGAAAATTATGTGCAATCCTAATTTGAGCAAAAGACGAAAATTATTAACTCAAAAACATACATTACTAACTGCACGCGAAGTAAAAATAACCATTTTAATATTATTAAAAAATACTTCTTTTGCTTTATAAAAGTTTCTAAATCACATATTTGTGCTACATTTTATACAGTTATTTCAATTTAATGCAAAAGAAATTATCAATTCTAGTAAGGGATCAATTATGTTTCCCCCTGTAACATTTTAGAATGCCTTTTCTACTTTTTTAAATGTATAAAACTTTAAAAATATTTGCATTACAATAGAGGAAAAGTATATATACATATACAGAGTATACTTATACATACATACACACACACACACACACACACACACACACACATATATATATATATATATATATATATATATATATATATATATATATATATATATATATATATATATATATATATATATATATATATATATATATATATATATATATATATATATATATACATATATATATATATAGCATTTAACTAAATATTTTAAAAATTTTTGTAACAATATATTTTGAAAGTTTTTCTCACAAATGTCTTGGAAAATGTAAAATTGTTTTAAATAGATAAATAGTTCTTTTTTTCATTAAGTTTCAAATATTTATAAATGCTTGATTGAAATTTCAGATTTTATTGAATGTTTCTCTAGATAGGTTTGTTCGATAAAAATCATAATTACAATTAATCAATTCATAAATATTTATCAGTTAGAACATACTTAGATTCAACTCTCAAATTTAAGAAAATCAGAGTGAAAAATGTGTTTTTGGTATTCAACCAAAATTTAAGAAATTAACGTTTGCCACACAAACTAAAATTTGGCATAGGATTTTTAATGTTTAAGTTTTGTTTTAAATAATATCGCACGTCTTCAACTATCATGCACTTTGTAACCTTGATTCGTATAATTTTGTCATTTAGTATCATTTAAATTATTACTTTCAAATACCTAAGCCAAACGTTTTGAAGAAAATCAAATTATCTAAATAAAATCTCCAAAGAATTCATATAATTATTAATAATTATGTGTGTGTGTGTGTGTGTGTGTGTGTGTGTGTGTGTGTGTGTGTGTGTGTGTGTGTGTGCGTGCGTGCGTGTGTGTGTGTGTGTGTGTGTGTGTGTGTGTGTGTGTGTGTGTGTGTGTGTGTGTGTGTGTGTGTGTGTGTGTGTGTGTGTGTGTGTGTGTGTGTGTGTGTGTGTGTGTGTGTGTGTGTGTGTGTGTGTGTGTGTGTGTGTGTGTGTGTAATAGGAGTTAATATAATATAAATTGAGGATGATTTCTTCAAAAACACATGTTTGTATTTCTCTGTAATAATGTAAATCTCATTGTATTTTTATTCATTCTCTCCTTTCCGTTATTTATTCTATATAATTATGAATTGTGAACGTGTGAAAAGTGTTTCTGTAAATTTACTCTTACGTTTATTTACCTACTTAATATTTATAAATTATGAAGCATATCTTATTCAACTAAAATTATCTACTTAAAAAAATTCTTTTGCATACTTATACTATTCAAATGAGCTAGTTCTGTTAATCCATAATTTCCACTTCACTTAAATAAATTACAGCTTGTTTTCGCTAATTATATTCAAAAACAATATATAAAATGGAAATTTTATAATGGAAATAATATAAAATGTGTAAAATGGAAATAATATAAATTTTTTTTACTTTCTTATATTAAATTGTTTTTAAAAATGTGTTTAATACTGCTCATTTATTGTTTAAATGATTGGAAAAGTTTGTCTTTTTAATGCAAATGCCCTAAATATTTATAATCAGCAATACATTAAATAATAATAATTTTAAAATTCTAAGAAAACATTAATTTATTTTAAAATCATATAAATTCTGTAACATTTAATAATCTACTTTATTAGAAAATTTTTAATGTAATTAAATCTTAAACTAAAGTTTCCTAAGAAAATTGCTAAGTATTAATTTTGAATTCTTAAAGTAGTTTTGAATTCTTAATAGAAAAATAAATGTAAGAGAAAGATAAATCTAATTTTTATTCTAATCAGCCTTGAATGATTTGTTTTTTAAAAAAAGATAAATGAAACTATGATATTAAAGCAGCAAATTATTTTATTAAGATAAAACTTTATAGAACACATTTTCTCTACTAAAATAATAAAATCTTTTTCAATAATTAATATATATCTTTATCAGTGTAACAGTTCCAAGTAAAATTCATTCATATCAAAACAAAAGGCATTTCTTTATAAATTTAAAAAAGGGAGAACATTTTAATAAAATAAAAATTAAATGAATTGAATATAAATTCAATTTTATTGCTGTTTTTGTAAGAACTTCATAATTACTAAGTAATTGATTGAATTTCAATTGACAAGTTTATAAAAAGTATTGAATTGAAATTTTATTCTTAAACAAATGAAGAAATATTTTAAAAACATAATTCTTATATTAAAAAGAAATTTTAAGTACTTTGTAGAAAAAGACATTTTAAAAAAATCATATTAAAAAGATGTTTATCATTTTCTTCTGAATTTAAATGCTATTTATGCATTTCAACATTTCTGAAAAATGAACTTTGATTTTATATAAATAAGAAAATTCATCATTAATGAAAAAATATGCTTTCATGCTTTAATGAACTTCTATTGACGAAGCATAAAAAATAAATCGTTTTATTATAAATGCTCCTAACTTTCATGCCTTAATAATCCTATTTAAACATCTTGTTAAATCTAAAAATCATAGGGAATGATATTTAATAAAGAAATTAATTTTTTATCTCTCAAGTATCACGAGGTACAACTTCGGCTCTTTATTGCAGCAAATGATTTTTTTTCAGTAAAACAAATTAAAAGTATTTGAAATGATCATAATTTGTAAAATACATATTAATTTTTATTTCTCACATACTGACCTACTTTGTATTTAATTATATTTATAAAAAATTCTCTTTTTAAGTTTTAGCAATATATATTTTTAATATTTAACATAAAATGCATAATTTCAAATCGTAGTTAAGAATTGACATTCCTGAATTTTCATATATCTAGCCTATAAAATTAGGTGTGCAATTCTAATTCTATAGGCTAGATTTATGTAAGATGTGTCTAAACACAACTAAAGTCCGATTGTTAAAAACAATAGTTGTTGATGAATTATCTTCAAATAATTAATTTACAAACTTTTATTATCTATAAACCTGTGCATAATAAATATTGTTTCTTTGTATTATTTACTCATATATGATACATTTATCAAATTTGATAGCATTTCAAAAATTATATTAAATTAAAATTTTAAAAAAGATATGAAAGTAAATATATTTTAGATGTCAGAAAATTATTTAAAAATTTCATTTTTAGTTTATTTTAAAAAGATTCTTCCATAATAATAAAACAAAATTTACAGTAATAAAAAAGAACACTGGAAATACAAGAAATTTTGTGAATATATTATAAATCAGAATTATGAGTATTAACTTAGTTTCAAGTGCACTTACTGTAGAAAAATTGTTTTGTTAACACTTCTGATATCCATTGAATAAAAATATCAAAATAAAATAGCCACAAATACGTAAATTTAGAAGCTTTAATTTTAGAGCTATCTTTTTTGTAATTAGTGCAGTATCAAATTATTTTTGAAATAGAACCTCAACACCCAAACCTTAAATCAAACAACAACACAATATTCAAAATATAACCTTGTAAAGGAACATAAATTATATCGAAAATTTTGTTTGCTATAAATATTTATGTTAATTTAATATTTGAAAGCAAAAAAATAATACTAATAAATTATATAGTTTATATTTTTGTTTAAAGAAAGATTTATTTAATAAGAAAATATTCAAACATGTCTAGCTTTTATTTTCTAAAACGCATTTCAGTTATTTTTTGAGATTTCGAAAATTTTATATTTTGTATTCTTAAAATAAAATCGTATTTGTTTCAAATTTCTTTATTATATTTATTTTAATATCAAACTAATATCTAAATAAATTTATTTCGTTTTCTCCCTGACTATTATTATAGGTTTTTATGCATTTAATATTTTGAAGAAAGATAAGATTTATACTGCTCCCAAATATTGAGTATCAAAAATTTATAATATTAGGTGAAATGTATTTAAATATTAATTTTATATTATTGAATTAGGAATTAAATATTTAAAAATTACTAAACAAAGTTTATTGCAGTATAATAAATAAAAATATTATTACCCATATCTTGTTAATAAGTTTGGAAATTTAAAATGATTTTATGTGGAAATAATATTTAAAATTTGAATTATTTTGAACAATTGAAACAAAACCAATTTTATTAATATAAATTTTCATATAAAATTCTTACAAAAAAAATTTGAAAAATTTAATACTACGTTATATTGAATGCATTATATAAACAAATTATTATAACTTTAGAAACGATTACCATATATTTTTCGTCTACCTTGATTATTTTTTAAATATATTCAGTTTTGCACTTGTGATATATTATTCATAACATATCCCATATAATAATATCGACAAAAATATCATAAATTAAGTTAAATAAAAATTTAAATATCAATAATAATAAATGACAAAATAAAATATGTGTATGTATACATACATATCAAAAAATCTAACCAGCAGTTAAAGAGAGATAGACTACTATAAATATAAATAAAAAATAGCATGAAGAACAATAAAACTAGTTAGACAAAATTTAAAAATCACTGATAAGAATAAAACAATATACATTACAAAGAATAAGATGGAAGTTTAGGGACAACGTCTTCATCAAGAGGGAGATGGTCAGCTATACAAATTAAACATTCTTTTCTGACATGCACGAAGGACATATGTCTACACATTTTCGAGCAATTCCCTCCGATGGTTTTTTGTCTTATTAGAAAGAAGCATAAAGATATTTATAACAAACCTTAAAGTAAAAATGCATATCAAAGTAAAGTAAACAAACCCATAGGTGAAGGAACTACAGATATAATTTCAAATTATCAATAACAGCAAATCAGAACATATTTAAATATTAGAATAAAGATAAAATTACCAAAAGTAAATTTAAAATTGGGATAAAGATATAGTTGAAGAAAGATAAAATTTGGATAAAGATATAAAGATATAGAAACAGTAATTTGAAAAGTTACCAGATAAATTCAAAAAGTAGTTAAGGAACATGCTGTGAATTTAAAAGTACGAGTATATTTAAAATACGAATATATTTAAAAATAATCGTATATTATGTTTAAAGAGATTTAGGGTTAAATTATATTTAAAGAGATTTACCGTTAAATTGTATTTTAAAAGAATTAAAGTGATTTAAGGTGAAAAAGTAGGTGTTTTCGGAATACTTGTAAAAACTTCAATGCTTGGGTGGCCTTTCTGTAGTTGTGAAAACCACGCATTACTTCTATGTTACAAGTGATTCCCTTCTCAACTATTTTAAAATAAAATTAGCTGGACTATTATTGTCCTTGATATGATTAATTAAACGTTTTATTTGATTTTCAGTGAATATATGATTATTGCAAATATTGTGAATGAGATTTAGTTCATTGAATATAATTTTCATCTAAATTTTTAAAGAAATATTGGAGTTCCAGTATATTAATTTGTAGACTTTAAAATTAAATTGATTTATTTTGTCAAAAATATCAACATAAATAATAGAATTTTAGTAAATTGATAAATAAATATAAAAATTCAGTGATAATATCAAATAAATTTATTTCAATTGCAGAAAGTTAATTGGGGTAGATAAATTTAGAAATATCTTCAAAATTTGAATTATTGAAAATAATAAAATCATAAATATATTTAAATGGAAAAGGGTATTGATAAATAAAACTTCTTTTAAAATAATGCAGAAACAGATTTAAAAGTATGCTGGAAAAATTAGATCCTTGTGGAATAACGCAATTAAATTAAATATATTTTCACCATTATAGATGAAATTATTATAAATACACAATTCAACCAAGTATTTCCAGGGTTAATTAACAATATTTAATAAATTTTTACATACTTAAAAAAAAGAAATGCAATACATCATTTAATTTATCAGCTGGTGTGCCAGTGGAAAGTCTTCAATATCAAATGAACTAATACAAGATATACTATTACTTGATAAAAAATCGAAAACGGGTCTAATATTACTAATAATTCAAGTGACCTTAGATTTAACAATTTTTTTCTAGTATAATGTTTAGATACTTAGAAAAAATACCATGTCAATTCATGTAATATTTAATTCCACAAGTAATTTGTCTGAATTTTATAGGAAATTTATGGAATTCCATTATAACTGCAAATAATTAAATTCTAATATATAATTGTTTATATTTAAAATTTATAAAAACCCAGAATTTTTTTCTCATCAATGATATAAGCTGTGGATATTAAACTTTTGTATGTGGTGGAATTCAGAGTTTCCTAATTAATTTTATCTAAAAAAGATTTTTTACGAAAAAAATGCATTGATATTTGAGGTTTATTCAACAGGTGTAGTGATAAAGTTGTCTTTAAAATTCTTAATGGTAGGTTGTAATGAGTTAAACTTAATATCTGGAAATGTTAACTTATTATCTAGAATAAAACTCTTAATTTTATTAAAGAGTTTTGACTTCCAAGTTGTAAAATATTCAATAAATGTATCATAAAAATATGAAATTTTAACGGTAAATGAATCAATATTATGTAAAATTAATTTAATTATTTTAGATCAATATGTATGAAAAATTGGTATGTTTTTAGTTATCTTATTTAATATTTCTTTACGTTTATAATTGTTGACAATATTTAAGTTACATGTAATGATGTGTGCGAAATCAAGATTAATAAAAGTTTTGAAATCCTTATCATAGCAAATACATTTGGTGAGTTTTCTAGATATGAAGATATTTTTGCAAAATTTATTATAACTAAACACTTTACATCCAATAGGTATTCGTAAGAAAAGGCCAATGGAAATTGACAATAACATCTTGTATAGGAAAAATTTCCATTTTACAAAGTAACTTCAATATCCCTTCAAATTTAATAATGATTCCACCGTCATTAATAAATATAAGACACTTTATGTCAAAATCCCAATACTTCATTTTCTGGGGAATAAAATAGATTTGAATATAATATAATTGAATAAATATATTTAAAAACAATATAATTCCTTTTATTATTTAAAAATGTATTTTTATGTGATTACAAATAATAATTTGAGCAAATAATACTTAATGCACGTTTTACTTTTTCTTCTTTATATTAATTTCAAATTAATAGTACTTTTCAGAATCATTCAATTTGTTTCCTAATTGACTTTTATTTAATCAAAGTGAGATTCATGAGAATTCTTCCAAATCCTTATTTTATTAACTGAAATAACTTTTACTTTTTTATTAAACTAATTGATTCATTTTCTATTACGTCGAATAAGTCAAAGATTTGAATTTATTGATTTATATGTTACCCAAGATGTTTTATCTATCCCTTTCATCAAATAGGTTATTCATACTTATATACAAATATCTTTATTATGTTCGCAATATTTTTTCAATAAAATGTAAACGCAATTATTCCTGTCTAGACGATTTACTCTTTTGTTTCTCTTACTTAAATGGGATATATGTACTAAAATGATTTCATCAATAATATATTTCGAATAATTAATGATAGCTCCTTTATTTCTCTCTCTGTGATTTCAAATATATATCTATATATATCTATATCTATCTATCTATCTATCTATCTATCTATCTATCTATATATATATATATATATATATATATATATATATATATATATATATATATATATATATATATATATATATATATATATATATATATATATATATATATATATATATATATATATATATATATATATATATATATATATATATATTCATATATATTTATACATATAAAAATTTCGTGTCACGATGTATGTTCCCGATAAACTCCGAAACTACTGAACGGATTTTGATAAAATTTTGTAATCATTTATAATATGGTCCAACTTAAAAGATAGAATAGTTTCTATCTCTTAATTATATTGATCTCAATATTTATTATGCGACATTAGTGTTTATTTATTGGTTAGTTTGGTAAGTTGATAATAGGTGGCGGTTTAGCATCTAAGTTGCACAGGTATTCGGCAGATGGCGACGTGTTTATTTTTCTAGATTATACCATCTTCGAGAAAATTAACGTGCGCGCGCAAGCGCGTGGTTAAATATAGAATTTACATACATTTTCATGATGTATAATAATACTATAACAATTTTTCGTAAATCATTTTCATAATTATACTTTGTATTGTGTTATTATTGTGCAGTGTTCTTCAGTTTGAATATTTTTAATATTATAAATAGTAAAATAAAATTTTATTTATTACTGTTTTTCTCTACTAATTTTCATACCACCTCGAAAACATGTAAGTATTTCTCGATAGCCTTTTATTTATTTTTATTTTATAATTTGATAATTATTAATTTATTCAGCAGTACATTTTGATCTAATTTATTTATTCAAATGATAAATTCTTTTAATTTTTTTTATTTCAGTATAATACCACGGAAAAATTTTTTAGTTTTAATAATTTAAAATTGAAAAAATAATAGTTCTATGTCAATGTTATCTACCTCATTTATAACAATTTATTTTTAGATGTTTTTAATTTATATAGTATATTTTATAAGAGTAAGTCACTGATTACAAACTATAATTTAATATAAGATGAATAAAATGTAAATTCAGAAAGAATATGTTGATTTGTGCTTAATTTCAAAATTTCGATACTTTACCTATTACTTTTAAATTTTGGTGAAACGTTTTATTTTTAATCTCATAAGAATGAACCTATTTTAAATTTTTTAGAAAATATTAATTTGATTGTACCAAAGAGTTAGTAAAAAATTCATTCAATGTATTATAATTACTCAGCCACAGCAAAGCTTGGCTGGGTCAGCAATTCTATATACATAAAAATTTCGTGTGTCGTGATGTATGTTCGCGATAAACTCCGAAACTACTGAATGAATTTTGATAAAATTTTGTAACCATTTATAATATGGTCCAACTTAAAAGATAAAATAGTTTTTATCTCTTTATTATTGATCTCAATATTTGTTATACAATATTAGTGTTTATTTATCAGTTAGTTCTGTAAATTTCAAGCCGTAAACTTTCCAACTGAATTTTTGAATTCTCTGGATATGCCAGGAATGCCACCACATAATCTTCAATTGAAAGTTGGTTCACCAATTATTCTTCTACGTAATTTAAACCCACCTCAATTATGTAACGGTACACGCTTTGTCATAAAAGAAATGACCGAAAATATTCTCTAAGCAACAATTTTGACGAAAAAATTTAAAGGAGATATCGTCCTGTTTCCACGTATTCCACTGATAGCGTCAGAATCTCCAATACCATTTAAAAGGCTCCAATTTCCGATTTGTTTAGCTTTTGCAATGACCATAAATAAATCTCAAGGCCAAACAATGTCTATTTGTGGTTTGGATTTGGAAAACACATGTTTCTCACATGGACAGCTATGTGTTGCCTGCTCACGTGTAGGAAAACCATCAAATCTCATCGTGTTAGCGAAAGACAGGTTAACCAGGAATGTTGTACACAAAGTAGTACTTAGATAATTTTAATTTTAGTAATTTAAAATTATATATATATATATATATATATATATATATATATATACATATATATATATATATATATATATATATATATATATATATATATATATATATATATATATATATATATATATATATATATATATATATATATATATATATATATATATATATATATATATATATATATATATAATAGTCATTTTTAGCAAGTCCTTGCCTTCAAGAATTTTTTATTAATGGAAATAAGCTGTGTCACACATAAAAAATTCCAGGACAGATGTCACTTAAGAATGTTTTTTAAATTGTTAAAAAAATAATAAAACTTGATACGTTTCTGCTTATTTATAATTTTCTACAAAGAGGAAAAGTATAGTAAAATAATTAGTTCAAATTTAACTTCGTATATTAAATCTGCTGTTTTACATCATTCTTATATTCATATTATTCCAAAACCATTTATTATCACGTACAGACAAATCTATACTTCGGTCAACTGTCTCTTCTATTTAAGCATATCAACCATATTATGTTACACTGAAATTAAAAATAGGATGTTCCATCAGAGGTATGTGGATTTAGCATAAGGTCTTAAGGAAAGTTAAATTTTAATGGCAATATAATATTATGCAATATAATGAAGAATAATGTTCTTAGTGCTATCTGATATATCTTTATTTTTTTTTTCTTTAATGATAAATTACTGATTGTTTAATGACAAAAGAAATAGTAGGTTTTTCAATGCACCCTGTGATACTTATTTGTCTTTCTTTTCGACAAGAATGTCCTTCAAAATATTTCAGCAAAAATGTTAAATTCTTGAATCTACATTTGAAAGGATTCAAATGCAATTAAAATATTATTCAGTATAGGCTCTAACAAAACAATGATATGCTAATAAGAAATTATTTTAACATTAAATTTCAGGGCCATGCAACTTATAACGCATTCAATCTATAATATATATGTTCGGTAATTTGTTTCTAAGTTACAATATGCATTATATTTTCGTTGATACTAGGAAAATTCTACTCACTTTTAAAATTAAAATTCAAAATTTCCACTAATATTTTGAAGCTCAAGATGTTTTACCTCTTTAGAAAGAGAATGAAAAGAATCTGTTCCTTATAAGTTATGAAATATTTCAAAAAAATTTTATTTCAAAATAAGTAACGTAATTGAAAAAATATTTTATTATCAAAAACAGAAAATAAAGCTACAACAATACATCCCGCGTAAAATTTCAAGCTTAATATAAACTCTTAAAAAAACATAGGCTTTAATTAAAAATTTAAGAACATCGTCTATGCTTAAATGAAAATCTCCATTAAAATTTTGCAATGTAAAAAGGCAAAATAAAATAAAGATTATGAGAATGTTTCTGTTATTCAGTTATCAACATATATCAATGCATTTAAATTAATAGTATGTGAAAAACTTTAATACTTGGTTGCAAACACTTTTTCTTACACATCATATAGTATTTCAATGAATGTAAGACCCATCAAAAACTTAATACTCTGGAAGCAAACGACACCATTCAATGATGTTACATTTTCTTACTGATGTAAGATAAGTTCTTGTAGTAAACTTATTTGTTTTACGTATGGTAACATCATTTACATATCAGTTTGGTATGATGATCACAAAAACAAATGATGGCTTCTCGTAATTCCACTGAGCAAGACGAGACATTACTTTTCTAGAAAATTCCACATCTTCTTTCGGTCATGAAGATACGTTGCCAACAAATTCTCATAAAATTGGTTATATATTTGCAATTATTGTGTAACTATATAATCAAATGACATAGATTTCCTTTTTTCTGAATTGCGAATTCTTAGAAATGATCAACTTTTTCGTCTTTTTTTTAAAAATGCGAACAACATATGCTTTCAAATTCATATGATCTAGAGTAATTTATTCACAATACATTTGATTAATATTCTGAGTTACAAGTACATTTTAAAATAAATTTTTTTACCAAACCATTTAGCTGAAGAAAGGAGGATTTGGTTTTTACCGTAAAGTTTTCTGGGGTCAAGCATGCATGCTTATAATGGTGCATAAATAACTTTAATTGGCAAATATTTTTTGTGCAAAAAGTAGATGAAGGTTTATTCGACAAACTACTAAATTATAAAAACCATAGTTAAAGTGCCAGTTGTTTCTCAACTCTCGATTATACGATTTAATTATGAATAATTTATGTATATATATATATATATATATATATATATATATATATATATATATATATATATAACGGCGGCCATTTGGGTGACTAACCCTTCGCCACAACAAGGCCGGAAACTGCTACTCATTTGTCGTTACCCAGCGGGCACCTGTGAACCAAGTCACGGAAGCGAGTAGCATTACCCGCGTCATACCACCACAAACCTGTTTATAGGGTGGGCCACATTCATACATCCACGCACAAGAAAGGACAGAGAAACACAGAGAGATATTAACATCCATGCCCGAACTGGGATTCGAACCCGGGACCCACAGCTCAAGAGTCAGGCACGTTAACCACTCAGACATTGGTCGGCTGACTATGGATAATAAATCAGTCTAATGTTTGCACATTTATGTAAAGTTATATAAATACACAAATATATGAATATTTAATTATTTACGCATTTAAACAACTAGGAAGGACATAAATAAGAACTTTTAAATCGGAATGGGATAAGCTGTTGCCGCTTAACTAAGGTAAAGTATTATTTAAGTAAGCCATGGATTTATTTGTTCATTGCTGACACGATATTACCTTAACTATTTGAGGAATATTGAATTCTGGTTTTGAAATTTGTTTTAGGTTATTAATTGCAAGACACTACTTATTTATTTTGATATTTAATTCATTATAAAGTAAAAATGAATTGATTATTTCTAATAATGTAGACTAGATTTCAAGATGATAACTTTGAGACAGTTACTCATTTATTTTCACATAGACTCTAATATTCTAAGAAATTTATGTTTTCATATCACTACAGGAACATGCATAAATTTTTCTTAAGATTCAATATTTTTTACTACTGAAAAACTTTTCTTAAGATTCAATATTTTTAAACTACTGAAAAATACGTTTCTGTTGTTTGGTGAAAATATGATTTATTGTATTTACAAATTAATTATGTTCGTGAATTGTAATTTGCACGCACATTAAAGATCTTGGATGAATACCTAAAACTACAAATAGCGTTATTTACTTATCTAGCAAGATCGAATAACTGGAAGCATTAATAAAAGTACATAATTTATCATCATATATTTTCTTATGAGATATTACATGTCACTGCGAGTAACGGTTTCTTTCATATAAGTCCTAATTTTATCAATAAAATAATCTAATATTCATGTAAGAATTTCATTCTTGTCGAAATTTGTTATAAGCGGATACGTGGTAGTTTAAAAGTAAGAATTTACTTACTAAGGAATCTTATTAGTAATATTATTATGCTCATTTTATTAGTTAAATGTTTGGTTATATAAAGTTAAGTTTATTGAGAGTACTTCAATTAAGATTACCTTAAATTTCTCTTTAAATTATAAATCAAATTAATCTTAAACCAAAGGAAGGAAATTTTGCTTTTAACAACCACAAAAAAAGAAACATGATATCTCCTAAATTAATGTACAAATATTTTTAATTAAAGAAATTTTAAATATTTTATTCCGCAGAAAAATTAAAAATTGCCTAAAAATTACATTTTTTTAATTGTTAGCTAATGAATACTTAAGCTAACAAGAATCAGAAATAATTCCAAAATTAAGTATTTTATCTTAAAATTAAATATCAAGGTTAATACCTTAAAATAAAAAATAGAACATTAAAAACTGTACAAATAACAGAAATTATATATGTATGAATGCTATATCGAAAATCAATGCTTGCATGATTAAAAAGTTACAAAATTTTTTAGAGTTTAATTTACTCCAATTTTTTCACTTTTAATCAATTTTAATTTAATATATTTCTATTTTTAAACTTATTTCAGCAAAATTCAAACAATGGAGCCTTATTCAAAGAGAAAAGGGGAAAATGTATTCATTTTCTTTGTAAAATAAGATATATATATATATATATATATATATATATATATATATATATATATATATATATTATATATATATGTAGCCTTTTTAATACATGAAAATTATTGTTTATTTTTTTCTTCAACTATATTTTATGCTTTTATTATTCTATCTCAAAATATTGAAGTCAGTATGAAATATGAAAACCGAAAATTGCGCAATGCAGAGATTTAAAATTTTTGTCTTATAATAAATGCAAAGTAATTTTAATACTTTATTTTACTTCAGCACACATATTATTTTCATATCTCTCGTTAAAATTTAATATTATGCTGCTCCTGAATTTTTTGATTTCTTTTGAAGAAATAATGATTATATATCAAACATTAATCTTAAAATATTTTCCGTCACTATTATATTTTTAAGTCAAGAATTTTTTTAAATATATTATAAATAGATTTATGAGTCTTTTTATAGCTTCATTTTACATCAAAATATTTTACATATGATATCGACAAATAAATTTCATAAAGAAAAAAATATCTGCATTGATAAAAACTCTAGAAATATATAGTATTCTTTATCTAAAAATTCTGATAATAAATTTAAAATTTTTGTGAATGTATATATATATATATATATATATATATATATATATATATATATATATATATATATACTTTCATAGATAGATATAGATCTAGTTTTCTTTAAACAAGAAAATTACATTTGGAAACTTATAGTAACTGCTAATTTCGAGTTTATGCTTTTTCAAATTAGTAATTAAGGAAAAACAAATTTTAACACTAAATTATCTGCAGATACACATACCAACACAATTTCTGTTCTCATAAAAAACTCATTCTTTCTATTTTGTAGTTACAAATGTTCTATTTTTGTAGTTAAAAATTAGCAGTATGTTTACTTACAAAATTATTTACGAAATATAATCAAGAAATTTCTTAATTAAAGTTTACGGAAGATAATTATCTTCTGTAAAAATTATAATCACACGAAATTTCAAAATTTTAAAATTAAGAAATATTTTTCATCATTTTCTCATTGTTTAGATTAATGTTAATTATATTCAATCCTTCGTTAAAGAGATGACTTTGAATTATTTTATCAACACATTTTCCATGTTTGTGCATGTAATATATTTACTTTAGTCATGTATACATACGGAAGTTTAAAATAACATGACATATTGGACAAAAATTCATTCCCGTTTTTTGACCTTTTGTTTAAGGAATCATCACACATCATTTGTATATATATATATATATATATATATATATATATATATATATATATATATATATATATATATATATATATATATATATATATATATATATATATATATATATATATATATATATATATATATATATAAATATATATATATATATATATATATAACTTGAGGCATCTCTAAAATAATATTCATAAATATTAAGTAGCAGAAAAATTAAGTGCCAGCATATTTTTTGTGTTCTTGATATATCTTTCGTAATTTATCTTGTCTTTAAATAAAATATGTAAATCCATTGATTATTTTAAATATTACGTTTCTTTCTCTGGAAATGAAGTACCTTGGGAAATTCGAGGGTATGATAATGATGCTCAACTCGATCATAAACTAGAGTGGCAACATCATTTGTCATGAATTTCCATCGTCCCATAATTCTGTCACAATTGTCACAATTTTAAGTTCTTTTAAAAAAGGTGGATATTTCGTACTCTAAAAATACGCTTTTAATATGAAAAAATCTTATTTGACTATTATGAAATATGTTGCGAAAAATATTAAAGTTTATTCTCTATTTGAAAAAACAATATTTAAGATGTTCCTTGGATTATTTGTGAAAGCATACTATATTGATATCTAAGGAACAGGGAGAGAGTTTTTAGCAAATTTATTGTTCATGACCTTAAAGAATGTTCGTGAGCAAATATTACTTTTTATATAAGCAATGAAAAAAACAATTTTCATTAAACGGCATACAGAAATTAAAAATTTAAATTATTTTACTTGTCTGGTTTAAAGTCTGAACAAGATACGATGTAGGAATATTCTTTATCACTCTTTAATGAGTATTATATATTTCCAAATAAATTGCATCGTTGTTTTCGCATCTTTTTGAATTCCGTGATATTTTTGTCTTTCTGAATGTTGTTAAAAGATCATGCTATTTGTCTCAATAATATCAGTTATTTTTTAATATTATAGAAAAAACTGGTGATATACTGATCAACCAAATGTAAGTTCACCAAAATCTTTTTTGTATATCTATGTCAGTTTAACACTTTTATGTTGTTTAATTGCTTTTCTGTTTTCTTTGCATTCACACGATGGCAGTTTTTAAAACTTCAGTTTAATCAAATTGAAGTCCCTCTTTTAACTATGTGCTATAGTGCTATATTTATGTCTATAATTATTTTAACAATAATTATAAGCAAATATTGTACAGATGATTGACCGTTATTTTTATCCAGTATTAGAAACAAGAAAAGCAAAATATTTTAGCATCAAAGTAAAATGCTTTCATGACACAAATGCATGCCACCAATACTATAAATTTATTTAAATAAATTTAAACTTTCTACTTCTCTTGCTTGGCTTATTTGGCAACAATAACTGAAAATTAGCGGACATTTTTCCAAAATATGTTCACCCAACTATAAAATCTAAATTTTCCTTATGTAACCATGACTCAACAGCTATAAAATGTAAGAATAAAATTGCTTTTTGGGAAAGTGAATTTCCTCCATCAATGCAACAAACATTTTCCAGTTTTAATGAAAAATTTTCTTCTTGATTTGTTTTGATTTCCTTATCACTCCTTAATCACTTTTTGAACAAATGATTAAATTAGATCAACACAATCAAAGTAAAGTAAATCTCTTTCGAATATTTTTAAAGAATGAAATTCAACAAATATCCTTGACAAGGGTAAAAAACCTTTGTTCCAATGACCAGAAAAATTACAAAAAATTAAAGGCTAAAAAAAAGTAAACTACAGAAAATAGACCGAATTCATTTGCCTAAGGAGCGATCTTTCCTCCCAATATCTCGCTTCCTCTGTTGGGCAGCAAATAGCAATGGACAGATAGTCCCTGTCCATTACTTCTCAAGAACCACCGAGTGGATAAGTAGGAACAGTAAGAAGGCCCAAGAGCTTCAAATGAGGAGCTAGGAAGTCATGTTCTGTTGTTAGACATAGGTGGCTATTGCATTTCGTCTTGGTAAATCAGGTATAAGAGAAAGACCTAAATTACTCCAGTGGGGTTTTGAGCTATACGAATATTTAAGTCCCGAGAGTCATTAGAAGCAAATAGATACTTTAGAAATCATTTAATCTTCCAATACAAGAGGGGTGTGGAAGGATGTTGTAGAAGGCAGGAACATATTCCTTAACAAAGGTGGAAACCAAACATTTTATTTAAATTAATATATTAAGTAAAAAATAAGAAAACCCAATTTCATAAGTTTAGTTATAATGTTTTCAGTTCAATGCATTAATAACATTTTAAAAAATGTAATATTTTCTTGTATACATTAGTATAATTTCTAGAAAATTCTCATGTACATGTAATAGCCGTACAAAAGATTAATGACCTAAAAATTCCAAATTTCATAAAAATCTCGCATTAAATTAAGTTGGGAATTATGTCAATGCCGTGAATCACAAAATATTTTTCCAATGCTCATATCATATTAATCAAGAAATATTTTTTAAAAAAATGGAAACAAAAATAAATTATTGATGAACAATGTAGAAAATATACTTATGTTCAGAAATATGTTTATATAGTTTCAACAAAAAAAAATCCACATGTCTAATATTCATGCTATATTACGAATAATTTTGAAGCAATGAGATTTTAAATGGCGTGTAAAAAAACTTATTTATATATGTTTATTTTTGACGGTAAACTCAATTCTATTAAGTGATACATAATATGAAATATAGAAATTCTTATTTGCCCTAATCCAAATTAATAGGACTTAGTAAATCTTAATATAAATTCGAATCTAAATCTAAGCTAGATTATCACATATATTTTCTTATATAATCTTTTTGGGAATTATAATTTTAAGATCTTTAAATCCTGGTATATTATGGTATTTTTGGACATTTCTACGAGATTCAATTTAAATTCGTAAATTACACAGAAAAAAATAATTTTATATATCTAAAATGCTACATTGTTATAAAAGACGCTCTGTAATAAACTTAAATTTTAAAAAATAAATACAGCATTTCATCTAGAAATGATAGTTATTTTTAAACTAAGACAATTTTATGTTAATAAAGATTCTTTGAAAATCTAATACCCACTCTTCTTAATCTCTAGTTAAAATATTTATTCACATCATGAAAATTTTTAGTGTAATCAAATATAGTTTTAGTATCAGAAAAAATCACTATCACAGTTAAAAATGAAATAGTATTTTTATTTGTGATGGTGTTGATAAAAAAGAAAAATAATTTTCGTTTTCTTGAAAACCAGCTTTTATTAAGAGATTTTCAATCATTTGCTTAAAACCATATACTTCCTAGATGATATAAATTGGTAATATTGGAAACGTGAAAAATTTAAAATTTCCCCTTTCACTTCAAAATATGAATAAATGTTTGTAAATAAATTTGTTTCCGTACATATAATATTTTGCTGAAAAATTTTATAGTTTTAATACTTGTCATTATTTTTATACAGATTTTTACATGTCTTTTGTAAAACAGTGTGTACATGTTCACAGATAAAATAAATTAATTATTACATTGATATAAAAGATATTAACAATTAGCTAAGAATATATGCAAACAAAGAGAAAATTAAACCTAGATTAAACACAATCAGGTTGAATAAGTATTCTTTGAAATTACATACTAATTTCCTATAATTAATATTTTTATTTTATATCATTTTATTAATATATATTACTTGAAATTCACAGTCAAATACTACTTCCTACTATTTTCTAAGCATGAGCATGAAAACATATTAACATAATAAATGCAATGAATAATGACTCCTTTATTAAAAATCTAGCTTAATAAATTTGAAAAATATACTTTGCTTTTAATGAATGTTCTGAAAATAATACAACGTAATTTAATCTTTAATTTTAACAATTTTTCTTTTGCAATGTTACTTGCATAGATAAAAAAAGAAATAAGTCAATCACCAACTACTTATCAGTTTTTTAATTACTTTTTCTCATTACTTCTTGTAACGTGTACTCGTTTTATTAATTTTTCCAATTTCAGAGCATGTAATTATGTGAAATAAGGAAATATCTCTATTTTTTGTTAATACGATCCATGAGAATATATATGCATGATTTTTAGTTTTATTTTTTATAAGTTAATTTTTTATAATTGTTAAGCATTTATATTTTGATTTATAAAATTTAATATTTTCCAAAAATGTAGTAAAACAATATTTTATTTTTAAATTAATTATGTATAGTAATTTTTAATAATATTTTTAAAGCTATTATTTAAACAACTGTTAAATCAGAAAGTTTAAATATTAAAATTATATTTAAGTAGCAATTATATACAAAGAATAATAAAATAAATAATTTATACAAATAATATAACATTTTCAATCATTTCATGATAAAGATTATTTTTACTCTTCATTCTATTTGCTTTAAAATGATTATATATCAATTTTTAACACAAGCCATACATCTAACAAAATTACGAATGACCATTCAGTTTTTATTTAGTTCTATCCACTGAATAAATTTCATTTTAATCGCTTCAAATTTAGAATTGAAGAATTACAGGTATTGCTTTTTAAATTCCAAATTGTCTTATAAAATTGCTCTAAAAACAACAAAATGATATTTTCAAGAAAACGATATGTGTAAGTTTACTGTGTTACGAGAAATTGCCGATATAAATGAAAGGAATATCTCACTAAAATTTTCCTGGGTTCAATAGAAATAGAAGTTGCACCCATTACACTGAAATTGAATTTCTCTGGTGAGATACTGAAATTGAAATGTTTGCCATTGAAATAACACTGGACGTTCGCATTTGCTGATGCTATCAAATGTGTAACTTTAGCAAAGAAAATTACCTTTGATGCTCAAAAAATAAACTAATAGGCCTATAAATATCTAGAGATGTACGGAAAGAAAAAATGTATAAGCCCTGATAATATCATACCACAAATTATGTTACTTAAAAACAATTTTCTATAACAGCCTAAATATACAATATCTTGCGTATTTTTTAATTTACATATTCAAAGTGAAAATATTATAGAAATGTTGTATATTTTATTTACTGAACTCAGTAAAGAGACAATGGTATTCAAATAAATTTTATACATGAAAAAATTAAATAATATAATGCAATTTGCGCAGTGTTTATCATTTAACTATCTATTACGATGCAAATTGCTTTTTAAAATTATTATAATAATGTAACACGAATCTATTTTCAAAAATAAATAAATTTATATTTAAAATTATGAAGAATTGAGATAGTAAAATTTTTAGAGCCTCGTATAGACAAATTTATTGGACTAATTTATGTGTGGAAGAGCAGGCCAAATTCATGTATGCATGCCTTATAATTATTTTTAATTTTTTAGAGTGTATTCATTTAAAATTGACGGGGAATATTGTTCAAAAAAGAATCATTTTCTCTTCTGAAAACTAAAATACTTAATCCATGCATTTTTAGTCTATTTAATACTAACAGATATTTTTACTTTTCAAATAAAATTAAAAGCACAAATATAATATAAGATGTTGCTATAATTTTGCTCAATTACATAATAAATCGAAAGCAGATTTTTAAATAAAATTCAGCTGATAAAAAAATCTATTAATTCAAATATTTTAAAATAAAACAATTCTGAAATCTTTATATAGAGCATTTACGAGAGATAATATTAGGCCTCTTTCACACTAGACGACTTTTATCGTACGATAAAAAATCTCTGAAATTTTATGTGAGAAGTTATTAAAAAAACCACACTGGTCACATAATATCGTTTCTTGTTCCGTGTAAAAGAGAGCAGTCTATTGTGTGGTTTTTTAATAACTTCTCATGATAAACTATTGTACGACTTTTTATAGTACGATAAAAGTCGTCTAGTGTGAAAAAGGCCTTACTGTCTGTGGAAATATATAAGTAACTGATTTAAAATACGTCGTAATTTTAATATATAGTTTATTAAGACATTATTTTTAATTAAAATGGCACATTTAAAAATAAAAAGGCATTTTACTTATCTGTGATATTTTTAATTAATATACTGGGAAAATATGGGGTTTGAATCTATGTTTTAAAAAAAATCTCAAGAAATTTTTGAACTCCCTTTGCGTCTATAGAAGGTAAAATTATCTCATATTGTTAGAAAACTTGAAATGCTCACTAAAGAACTTATTTTTATCATTATGTCATATTCAGTCTCTATAAAAATCTACTTGAAATAAATTTTAATTAAAAAGTTAACTAAAAAAATAAATAAAATAATTTAACTTTTGTTTAAAAATTAAAAATATCTTTCCGATCCTATGAAAGGATTTGAAGTTGTCATAGTTTTGCTAATTCAAAATACTTTTTTCTGTTAAAAATATAAATTGTTCTTTGTTTAAAAATAAAAAACAAGTTTATGAAACTTTCTTAAATAATTAATTGCTAAGAAATTCAACACACATTAATCCTTTAACTTGTATTTTAATCTTTTCAACATTCAGTTATCATGGTAATGTTTATTTTAAAAAATCTTGATTTAAATTAATTCGTTAAGTGCTTTATAAGCCAACGTTGTCAAGTACTTTAGGTAATATTATTGTTACAAAAAATATCTCATTTCTAAAAAAATTAAATCTGACTGTCGAACGATAATCAAAATTAACCAAAAACAAATAGTTTTAACACGAAAGTGGTTTTCAATGAGCAAAAAAACATTTTCTGTCAAGTAATTAAAAATACATAAATTATGAAAGTGGAATTTGTTGCAAAAGGAAGAAACTAAATAAACAAGTAAATCAAATACTAAGAAACTTTAGAATAATTGCTTTCTGACGAATCAAATAAGCAATTTTGTTTCTATTGCAATGCTAAAACTTAAAAAAAAAAAAATAAAAAACAATACAAATATAAAGAAAAGTAAAAATTTTCACAATCAATGTATTGAAAAGACAATTTAAGCTTTATCATGACATTTTGTTCATCTGAAAAAAGGACAAACTATTTAAGTGGATTTATTATTAGAAATGCATGTGACATTTCGTTTATAATGAAAAATGGCAAAAATTCTCAGTTACGCCATCAATTAAAGAAAAAAATTAAATAAGTAAATTTGATAATTAATTTTTTAAAGAAATTCATTAGAAGTATTTATATTTGCGTCCTAATTAATACTTGATATTGTTGTTTCTATAAAATGATCATATATGAGAATTAGAAAATAATGTTGATATATCTAAAAAATTCTGGACTTTTCTCAGAGTTAAAATTTTCTATTCATAAAATAGTTTACACTTAAAAAATGTTTGAAACTGACATATATGTACAATTTTATTTTATTATGCATTTTTATTGTAAACTGTATTTAAAATGTATATAATTTGTCGGATATTTTAGATGAGCACCATAATTAATTTCTAAAAAAGTGATTTTTACAATTAAAATAAAAATTCTTAAAAAATAATTTCACATTTTTCTTGTGAAAATTAGTAAACATTTTTTACTTTTAGTTAAAATTATAACTTAATTTATAGACATTAAAAACGAAAATAAGTATTCTTAATAACATGTTATATGTAATCATTATTTATAAATGTTGAATGCGAGATTTTTAACAAACCAAATGTATTAATGAGTATAACAAATAAATTATTGTTCCTAGTTTGATACGTTAAGATTTGAAATGAAATTTCATTTTGATATTTGTAAGTAATAGAATAGATATAAAATTAATTAATTTTTTAATTAATTAATTAGGTAATTTTAATTTTAATTTACAATTTCAAATTCATAAAAAGATTTGTGTAATTTAATTCAAATTTCCAACTTAAGTATTTACAAAAATTAATTTTTGATTATTTTAATATTTCTTTCATTAAGAAGTGAATATTTACGTTCGTTAAATTTGTAAAGAAGAAATTAACAAACCTAATGGCTTTATGCTTGGAAATATGAACAGTATGAAAAAGAATTTAGATATATAAAAACTTATTTTTTATCATAATATATATATATATATATATATATATATATATATATATATATATATATATATATATATATATATATATATATATATATATATATACCAAAACAACCGCATAAACTCTACACAGCTAGATTCTTCGTTAGGAGTACATAAAAAATGCCAAAGAAGCGTTCCTGTACGATCAATAGTTCACGAGGAAAATACGAAAAATAAAGTATGACGTCACTACTGGTGCAAGAAAAAAACACTTTATTGAACATATCAACAACAGTATTTGCATATCTTTCCAGACGATAATGTTTAAAACGTTCGCCGCGCATATTGCGTCATGCATGCGTGCTGCCATGGAATGACTTAAGCAGTCGTTAAACTGGTATTTAAAAGGCTGCATCTTGCAGCTACCGGTAATCTTCGTATGGCGACCAGGTATTCCGTTCCTGACTACTACGACATGTACTTGATGTAAGGGCGATGTAATGTAAATGCCTTTGGTTCCAGCATGATGGAGTTCCGGCGCATTTCTGTGGTTGGATACATGGTTGGCTGTACGTGGTTGTCTGGATATGGAATACCCCGGCCGCTGGATCAGACGTAGGAGTCTGGTTCTATGTCCGCCAGATATTATACCATTGGATTTTTTCCTATGAGGCCATCTAAAGGAACTGGTGAATCGAGACGTAGTGCCAACACCAATGGACTTAGTTGTTCGTCTGCACGCTGCTTATACTTCGGTGGACCCCGTGATGCAGCAATGTGTGATGATAGCCATTCCACGGCACGCTCAAGCCTGCCTCGAAATTCAAGACGGACACTTTGAACATCTGCTTTAAATTGTGCTTATAATGCTGTTGATATGTTCAATAGAGTGTTTTTTCTTGCACCGGAAGTGACATCTTACTTTGTTTTTCGTATTTTTCTCGTAAACTATGGATCGTACAGAAATGCCTCTTTGAGCAGTTTTTATGTACTCCCAATGAGGAATCTAGCTGTGCAGAGTTTATGCGATCGTTTTGGGACACCCATATATATATATATATATATATATATATATATATATATATATATATATATATATATATATATATATATATATATATATATATATATATATATATATATATATATATATATATATATATATATATATATATTTATATATATATATACAATAACATTTAACCTGTCTTATATTATAATTAAACTAACGTAAACATATAAAAATATTTCGTTTTAAGCTAAAAAAAATACAAAAAGTATTTAAAGTAGAACACGTTAATAATATTTTGAGGTAGGAATCCAAAATCTTATTACTACACATGTACATGTTTATATTAATAATATTTAATCAACTACATTATTTCTTCTTTAATTATAAAGGAATGTATAAATCATATATATATATACATATATCCTATTTTAAATTTAAGAAATATTATTATTACATACAAATGAAATATATCTTTAAATTTTTAGCACCTGAAAATCAGAAAAAACTAAGTAGCAAATTTTAAACTAATTTATTGAAAGATAAACATATTTTAAATAAATTTAAGCTTTAACTGATAAATATGCTTACCGTGTTTTTTGTGAATTTTTGAATTTCTTAGTTTAATCGTAATTATAACGTCATTCTTTTGGTAGGCTGTTTTTGTATATTGTTATTTCTTAAGAGATGTTTTCTTTATTTTTGTATACTGTTATTTCCTGTTATTTTTTGAGATAAATGAATATTAAAAGTGTTTTTCTTACTTTAATTTAGTAGAAGTAGATGTGCACAGATTGTTTGGCAGTATATTTTTCTTATTGACTAATCCATATTTTGAAAATAAATCACTTTAATATTTTTCTAGGAAATTAAAAGGAAATAAAAATTTAATTTTCTCCATGAATTTTGTATAAAAAGATATTTTTTTATACAAAATTAGAATTAATTTTGTATAAAAAAGATAGTACTGATAAATAATACTAATAATAATATCTATAAGGTAAAATATTTATTCTTAATAACAGCAAATGAAAATAAAACACTTCATTTTTTATATCCATCATTAAACAAGTTGTTGAAAAAGACAACAGTAATTGCTTAAATTTCAGGCATTTGAAACAAGTTAGTGCTTATGAAATACTACAGCCTGATATCAGTGCTTACAAAGACAATTGTCTTTATACAAAAATAAACTAATATTTACTAGCTCATTACAGTAAAAGCTGAAAATTCAAATTTTTGAAATTGTTTTAATTTATATATAATTATTTCTTAAGAAATAAAAACATATTTAATGTTATACTATTAATATATATGTATTTAAATTAATTTTAACAAAAATAAACTGTAATATTCATAAGCTCATTATAATAAAAGTTGAAAATTAAAATTTTTGAAATTGTTTTAATTTATATATAATTATTTCTTAAGAAATAATATGGGAAGAGAGCGGCATCTCTAAATAACCAAAGCAGATTCAATTTAATGCATTTCCAGTATATTTCAATAGTAACTTTACAATATATAAATTCTTAGCAATTAAAAAATGGGTAAATATTTCATTTTAATCTGTAGAAATAAAATCAAAGTTATAATTGGCTCCACGTCGGTTAATGCGGCCATTGCCGGCCAAACTGGAAAGGCCCGACGGATAACCGTATACGGGCATGTGCTGGCAATTATACAGACCACACACGGCCAATACGGCATTGCTGGCCACCCAGCGTTGGGCCAACAGCGGACCGTACTGCCGGCCCAGCAGCAATGACGACGACCACTTTATTGACGGAGCCGACGAGGCCAAATAGCGGCGGACCGCTGCTGGCCAAGACGGCTGACAGCAGCGGCCCGATGGATGCCCGGCATCTTTGTGTTTGCTGGGAATATGCTGTATTGGTTTATTCGTATAGTAAATGTACAACAGGCTTTTCTTCCAAACTTTAGGTATCAATCACAGAAGTGGTCAAAATATGTGACAACTGCGACAATTTCTGTAGCAGGTCAAAGAGAATACACGTTATTACTAAATGCTACTTCTGTACTCTGCAACTGTGTTTAAGCTTAAGACCAGTAAACAATCCACAAATACAAACGAGGGAGATAATAAATTATCGAAAAATAATCTTGTTATCGAGCGGAACTTTTAATTCTAAAATCTTCATTTTAATTCTATAAGAAAACATTTCGTAAAGTGGTTAGAAATATATAAACCGACTGACCAAGCAATTAGAAAGGTAATATCACCATGATATTCAAGTTTTAAATCAAATTTCTATCCTGCAACAGGTTACAATTTCCTTTTTCTGGAATGTCGTTTTGAATATTTTAATGAAAAAATGTAACACCATTCAAAGTCATTATACCTGTTTAGAATTCTGTGTATTTGACTTTTTATACCTTTAAAAAATACTAATATTAATAAAGAAATAAATAATGAATATACACTAAATTAACTTATGGATTTTGTGAAGTCACTTGCTCAAATAGAAAATAAGTTCTAAAAGGTTCGCGGTATGTCCTTAAGCTTCCATTCAGTCTAAAATTAGCTTTACCAATCTAGAGGTCTTTAAGCACCTGTTTTGATACCAGGTAGTAAATCGCTTAAAGACTGAAAGTGAGCCGTATTCACGTACCCCAAGGGAGGAAACCTAAAATTAGTCTCAAGAAGACAAGTTTGGGTGAAGAAGACAGAATCTCAATATCTATCTATCGATGCTCAACAGTTCCTGGGATTGAACCTGGGATCTTTCACATAGAAGGTCAAGTGAACTATGGGCACATAGGGTGTATTTTATTTTGATTTACTATATAGTAATAACATACAAGAGGAAACTTTAAGGAAAAATCTGAGTGTTTCGGTAAGAATTATTTGTAAGGTTTGTTTTGGCTCCATAAGATACAGTCAGTTTTGATGTATAAGGACAAAATTGACTGAGACGCAAACTTAAAAATATCTTTTTCTAACCTGTTGAAATATATATTAAATACTATGCACAAGTTATACTGGTAAATATAATTGAAAGTTTTAAATTTCTCCGTCATTATTTTAACAAAAGTTTATTTAAAAATATGTTGGCATTTTAGTTTTCATTTAGCTTTGCCTTAGCAATGTTTACTATTATATTCATTAAGAGAGTATAAGATATTTTATAGCATTACTAAATACATATATTCCTTAAAATACTGCACTTCTGGAAAAAAGTAGGACACTAAGTTTTTTTCAAATAAGAGATCTTTGAATTTTTATAACAATTTCCGTAAGCACTTTTAGAAACTTATTTACAATCAGATAACTACATATGTTACATGAAATAAAAAAACTACTTGCTTATTATAATTAAAAATTAATTTCATTCACACCATGCTGTGTGAAAAAAGTAGGACAGTACTAAATAATGAAAGTAAATGTCTTTTTCATAAGAATTCTTCTGTCATTTGCTTTAACTTCCTCAAATACTCTATTTGCCCTTGAATCATATGTCTTGAATTTTGGTTTGACAAAAATTGCCCGAAACACAATTCAAAACCCCTCAAAATTCAATAAACGATTCATTTTGCTTTCGTATGGCTTAAATACGCCGAACAGTTACTGACCACATATTTTAAGCAATGTTGATATCGATACTTTTAGCAGGCTATAGCAAAACCCGAACACATTATTTGCTTCAAACAAATTTTTAATGTCACTAGTCGTGTGAGTTGATGCTCCATATTGCTGAAATATCCCATTTTTTCCCCTATCTCAGCGCCATAGGGAAGAAGCTCTGAATTTAAAATTTTAATATAGTATGTATATTTCTGTCTTTCATCCAGAAACACAAGAGTGGTCTTTCCATCACAGCCAACGGAAATCCAAACGATTAAGCTGCCTCCTTCTATCTCTGTGTGTCACACGTAAAATAAGTTTTTTCTTGTGTACCTAGACATTGCCAATAATATTGACAACCGTCTGGCCCATCTAAATCGATTTTTTTTCATCAAAAAAATAGCTGAAGTCCATTGGGAGTTCCAAGACATGTATTCTTTTCCCACTGTAACCGATGCCTCTATATGCCTTTCGTTCCATTTAGGATGGTGCTTTCTTTTCTTGAAAATGGACGAATCCAATCTTTTTATGTGGTTGTAAAATGTTCTGGTTACATGTGTAAAGCCAGATGTATCTTGTGCTTTTTCAATGCATCCACGAATTTTTTTAAGTTCTTTAAATATTTTTTCTTGATAACGTAGAAAGAATTTCTTAAGTCAACCAATCTTTGCTTTCCTCTGACTCTTTAGATTTTTCAAGAAGTTAGAAACTGAGTTTGGACTGATGTGTAGGTGCTTGCAATTTTCTATTAAGCATTTGTCCACATCATTACATGTCACAATTTGACCTTTATAAAATTCATTTAAAGGTTTCCCCCAAGGCATTTTAACTGTACAAAATTGAGGATTTTTTTTTCGGGAAAATATGTCTTTTGAAAGAAAGACTGTTTAAAAGAATAATATTTTCAGCATATTAAACTGTTACAGATTCAAAAATGCGCATATTTTTGCAGGTGTCATTCTATTTCTTTCACAGGCCATAAATCCTTAAATACTATTTAATAATATTTTCTTAGTAGTGTTAGTAAAAATTTTCACTAAAAATAAAAAAAATTAATTAAAAAAAGAAAAAGAAAATTATACATAAATTGCGCTAACATTTAAAACGTAATTTATAAAATGTGACTGTCCTTCTACTTTTTTTCAGGAGTGTATATACAGACTTTATATAAAACGATACAAAAATTACTCTTTTTATTTATTTTAAAAGCAATAATATTTTATGTGTAATTCATTGATTATAAAATGTAAATAATAAATTAAATGTTTTTTATGTTTATAAAGCTCTTAATAAAAACGATGAGAAATAAAAAATTTATTTAAGCCATTAAAAATATTTTGAGCGCATTATGGACATTAATTTGTTTCCAATATATTTCTTTTAAAATCTATTTCATATCAGAAAAAAGGATAATCGTCGTATCTTTAACTACTAAAAATCCAAAAAATTTTAATGTTCTGAAATTATTAATGCAAATACAGTTGTAAAAAATACTACTTAAATTTATCATAAAATACATTATTTGATTTTCCAGTTGCTATTTATTTGATATAGAAAATGTTTGTTCCATAATTAGATAATTTAAATAAAACATGAATAATTACAAACATTTTTATATAAATACGATGTATATTAAGAATAAATGAGCTATAATATAATTATATATTTCTTTCAATATAAATATTTAGTACTATGTCAAAATAATTCACAAATAAATTGTAATTGGTAATTGCCAATATAACTTTTATATATGTATTTATATATATATATATATATATATATATATATATATATATATATATATATATATATATATATATATATATATATATATATAAATGAGCAGTTTATAAATTTATTTCAAAATTTATTTGTTTTCATATCCAAGGATATAAGAATAAATAATTTAAGATAAATGAAAAATATCATATAACCGATATCAAGCATGTTTGCTTCTTATTAATCAACATCGCTGTCGACCTAGGAATATATTAAACAAATACAGAAAACTCTTATTACTTTTGTAATATATTACAATAACATAACACATTTTGATTTGCTGTACACTATATCGGAAGAATGTTATAAATTTTTTATAAGATATAAAATAGTAAGGGGGTTTTATTTCTAATTTCGTAGCATACCTGATAGACTAACGGTATCCAAATCGTAAAAAGTAAAAGAAAATCCAATCTATGAAAAGAGCCATAAACCACTTATAAAAAATATGGAAAAGCTGCCCTAAGTACCTTGTATAATATTTTAGTGACTCTTATAGTCTTATGCATTATAATGAAAGAGTATATATATATATTTTTACTCAAGAGAATATTATAACTCTTATCTTCCGCTTGTTATCTATAGTTTTTCATCTGTTAACTATTCATAATAATCAACGCAACTAAATAAATTCTGAGTACAAGGATTTTATTTATATTTCCTTTGGAAATAAACACTTCTTAGGTTTAAATATTTATGACACGAAACTAAAAATATTTAAACATTTTAGATTTAAAAGGTTAGTGTTCATTTGAGATATTGTTAAGCAAAATTAACATACTATTGACAAGTATGCAAGTTTAACTCGATTTTCTACTTGAAAATTTCTTACCAATAGGAAATAAATTTTGAAACATATGTTCATGTACATTACCGTACTAATTTATATCAGAATTAAATGTTGCTCTTTCTTCGATTGTTTTTTTACTTGACTTAAATACTGATGAACCTCAAGAGAATCAGTAATGGTAGGAAAGCAACGTTTTTTTCTTTTTCATTGCTTACTATGGCTGTTGGGCAGCTATTATACATCCAGAGACATAAAATGCCAAAACCCAATTAATCATTTGTTATAAATGATTATACGGACAATTGAGATTTTATATAAAAATGTATAATAAGATTCTTTATATATTAAACACCAACTTTGTTAAACATTGCTTTTAACATTACAGAGTAGTGAAAAGTCTATCAAAATGTACCCTGCTTCAATTTTAAGCAAATATAAAACTGCTCTATAAAAAAATTTTCATAGCTTTTTTATTCTTGGGAGGAAAAAGAATTGCAAAAATATAAGAGTAGAAGGGAAAGCAAATATGTCAATACGACCAGTGAATTCTTTGATAGGTAATGAAAAAGTTAAAAGCAGCTTACACTAATGTGTGGAAGTGGTTGTCTATGGATAAAAAAAATTCTCTGCATTAGGATAAGAAATGTAATATTACAAGATTTGAAAAAAAGTTTAAAAGGCATATTAAATAATATATCAGGAAGTAATTACATTGAGAACATTTTTTTAAAAATCCCCTAAATGGTAAGTCTTTAACTTCTAAATAGGGTTATTAAAAAAAGCCATTAACGTTTAAGCAAATTATACTCATATAATTAATTTTATAACCCATAAAATCATAGTATTAAATTATTCAAAGATTTTTAAATATTATTAATGTTCAAGAAAAAACTTAAAACAAAGTGTAATAGTTGAAAAACATAAGAATAAATCAATAATGAATTAAGTCACGATAAGGCTTAAGCATTTTTACAATGTATGTATTGAAATTAATAAATGAATAAGAAAATTGCTACATGTGTTCAAAAAATAACTTAATCGTACCGTATGGATAAAATGAGGAACACCAAAGGCTTAAAAGTATTTATTATTAAAATTTAACTAATGGTTTTAATGATTTTTTACGTTTTGGAGTAAAACATTTTTTCAAAAGATTAGTTAAATAAACTACATGCATTTTAAATAATACCAAAATATCATCTTAGAAAAATTTTATTTTTAAATAGCTAGCCTCAAAGAATTTGAAAAAGAATTATTTATAAAGGTAAAATTATGCAGTTATCATGCAATGCTTTGAAAAAGACATTTATTTATTTCAATGAGCTAGAGATATTTTTACAGTAATTTTCATGTTTGTCTATAATAATAGTTTATTCAAGAATTTAAAATTGAATAGCTTAATATTTAAATAACATTTAGTTATCTTGAGTGAATGTAGTTAAGTTCTAATTGATAGTTTTATAAAGCAAAATTCAGCTGTAAAAAATAAGTGGTAATACGGAAAATACAAATAAATTTATTCAAAATATTACTGAAACAAGAATAAAGTATAATAAATACATACGTAAATATTTATCATTTTCTTACTTCGGTTCTTAATTGGATGACATCAATTTAAAGTACAATAATTCTGTCAGAAATTGCCAATTAAATCTAAAAAATATTTGTGATTTCTACAATAATTTTTTTAAATTCTCATTTAAAAACAGAAAAACTGAATCTGAAATAAATCAGACAAGCCAAAAATGTAAACAGTAAAGAAAAAAATTTAATTGTTTAAAGTAAATGTAATATATCACTGACGAAACTGTCCATCTTATAAATGCCTATAAGAACAAGACGCATAAGTAAGTAAACTATATCTGAAAAGATGCTTTCAAAACAGCTCATCCTGAAATTTCTTCGGGTTAGCCATCCTTTAGAAAATAAAATTGATGATCTGAGTATTTTTTCTAAAAAATAAGCTTTTTATTATTGTAGTATTTCTTTGAATGTTTCTTAGAACCACATTTTCGCCTAATAAAATATTCTAAAGTTTAATGCATTTGAAAAGAGTATACACTGGGTATCAATACCTACAGATATATGAAGCATTAGTATTAATAAAATTAAATTTATAATATTATATGTGACTGTGTAAAAAGAATTTTTTAGTTAATTGATGCATTATTGTCCATATGTCTCTGTTAATTAACAGAGACATATGGCCCAATTTCATTCAAGTAAACGTTTTTTTTTCATTTGTACATTTTTATTAGAATTTGATGATCACACAGCTACTTAATTTAGTGAATTACTCATGATGGAGACTTAATCTCAAATTATAAAAGTAATAATATCTTATATTATAAGTATAATAAACAAATAACATCATAAGAGGAGTAGTTATAAATAATTGTAGTGATAGTAAAAACAGCAAGAAATAATAAAACTTTTGCAATTTGACGTTTAGTAAACTTTTGTAAAGTTTTATACTTCATATACTCAAAGAAATCAAAAAAATTCTTATGGTACAGACATCATTAAAATTTAAATAGTATTTAAAATCATAGTGGTAGCAATGTATTTAGAAGTTGATTTAAAAATTATATTTTCAAAAAAAAGTGAAGGTAAAATTAGAAATTTGATATAAAAACAAAAGAAGATTAAAACTAACATAATAATCACAATTATCTATATATTCCAACGTACATTTAAGCTCCTTAAAATAAGGCAGCTAATGCATAAGCCCTATTTTTTATATGCCTCCTCTTCAAGTTTTTCTCTAATTTCTTGCCTAAGTAATTTCTTTTAGCGGAAAATTTTCTCGTGATCATAATTGATTCTTTAGATTGATTTTGAGCTAAAAATAGGTCCATTTTACCTTAGGTAATCAGCAATAGACCTCACATATTTAATCCAAAATCAATGCGAAGAATCTGAAAAATAAATTTATGATAACAAATTTCGCACTTTTGTGTGTAAAGACTTATAAATAATTGTAATTTATTATTTACAATAATAATTTGTATTAGTAATCTGAAAATTTAGTAAACTTTTATCAGTTATATCAAATATAATTGATTAATTGTAGCTCAAACACTTTAAACCAATTTTATTTCGCAGTTTCAATTGTAAGCAGTAAATATTTCAATGTTCATTTATGATATCATTAAAATACATACACAAATAATTTGATCTAAATATCTCCAAAAAACGTTAAATGCCTTAATAAATAGTACTTTAAACTAATTTATATGTCTATAAATACTTTCAAATACACATATTTGACAAGCATTATAATACTTATAAAATTTTAATTATAAACTCAAATCGTAATTCATGAAATTATGTTTCGTGAATGTATTCATGTTTCTATTTAATAATTAAAGCATTTAAATAAATTTCTTTTTTCACATTTTACTTATTTTTTATATCTTTAATCCTGACATCTAGCCGAGATGGCAGCCGAATGGTTAGCGCTCTAGCCTTCGGTTCAACAGTTCGTGAGTTCAAATCCCACCTTGGGCATGGATGTTTGTAGTGGTTCGGAATCCACTTTAAACCGCAAGTCCCGGTCTAATTAGCCCTCGTTTGCAAAAAATTACCGTTGAGCGACAAGCAAACCAACCAAACCTCACATCTATATTTATCCACTTCCTCATAGCTTAAAATACCTTCTTCAATACTTAAAAAAAATTTAGTTATAAAGTAAGGAAAAAAATCTTCGAATTATGACCTTTTGACATTGAATTATTTGTGCATAAATTAAGCATAAAATAACTTAGTAATTTCCTTAATATATCTGGAATAATTACAAGCAAAATTTTACTGTTCAAAGGCTTTTATTAAAAGTTCCCCAATTTCCTTATTTCTATACAATTTTACCTACTTTCTTCTTGATTGAAATTGCCTCCTCATTACTTGAAGAACATTTAATTAAGAAATAAGAAAAAATTTGAACCATATGAAATTTTAAAAATTGAATTATTTGTGTATAAATGAGGCTAAAATAACTAAGTCATATTACATATCTGGAGTAATTTTAAACAACAAAATTTATGGTTAAAGAGTTTTCATTACAAGTTCTAGTTTTAAATATTTACTGAAACTATTTTAAATAAGAAAATATCTTAATCAATAAAAATACGATTTTGACTTTTCTAGAGTTATTTATTTTTTAAACTTGCTCCATTTATTAAAATAACTCTTGAAAATATTTGTGAAACAGAAAATTTCATCACATTGTTCTTCAGATTTCACAATAATTTTGTTTATGTTTGGAGTTTGTGATTGGTTTCCTTTTTTAAACACATAAATGGCAAAACATAAAATTCGGATGTAACAAATCGAAATGAAATTTTGTTTATTTTTATTGAAAGAAATGAGAATTTTTATTTTTTAGTCACTATGTAACTTGTTTAATATTTTTTTCCTATTTCTGACTCAACATTAAAGTTGAGTATTTCAAATAGAAATATGGCTAGTGTAAAATTGTGCAATAGCAAATTTTTGCTCTGTTTTATACATAATGTTACAATGCTTTATTTTTCAAAATGTTACAAAAACAAAATTTTCATCTCAGTTTGACTTATGTGTTCAACAAGGCACTATGCCATCGTTTAATAATGTAAAATATTAAAATAAATAGAATATTTTAGAATTTTGTTATCTAAATTTTTCATTTAAAATATTTTGATGAAGATAATTCAAAAGTGCATTTAGTGTCCATTTTACACAATTTGAATGCATATATTGATTGAATTTATGTATTTTATTTTCAATGAGCTGTTCGTAGATGATGATGATTGTTCCATTGATCAAAATATTTTACTAAATACTTCAATTAGTAGAGTAATTAACACTTTACTTATTTCGCTTATGAACGAGCTTCTGTCCACCATAGTTGCAAGGGAGAAAACCTGCACCATCCAATGGATCTCTGCACGTGTTAACATCGAAAGAAATGAACAGGCGTACTCCCTCGCCAAGGAGGCTAGGAATATCAATCTGACCGCTTACGACTACCACTTGCTTCGATGCAAACGCCGTCGCAAGACATCAGCTCTGTGGGGGACTAAAGAAAAATGGTACCTACCGGATTAATCCTGACCGTGGTATCATCTCCACCTTCAGCAGAATGATGACTGAGCACATGAGGGATATGAAAATTATGCCCGACGGAACCTGCACAGAATGCAGGCACTGCACAGAAGTTCCACTGTTTCCAAGGCATCTCTTCAACTGCATCTCTGTTGCCTCGACCCTCTTCAGCATCGACCCCAACTGCTGCCATAATACCCTTTATACGGAAGAAGCTGAACATGTGGCCAAGGTTCCTGCCTTTGGTCCCATATGACTTGACATTTTTACCTTTTCTTTTTTTTTCCATTTTGCACTTGTCACTCGACAACAACAACTAAGTTCGTTTCAACATTTCTCCTATATTTTTTTAATAAAATATACCAAATATTCTCCTCCTATTCTGATTTTTGTGGAGATTTACAAAAAAACACAAATATTGAAAGATATATATGTTTTATAAGAAATAGCATCAATGGAAACAAATCCAATTTATCATGCTTAAGGTAGTTTAATGATTGAACTATGACCATTAGAATAGCAAATTTGGGTTCAGTCCCAGCTACTTTTGAGCAAAAGGGGATGAATGCCGTTTTTTCTGCTTTCTCTAAGCCCATCTGTAAAGTGAGTTTTTCTTTTATTTTGACTGGTAACGATCGATGACGATGTCACCAGACGCAAAGAAGATGGTGTGATGACCAGATTTCTAAAAAAATTCCTTCCAGAATGCAATAAAAGGGGAGGATATTAAAAATACATTACAACATCTTTCAACTTTTAAGTACTCTATTCAAAAAGCAGGGCACAATCCCAATTTTAATTCAGTAACAAAACTCTGAATTTTTCATTGTACTCATTTTTATTAGTAATCAATACTCCCATTTTTAATGTCATTCAATAAACTTTATTTGTTAAAGTTTGGATAATTTGTCAGTTTAAAATTTTACTGAAATATTTTTACAAAAATCAGGGGTAATTAAGCGATGTTTGTTAAAATACTGAACAAGGTTCTAAAAATTGATGCTTTTAAACAAAAAATATTTAAGGAAACTACATTTTACATTTTGTTTTGTTTAGCAAGAAATTTAAAATTTTTAAACGTGCAATTTTATAAATTAATAACATTTAGATTAAAATGTTTTTATTATAAGTTAGTTTTTAAAAAACTGTCCTATTCTTCATATATTTCTAAATAGAAACTTCGATGATTTAGAATATTCCATTTCAAATACTTAAAATAAAACCAAATTATTTTATCTGAACACGATATAAAACAGAAAAATGGTAAGCTGATAAAGATTTAAGTTCTGTATGTTGGAATGTATTAAAGTTTGTGTGTGTGCATAAATATTACAGTCATTTTTTAAAATGTTCATTCGCTTTTAAACTTAGTTAAAATTTAAATATTTTATTACATATTAAAATTTAAACAACTAATATAATTCAATTTAATATAAAAGAGAGAAATTCTCAGCATCGTTTGCATTAGATATTTTAACTGTAGTAAACCTCTGAATTAAATATAGAATGTTATCAATAAATTTTTCAGTTTTTGTTTTAACGATGCTAAAATAAAAATATTGTTAATCTACAAGAAAGAAAAATTTCAATATTTTAATTCAAAGAAATTTTTTATACACTCTGAATTGTGGTACATATTGGTGTTTATTTAGTATTTGTTTATTTAGTATATTTTATATATTTGACGAAGTTAGTAATAATCAAGAATAATCCTATATGCTCTTGTACTTCCTACGTGTAATTAATGTATTGTTTGTAATACTGTAGGAAACATACAAAAAATTAATGCTTATGTATTTACGTGTAAAAATATTAATTTCGTATGCCTGTATTCAGCAAGTCTTACATGAGTACTTTTTTGATCTGAATAGAAAATTCTGTTTTTTCCCAACAATTTTGTTTTGAGTAAAATCAATTTTTTTAGATGACTTTGTTCAAATTTTTTGTTATACTACTTCCATAAGAAGATAACCATGAATTTGCGCTTAACTAGAAGAAATGATATTTTATCTTAGCTGATTTTGCAACATATGTACTAAAGAAGAATAGCTTTAAGAATTGAAAGCATGTGTTTTTCCAAAAGAAACTTACGATAAATAAAATATCATGTTCTTTTTTCCAACAAAATATCAAATTACTAGTCACAGAAACATGTTACAATATCTGAAAACACCAAAAAAAAAAATAGGATGGTCTTTGTCTGACAATCTGAACACTAAATAATATATAAACTTTGGGGATAGAAATGTCTGCAAACTTTGAATCAAAGCATCTGTTCCCCTGTTAGTAAAATAAAAATATTAGTAACAAAGGTTAGAATTTATTTTGTTATTGGTTAGAATTATTATTATATAATATGTTATTGGTTAGAATTATATTATTATTAATATTTAATTATTGGTTAGAATTATTGAATTTATATGTAAATATTTATAAGGAACTTGAACAAATTTTTTTGTTTTAAGTCATATTTTAATTCAAAATATGAAAAATACCATTCAGTATCAAATTCATATATAATCTATATTATCTTTATCAAAATAATTTTTTAGTAATGTCATCATGGTATATAACAGTTTTATGGGAAAAATAATTTAGTTTGTAATTTAGATATTACATTTTTAATATGTTTATTTTATTCTTATTTTGACTCGTGATACTCCTAATTTATAAATATTTTAATTTTAATTTTATTTTATTAATTTTCTTCCCCAAACGTTAATGTTACCCACAATTTTTGTTTTAGTTAAGACCTCTAACAAATAAGCATTTTTCAATAACTATTTTCAATAAAAAATATATTATTACCATGCAAATAAAAGAAAACATGATTAATAATTAAAGTGAAATATGATTAGGCAAATGAAATGAACTGATGCATAACATTTGTGAATAGTTTTGTTGTTGGCAACGAAGTATTCTACAATAAATACTGTATTCTACGCAACCACAAAGGAAAAGGTTGCAAACTATAATGTCTGGATATCTTATATATTGGGTTGTTCGGAAAGTAGTTTCGTTCTTTATGAAAATGGAAAACGTATAACGAATAAATATTTTATTGAATTGTATATTGTCAATTTCACACAGTCCAAACTCTTTTACCATCTTTCCGGTGGTAGCTTGATTCCACACTCATAAAATGGTTGGTTTTTACTAGCAAAATCTGATTGAGGAGGGTAAAACAAAATTACTTTTCGAACAACCCAATATAATGTCTTGATCTGTCCCACTGTAAGATGCAAAATGCGTTCTATAGATTAGTCATTTTTATCATATGATTAATTACAGTGAAAATGTTATGAAAAGCAGAACTTTTAAGTATGCTATTTTCACGTGACTCTATTATTAGCAAGTAATCATTCTATATTTTAAGTTATAAAATTTCAGTAACCAATTAATCATTTGTAATGAATGATGGTGTTACTATTATATTAATACATGTGTTTAAAAAAACTAGTGTTTTAAAAGCTCTATTAAACATAACTTTTATCTTCATAATAATAAAAAAAGTCATCAATTTTCATTACACTTCAATGTTGTTGTTGTTGTTACTTATGACACTTGGACAAGCCAAGCTCGCTATGCCTTGGCAATGAGAATTTAAGTCAATAGGGAGCGTTCGTTTTAATCAGAGCACCTTGAAAGTGAAAGTACGTCTTTGCTCTTTTTTAAATCCTCCGATAGATGACACCACCAGAGAATCCACTCCCTCAATTTTGACATTGATCTGAAGGGGGAGGAAATTTATTGTTGTTGCTCAAAAGAATTAATGAAATTCAAAATAACAAGAGAAAGGCTTTATTAATGCCACACAGTTTAGCCAAGTGTTGGAGAGATGATTGCATAAGTTTTCAGGATGTTTTTGAAAAATATTTTTATAGTAACACTTTAGTATCTAAATATGTTTATTAAAAAGAATATTAAGTTTAAGGCTAACAATAAATATTTAATGTTTTATAACCAATAAAATAATTCAAAGAGAAATCTAAATTTTATCAACAATATTAGAAAAAAAGAACATAAAACCCAGGAACTATTAAAAGAAAATGTAAAACGAAAATAAATTGAAGAAAAATTATGGTTCTGGAGACTGACTTGAGAATTCTATCAATATACATACTAAATTTAATAAATGGATAAAAAGAATGCCATATTTTTTTCAAGAAAGCAACACTGAAGAGAGTGAACTTCAAGAAAGCAATCTTATAATCTGTATAAAGTAACAATACTAAAATACTTTTAAAATATTATTATAGAAAAGAACCCACATTATTTAACCTTATTTTTTTAAAAAAAATATTGAAATGAAAGAGTTTATTGAACACAACATGTTTAGTGATAATAAAATCCATTTTTATGAATAAATATGATGTGTTGTGCATACAAAGAAATGAATAAATTAATTTTAATAGGATATATTAATTTATTTTTTATGTTCTTGTCTGTAAATATAATTGATTCATGTATCAAAAATTTTACGACAGAAAGTTTTCTTATTTAATCATCATAACTGTAAATTAATGTCATGCAGTTAAAAACCTCTAAAATAAAGCTCAGCTTCCAAAAAATTGTTGGCAAAAGTAAAAATCATAAATTATTTTCAAAATATTAATGAAATATGTAAGAGAATTTGAAAAACATTAAAATTAAAGGACAAAGATATTACGCTTTTTACATAAGTGCTCATTTTGATAAAATAATAAGCACTGATGTAATCAATGGAGACTTTTTTCTAGATATTATAGCACAAGTATATTTTGTCATTAAAAATTATTTTCGGTTGTTAATAAAATTATTTTTAAAAACTAATTTTAAAAAATATCATTGAATTTTTTACTTATCATTTTCTGATTTTTAATGATATACTATATTATTTGAGATCATATGTTATAATAACAGAGTTTAATTGAAATAATACGTGAAATTAGAAACTTCAAATATGATAGGTATTATTATATTCAATTTAAACTGTAAGTGACTATATCTATTAAATGCAAAATCATAAGCAATTTAATATATCTCTATGTTTATAATTTTATTATCTATACAATGAACTGGGGAGCAGTTGCAGAACTATCAGCTTACAGTTTAACTCATGATTTATTCCGGCTAATGCTAAGCAATAATGATTGTTTTGCCATTCTCTCAACCATTTTTTTATGCACAGCAGCTAAATAAGACCGATACCAGCAATTTAAAATTGAATATGAAGCACCACAAACTTTTACACCCAAGGTGGGATTTGAACTAACGGACTGTTGAATTGAAGGTCACGGCGTTAAATCATCAGGGGTTGAACCTCGAGAGATAGGTCTTTTTTTCTACTTTCAACATTCACAGCGGGTTGATGCTTCAGAAATTTCTAGCTCAACATTTAGGCTTGCTACTTGTAAACGATACTCACTATAATTGCGAATTTCTTTTAAAGGTAATAATGTTTCATAAGTATCAAAAAATGGTAAACTTTAGATCACCTTTATTTGTTTGGCTGTACATAACTTTTTGTTAAATTTTTGCCTACATTTAATTGAGAATTTTTTTATAAGAAGTTATATAATGCACAAGCTTAAAGTGTTAAATACAGTCAAAAATATATTATTTACCAATCACAATTGAGAACTACATACTATGAATATTTTAATAAAAATTATTTTTAATCAAAATTAAAAACTGAAATTTTATATAATTTGCATTTTTTATATAAACATAAGGTTGGATCCTAGCAGAGCCCACACCTTGATGCAAATGATTTTGGTTGGCGATAATTGTGGTCAGCGCCAATCTTAGCAACTCTACTTCGATACACTTGATATAGTAAACCAAACTATTTCTGGCTTGACGCTATTCTTCAGTTTGTCGCCAAGGGTGTGGGCTCTCCTAGGATTTTAACCAAAGATAATTAGACTAACTTAAAAATATATCAAAATTACACAAGAATAAGCATTGATAAAAACTCTAATTTACGATAAAAGAAAATATAAATTGATTCACATGATGCCCAGCATATACTTATGTATGGATTATATATGCTTATTGTGTGATTTTGGATACTGATGTATACTTATGCATTATCGAGTAAATGTCTTCGTTGGCTATACTAAAACATTGTTTCTTTTGTTGAAATTTTCATTGGTGTTTTTTTTCACATATGTAGTTGAATTTTAGTGCATTTAGCATTAGTGCATTAGCTCTCAATCTCTCCCTGTAGGATGTGTCGATTTATAGGTTTACTGGCAGGAGGCTAGAAAATTTCTGTAAAAAGAAATATTTTAATAGTATTAAATCTTATCATCTTCGTTATGAATATTGATTAAGAAAATCACAATTTATACTTCATATATGCTTTTAAGTTATGATAATAAGTAGCTCTTAATTCACCACATTGATTGCTTTAGTTTCCTAAATTAAATACTTTTGTCAAAGAAAGGTGTCGTTTTAGCAAATATGCTGTTTGTGTTTCTGTTAAATAAGTGTAAAAAAATATTCATGTGTGTGCGTGTGCATGTGCGTGCGCGTGCGCGCGCGTGTGTGTGTGTAAGACTTAAATAAATATTGGTAAAACTTTGACCAAAATTTCCTAAATGTTTGATATATCTTATAATCTTTCTAATTGCATTCCTAACTTTATTGCCTATTTAAAGTTTAATTACATTGCTACCAGTAATCTATCTGAAAACTTTACTATGTGAAACTTAACCTGTCATGTCATCTGCTTAACATAGCGCAAGAGAATAAAATTAGAGACTTTGGTATGCAGTTGCATGATTTTAGTAAAATTCGCACAAATACTAGTATTTGCAGAGAATTTTGTTATTTCGGGAAGAGGTAACACAACTGCAGAGGAAGCTTTCAGCATGTTTGAGTCAGAAGCAAAATGCTGGGAATTTCTAGTCTATGAAAAAAACTAAATACATGAATGTAGCAAACAGAATCACAAGACTCTGAAACCTCTGAAAATTAATAAATATGAGTTTGAAAACGTAGCTCCATTTAAATACTTATATGAGCACTATTGTAAATAATAGTAATGACAAAAATTGATACCAAAAATAAAAACAATTTGGCTAACTATCATTATCATGAATTTCGAAATCAGTACTAATCTAAATATTTTATCAAGACAAAAATATAACTATATATATATATATATATATATATATATATAGTAGCAAATGTTAAACACTTAATAAACCAGACAAAGAGAAATTGATAGCATTTGAAAGAAAAACCTTAAGAAACATTTTTTGGTGCTGGAAACTAAAATTAAAAAATAAGATATGTAGCTAGGAGTTATATTCAAAACGAAGAAAACGTAACAAACTAAAAGTAATCAAGACTTCCGAAATAAGGTGGATAGAACATTTTTGATTTAACAAGGAATTCTCTAATGAAAAACTAACTTTCCACGCTCTAGTAGAAAAAATAAATAAAAGACCGAGAAGTTGGTGGATAGATACATTGAAAAATGGTTAAAGGACTTGGGAGTAGCAGACAGAGAAATATGATATCGAATAGATCAAGTTGGTGTAAGTCAACTGAAATACCTCGGCAGGCAAAGAGCTGTATTGCTCAGGAGAAAAACTACATTCTTAGCTTAACTATTTTCATTATTCAATCAATATACTTCTGTCGGAAACGTTAAACGCAGTAGATTTCTTATTTGAAACAACATGAAAAGAATAAGTTGGAGAATAGGAGGTAAATACTCTAATAATAATTTATCAATTTAAAAAGGCATATAGATGAATAATAAATCATACGCAATTATAATGCATAATTAAAAAAAAATTTAAAAATAAAGCATCGTGCTTGAATTCATTTTCCATTCAAAACATTTTAAACCATGTTATTATTGTTGTTAAGAAGAAAAGTACAAGAATGGAATACAAGATAATCAATCAAATCACAGAATAAAACAAAAAACAAATGCTTAAATAAGATATTCAGATGATCGAAAAGTATCATGTGGTGAGAACTTCAGAAAACAAACTCAAACAGTTACTTTTTATGGTTGCGTATAAGACATTATAAAATAGATTATCCATAAATAATATAAACCAAACACATTAAAAATAAGAAAAGTACTTAGAGCAATGTTGATAAATTTTTATTGTCAAGAGAAAAATCAGCAGACCAAACAAGACAGAAATGCATTCAATATATTTGAAAAAACTAGATTGTTTAAAATAAAGATTGTATTCACTAAGCTATTGTGCATCTTAATGCAAAATCTTAGAAACCAAGTCAAAGAAATATTTAAAGTATGTTAGAAAAGTTGCTTTCAATACTAGTCAACCAGAAATTTCTATTGGTTGATTCTATAGAAACAAAATTGATGACCCACTTTCTTATAAAGAATAAATATTTTTATCCTAATATCTTATACTTGTTATTTTGCATAGCGTCTATTTCAAACAAATATATCACACATCATTTTAAATTTGCTTTTCTTAGATGAAATTACATACAATTTTAAGAAGCATTTCTTCCATAGTATTTTTATTCTAGATATATTTTAGCCTTATTATAATTTAGAATAGTGAGAATACATATAACATAGTGTAAAAGGAAATTTTTAAAAGTAATTGAGATAAAAGTAATAAAAATATAGGATCAAATTTTATTTAAGAAACAGTTTGACTCCTAATAAAATTTAAGATATTATTAATTTATGCTTTTTAAAAAAACATGATTTTTATTGATTTTCTTTTTTCTTTTACTTAAATTCAAAGCATCATTGAATGATAACACCGTATCTAATATTTATAAATAATTTTTTTCCCAACGGTGGGCACTTGGGTGACGAACCCTGTGCCACAACAAGGACAGAAACTGCTACTCATTTGTCGTTACCCAGTGGGCACCTGTGAACCAAGTCACGAAGGCGTGTATCGTTGCCCCCATCATACCACCACAAACCCGTTTATAGGGTGGGTCACATTCATACATCATCACAGAAGAAAGGACAGAGAGAACAGAGAAAGAAAGTAGCATCCATGACAGAACCCGAGACCCACAGCTCAGGAGTCAAGAGCGCTAACCACTCAGCCATCGATTGGCTATTTATAAATAATAAATAATATTAATTTTGAAACATTTATATTATGAAAAATAGAGAAGTTAATATATCTTATATAATTACGACAAATTTCTAAATTACTCGAACTGATTTAGAAGTGAAGAAAAAGTTTTGTACCGTGACTTTTTGACTTTAAAATACTCATATATCATCACTCTTTGTATATAAAATTTATATACAAAGGAGTTAGAAGTAACTATTCACTATAGATAAAATAAACTCAAACAAACAATATTATACTATTCACATTTTTATGCAATTTATGTTTTAAACTTTATACTAGAACCATTTTAACTTCCCAAAATTTTGAGAACCAAATAACTCTTTTTCAATACTTGCAATAAAAATTCTTTCTTTCTTACTTTTCATAAGTTATTAGAGAATTTAAACTTGCACCATTTATTAGACTAACTTGTGAAAATGTGTCTTCAATGGAGAATTTCATAAAAGAATTTCCTCAAGCTCTAAGAAAATAATTTTCGCGTCTGAAGTTTGTGATTGTTTTCTTCTTTTAAAACACATAATTTACTTAAAATAAAACTACGATGTAACAAAGTAAAATAAAATTTTATTTCCTTACTTTTATAAAAAAAAGAAGAAATAAGCATTTCTGTGCATTTTTACTGAATGTGTCAACTGTTCAACACTTATACTTTGTTACTGAATGTACTTGAAAGTTGAGAAATTCTATTCAATGAATGAATATAAAGATATGTTGCAATAATTTTTCTCTTTTATTTTACATATAGTATTTCGATGTTATATCTTTCAAAATGGTATTGAAATAGAATTAGCCTCTGTTTTACGTATGTATTATATTATTCAATATGACAATATGCCTTTGCATTGAGAAACTAGTTTAGACATATTCACTCTGCATATATTTTATTCTATTTATTGCCGTACAGCTTGAAGGGGGCGCCAATTATTTCTTTAATATTATTATTTTAATTTATTAATTGATTTGATTGATAACATTTTACAATATTCTAAATTTATTAAACAAAATATTTTTAACAAATAATCAAATAACATTTTAAAATTTGCTATAGAAATCACGCATATTAATTAAAGCAATTATACAAATTAAGTTCACTCTTACTTAAGTTTTATTTAAAATGCACAGTGAATACGGAATTTTTTTTTTACAAAATGCACTATTATGTATATTTTTAATACTAAATATACAGCGTTTTATTATTAAAAAATGAAGCAATAATACGATGTTAAGTATTCCAAATAATAGTGAAATAAACTAAAGTTTCTGCTCTCATTTTGTTTTATTTGTTGTATGTTATTTATTTGCAGAAATATTCAAAGCTTTTACTAAATTTAATGATAATTTAATTATGTTTATTGAAGCTTTTATAAGTTTGTATTTAGATTAATTTTGAGTTGTATAGTAAATTTTACTTACCATAATACAAAATAATTAGTAGAAAGTACGAAAGTATTCATGACAACCATGTTTCAGAAAGTTCACTTGAATGTAAGAGTCTTTTGTATTAACATTCTTGACTTCTCGAAACATAAATTTACATTTGTTAAAATGCAATAATTCCGTAATATATATATATATATATATATATATATATATATATATATATATATATATATATATATATATATTTATATATATATATATATATATATATATATATATATATATATATATATATATATATATATATATATATATATATATATATATATATATACTACTGGCCATTAAAATTACTACACCAGGAAAGCGGCACACTATACACGTGAAATTTGCATGACAGGTAGAACTTGCTGTAATATGCAAATGATTAGATTTTCAGCGCATTCATACAAAGCAGGCGACAGTAGCGACATCTGCAATGTGTATAAAACCAGAGATTTGACAGCAGTTTTCTCATACTCAATTTCCGTTTCAACGTTGTTTTCGGCAAAGAAAGTTGTTGTAATGTCTCGTGTAAGAAGAAGAAATGCCTATCAGCACGTGTCTGACTTTGATCGAGGAAGGATTATAGCCTACCGGGATTGCGGTTTATCGTACCGCAATATTGCTGCTCGCGTCGGTCGAGACCCCATGACTGTTAGCAGAATATGGAATCGATGGGTTCAGGACAATCATACGGAACGTCATGCAGTGATCTCAGCGACCCCCATCACTTACAGCAGAGAAGACAGACATCTTATCCGCATGGTCACAAGGGATCGTACAGCCACGTCACGAACCCTGAGTCGAGAAATGGAGTCATTTGCAAGGCAACAAGTTTCTGCTCGAACAGTTCGACGACGTTTGCAGCAGCATAGATTGTCTGCACGGCGACCATGGCTTCGGCCGCCATTGACGCTGCGTCACAGACAGGAGCGCCTTCAATAGTGTGATCAGCGACAAACCTGGACGCAGGAACGCCATCACGCCATCTTTACAGATGAATCTCGGTTCTGTATACAGGACCATGATGGCCGCATCCGTGTTTGGAGGCATCGTGGAGAACGCGCATTGCCAGCTTGCATTGGACATCGCCATACTGGCCCATCTGCTAGAGTGATGGTATGGGGTGCCATTGGATACACGTCTCGATCACCTCTTGTTCGCATTACCGGCACTTTGAACAGCAACCGTTAAATTTCCGATGTATTAAGGCCCGTGGCTCTGCCCTATCTTCGAGGCCTCCCTAATGCTTTGTTTCAACAGTATAATGCACGACCGCATGTTGGCCGTACTGTTCTGAACTTCCTTGATACAGAACAGGTTCGACTGTTACCCTAGCCAGCACGTTCTCCTGATCTGTCACCAATTGAGAACGTGGGGTCAATGGTTGCCGAGCGATTGGCACGCCATCACTCACCATCCACTACTGTCGATGAACTGTGGCATAGTGTTGAAGCTGCATGGGCTGAGATCCCCGTACATGCCATACAATCTCTGTTTGACTCCATGCCTAGGCGGATAAATGCTGTTTCCATGAAACAATAAATGATAAATGAAATCAGTACCCAGAGCAGCCAGAGGTGGCTGCTCTGGGTACTGATTTCTCAAGATTTATACATCCTAATTTCCTGTAAATCTAATCACTTGTTCTTTCCACTATAATGTATGTGTCCAATAAATATCGTTCTGTTATTTGCATTCCTTCTTGGTGTAGCAATTTTTAATGGCCAGTAGTGTATATATATATACATATATATATATATATATATATATATATATATATATATATATATATAGATAGATAGATAGATAGATAGATAGATAGATAGATAGATAGATAGATAGATTGATAGATAGATAGATAGATAGATAGATAGATAGATAGATAGATAGATAGATAGATAGATAGATAGATAGATAGATATAGATATAGATAGATAGATATAATTTTACAAAAACAAATTTATTTACAATATCGAATTGTTTAAAATAAATATTCTATTACAGTTCAAATAAAAAGAGTCCTCATTATTAATTCAGATATTTGTTTGATACAAATGCATTTCTAATATTCTGTACTACACAAAATATAAAGCATTCATAATTTTAAAATTGTATATTTTGTATTTTTGAGGATTATATACAAATACATATATGTATATATATGTATTTGTGCATGTAAACATAAATATCATCAGTTTAGTGTCTTTTATAACGTTATTTAAGAAATAATATGACATCTTTTGGTAAAGATTGTCATGGATAAATAAAATACACTTCAATCATAAAAAATCAGCAATGATCTCTAGAAAACAATAATTATCTCAAAAATTCAGCTATCTTAATTGGTTAGCTGATTTACTGCATTATGTTTACTTTATATATAGAAAAACAAACATTATTAGACTCAACTACTATGAATTTTCCCTGGCCAAATTAAAGAAACTCTTCTCTTTCAAAGAAAATTCCTAAATTTGATTCTAATTGCAATTTTGTTTCAAATATAGTTCACAATTCATTTTAGCTACCTAAAATCTTATAGATATAATGTTTATTAATTTAAATCAAATATACACATTTGTTAGTCTGTTTTCATAATATATTATGAAAATTGCTACAATTTAGAAAATAATAATTTAATAAAATCTATGCATCTGAGATTGTTGCATCTATATCATATAAATGTTTCATAAAATATATAAATTCGTAGAATTTCTAAATTATAGACAACATAATTCTACATTATTTTTTTCGCAAAAAAGTTTCTACAATTTTGGCTGCATAATAGACCTTTCTATATTTTCAGCATCATTTTTATCTACGTATCATGATAATATGCTAGATATTTTTTGATGAAATTTTCTAACCTTCTGAATTTTTAAGAAGTATTAATTTTTATATTAAAAATTGCATTTATAAATATATGTTGTGCTATTCAAATCATATGAAAATAATTAAATTTGTTTTAGAAATCACAAAATATTTTTACATTGTTGTACCAACAAATAATAATTTAAAATAAATTAAAACATTTATGATTTACAAGATAATCTCTATTAGAATCATAGTTTATTTTGTTTTTAGAAGAAGAATTTGTTTTACAATACTTACAACAAATTATAGTCAGTGTTTTAACATTTTTATTTTTATAATCAATTTAATCCACATAATGCATTACATAGTATTTCATTTAGTAAAGGTTTAAACCTCATAACATTTAATCAGTTCTGTCTTTCATCAAAGTAGAGATTTCGGTAAAATAGTTAGCAGCACCCTTCAGAGACAATTAATGGAATCTAAGTTCCCTTTCCAACAACTATTACATAAAAGATAGAAAGATAGATAGTTTGATTAATTTCTGCAACTTTGAACATTACAACTCTGGGACATTACAGACATCCATTTTTGAATTAAATACCAAACCATGAACTGAAGGCTAGAGAGTTGATAATTCAGCTACCCCACAAAAATGATATCAAATAGAATAAGGCAACTAAAAATAAAGATGGCTTATGACCTTTTTAAGAATTTCTATCTAAGATTATAAAAACAACTTTTTAGGCTAAAATTTTCAAAAATATGCTCCAACTAGCACAATCAAAGTTGACCTTATAGTTGGCAAATATTACTACAGTGGGTAGTATCACATTTTCAGAATGATTTCGAAGCCGTTTAATTAGTGTTTAAAATGTAAAGGCTATTTTTTAAATGTTCGATCTGATAGCCTTTTTTCTGTACTATATGTCTGCATCGTGATTTCCATAATCGAAGAGATTTTCGTAAAATTTGCAGGGGTATTGCTTTCCATTCCTCTTCCACTAATTTCCAGAGTCCATCTATCGTGGAGGGTTTGCGTTTAGAAAGAACTCTTTTTAACAGACCAAAGGCACAGTAGTGCATAGGCGAAATGTTAGGGGACTTCACAGGAATATGTTGAAAAGATATATATGCATTACTAGTATTAGTCTTCATTTTTCAAGGAATGCAGTGGTAGTTTTCGAAGTATGACTTGTAGCTTTGTCTTGATGAAGTTTCACTCTTTGAAAGTCATTGGGATAAAACAGTGGAATTTCTTCTGCAAATATTGGACGTAAAACCTTCTCCTGATAGTATGATGAGTTGATTTTAACATTTTTTCCACTATTCTTATTTCCCATTGTAGAAGATACCTCTCTCTGTGACAATCATAAACCTTTTACTGAAACTTCCTTTACATTGACAGAACAAGGTTAGTACATTTTTTCTCCTCGTTTTCTATAGTAAATAGACCTCTTTTTGTTGCAGCCATTTAAGTAAACCTATTTTTCATCAAAGATCACAATGTATTTCTATTTTTCTCCTGCTAAATGGTTTTCATACAGGATTCTATAAAATTTTTTGCGTTGAGCCATATATCTCGGCAAAAGCTGATGAAAATTATGTTTTTAAGCTTTTTTAAGTTGTAAATCTTGATTTGTTATTTTATTTATTGTTGCTACAGATGTATCTAAAGACTTTGCAATTGATTTCGGTGTTAATGGATTTTCTCTTTTTACCAGCGATTTCACTTTAAAAACATTTGAAACAGTACGTACCTTTTTCGGATGTTCGTTTGGAGTCTTCTTTATATGTAGAAATAATGATTGACGGTTTTTACCTGTCGATTAATAATGTTGCTTATTTTGCACTTAGAAATTTTAGTACCATGCATTTTACAACGTTTTTGAATTTTATAATAAGAATGTTTCTCTTTGGAAAGCGCAAAAACATATCCTTCAATTCACAACTTGTTTACATGCGACACTTTGAAAGAGGAATAAATTTAAAAGAAGCAGATGATTTTTCTCCTTTCCTATTATAAGCTGTTGCCAAATATTTTTATTCTAAAACATTTACTTTTTATTAAATTCTTTATCGAAATCATTCTAAAAATGTGTTAATACCCTCTATATATATTACTGAAAGTACCAAAACACATTCCAGTACAATAAGAGATGGCTGTTGAGATTCTACTTTCAGAATGCTTGGAGTGATTGCTTAGGAGTCTCACGAATTACATCCTTCCCGACATAAGGATATCCATTATCAAAGAAAAAACTTCCTAAAACCCAGTATTGCATAATGGACATTAAGAAAATCCTTTCAATATCTTTGGATGTTTCACTGTCTGCACAAAATTTGATATTAAAAAACTCATTACTTAAATATCAAAATTCTCAAATTTATTTTATAACCCACATCAGCAGTAATCAATAGATCAATTATGAGGAGAATTTTAAAATTTGTTTAAAATATGTTTTCTTTTCATGGTAATTAAAATCCTATTTAAAGTATTTCTTGCTCCAATAGGTCCATTTTCCATTTGAAAATTTAGTTTTATATGAAATTTTAGTTATATATGAAAATTTAAGCATTAATTGCCAATATAATTTGTAAAAAAACGTAATTCTCATTATCATTAGTTTTTTATTTTTTCTCAAAAGGAACTTTAAAACATTTAAAATGTTAGCAATTTATTTTAGTTTCTGTCTTGGTTTTGCTAAAATAGAAAATTTTTTCATAAGTAAGAAAGAAGTTTTTATGATAAAAGACTCATTTAGTAAATTATGAAAAATTAAAAAAATTATGAATATTAGAGAAAATTATGAGTTATATATATATGTGCGTGCGTGTGTATATATATATATGTGTGTATATATATATATATATACATATATATATATATATATATATGCATAATCTTGTTATTATTTTAATATATTCTATGGAATGATGAATTTAAAAAATACAGGATATTTTTCTATTCATTTCATACAAAACAGATAAGTTTAATATATTATAGGAAACAGTGGAATGCAAGTGTATTAGTATTTGTGTGGAAAAAAATAATAAATCTGGATGCCAGTTTGGAAAATTATTCTTTAAATGCTTTTCTATATTTGAATAGTAAATTCTTTGGCTAAAAGTTTTATTTCAAAGCAACTTTGTTCAAAATTTTTATTTTATGTAATTTCTCAGTAAAGTTAATACACTTATTTAAAACTAGAACAACAATATTTTCTGTTGGTTGACTTTGTGACATATATTCTTTGGAAAAAGGATTTTAACAACTGAAAGAAGTTTCTTTTCCCAGAAAGAGCATGTAATAAATAAAGTGTCATGTGCTTTTACAAACAGACTATCAAATTTTCGCATCACATAAACATATCACAAAATCAATCTGGAAAGTATGAGAGTATTTTTCTAAAGATCTGGACTGTAAGTAATAAATAAATTAGAAATTTATGAAAATCGAAATGCTTCTTCATAAATTGCTTTGCTTCTTTGTTAATACAATGTATATGTATTGTGTGTATTTTTCAATTTCAGTATTTTACCATTCCTGTTTGATTATTCAAAAAAATTTTCTATACATGTTCCATTATAAAATATTGATACATGTTCTTTCACTTAAAATAAACGTCATTTTAATTTTAAGAGTTTGTACAGATATGAATGTTCATGCATTATTTTATTAATTCAATCCTCTGCATGCCTTCGAATTACAAATTTTTAAAATAGTAAAATATGAATAAATAAATAGAGGCAAAATTACAAAGCTCAGTCTGAAAATAAATTTAACTAATGAAAGAATCAAGTCGGGTTAAAGTGACATCGTGAAAGGATTTTGCTATTTAAGTTCCAATTAATGGTTTTCATTCCAATTACTTGAGATTAAAATAGATAGATGTAACGTTATTGATTTCTGAACAAATATTTATTGGAGAGCATGCTGAAAAGATTTCCGAGTTTTCTCCCTAGATTCACGTGATATACATCGTACACTCTATCAAAAGTTCCCAACGGTAAGAATATGCAAACAATCTTTTTTCCCGTCAGGCCGTCCAACAAACGCCTTCAATGTCAGTTAGGTAAAATTCATACAAATGCATTTTATTTTTCAATTAAAAACGTTTATAAATATAATTATTATTTCCCTATCTTGCCAAATATTCACTTATTTAATATTTTTCATTTATTTTATTAACGCACGTAAAACATTAAACATTTCCTTATTAAATTTTTAGTATGATAATCTTGTCTTCAGTATTATATATTTTTAATGTTACATCGCAGATGATTTCAAAATACCTATTGTATTTTACTATTGTGTCATAAAAACTGTCTTGTAAGTGAAACTTTCATGACAATTTCATGTCTCAAATTTTAGAAAATATCATTTATTTTAATGTAACTTGCTAAAAATTTTATTGTAAATAAATAAAAAATAAAAATGTGTCATTTAAATACTATAATTTAGCTTGTGGCCATAGATTTTATAAATACAGCTTCCTTGTTATAAACGATTTCATCCTTAAAAGTGTGATAAACATTAAAATCCAAGATTTATTAATTTAATTTTTGTAGTACAGAATAATCAATAAGTTACTTATATTCTTAAATTTATTCGTTGATATTATATTGAAATTCAAGCGTTTAATTATTTATAAATTAACTTAAATGTTAAAATTAAATTAAAGGAAACTTTTTGAAGAATTTTAACTTTTATCAAATAAAATATCTTTTTTTATTTAGATGATCACATAATGAAACTTTTAAATATAAATTCTGAATTATTTACACTTTCTGACATTTTCGTCATATATAAATGCGTAAAGCTAAACAAAAATATTGATGAAAATATTCCCTGAAATATTTAAAAAAATGAAATGTACATTTTGGCAAATAGCATTTTAAATTCAAACTTCTTTCAATTTTCCAAATTTATGTAAAAATATATTTATTTAGGTTTTTCAAAAATATATTAAGTTATGTTATAAAAACAAGAGAACATTAATTTATACTCTATTAGAAAATACGATTTTTTTCTCACTAGTTTCTTTTTAAAACGCAATATGTAAATTTGGTAAACTCTTTTAATACAATTTTTTAATCATTTCAGTAAAAACAAAATATTCCCTTGCAATATTTTATTAGAATTTAAAATGTTTACTGTAACGTATCATTTTAAAATTAAATTACAACAGACTAAAATTTTTAAAAAATTCATAATTTCTAAACGCAGAACTATTTAAAATAACAGATTAGTAAACAATTGCTTTTTAGTGGCTACAAATTATAATATAAGCTGTTCTTAAAGCTATTTCATTTTATCTAAGAAAAATTTTATATTAATTGACAGAGGTGATATGAACTCATTAATTTCCATAATGATCACATTAATTATATTGTTTTATGTAAGTTTAAATTTGTAGGTAAAAGCATATATTGTGCAACATTTTTAGAATGAAATCTAATTTAAATAATAGTTGGAAATGATAAAATTATTCTGACAGTTTTAATTTAATATATATGCTCCAACTCAATAAATGTTGAAATAAGCAAAAACGCGGATTCAACATAATTGAAAGCACGTATGCTGTATATAAATACGAAGCATTGAATAATTATCTAGAAATCAATAACATTTCATAAATAATCTTATACTTATTATTTTTATAAAATAAAAACAATTTCCCATATTATTTTTCCGCATAAAGGATTTATTCACTTTTAAATTCACTTACATTTTATCTTGATAAAAATTAAAGCACACAAAATTGATAAAGGGATCAATATCTACTTAGATTGCATATAAAAAGTGAATGCACCGTGTAAAGATTTGCAGCGATGTACAACTCAACCCCGATCGACAGACTGTTTACCTCATGGAACTTGTACCGACGACTCACTTCGCTCGTGCCGCTCACCTGTATAAACGATAGTGTTTTAAATACATCTGATTCTGTTCCACTTAATTTGTAGACTTTTCTTAAAAACTAAATTGGAGATTGTTTGTTGTTTATAAAGTGGGGTGCTAAATACAACACCCACAAGTGGTGAACCAGACGTGATTTACGATGCACTAAGGTAAAAGAATTTTTTTACACGAGATGAGCGCCAGTTATATTGTCTTTCCCCAAGCGGTTCTTCAAACCCGGCAAGGCGTGACGAATTTCCGGTGTCTCAACTAGAGGTACGTTTCTTCCTCTTCAACGCGCCAGTTTTCAACATGCCAAACGACAACGCTGCTGATGCTGGGAATGTTTCTTCACCTGAGTCGGCCCAGATCACCCGCGTCGCACTGCGTCTTCACACCATTCTGGAGGAGTAACGTTCGCCTCTGGATTGCCCAGTGTGACAACTCATTCGCGTATAGCGGCATCACCAGCGGCGACACCAAATTCTCAGCGTTAGTGGCTAACATCGACGCTGAAACCTTGGAGCACGTGGCGGACATCGTCCTCAATCCACCCTTGGCGAAGAAGTACAAGGCCCTTTCTACTCGCCTAATATCAGAATTCGCAGAGTCTGATCAACAAAAGATTAAGAAGCTGCTATGTGATCTCCAGTTGGGTGACGAAAAGCCAAGTCATCTCCTCAGGAAGATGCGCGGCCTCGCTGGCACGCAATTGCAAGAAGACTTCCTGCTGAACCTGTGGATGCAACGGATGCCACCCCACATCCAGACGGTCCTTTCAGCGTCGTCCGATTCGCTGGACAAGCTGGCGATCATTGCAGATAAGGTCGCGGAGATCGTGTCCCCTGCAGCTGTATGTGCTACCACAACTGAGCCGCCCACACTTTCAGCAACGGACATCTTAGCAAGTAAGCTGGAGGAGCTATCCCTTCAGGTCGCGGAGCTGTCTAGAAGCCGCAACTTCTCACGAAACACATATCCGTCCCGACGATCATCTCGCAGCCGATCGAACTCGAACAGACAACCCAGATCGAACAACAACAGGGAACTTTGTTTCTACCATAAGAGGTTTGGTGATCGTGCCTTGAACTGTAAACAACCTTGTGCTTTTCAAAAAATCCTGTTAGGCCCGTCACAGTAGCTGGCACGGCGGAGGCTACAACAAAGACCAGCAGGCTCTTCATCCATGACCGTAAGAGTGGACTAAAGTTCTTGGTCGATTCTGGCTCGAAGGTCTCGGTTCTCCCACCAGCATCAAACAAGAAAATATCGTCACAATCCAATTTTGCCCTTTATGCTGCTAACAATTCCAAAATTACAGCATATGGCTTTGTAAATAAACAACTCGACCTTGGTTTGAGAAAGCAATTCTTATGGACATTCATCGTTGCTGATGTTACATCACCAATCATAGGAGCTGATTTCCTTACGCACTTTGACTTGTTGATCGACCTCAAACAAAAGAAACTGATCAACAAACTAACATCCCTACACACATTCTGCTAAGTGATGCCTGTATCTCAACCGTCGGTTACCACCATCTGTGCAGTCGTTAATGACTTTGGAAACATCCTGAGATACTTCCCAGAGATTACAAATCCTACTGCATTCGGAGGATCAACTCCACACGACACGGTTCATCACATCATCACCAAAAGTCCTCCAATCACATCAAGGCCCAGGCGACTACATCCCAACGTGCATGACGCAGTCAAGTCTGAGTTTGAATTCCTCATTGCACAGGGCATCATTCAACCATCAAAGAGCCCCTGGAGTTCTCCTCTACATGTTGTCCCTAAACAGGATTCTACTGTGCGTCCGGTAGGAGATTACAGACATCTAAATGCAGTGACGGAGTTCCACAGTTACCCCATACCACACTTGCACGACTTCGCCCATGCTCTACATGGAAAACAGGTCTTTTCAAAGCTGGATATCTTTAAGGCATTCCACCAGATCCCGATTGCTGAAGAGGATATACCTAAGACTGCTGTTACCACACCTTGGGGGTTATACGAATATACTCGCCTATGCTTCGGGTTAGTGAATGCCCTGCAGACCTTTATGTGGTTCATGCATGAGGTTCTAAGAGGGTTACCCTTCTGCTACCTCTATTTGGACGACATCCTATGCTTTTCTGATAGCCCTGAAGAACATAAGGATCACTTGACGACCATTTTTCAACGACTGAAATCCCATGGTCTCAAGCTGAACGCTTCGAAATGTGAATTTGGTGTTGCCGAATTAACTTTTCTGGGACATCTTGTCACACCTCTGGGTCTGAAACCTCTTCCAGAAAAGGTGAGCGCAGTACTCCAGTATAAACTACCGAAAACCGTCACAGCCTTAAGAAAATTCTTGGGTCTTACCAACTTTTACAGACGGTTCATACCCAACGCTGCGAAACACCAACACCTGCTGCATGACTTCCTAAAAGGTTCTTGGGGCAAGAAAGATGCCCGACAGATCAACTGGACTCCTCAGACTGCTGAAGCCTTCGAAACTTGCGAACAAGCACTTGCCGAAGCAACACTTCTAGCTCATCCTGCACCCTAAGCTCCACTTGCTTTGCATGTAGACGCTTCGGACTACGCAATTGGAGAAGCCTTGCACCAAATCGTCGATGCAGAACTGCAGCCACTGGGATTCTTTTCCAGGAAATTGACCTCAGCTTAACTCTCCTACTCGGCATACGACAGAGAACTTCTGGCTGCATATGCCAGTGTCAGGCATTTCCGACACATGTTGGAAGGTCGGGAATTCACTTTGTTCACTGACCACAAACCCCTGACCTTTGCTTTTGACAAAAAAATGACAAGTGTTCTCCTCGTCAAGCACGCCAACTTGATTTCCTGTCCCAATTCACTACCAGTATCCAGCATGTCCCCGGGACCAGGAATATAGCTGCTGATGTCATGTCTAGGATATCAGGCATAACCATGCCAAGTTCCATCGACTATCAAGCCATTGCGGCATCCCAAATGTCAGATCCTGAACTTGCTACCTTGCTGGCATCAAGAACTGCCCTGCAGCTCAGAAAGGTGACACTGCCTGACGGTGATTTTGAGATAACATGCGATTTCTGAACTGGAATGGCACGACTATAGATTCCAAAGGAGCACCGTCGGAATGTGTTTTCGGACTTGCACAACTTGGCACACCCAGATACACGCCGGACCACTCACTTGTTGAAGAGCCGTTTTGTGTGGCCCTCGATATCCTCCGATTCTGCCAAATAGTCAAAACACTGTTTAGCCTGCCAGAAATCGAAGATCCACCGCCACACCAAATCACCCCTAACAACTTTCACCGAACCTTCTCAACGATTCGACCATGTTCACCTAGATTTGGTTGGTCCACATACTCCATCCAACGGGTACAGTTATTGCATGACAATGATTGATAGGTTCACCAGGTGGCCTGAAGCACAACCTCTCAAGGGCATCACCGCGGAGACTGTTGCCGAGGCATTCTTTACCACTTGGGTGTCGCGATATGGAACCCCTCCCACAGTGTCTACAGATCAGGGTCGTCAATTTGAAGCTTCTTTGTTCCGGTCCCTTACCAAGTTCCTTGGCACACACCGTTCCCGAACTACGAGTTTCCACCCTCAAGCCAATGGGATGATAGAAGAACTTCATCGTCCACTCAAAACTGCAATAAGGTGCCACGCCATTGAACGCTGGACGGAGGTTCTCTTAATAATTCTTCTTGGCCTCCGTGCGTCCCTGAGGGAAGATCTCGGTTGTACGCCAGCATATTTGGTCTTTGGAAAGACCCTGGCACTTCCAGGAGAATTTCTCCAAAAAGCAAACCCGACTGTGATCCTGCCAGCTTTATGGGTAAGCTCAATGACCACATGAATCTTCTACGACCACAGCCACCCAAGCACCATGGTAGGCGTCCACCGTTCGTCCATGGAGAGCTCTCAACTTCATCACACGTTTTCCTCCAGCGGGAGTTCGTTAGGAAACCACTACAGCAACCCTACGATGGACCTTTTAGTGTGCTCCAGCGCAACACAGACGCTAAACTTTGACATCAAAGGAAAGTCTGTGACAGTGTCCCTGGATAGAGTGAAACCTGCCTTCATCTATAACTCTGAGGACATGGTTGCAAACACGAGACCTCTCCTGCCACGGCCACCAACTGACCTCGCATCAACTGATAATTCTACACCACCGGCAGAGGCAAGAACCACTCGTACAGGAAGAACTGTATGGTTCCCAAGTCGGTATCGTTGACACTGGGAGGGGAGTATGCAGCGATGTACAACTCAACCCCGATCGACAGACTGCTTACCTCATGGAACTTGTACCGACGACTCACTTCGCTCGTGTCGCTCGCCTGCAAACAATAGTGTTTTAAATACATCTGATTCTGTTCCACTTAATTTGTAGACTTTTCTTAAAAACTAAATTGGAGATTGTTTGTTGTTTATAAAGTGGGGTGCTAAATACAACACCCCAGATTAAATACACACAATAATTGACTTTTTATTCGTTAAGTAAAAATTAATTTCATACTAGGTGCTAGGTAGAAAAATTGATTTCATACTAGAAAAATTGAATATTTCTCTCTTATTGTTTTGAAATTCATAATTTTTTTTAAATTAAGAAATACATGCCTATTATAAGCAATGCATATAAATAATTATTCATTTGTATGAAACTTAAGAATTTTAACTTGTGAAATAAATAATATTTAGACAAATACCTATATAATTGAATTAAACGTCATTATAATTGAATTATATATAAACTTATGAGTATTTTTATTTATTCAATAAAAAACTGCAAACATTTAATAAAATAGAAACTTTTAGGTTAATGTTAATAAGAAGCAAATTTAGTTATGTGATAAAATGTATTTGTGATGTATGTATATAGCAATGAACATAATTTTTAACACTAAACTAACACTTTGGGTTAATTCTCCAAATAGTAAGCAAGTTCAGTAGAAGATTTGTGCCTTTTATGGGAAACTGTAGCTTGTCTATTTTAAGGTGTAGGTTATATAGCAATAAAATTTCGCAATAAAATTCAGATATAAAATCTTATAATATACATACGTATATATTAGTTAAAATGGAACTAAATAGTTAACTGTAAAATATTTTTAATTGATTGAAATAAAGATTTATAAAAAATGGTTAAAAAGTATATCAAGTTATTAAAAAATGTATCAAAAAATCACTTATACCATATCAAGTTAAAGCTGCATGCATGTCTCCTGGGGTGGATTCTTGGAATTTTCCGGGTTTCCAACCTTACCACACGTAAATATGGTCAAATATCTATAAAAATAACTCCCTGGTAGTAATTTACCCTCCAGACATTAAAAATAAACTGTAACAGCATTAGCAGTTGAAATTTCAATTTCGCGATGTTATAATTATTAAGGTTTATCGTCCCCTAATGTTGATATAAATTTCTTCGGAAAGAAATTCTTAGGTTCGATCCCACCCACTATTTGATAAAAGAAGACTGTTTTCTATATACACATCTATCAGGGTGGGTGTTTCGGAGTTTTCTGGATTTTTTAACTTGCGATAAGTCAATACGGCCCGGTATCTGAGAAAATTTCTCCTTGGCAATTACACTATATGACGACACACACAATACCTTATACAAGCCTTAAGTAAAATTATACTTATGAGTACCAAATGATATTTTGGTAATTTTTTGACGTCAAGATAGCCACCAAAATGTGAATAACAATAAGGCAAACCTAAACCAAGTTAGTTAAAAAGCTGAAAATATCAGGGTTACCAAAAATTAAAGTTTATCGCTAAATTTTTTCCCAAACCAAGGAGTACCCGTATCTACACCGAGCCCTTGCCTTAAGTCAATGAGCTATTTAATAAAATTTATATATATATATATATATACATATACATATATATATATATATATATATATATATATATATATATATATATATATATATATATATATATATATATATATATATATATATATATATATATATATATATATATATATATATATATATATATATATATATATATATATATATATATATATATATATATATATATATATACATATATAACGAATAGCTCGTCATTTTTGTAATACACAAGGAATACAAAATTTATTGGATTTGTTATCAGTAGTTTCTTAAAATAATGAATAAATGATATTTAAATGGATTTTTAAAATTTATTGCATGTAAAATATTTAAGAAGAAGATTGAAATATATATTCTATATACCTATATTTCTAATTTTTAAGTTAGATTAAGGTTGAAGAAAACACTACTTATAAGATCATTCTTTTGAATCTTGAATAAGTATGTTTACTTCAGTCTTTAATGAGTGCCTATTTAATTCAACAAAGAACCTCATTAAGCTCTGAAGTCTATTTTAGTCAAGACTGATATGAGGTAAAGAAATAGTTGTTATTTTTTGATGAATAAGTGTTATCAAAATGCCACAAAAAGTACTTAATCACTTTAAAAACTAAAAATAAACAGGTAGAAACGTATTTTTATGTGAATAATTTTAAGAAACTGTTAACATTTTAAAAATTTATGAATTTTGACTCAAAGCAAAATTTAATTCTAAAGAAATAGTAAAATTAAAATATTACATAAATATCAAAAATTCTAGAATACTATTTAGTTATCTATTTGTTACTTTCTAAGAATAAGATATATACAGCATTTTAAATTAATGATAGAAAAGCATTTCTAAATTCAGTTATAAAATAATTTAATATTCAGTAAAACACTATTAGTGAGTTTTCAGTGAATACAGAACATGTTTCAAAAATTATTTACCAATCTTAAGAAACAACGTTTAAGTTATAATATCACTATTTTAATTTTAAAAAGCATGCATTTTTATTACTAGCATTGAATGCTCTATAATGAATTTAGATATTTTACCGTAAAAAATAAAAGATCAAATAAATGAAGTTAATGTATGCCGCTAGTTCAATTATTCTGAATAAAAATGAAAATTTTTCAATTGTAATAAATATTACGTTAGATATTTTATTAATTTTTTCTTAATTTTAATTTAATAAAATTTCAAAGAAAGTAACTCTAAATTTATAAATCAAAATGAGGCTCAAAATTTTGTATTTTCTTACAGTACACTTTCAATGCAAGAAAGAAAATAATTTTAACACTTATTTTGTTGACAAAATTACTTGAAAATGCACTTTCTCGAGAAACATTTTTTGAATTTGCTAATGATTTTTCTGCCAAAATCTGACAAATACCTTAAATACACTATGATATAAATCTTACGTTTATCCTAAATAAGATTTTTAAATATATCATAAGTGTTCCTGCTCATAAAAGTTTTGTATTCACAATTTAATCTATGTTTAAAATTTTTTTTTTACTATAATATATTTTTTTGAAATAATCTTGTTTTTTTTAAATGCATCTACGTTTTTTTTTCCAAAAATATTGCTTTCATGATTCCTTATTTATTATTTTGTAAAATTTGATGAGTCATATGCATCTCTAGGTAGCAAATTCAAAGTAGAGACTTCATATACATATAATTTTCTTAAATCATAACTCTAATTTTCCTTACCAATTTTATTGCGATTGGTTTATTAATGTGATATTGATAGGTAAATTTAATTCCTTACTTTTTTCTAACATTAGTAGTAATGCTTAGTGATTCAGTTTACTTTTAGTAGAAATTATAATTAAGCAAAATAAATCCCAAAAATCTCATAAATCTAATTAGCTTGTATAAATAAGGTTAAGTTATTACAAAATATATTTCGGCTGCCTATTTCTGAAAATTGCAACCTGTAAGTACACTTTTAACCATTCTTGACTATAAATGTAGGACAAAAAGGCAATTTTCTTTTATTTTTGCCATAAATATTATGTAAAAAATTTATTGAAATCATGCTACTAAGTATTGATAAAAACTGAATTTTATTTTCATATAGAAACAAAAAAATAATAAATATCGAGTGGAGGGCATGATAAATTGATATATATTTCAGTTTTTTCAACAGAAACTTTGTTAAAATAAAATCTGTTAAAAATATCGAATAACAATTAAGAAGAATATTCTGCAGTATGAATATTTAAAATAATTCCGTTCATTTATTTAGTCATGTTTTTGTCTCAAATTTTAATCATAGAAAAATTATTATAACGAAATATTTATATATTAGCATTTTATTAATGATTCATAACCAATTACATGATTCGAAGATGGTGCCGAAATTTCACCTTAGGTAGTTTCTTATTTTAAGAAATTTAAATAGGAAGTCAAGTGTTACTTGATTCATTAAAATTCATTATGCGTCATGAAAGCTTTTGCAACAAAATGTTTGAAGCATTCTATTTCAGTAAAATATGAAAAGAAATAAAGTATGATAAGGCTGAAGACTTATGCAATTTGTTCTTTGTTATTTCATGCATTTTAGTATTTAATATTTTCGTATTTCCAGTTGTTTTCAACAACATCTATTAAATATCTAAGTCCTTCACACACACACACACACAGGAAATAATGTTTTTTTAAATGCATTTCATAAAAATAACTTTAAAGACAAGATTTATTAATAAATTTTTATGACAGTCTTAATCTAGTCAAATGTGGATTTCAACACTATTTTACAGTAGACAAAAATAATCAGACTAAATGCAACGAATCTTTTCTAAAGCCTGAATGTAAGAAAATAAAATTGAAATCGAAAGTGTCTGAAAATTATAAACTATGTGTTTTTCACACTTTCTGAGTTCTAAAATATGCTTTCGAGATAAAATTTCTTGCTGTACAGTTATTTTAGTTTTCTAAGTTTATAATTCTTGTGATGACACTCAAATATTATGAAGATAGTGATACATTTTAATATACACTAGTATCATTTTATTTTAATAATTATACTTTAAAAAATTTTATCTATCTCTTGTTATATAAAAATGTTCGGGTTTTAAAAACAATTCTCCTACTTTTATATGTTATTTTTATATTGCTATAAATAGAAAGCAAAACTTGATTTTAGACTGGTTTATTTTTAAAATGTTATGTTTTATTCACATCGGTCAATGTCTGTAAGAGTTCAAAAAGATCTGCAAATATTTTTGATACTGTCATGTTTCACAACATCCTATTTTCGTGATGCTTAACTTGATATTCTGATAGAATCAGCATATGACTCTTCATCAATCTCATGTCTCTTTTGAAAAAGCACTTTTTTAGATGTTAAAGTCATAAAGAAGTTTTGTCGAATAAGTCTTAAAAATCAACCAAAATAAATATTGCTTCTTTCCTTTGAAAACAGATATACTTTTCTTTGAAAAGAGACATCTTTCCAAAGTTGTATATTAGGAAATTTGAATAATGTTGCTTTTCAATAAAATCCTCCTAGGAAACGCAATCAAACTCACCGACAGAGATCTAATATATATTTAAATGAAAATACTTTGTGAATAAAGCATTTTGAAAGGAAATCATTTGAAGAAAAACAATAAAAACTATAAAAATAAATTAAAATTTTATCATACACTATATGTAAGATTTCATGAATCATATTGATTCGAACAAAATACAAATAAATCTAGCTCTATATATTTCAATAACATCATTCTCTCTCGCTCTCTCTGTCTATATCTATCTATCTATATATATATATATATATATATATATATATATATATATATATATATATATATATATATATATATATATATATATATATATATATATATATATATATATATATATATATATATATATATATATATATATATATATATATATATATATATATATATATATATATATATATATATATATATATATATATATATATATATATATATGTAGTGGTTAGCGTTGCTGACTCCTGACTTGTGAGTCCCGGGTACAAATCCCGGTTCGAGCATGGATGTTACTTTCTTTCTCTGTTCTCTCTGTGTTTCTCTGTCCTTTCTTCTGTGATGATAAATGAATTTGTCCCACCCTACAAACGGGTTTGTGGTGGTATGGCGTGGGCAACCCTACTCACCTCTGTGACTTGGTTCACACTGGGAACTGCTGGTGCCCGCTGGGTAACGACAAATGAGTAGCAGTTTCTGGCCTTGTTGCGGGATAGGGTTCGTCACCCAAGTGCCCACCGTTGTAGAAAATAACACTTATATATATATATATATATATATATATATATATATATATATATATATATATATATATATATATATATATATATATATATGTATATATATATATATATATATATATATATATATATAATACCCTGCATTGAAAATACAACACCGAGAAGGAGTTGTCAGAAAGTAACGAAATTCGGCAAAGGCATAGACATAGTAACGAACAGTAAGTGATCTGTATTTCGAAATGATATGCATAATACAGAGCAAGAATAGGGTTGGGTCGGTAAGTTGAAATACTACCGTGTAAGGTGATGCATGAAGCAACACGTCTATATACAGAATCGATGAAACTACGCATGGCATCCACTGAGGAATGGCTCTCCATTGCCTGTCAACTATTTTCTAAATTGCGTCTTCTTAAGGATTCAGTGGCAGGGTCTGTAAATGCAGTCTAATCCTATCCCAAACATGTTCGACTGGTGAGAGATTTTGTGAGTATGGTAGCCAGTGAAGCAGGTGTACACTTTGCAGCGCATGTTGGGTCATGCGAGTAATGTGCAGTTGGGCGTTGTCCTGCTCATAAAGGTCACTGAACAACCCCTGAAAGTAGGGGAATGTCACACGCCGCAGCACATTACCCACGTAACGTTAGACAGTCATATTGCCGTGAATACGAACTAAAGGTAACCTGGAATCACCACTCTACCTGTCACTCTTTCTGCACCGGCGCCCCACAAACGTTCCACAGTTCCTTGTTCCACCATTTTCATGACAGCTGATGCAGTGTAGACGCATCCATTTGTCTGTCAGCGGCGATTTGTCATAAAGACCAATCTGTCCTTCTCAGTCCGATCACCATGCCCCTCATAAACTCGTCTGTCTGCGGGAACTGATTCCGCCGACGATGGCGTCGCAATTACTGCAATTACATGCATCCTTTATGACAAGAACAAATTTTCAATAATTATTTTTCAAACAGCAATAATGGCGTGAATATTGCCCACTCTGCTGGTTCCTTACCTTATATCTTATTCTACGTACGCTGGAGAGCGGTGCATCTCATACCATTCGCTAATGATTTTTACATCAAGAAATGGATAAATAATCGTGAGATAATTAGAAAATTAATTACAAAATAACAATGACTGTTAAATTCCCTTTATCACAAGCACTACATGACGAAATACCTATCAGCATTTTCGTCCTTCAATGCTGGTTTAATTTTTATAACTAAATTTCTTAAAGCAAACATAGGCTAGTTTTATTGCAGAGTATGCAGAATTAACCAAAGTAAATCAAGTATAACTTTAATATAAAACTAACTAAAATTATAATTTTTTATACATTTGTAAAAAGAAAATTTTTTAATTAAAAATTATATTTCTAAAATATATATAATGTCGGAAAATAATATATATTTATTCTTGAAATATACATTTATTTATTCACTTCTTTAAATGCAGAATATCATTCAATAAATAAGTATTACATTAATTTCATTTGAGAGAAATGTACATTTTTTTAATTTAAAATAATCATAAATCTGTATTATTTAAAATTCATGCTGCCTATTAGGAGTTGAACAGTACAAAAAAATAATTATAATTTTGACAAATCAATTTAATAGTTTAACTATTTAATAATCCTTAAAAAGTTTGCACAAATACTGAAAAGTATAATATTAGTTTAAAGTTTAAATGTACAATATCGCTTTAAACAAAATCCCAATTACTAGTTTTCCTAAAATGTGTGTATATACATATACGTGCATATATAGTATAATGCTCCAGTAAAAGCATCAATAAAATAATTTTTAGACCGTTCATTTTCAGTAATTCAAGATAATTACAGTCACATATTCTTCTTTGTTTAACTTCACGATCAGTATTTATTCTGATTAACTCAAATGTAACCTTAGCTGAGATGTTAATAAAAAAAGTCTGGCCTATGAAGAGAATATTTGATTCAATTTTCAAAATTCTATGAATCTTTGGAATAATCTTCTGACACTTTTACCTTCAAAGTTTGTATTTCATTTAATATTCACTCGGGGCACACATGGGGTGAGAATACTCTCTCACACTCCAAGATGCTTCTAAAAACATAAAAACATACGTTGATTAATCTGCATTCAAATGAAATTAGTGAATGAATTTATAGAAAATACATTTTTGTTATTGATATCAATTTCTTGAAGCTGAAAACAATATCCTAACTGAACATATGGATTTAAAATTTGCTCTATCAATTGAGTTCCTCTTCTAAAAAACTGATCCTTATTTACTTTTATAAATTTTATTTGGAGAAATATTCCATTTTCTGAGTAAAACCATGTTTAATCAATGTAAAATTGACAGATCAATGCAAAACATAAAATTTTATTGGAGTTATATAATATTTCAAACACACAGAGATATATATAGGCACATTTTCAGCATGAATTATGAATCCGATTCGAAAATTAACATTGCTATTCAAGTGTTCTTCCAAATATAATGTCAACGCAACAAATTTATGGACACTAGTAACATTACTAGTTATCCCATAAAAATATGTGATACATTGGGAAGTAAAATAGCTATATTAAATCAAGAATAAATGGAACACACACCATGCTCTGAGAACTTTACATAAAGTTTGGAGAGCAAACAATATTAAAAGCAAGTTAAAATTGGAAGCCTATAACACACCAGTAAAATTTGTAAATTTAAATGGCGCAGAGAGAATGATGGAAATTGACCAAATAACAGGAAAATAAAATTGTTGCTTTCCAAACAAAATGTTTCAGAAGAATTTTTCAAATTCATTGATCGGAAAAAATTATTAACTATTATATAAATTTTAAGCTTTTATATAAATTATATATATGATTTATATAAAAGCTTAAAATTCTACCTTATTACTTATAAATTTCATAAGAAACTAAGGTGATATATTTGTCACATCCTCAAAAAGAAAGCATCTGAAACAACAAGAATATCGATTACATACACCTCAGAGACCAGGACGAGAAGTCACATAAAACAATTTTTGGGCTGATTATCATTTTATATATATATATATATATATATATATATATATATATATATATATATATATATATATATATATATATATATATATAAATGAATTAATAATTTTAAGAAAAATTTATGTATATCATGAACGATTAATTGAACCAGATGCTTTTCTTAACCAAAGAAATATTCTCTTTGAGATTCGTGGGCAGTTAGTTTATCTCCAGAAACCTTGCTTTAAGAAATTGTCTACAAGATTGAAGCTTAAAAGATTTCGGGAAAAGAATTTCATAAATAAATTACAACTATGGTATTCTTGTTAGTGATATGCGATGACACTCAGAATCGAAATTCTCTCCAGACAAGTCTGGTAAATACTTTTCTAACTTCCCCTTCGAATAATTCATGAATAATAAACTTTATTTGTTTGGAGCACAAAAGAATTTTGTATATCTGAAGCTTCATTTTCTAATAAAATATTGAACTTTCCGAAATATCTTAAATTTGTTTCGTTGAACTTTAAAATTTGTTTTAATTTTATGTAAGTAATTTGGGCTTAATGCAAACTTTTTGCCTTGAACACAGATGACAACTTTTAAATCTATTTGCTTTACATTTTAATAATTAATTATAATTATAATTATTAATTATAATAATATTATATTTATTAATTATGATAATAAACATAAAAATAATTATAATTATTTCAAAAACCACATATTTATTTTATATATAATGTAAAAATAAGTGTACATTTTATTCATTGTATTATCACATTATATCTTGTCTGTTGAGTTATTATTCTTAAAATATTTATGTTCATCCTCACTAAACACTGTACTTTAACTTTTTTTAATCTTATATTCATTGTCAAATAAAATTATAGTAAATTTCCTTAAAGCTATATATTTTCCTCTTATTTTTTATTGTCATAATAAAATTTTAAAGAAAACATTCTATTGGTACGATATGCTTATAAATATGCAGTGAATTTTCTGTCTTAAAATGTTAATATTAATGTAAAGTTAAAAAATGAAAATTCATCAAATAGCAAATTGTTATAAAATAGCAAATTTAATTTTTTCATTAGTTCCAAAGCCTGTTAGGTATAAACTTAAATATAAAAACTACTGATACGTGAAACAATATGATTTATCATTAAATATTGGGTTTCATAGTAAGCAGAATAAGATGTTTTTTAACCTTGGAAAGAGTTAAATGCATTCCAAAAAGTGTTTGTAAATATTTGAAAATAAATTAAAAAATTTTATAAAAGATATATAAATTTTTAGAATCCTTGAACATAAGTTTCTGATTCAAGCTTTATCTAATTAAATGAGTTTTGTACTATAGGTAACCTATAGAATCCATTGAACGCGTAGTTTTACCTGTGGGAAATCGTCCTATTTTTCATAATTATTGAATGAATATTTTCAAAATCATTCCTTAAATAAAATCAAATATAATTCTTTGTTTAACAGTCATATTTTTTCAAGAGTTATACTTGATGTCATTGCTCTAAAAACATATTAAATGAATCTCAAATTGCACTATTATATAACGTTCTCTTAGAAACTTCATTTTGGTAAAGAATGAGCCTAAATTAATGATCAAATGTCCAAATTTAAAATATATAACCAGCCAAAGATTTTTTACTGACCAAACTTGATAAAGATAAATAGACTTCCGACCCCTTTTTTCTATACTTCCTTGGGTAATGCTGGTTTACATATCAACAGTTTATTATTCTTCAATTTTATTCATGTACTTACTGAGCCAGAAAAATTTATTAAATATTTTATTTATAATATTCTTAGATCAGAAATATGCTAGATTTCGTACAAATATCCTTGAAAAACACACTACAGCTTTATGAATAAATTAAGAGGAAATTAAACAATTGATATTTTAAGTGTTCTTAAAGAGGTGTGTGTGTGTTTATAAAAGTCCATATACATGTTCTTGTCATAAAACATATAAACACATATATATGTCTTAGGACATACATATTTATTAAAAATATACTGAGGCATGCGTAAAGTATTTCACCAAATGATTTTAATTTCATCTGGAGAGAGAAACCCTCAAAATATTTTTTAAAAAATAATTCAGAGGAAAGAAACCCCCTTTCAGACATACACTTATTAGAAAGAAAAATTGAAAAGCTGATTTTTTTATTCATAATTAATTATCAAATTAATTAAAGGAATTTTATTACTATGCATTATGCGCGGTATCATTGTCTGCTAGCGCTGCCCCGAAAGTGGGTGTTTTTGTAATTTAGAAGCAGTGACAAAACAGAACTCCAGACATGGCCTACAATCCCATTTCTCATGGAGAAATTGAGACCAAGACACATTTAATGCTATCTACATTAAAGGATGCCACCCACCCTGTCTAGTGGTCAGCGTGCCTGACTAGGATAGGGAGGTCCTGAGTTCGAATCTTGGTTTGGGCATGTATGTACTTTCTCTCTCTATCTATCCTGTTTTTGTTCTGAATGAGTTATGAATGGTTGCCTACCCTATAAAAGGGTTCCTATAGCATGTGTGTACTGAAGAAGTCGAACTCCACACCAAATTACGGTTCAGCTGGAAAAGTGGAGCAGCGCACACCATAATGTCAGCCTAGCTGGCACAAGACAACCACATTAATGGATATTAGACTGAGTAGAGATTCGAACTAAGTACCTTTAAATAAGTAGAAGGTACGCGCTAACCATCTGGGCCATAGCGTCACACGATAACTCTAATATAATCATAACACTCTAATCTGTTATAAACTTTTTTCACTATTTGCGAGTATATATTTTAGTTTAGCTTTTCTGTTCTTGAAATTAGATTTAATTGACTTAAAATATGTTATGTTTGTTCGGTCATAATATGTATTTGAGTAGGATAATTTTCAGTGTGGAATTAAATTTTTTCTGTTTGCTTCATAAATAAAAAATGTATTTAAAATTAAGTAAGAAAAAACATTTTATAAACTGGTATTGTCATCACAAGCATTTGAAAAAATATTACAAATGTGAAATTATGTATATATTACAAATTTATGTATGTCATAAATGAATAAAACTTATGTCCTATATGTTAATTTATATGTGTGTTTGTAGTAAATTCCTCATAAAATACTAAATTTGTATTTCCTTTTGAGTTCTATAATAGAAAGATATTTTGTCTGGTTTATCGGGAACATGTTAAAGCTATCTGAAAAATCTTGCAAAACATATGCTAAAATTTTCAAAGCACTTTCACTTAAAAACATTCTTTTAAATCTTTCTTTATATAAGAATTTTTTGTTTGTGTCGTTAACATTTGAATTCTGCGTCTTTCTAACAAAAGTAACATAAACTAAGGCATTTTATAAAGTGAAATCATAAAAAGGAAAATTTATAAAAAGAAAATTTCCATTTCTTTAAAAAAATAAATCAAACAAAGATTTCTTAGCCGATTCAATTCAAAGAATTTCATGTTTGTCTTTGAAGGTTTCCCAAAAGTAATAAATTAATATTTATAAAAACTCTCTATTTTAAATAAATTTAAACAATTTAATTCTTGGAAAAATTATAAATTTCTTCTTTTAGTGTTTAAATATTTTAATTTATTATAAGAAGAATAATGAATATAAAAAAATAATAAAATATTAGGAAAATAAAAGTAATGACTCTGAAAAAGTGTAACATGGTTGAATATGATGAGTATTACAGCTCTATTTAATTAATTTAAAATAAAAATTAAAACATAAAAAAATTAATTCAGTTTTACTTTTTCTATGCAAAACATCTTTTAGTGCGGAACAAATTTACAAAACAGACAACAATTAATTTTAATGCAATATCCGCAATGTATCTTAATTACAAAGCACTTTCGCACACACACACACAATACTCAAATAAGGTTGACTTTAAATGGAAGATTTGATAGCTATTAGAACTTGCTTAAGCATCATAAAAAAGTTGTTTTTAATCAAAAAATGGTTGTTTCTTTTTTCCAGTTGAAATTCTGCTTACTCCACTTTATTAAAATTCTCATTGGCTTAAAATATCCATGACGACAGATAATGTTTTATCTAAGTCACACATTATTAATAACATTATTAATTCAAATCGCATTCTTCGAGCAGCAGAAAACAAAGCGAAGTTTACCATCGAATGTCTGAGAATATTGTCGAAGCTCATTTTATTAATAAAATGATTTCTTATATAAAGACCAAAGCATTGGTTTGAGAAGCAATTTTCCATTGATTCAAGCCATTACGACGTTGACAATAAAACAGAAGAAAAAGCAAAATGGAAAAGACAAGACAAAACATAAGTTTTATGGCAAGTTTAAATCAGAAAGAACGATTTAAATATTTAAAAATTTCTTTAAGTGATAGAATTTTATAAATTAATAATTCTAATATTTGTAAACAATCTTTTTTAAGTCTTAAGACAAATACCTTGCTTATTCCAGCATTAAGTATCTTATTTTTCCAAAAGTTCCGGCTGATTTTAGGATTAATCCATTCAGGGGGAATATCATGGCAACTTATATAGGAAGACACCCAATGGGTGTGCCATCTTTACCCCGAAAGTGAAAGGACAGAAAAACACACATAGAGAGAAAGGAATATCTAACCCGAACTAGGATTCGAAACCGAAACTTCCTGGTTCAAAGTTAGGGTCGCTAACTACTCCGTCCTCATGCGGAAATCATAAAGATGTAACACAAAAACTTTCAAGCACTCTCCCTGAGAGAAACGTGCTCAGAAAATAAAATAGAATCCTCGAATCCTCTTCTTTTAGTTATTAGTGAGAGGAATAAAATCAGAGATTTTAACTCCAGAACGCGACATCCAACTATAACCTTTGTGAATATGGTAACACATTGCTTAATTTTATATCACCAAGAAGACCATGAAAGCACTATGTGGAGAAAACACTAAGTGAATAATTATCGCAGCGCTTCATTAACATTTTCGTTTTTGATGTTTTTTTTATTTAAAATCGAAAAACGTTTCATCGGATTCGCTTATGGTTGTTGCCGTTACTTATGACTCTTGGACAAGCCTAGATCGCAAGCCTACTGCTATGCGAAATTAAGTCAGAAGGATGCGTTTTTCGTTTAATCAGAGCACAGCAAAGGTGAGAGTACATTTTGCTCTAAGATTCCTCCAATAGATGGCACCACCAGTGGAGCCATTCCCACAATTTTGACTTTGAATAGTGAAATATTTATATAGATTTTTATTACAAATTATTTTAAACCTCAGATGTTTATGTTCTTTGTTTTACTTTTTAAATCCATTTCACACTTCCTAATAAAAAAAAGAAAACTTAGTTTACTTCAGCCATTTTCAAATAATTTTATTCTTGAAAATATATTTCCCGACAGAGAATCTGTTAGACAGTAAAAATATAGTTATAATATTTTAACTATATTTATAAATGACAGATATTAAAGAATAAGAAACAGAATATAAAGTATTTACGTGGAATTCCAGCTTTTCGCGTAAAAAATACAACTTTATTCTATTTTTCAAATTCTTAATGGTAAAATAACATTCAAACTTAAATTTAAAATATTTTTTGAGAACAGTTATTATATTTATGAAGTCTTATGTTAAATTAGGCTAAAAGTTTGCAGTAAAATATAATTTGCAAAAGTATTTTGGATCTATAAAATTTTGCAAGAATAGAGTATTGTACAAAATAGAACCCACTCACAAATACTGTTGTCTAAAAGAAATTTAATTTTTTTAGACGATAGAATTTGCTTTATTTATATTAAAATTGTTTTAATTTGGGCAAAGGTACAAATATGTTTAAAAATTAAGTCAAAATATACGATACAAAAGAAATTATAATAAACACAAATTTTAACCAAATAAAAGTAAATTTGCATTATAGTTGATAGAATTCTTATTAAACTCAGCAATAATATATTTTCTATTATGTGATTTATAATTTGGCATAAATATTTCGCAAATCTTGATAACATAGGGTAAACAAGATAGTTCTTGCGATTGAATGAAGTGAGAATAAGTATGCGATCAGTCGAAAGTAGAAATATTTGTCGTTATTGAAGATCCACCGCGCATAATCATCAGTCGTAACTGGTACATTAGTGAAGAGAAACGAACATGACGAAGGAGCTCGTTCGGTGTTGTTTGATTTACGACGTCAAAAGTGAGCTTATCAACTGCTGCATCAAGTCGCCGACTATGTCAAGTGTTTGGGGATAGTGCTGTGAATGAACCTACGGCAAGACATTGGTTTCACAAATTCAAGTAGGGAGATAAGTCCCTGTGTGATGAAGCTGGTGTCTGATGGACTAGTTATCAAGTTTTTCACTTTGAACTACTACCAACGGGCCAAGCGATCACAGCGGACCTGTACTCGCTGTAATTGGAACGTGTGAAACAGAAGGAGACAGCATTGGTTAATCACAAGTGTGTACTGTTCTTGGCTGATATTACGAGACCTCTTGTAGTGTGACTGGCCAAGAATGCCATACAGCTACAAGAATGCCATACAGTTGGAAAACTTTGTGCCAGCCAGCTTCCTCACTCACCTGATCTTGCATCACCAATTACTACCTCTTCAATTCCCTGGACAATCATTTTCATGGAAAATCCTTTACCAATGAAGCAGACTGGTGCCAAGCACGCACTAATTTATTTGCATCCAAAACCTCCGAGATTTATCGCAAAGGGATTGCACACCTGAAGATACGTTGGTAGAAGATGCTGGATGCCGATGGTGATTTTTTCAAGGACTAACAATAGGCTAAACTTTCTGTAGGTCATGTTCTTTTGGGTCATTAAAACTGAAAAGAACTTTCTTATTTACCTTGTATGTATTCAGATAGTAGTATTCAAGTTAATGTTTTTTATGCCATTGGTACAATTTTTATTTATAATATACTTGCTTTTGTCATAAATTAAAAGCATAATGTAAATTCACTCAAATCTTTAAGTGGACTCATGTTTAAATCACAGTATTAATCTACAAAGAACAATTACTTTAGATATTTCCAAAATCCTATTATGTTTGTTTTGTTATGAAATTTATATACAAAGACCAAAATAAATTAAAACCCTCAATTTGATTTAATTGTTTGAATAAAAGAACAAAAAAAGCAATCAACAACGTAAATAATCTTAAAACTATAACTGAAAAGAAATATAAATGGAAGATAAGCAGCGAAGAAAATAAACAAAAGATAGATAATACTAGATTCGATACATATTTACAGTTGAGGAAATCTTATGATTAAAAATATGTGTGGTATAATAGTGCGAGTTTCTAAATAGGGTTTAAAACTTTTGTAAATTTAAGAATGAAATATTTAATATGTCAATCAAAATATTTCAACATTTGCTTGAAGGATAATTCTTTGTTCAAAATTTTGGAATCGCGTTGGAACAACATTCATCAATTTAGCAAAAATTTAAACTGTAAAGGTTAAAAAAATGAATGATTAAATAATTACGTTCTGTCAGATTTGGACTTATAATAAATACTCACAATGACTGAATGTTTTATTCTTATCAGGAAAATCTATTAGATTGTGGAATAAGTTCGTAGCGTTTTTACCAAAGACTTTTATTTAAACAAAAAACAATAATTATATCAATAAGTTAATCAATTATATATTCGTCGTTGCTGTTTACAACCGTTCCCACCTCTCGACCAACTTGTTGATACCGTTCCGCCAAAAATCGCCTGTTCTGGTGTCAAGGAAGTTGTTGAACCAGTTTTTAAGGACCTCTTGGTGCACTGGGAAATGCTCAAAAATAATGCCACAGTCAACAAGGAGCTCTACATTGCCCATCTACACCGAGTGAATGAGGCTATTCGACTGAAAAGACTTGATCTTCATATGGTCAAACCATACTCCTTTACGACAACGCTAGTCCCCATGTTGCACAAGTCGTCAAAGCCGCACTCCAAGAGCTGGAATGGTAGGTCCTTTAGCAACAGCCGTATTCTCCCGACCTTGTACCGACTGTGATTATCATCTTTTCCACTCCTTGTCAAACCATATGAAGGGCGTTACCTTCGATAACAAAGAGGTCCTTAAAATTGGCTCAAGAATTTCTTTGACATCAGACCAGGCGATTTTTGGCGGAATGGCATCAACAATTTGGTCGAGAGGTGGGAAGATGTTGTAAACAACAACGGTGAATATATAATAGATAAACTTATTGATATAATTATTGTTTTTTGTTTAAATAAAAGTCTTTGGTAAAAACGCTACGAACTTATTCCACAACCTAATATAATGCAGCACAAATCAAACAACATAGGAAAAACAAAATCGATTACAAGGATAGCGTGTCCCCGAGAGAAAGCATAAGCCATGCTTGTAAAGTGTAGTGATTAGCTCTGAATATGTTTTATAAATTTAAGGATAATTATTAGTGAAGTATGATAGAGTAAATTTCTTAGTTGCATTTCGCACTTTAAGTTTTTCTTAGAAAAAGTATTATGAGTCATCATACATATTATATAAGTTTTTACGCCCTGAATTAATACCAATTTCGGCTTAGCAAATTTAAGATTTTGATGTTCTTAAAACTCAAGAAGAAATTTTCATCAAATCTCCCAAAATAAGAGTGTATTTTTCTGGGATTATTTATGATTTTTCCACAGAAAAGTTTAAAAAAATTTAAAACACAGGTTCTTGAATGTAGTAGCCGTGTTTCGCTAGTCTCTTAGTTACTGTTATATTCATCACAATACATAATACGCCGAAATAAAGATATATAATAGCAGTTTTTTATAAAAATAAAATAGCAATGTGTTAGCCCTGCAAAATAAAGCGAAAAATTCCTAACAATACTATTATATAATCACCTTTCGTTTCTGTAATTATTTCAGCTCATAAATACTTACTTTCTATTTACTTTATTGCAAAATATTTTAAAGTTTTTATTCGTATCACTGTTATTATTACAATTATTAGCTAACTTTTATATGATCTAAATTTAAGGGAAATTAAAGTTAACCAATTGATATTAACGCTCAAAATTTATTAAAAATCAAATTTTAAAAAAGTAATAAATTAAGTGTGAACAATTTTCGTTTTTCATATACATAAGTTTATAACTTTCAAAGTCATTTCATAAGCAGATAAGAGAAATCCCCGAAGAAATTAAGCAAACACGATAAGATCTGATTTATATTAAACTTAAAAAGAAAGGCACTATAGCTCTTCAGTAAATATTTTGTCTTATTCATATTTTAGTTTTTATGCGTTTAGTTATCTAAATATTTGCATTATTCGACATTATATTTTACACATTATGAAGTTTAAAAATGCTAATAAAATATTCCTAAACTTTATTACTCTTAATCTGTCATTTTACTTGATAAAATTTAATTTTCTATCCTCAGAAGTGACAATGTTTGTATTATAAATTTATTCACGAATATTATAAAAAGAAATTCATTTCTATAAAAAGTACCATAATTTTAATACAAACATGCCAAATCAAGAAATTCCAATTGTTTACTTTGATATGAATTTTATAGGAAAAAAAATTAATTTGCAAATCAAAATATGAGAAATTATAAAGTAAGAAACAAATTTGTGCGATAATACAAAAGAAAAAGTTTGCAGAGTAAATTTTATCAGCATTATAATGCAAAATATGTCTTTTCAATATTCTTTTGATATCTCATGTTGTGTTAAATAAATGTAACATATTAAATATGAAATTAAAAAACATAACATACAAGTTTTTAAAGGAATTTTAAAATATGTGTGTTTTTATTTAATGAATTCCCTAAAACAGGAAGTTCTTTTAAACTTATTGGATTCACTAACAAATTGAAAGTGGCGGCACAGGTGCCGTATAATCCATGATTCCAAATTCTGAATTATTTTGGCGATGAAGAAATGTTACCAAGATTACGTATCGTGACGTGCGCGATGACGTAAATACTAGAGTTACCGAAATAGAATTTTCTGCATAATTCTTATAGGTCTCCATATGTATGACGTAATAAAAACAAGGTTGCGTGATACATAAGAAAATCCGCCAAAAAATCGCCAATCTCAGAATTTGGCGCGTGGATTATGCGGCGCCTGTGCCGAAGTGGCTTTTCATTGACCGCATAATGCCTTCCGGAAAGCGTTTTGTTAGATATTAATTCGTAGTTACATACCAAAAAGCGAGACTTAAAAAACTCTTAAGCAGACACCTCAGTATATGATCACATTAAAAAAAGAAGCGCCTCACTCTTCTCCTATTGTTCAGTAGCAAATGTGCTCAAGTTAAATACTTTCTACGTAATAATGGGTATTAAACAAACAAAACTGTCAAATATTAGGATCTTTCGATGCTTTTTGAGTAGCCTATTTATTTTTGACTGAAACTGTTAAAACATCAAACAGATTTTAAACGATTCTCACAAATGAAAAGATTGACATCTAAAAAAAATAAATACTCTTCATCAAATTATGGCAATAAAGCGACATTATATAATAAGTAACATTAAAAAGCACATGCCTTATGAAAGCATACAATGGTCGTCGACATAGTGAGGTAATGAACTTGCAACTTTCCAACCATTTCCACGAGAGATTAATTACTTCTCGGAGAGCGACGTCTTTTCCAAGAAATTTATGAATTAATCATAAATGGCAAAATATTTTAACTCTAATTTCTACTATTTTCCAATAAAAGCGTCTCTTGCAAACATATTTAGATAAAGTGATTTTTATATACAAATGTGAATATTCCATTTAAAACAAAAAAAAAATTGCATCGAAAAAATAAAATGATGTCATTTGTAAATTGATGAAAAAAATTCCACTAAAATATTCTTCTAATTATTTTGATTTTATGTTGGTAGGAATAATTTAGGTAAAAAATAATCTCCTATTTTATTCAAAACAAATGCATTTAAAAATAAAATCTTCAGAAGATTTAATCTGAATTTATGATTCTATTAAAAGCGAATAAATTACGTTTATTGTTGTAAAATCAATAAAAGTAGCATTGTAACTTACATGTTTAACATAATGATCGAATTTGCATTGTTACAAAAACTTATCACAAGAACAAGCTTACAGATGAAATATTGTACCAGTTTGAAAAGAAATCATAATTTTTGACTTGTTGAAATCAATACATAACGTATCAACGAATTTCTATTAGCTTGTATAATTAAATGGTACAATTGAGCAGTACAGCATTATTTTTTCTGAAATTTTTATTCAACTCGTTATTTCATTAATTTATCAATACATTCTTGGAATTTCTTGTGGGATTTCTTTTGTCCAAGAATGATTGGATGTAGTTCAAGACTGTGTCCAAAGACTATTAAATAGCACACAAAAAGTTATCTAAATAATAGGAATACATTAATTAATTCCTATTATTTAGATAACTTTTTGTATGTTATTTATAGTTTTTTCTCTTTTTATATAAAGATTTTTTTGTGTATCGAATATACATACAGTCAAAATGGTATGCAAAATAATATTTAAAATATTAAACACCCATAAGAATTTAATTATTTTCTCCAGGAAAAAATATTTTGTTATATCAGATTAATAATATTGTATCTAGAACCCACACACTTAGATTGAATAATAGGCACAGGTGCCGTATAGTCCATGATTCCAAATTCTGAATTTTTTGGCGATGTAGAAATGTTGCCAAGATGACGTATCGTGACGTGCGCGATGACGTAACCAAAATATAATTTTCTGCATAATTCTTATAAGTCTCCATATGTATGACGTAACAAAAACAAGTTTGCCAGATACATAAGAAAATCCGCCAAAAAATCGCCAATCTCAGAATTTGGCGCATGGATTATACGGCACCTGTGCCGAATAATATATGTATCTAATAATATTAAATTTACTAATAATATTGAATGATGGGGAAATGATGTGTTATCAAATCAATATAATTCGTCAACAAACTTATATTTGTTGAGGAAGTTTCCACTTTTTAAGAAACAAATATCAGAAACGTAGGAAACGATAATATACCCTTGAAATATAATTTTAATAGGTGTTACACATAAACATCAGCCTATACATATACAGCATTATTTTTAAAAACTAGAAAAGAATGAATAAGGAGGGGAACAAAAATAAACGTAACGAGCTAGAATAGTTTTTTTTACTCCAAAATATCGCCTACCCTTTTCATGAACTGACAGCTAAAAGGCTGTCATAAATATGTATGTATCCCTGGAAGAATAACCTCTATTTCTTTAAAGGAAACCACATTTGGAAATAAATGAAATCTTTGACAACTGCTTCAAAAATAATATCCGAATCTCATAAATTTACAAGTAAAAGAAAGTAGAAAGAAATGGTATACCAGCCAATCATATAGCAACTTATAAATCCCTCTAACGCAATATTGACTTACTTACCTATTTTGTTGAAAGAAAAGTTATTTTATTATTTTAGCTAAAAGATAAACTAAATCAAGGAAAAGAGTTTTCTAATTTGTAAATTGTGAAATCATTGAATAATTTGAAATTACATATTAATTTATTTAGTCTGATAGCTAAATGTTTATCGCTCTAGTTTTTGCTTCGCGACAGTCCTTTGATTCGATTTATATCTAGGATATGTTGGTTTGTAGTGGTTTAGAATCCATTTTTTAGGGCTAGTCCTGATCTAATTAACCTTCGTAAGGAAAAAGGGCCGTAGAATGACAGGTAAACTAAATCAACTTCTCCAGTATTTCTGAATGCATTGAATAGCTTTAAATTAAATATGCAGTTATTTATGCCGGCAGCTAAATGTTTAACATCTTCCCTTATCTTCAAGTTTATTGATTCGATTTATATCTCGAAAAATTAGGCTTAGAATGGTTCGTAATCAATTTTAAAATGTTTTCTCCAATCTAATTAGCCGTATTCCTTCGTAAACAAAAATGGCCGTAGAATGACAGTCAACTTCTCCAGTATAATGTGGCGCCATTTATATTAACAGTACCTCTAATACCGATTTTATAGCCGATTGTTGATACCAGATGCATCTCGTATAATGGTGGCTTAAGAATTAAATTTGATTTCAAAGATCAATTACAGAATTTATATAATTATTTTTTTTCTTGTCCTGTTCGATACAAATTACCCTATATTACAGACTTTTACTTTAGATTTAAAGCTTACTACATTTTCAATCATTAGTAAAAAGTTTATTTCGTTTAAAATCTATTTTGCTTTTGAATTCTTTTGAAAATCAGATAATTTCTTATCTTTCTCAAACCTTCTGATTTTAATTTGATTACATTCACAAAATTCAAGTCAGGATAAAAAAATGTATCAATTTAAATATTTTTAATAGTTTATTTCAAAATGTTTCAGAGAAAAAAGTCTTGATTTATCACAACATTAAACTTAAACAGTATTAAAGAATCAACATGTTAATTTTCATCATGATTTACCATAACTATTTTCATAATGAAGTGTCGTAGGTTTCTTCATCTTCGTGTTTGTAAGTGCTTTCAGATGTTTCATACAGTACTTCACACTGTTTAGTCTCGTCATGATAACTAAGTGCCACTGTTTAAGTGTAGCCAAATATGTAAACAAGCAGAAGAAAAACACTCCCCGACAAAGCAGAATGCAAAAATTCGATCATTATCAGTCACACGTTTAAATGCGATGATTAATAATAATATTTTTATGTTAAAATAAAATGATAATCTTCAAATACGACTGATAACTTACAATTCACATGATAACTAAGAAAATTTACATTCGTCAAAGAATACACACCAAAAAGTTTTTTATAGCAGTATCTCTAGAATATACAATGGGAATTACAATACAAAATTTAAATTAATGGTTTTTCCAAGTCAAAATAAAAAGGAAACTTATTTCTACCCAGAATTAACCTGCTGGCATTTATTCTCTCGATTTGAAACCAAAACTTTGTCAAGTGTATTTTGCTTAAAAATATTAATCAATGACGATGACTGTTTTTGACAAAGTATTTCAAGTTGACTCAAGCCATTCGTACATTGACAATAGAACAGGAAAGAAAAATAACCATTTAATTGTTAAATTTTTTTTCTTGTTGATATTATTTATTTTCAGCCCAAGCAAAACTTATGTATATGTGTGTGTACATAAGTCGTTCCGTTTGTGGGGCGTTTATGTGAAGAGTCGCTCGGTGACACAGTCATGTATTCTAAACTCATTTACCTTAAAGTACAGTCTTAAGCTCCCCTGTACCGCTATGTATGCATCTGTATGCATATTTCTACACTTTTATTCATTGCCTCATTAACAGTATTATAAGCAATTTTAACATATTGACACTTTTACTGAAAATTTTTATTCTGAACCAATGATATCTCGTGCTGATAATGCAATAAGAATAGAAGAAAATATTCGAAATTAACTGGTAGAGAAAGTATTTTATTAAATTGCTATTTAAAACGAAGTAAATGCAAATACAAATTCCTAAATATTATCAAATTTGATTAAATTAAATTATTGACAGATTTCAGTTTTTTATTTTTTTTTTATTATTAAAAAATAAATGATTGCAAATTTAAAGTGTTTTGACAGTCATCAGACATATGTAAATTATTTCTCAAATGACTAATACAAAAATAATTCAATTCGATGAATAAAAAAGAAACTAAATAAATCATTTGAATTACCAAATTAGTTTAATAATAACCAACATTTATTACAACTTTAAGTTTGAGTATTAATTGAAAATTTATATAATTAATCCTCAGTGTCTTTAGAATATCTGCTTAGTATATCAAATATTAAGTTTGATAAATTTCCAGCATTGTTATTTTTTTAAATGAAATTAATAGTTTTAGAATTTTTCTTCTTAAAATTCAATTTTTGCGTCAAAAATAAAAGAACATATTAAAAAGAAACAACTATAGATACACACAAGTAAGTAAAACTATATAAACTTAATTTTTTTTAGCTAATGTTATATTTATACAGATTATTGTTGGCAGACTTTATTTGTTTTGTTATAAAGTTTCAACCAGTGTAGTTGTGAGTACTTATTGCAAAAAAGAGCTTTTTTTATTTTTCTCCAGTTTATTCAACCAGAAAATATTTGAGGATTCAAAATTTTATCAGTCTTTTAAATGCATATGACATTCCGTAAAACTGTGAAATATTCAAATATTCGCAAATTTTTAAGAAAATGGCATATTTGAATATATTTTGTGGAAAAGCTGTTAACATGTTAATTTTGTTCAACGCAGAAGGAGATTTATTTAAACATCTGTCAGCAAAGAATACTAAACACAAGAAAATCACAAAGATTCCTAGAAAACTATTATTTTCATATAGGTCTATATATTTATATAAACAGAGAGATAACATTCACCAACAGCAAACTAAACTTGCAATGTGATTCTAAATTTATTACGATTATAAATCATATATTTCATTCTTTGAAAGAAAATAATAATTTCCAAAATTTGTATTACAGTAGCATTAATTTCCTTTTTGAATTAAAACAATTTAATTCATAAATTAGTAGTTTTTAAGATTAATCAACAGACGTACTTTATTCTTGACTATTAATTAGTGTGTGACATCAGTTTATATTCAATATTACCTTAAAACTGCAGGCTACACGCAAGCATTTAGTCTTGCTACAACTGGTTTTAACACGACTGTAATTTTACAAATATTATAAATACAAAAATGCGCAAACATTATTCAATTTCTTGAAATGTCATGACTATTCAGAAATCTTGTATTAAAGCAATAAGAGGTTCATTTATTATTCCATTTTTAAAAAATTAATACCCAAATCAATAAGATGGAAAAATATATATATTACATTACATATGTCATTCAGAAAAATCAGAATAGATTTTTGAATTACATAACTTCAAGCTCTTTAATTCTAAAGAATTGTAAATTTACAAATACAATAGTCTCTCGATTTTACGAACCTCCAATTTACGAAAATTCAAAACTTTACAAATTAGTGGATGGTTCCTAATGCTCTCTCGCAGACACAATGATAATTTTGTTATTGCTGTTTCTGTTGTTACTAAACCTTTATTATCTAGCAACAGAGGCACCTGGTCCATGTATTCTAGAAAAGTCAATCTCTAGAAGTCGAGACGATTTATGTCCTCTAAACTTATACCTAGGTAGTTTAGGACATGTTCCGAAGAGGTGGTTTTAAAAAACACTTGTTGCAGGTTGGAAAAACTTTGCAGCCAGAAATAAAGGTGAATCCTTTAAGATAATCACTATTTGTTCTTGAAATTGCTGTGATATCTGATCAACATCCCTCGTGCAAAGCCTCTGTTTGCAAACTTAAATTCGCATATTTTTTTATTTGTATTTCAGTTTTTTTTTTTTTTTTTTTTTATTTATTTATTTTTTTTATTATTTTATTTTATGGTAAGGAAACTTGAATAAACATTTTTGTTGGAGAATCATAAGTTCTTCGAATTATTGACAATTAACTGCACTGCTGATGTTGAAATTCCGAATTTTTTGAGCAATTTTTGTAGATTTTCTCTCACTCAATTTAACTTCCATTCTTACAGCTCAGCCATCAGAATGTAATCTATAACTTCAAATGCATATATAGCGAAGTACTTTTGCAAGGAGTGGTCTAGGCTTGAAGTCACCTAATAAAATTGACTTTCTATTAGCAATACCATTACCGATCTTGAAGTGATGTTGCAGGAAAAACTATATCTAGGTCATTTTGACCTGCAGAACTTAATTAATGAATTACCGTAACTGAAGAAAACCATGAATATTTACTTGATTGCTTGCTGAGTTGTTCATCCGCAAACTTCAAAGAAGAGATTTACAGCACTTAAAGTTCCATTTCATAATATTTTGAATGAGGATTTAAATGTAACTAGTGCGTAAAAAGTATCAGAAAATCAAATGATTAAAAAACATAATATTTGAAAATGTAAAAGAACTTTCAAGCATCAAAAAAGATGAAAACAATGTAGATTGACATTTTTCCTAGAATTCTTAGTTTTTGTAAAACTATTAAAAAGAATGGAATTGTAACAACAACTAGTCCGATATTCATAAATTTTTTGGTATTGGTAAACGAACTATTTATTCAACACTTAGAGCCTAGACTTGTTATAATGGAAGAAAATAGTGCCAAAATATAAGCGAATAATGAGGAGCTCAAATATTAAAATATTTCTTTCATTGTTAAGAGAAATAACAAAAAAAATATTGATCACTGAAATTTAAAGTGGAAACTTATACACCAATGCAATATAAAAGGATAATTTCCAGCATTTATTTAAATAAGAAATTCTTGATTTATTTCTTAGTGAAAATTGTATTGTTTTTAAAATTTTTATCAATATATATAAATATAAAGCAAACAGAAAAAAAGTGATTTACTACAAAAATTATCTTTGATAGAGATTTTTCTTTTCTGTAATTATTTTTTTTAATAATTCTGAATTAATTTTATTACAGGTTACAAAAAGTAATTTGAATTGGTGTTACCTGTATTAATTAAATTTTATTTTTATTTTCAGTAAGTGTTCGACAACAAAGAGAATATTCTAGCATTTCGCAACACAAAATAGAAGAGTATGTAAGAAATTGGCTTCGAAATGCTCCATATCGGGAAGGAGGAAGGAACAAAAGAAGAAAACTTTTAAATTAAAAAAATGTAAATAAATAATGTGAATGGATTTCTGAGTGTAAATAAAAAACTTTTTATACTGGATCTGTCTTGTTCTGAGCCATCATTAATAAAAAAATCATTGATATAATATATAAATTATCTAATATAAGAAATCAGTTTGTGTTTGTTTAGTTAAGTGTGTTGCATGCTTTACAAAAATACAATAAAACAAATATCTTAAAATAATTAACTTAGAATTTTATGTATATGTTCATGCGCTGAAATTAACACAATGAGCTGAAAATTTCTTATAGATATATTAAAATATTTATTGAATAAAAATAAATAATAACTGCTAATTCAAAAATAATCTTAACAAATTAGTAAAACATGATTATAATTAATATATAAATAAATTCTATATAAGAAAAAATATTTTAGAAAAGAATTAAATCTAATATAAAAATTTAGTTCAACAAAAATAAACTAATATTTACTAGCTCATTACAGTAAAAGCTGAAAATTCAAATTTTGGAAATTATTTTAATTTATTTCTTAAGAAATAAAATGGGACTATTGTGGGAAGACAACGATATTTCTAAATAACCAAAGCAGATTCAATTTAATGCATTTCCAATATATTTCAATATATTAACTTTACAATACATAAATTCTTAGCAGTTAAAAAATGGGTAAATATTTCATTTTTATCTGTAGAAATAAAATCAAATTTATAATTGGCTCCACGTCGGTTAAAGCGGCAACTGCCGGCCAAACGGCAAAGGCCCGATGGATAACAGTATACGAGCATGTGCTGGCAATTATACGGACCACACACGGCCAATATGGCATTGCTGGCCACCCAGCGTGGGCCAACAGCGGACTGTACTGCCGGCCCAACAGCAATGACGACGATCATTTTATTGACGGAGCCGACGAGGCCAAATAGCGGCGGGCCACGGCTGACAGCAGCGGCCCGATGGATGCTCGGCATCTTTGTGTTTGCTGGGGATGAAGTGGTGCAATTGTCTGCAAAAATAACTAACAAAATTGAGTTTTTTTTTTTTTTTTTTGAGAAAACAGTTATGAAATTGTTTGTTACATCGAAAAAAATGTGTTTTTAAAAGAATGTAGTCTTGAATAAGGAAAAAGTAGATCATTACTTTGCCTGATTTTTCCTCTATAAAATGAAATTAAGAATTCTTTCTAAGTATGAAATTCATCGTGCATGTTTTATATATACTGCAAGCAAGATTGATTTTTAATAGTACTTTATTTATCAGGAGAGTGCAATTTGAAAATAGCACCTATATTTTTTAAGAATTTTTAAACATAAAATTATTTTACTGGTCTCTTCGAATTCGTAAAAATGAGTGTCTACTAAACAATAAATTTACAAATGTACTCTCATTATTCTGCTTCTTGAAGGAACGTTATTTTTGAGAAAAACTTGTAGCATAGGAACATTTTTTTTACATTTTGAAATTTTATTTTAAAACCATATTTATTTTAAGATTTAACAATGTGTATATACCATCATTAATCATATCAATCAGATTTACATTCCAAATTATTTTCAATTGCGAATTGTGAAGCTTTAGTGTGAATGTAAATTTACACAATTACTGTAAGTATACAAATACGCAGTCATCATTCTGATCTTAGAAAGAGTGTTATTATTCAGAGAATTTACTATCTCGATTTTATTATTTTTTATTTTAAGTCATGTCTATCCACAAATCCTTATCTATCCTAACTTAAGACAATCAAAAATATCAGAATATATTTAAAATATTCAGCAGATGGTGGTATAATTCAAACACCACTGTAAATTTGCAAATACTGTAGAATGAACGTCCTCGTTACGTTTGTCAATTTCAAAATTAAGTGCCGTGGACCGTTTTTCTCTTTCGTGCATCCGTATGACAAACCAAAAACATTTCTGCTTTTATTCATGCAATATAGTAAACAGTAGTTACTTATAGCAATTTTTTTCATCGCGTCTACGGGAACACGATTTGTATGACTCCAGCGTAAGCAACCATGTATGCAGTCATTACTCGGTTTCTTAACATACGTAATTTGATTCGGTTAATGCTATTTTTACCATTTTTTTAATTTATTTAGGTTTTAAATACAGCTATATATCTTGGCTTAGACAAAAAAAGAATAAAAACAAAATAATAATAATTTAGAAATTTATTAGAATTACAAAAACAATTATTTTCCTGATACACCTAAAGCACGTGGGAGATAAATACATATTCGTCATGAAATTGCCCCAAGGAGCACAGATTGAGTAGGCTGTATTTAATTAGAGCTTGTAAGAAATAAGAATTTAGTTTAAAAGTTGAACTTTTTCAATAAATTTATTGTTGAGAAGAAATCCATGCAAAAATAAGTATCATTTTTTTTTTTCATGATGAAGTGTAGCTAATTCTCCTTTTATGAAATCCTTTTTTCTTGTATAAAATCCATGACGTCTTTTCTTGAGTGAAAAATATTACAAAAAAAAGTTACAATGGTTCATTTAGAAACTTTACTGAAAATAAATCGCTCAGAAAAAAATTTTTCTAAAATTTACAAAAAGTAATTAATTACATAGTTTTATAATTAAAACTAAAGTAAGAAAATATTTTTCTCAGATTAAAAATTAAACACATTACTTAAGTTTTATTTGTTTTAAGGCGTCTTTCTACTTAAATGTATAAAGGAGCATATATAAATAATTTTTGCAAAAAAAAAAATAAATTACATGAACTAATGCATTTTTATACTACTTTAAGAAATTCTGTACAATTTTTATTTAAGAAGCACTAACTATTTAAGTTGATTTTAAGTAATTTAATTACCAAATCACTATATTTTACAAGAATGAAATTTGTTTATCATAAACTTTTAAGAAGAAATTATATCTAAGAATGTATATTAGAAATTTATTAACTTCATTTGAATATTCAATAGTTATGGTTTTAATCCAACCATATAAGACGAAACTGGAGAAGTTAATTTACATAAAAGAACTATTTATTTTTATTTTTTCATATTTATGTTTTATTATTTCAGTTATTTTAGTTTCTTTAGTAAGTTTAGGTTATCTTAGATGTTACAAACACATAAATGTAAAGCTATGTGTAATTTTTTCATATAAATACATAGTTTGCACTTTATACATTAATTTAAACTATTTTTGTTAACTATTTTTAAAAAAATTTATATTATGTATATAAACTGACACACTAGTGATTCTTTTAAAGATTTTTTTTAATAAATGAATATCTCTTTCCATATTAATTTATATCTTTGTATTTAAAATTAATCTTCTCAATCAGTTATTGAATTGCCTGTTTTGATATTAAAAATCTATGAATTAATTTTGATCATATCAGAAAAATGTTAAGATACTATTTAAATTGCTCTATAACAATATGCTAATAATGTTTCAAATGTACGCAAATTTAATAAGAGTAACAATAATGCAGTTAATTGAGGGCCAAATTTTTTGATATCAGTGTCCATTATTTCGTAATTATTTACGAAATTAAAACCTTAAATATTTCGAAATATATAAACTACTTAATACCGCATTTTATTTTTCTAAGAAATACGTATAAGAAATAATAAAATGTGTGCTAATTGTCGATTCAAAAACATATTTTGTATCGCTAACACTTCAAAAAGAATGAACTACAAAATGATTTTAATAACAGTTAGGTATATAACGTATTTTAGAAAGTAATTAGTTTAAGAAGGACTTAAGAAATTCCCATTAAATAAAAACATTTTGTAACAACAATCCTTCCTAAAATGAATAGTAGTAATTACAAAACCATTTTAAGCTAACACAGAAAATTCATTAAAACATTTCTTTAATGATTTCCTGATTAATTGTAAATCCATTTTAGTCCATTTTCTTAGGAATGTCGTAGGTAATTATTTGTTGAAACTTCTGAAACTAACATCAAATAAGTTAATTGAATAAAATAACTCAAAGCAAAAGCAGAATTTTTTCGACTACGTTGTTATCTCACTTTTTGATACTTACTTAATTTTTGTAAGGAAACAATTTTAGTCTCAGTAACAAGATTAAATTTTATATATATATATATATGTGTGTGTGTGTGTGAAAACTTTTAAAGAAGTTGAAAAATAACATGATAATAATTAAAATACAATTATAAAAGTAATATATTTTATATGGAAAAACATTTAAATGTATTTTTTATAATAAAACGGCATAGTTACTGTAATATATTAAAACTTACAGATAAAATATATAGACTTCAGTCACAAATACGATAAGTGATATAGCAATGAAACTCTTCCACTTTACTAAGGATATAAAATTTATTGCAAGTGTCTAGAAAAATAGTCAAAAGTGTCGTAAAATTGTAAAGTCTACTTGATGTATTTTTGAAGTTAGAGAATTTTTTTACGTATTAGAGAATTTTAAGTACGTATTTTCCTTTGTTTTAAGTATGCATTTTCATTAAAGCATAATGAAATGGAAGAGCCTGAAGTACTATTTAAAATTGCAGAAACAGTCTATTTATCAAACTATAGATATCCTTTGTCCCAAGTTCCACTTAAAGACTATCCTTAATCAAAACATGGTACATTGGCAAAAACTCCGTGACATGTCTGAATGAGGATGGTGAGCAGATTCCCTGATACCAAAAATCTTCGAAGATCATTAGTATATAAATGGTTTCTTAAATTATTTTATTGCTAACCATGGACCATTTGTCATACATACACAATAGATTATAATGTCATACATAATAGATTTTGAAGACGCCACATAACTCCATGTTCTTACAGCAAGCAAGAAACATCTCAGCACTGTTTAATAAAATGTCCAATCTCTCTCTCTCTCTCTCTCGCAATCAAATATCATATTAGATATCCAACCAATCTACGAATAACCAAACATCTCAACTTTGTATTACTTTGTATGATTCACAAACCATCAATACATTGAACTGTTCAAATTTCCAAAATTCTGTTGGCTATGGACTTAGAATTGTGTTTTCTTTAATAGATAGTTTTCAAAATAATAATCCTATATATCACTATATCGTTACTACAAAGGGAAAAGAAAATTATAAAGTAGATTCATCTGTTTTTATAGCATTAACAATATCGTAATTTATAAGATAGAAATAATCAGACAAATGTTTCATGAAAAAAATCGATAAATATTTATTAAGTTTGGACCACTATGATCTTTTAAGAAAAGCCTTCTCGTATTTCAAAAGTAATTGGTTTGAAAACTGACCCAGCAGAAAACTGTCGTCCTGAAAAAACATGTAAATTTTCATAGAATCCAATGTTCCTTTGTTTTTCTGGCTTTGGTGTTCAAAAAAGGTATTGGATACGGTGTCAACCTCGTCATTTAGCTTTAGTATGAAATCGGCGCGTGATTAAATGTATTTAGCTATTAAGAGTGATTAAATTTGTTAGTCACTGAGCATAAGTAGATGGTACGGTATTTCAGTAAAATAGTTAGGCTATCTTATAATCAATTTTATGAATAAATAAGAATAAATAAAATCGAAAAAAATGATACAAGGCTTCTTAATTAATAGCTGTATTTAATATAAAATATACACTCAACAAGCATTTATTAACTTGAATTACCAGATAAAACAACTAGACCAAAAGAAAACTTCTTATTGATGAGCAGTAACTTTTTAGCTGTCTGTAAATTTCTTCTTGCCCTTTGGACTAGTTAAGTGAAGGAATGGTTTTAAGGACGTTGCATTCAAACAATTCCCTACGTTTATGTGCTCTCAAAGTCCATTTACTTATTTTTTCAAGTACAAGAGACCATTTCTTTTCTCCTCTAAAAACAACATAGAGAATAACAAATACAAAACCAAACAAATACAAGATTATTTCTTTTTTTTTCCACTATAGAAACTACATATACCTCAGCCAACACGGATGCTAACTTCCCATTCGATTTTAAATGTAACTAATAACGTAATGTTACTTAAATGATCTTAAATGTAAATAGTAACTTATTAGATTCTTTATAAAATACTTAGAAAAGAAATTTTTCTAGTTTTTCCAATAAAATATTATACGTTGAATAAAGATGAATGTGGGTCAGTTGGTCGTATAAAAAATATTAGAAAGAACTTACCATTATACGCAGTTAAAAATAAACAAGCCAGACAATACATTGTAAAAAGAATTTTATAAATCGATTTCTTAAAATTTAAATAGTTAATTGATAAATTTATATATTCTAAAAATTTATTTTAATTATTATTATACATACATATTCTAAACATTTACTTTCAAAATATATAGAATAGTTTCTAACAATCTTTCATTTATTTATCGCCCTTATATTTAGAAAATATTGTCGTACTAGCAAAACAGTGCTTATGTCATTTTTACAGATTAATAATGAACTTTTAAGTGATATTTTTTCATTACTAATACATCAGAATTAAAAAATATGAAAAAATAAGTGTTGGACTAAAAAAAATGTAGCTCCTTTTTGAAATGTCCAAATGAAATATATTGATATATGTATGTATGAAAGTATATGTTATGTGATTTATATCATGAGTTTTAAACCTACAGGGAGAACAGATTGCAGATTTGAAGAACGGAAAATCTGTTTCCGTGAGTTTTTCTTTCTGCGCAAGCTGTTTATCTGCCCCTCACTGAAAACATCAAGCGTCTGTAGAGCAATTTTCTTAGTTCGAGTGAAGAATAGTGGTCAACAACTATGTAATGCGAATCTGTAATCTCTAAATGCTGCAAGAAGCACAAATCGTGAAAATTCATCGCACCCACTTCATTATCACTGCACGCGATGACTGGTATATTATGTGCACAGATGTGATGGATCAAATGTCACATCACAAAATATAGCTCAATAGATTCAGTGTATTATCATCATGCGCTCTTCATTTGTACTGTTTAAATTTATTTGTAGCAAAGTAGAATGTTTACAAGGCGTTCATTGCTTCTTTTTCATTTGATTCAAATCCACAATTATTTGTGCTGCCAATGGTGAGATGAACGATTGATATGGATAACGAAACGGAATGACATTATCTTTACTGACAAATCCCATTTCTACATATTTGATACACTACAAAGGTTAGATTCCAATCTGAAGATACTATGAGAAACTGTTAAACTGTCTCGTTATGCGTTGCCACACTGGTCCTGTAACCAGTATCATTTTGCAATTCTGTCACAACCAGATGTGTTACGTAATATATAACTGAATTTCATCTCAATAGTTCCATAGATATCTTCTCTTAAAGCTTACAAATGATTCAAAAAAAAGTAATTACACTTGTCCATATCATGATAGATCCACCTAAATGCTTGACATTGGAAAAAAGACAATCCAGGTCATACGCTTATTCTCCAAACGTGCACCAGTCTCGTAGAAAAAGTGCGAAAGACATTTGTCAGACCATATTACATATAGGACCTACAATTGACCAGATTTAGAGGGTATGACACAACTGCAAATAACGTTTGGAATTGACATTTGTCACAAGTAGCTTGGGACTTGCTCTGTCATAAATGCTCTGCTTATGTTAATGCTTTTGGACTATACTCATTGATATTAGAGCATCCAGAAACTGATTGAGATCTGCGGTAATTTTTGCTGTAGTTGTTCGCTTTTAGACACAATTCTCTTTAATACTCGTCAACTTCTTTCTCTGATCTTCTGTATCTCCTATTTAACTTTTCCCAACTCGCCTTACCGCGTTGTGTGTACGCTGCCGTAACTTCAGATACTGCATCTCAAGAAACGCTTAAAAAGTTTTGTTTCAGTCACACTTATTTCAACTAAATGGTTTTCTACAATTTGGCCTCTTTGTAAATTTGCGATCTGATATTATACGCTTATGAAAAAATTCCAAGACTTGCAAAACTTACCACATAATACCACAATACATACATTTCTATTAATAAAAAAAAGCTATTTTTATAATTTAAAGCTCATGAAGCGCATTCAAAAATGCCAATTTTATTCACAGGTGTTTCTATTGATTTGAGGCACAGTATTGTAATATGAAAAAAAGAAATGAATAACAGAGAGGCATATTTTCATTTGATCAAAAGCAATTTACTACACTTACGAGGAATCACTGAGGTTAAGAATACTGACGTATTTTTTCACCACTGCCATAGAAGAGTTTATAATTGCTGAATTGTTCTGTAACCCTTTCTCTCCCAATCATTCATATCTAGAGAATATTTTGCCCAAGATATTTGCAGAATTGCTCCTTCCAAAAATAATTCTGGGCTAGCTGAGCATGGATATGGCCTGGCATTACCATTAGATTTAAATTTTTCATTCACGATTGCTGCAACGTAAAGGACCATAATAAATCTGAAAATTGTATCTCTAAACTCTGTTAGTACTCATTCCTGATAACACTCAGGCTTTGTGTAGCCATTAAACTACCTATCCAGGCTCCATCAATCCACAGCCCATAATTTACTACCATCCTCATTCTAAATACCATGTGTTACACAGATGAAACCTGCCTGTCCATATGTATAATGAAACTGGATTTGTCCATGTGAAGATAATTGTTATCTTTTTATCCGCGATTAACATCTGAGATATTCCTCCGCCCTCTATACAGTGAGCTGCATACTACCCAGTCAACGAATGAAACAAGACAATATGGTGGAGTCTCTTTCTAAATTACGAGGGTCATTCTGAAATTTCTGAGATACAACTAGGTTTTTAAAGTTATTCTTACATAATTTTAGGTGTGTTCAAAGTAGTCTCCTCAAGCATCAATGCACTTTTGTAGACGAATTTTCCACAGATTCAATGCCTCAAGCTATTCATTTCTCCAAACAGATGAAAAAAATGCCATTCTTCTGAATGAAAACGACGTCCACGTAAGTTCATTTTTAGATTAAAGAATAACCAAAAGTCGCACATACCTAGATCAGGTGAATACGGTGGATGCTCGATCACTTTAATTTGTTTTTGTTTAAGAAACTCAACTGTTAATCCGGCTGTTTGTGAAGATGCATTGTGATGGTGAAGCATTAGTCCCCTATAACATTCAGTTCTTGTTGAATTTCTGGAAAACATTTAGTGGTATACCATTTTGCTGTTAGTCTTCTGTCCTTCCAACTTGATGACTTTCACCAATCCCGTACTTCTGAAGAAAACGGCATACATCACTTTTTCAGTGCGCGTTGTTTTTTCACCATTGTCGGCGTGGGATCATCTTCAAAGACCCATACTTTGCTTTCTTGACGTGTTGGAACGTCAAAAAACGGTATGTACGTTTCATCACCTGTTTCAATTTTAGAAATGATGCGGTGGCCACCATCATTCAGCATATTAAGAGTTAGGGATGGGACTTTGTTACTTTTCTTGTACTTGGTACGTACTGAGTACAGTTACTTTTAAAGTAACAAGTATTTTACCGATTACTTTGTGTACTTGTTACATTTTTTGTGCTGCCATCTATCGGATTAAAATATAATGACAATTTTTTTCACGTTTTATGAATAAATAAAAACTAAATTAGTAATAAATTAATAATTAATTAAAAATTAATAATTAAATATATAACATTTTGTATAATTTCATAAAATTAATTAATATAATTAATGTTAATTTAAATCATTATCATTTGTAAATAAGCATCCAGTTAAGGTTAAAATAAGAGCTGATGTAATAATCTATAAAAAATTTTCTTTTTATAAATGCAACATTTCAATAATAGCAATTTTTGTTTTTCCTGAAAAACTTTAATTTTTAGTATGAAGCAATTAAATATAAGTTATTCCCTCAACAAACAGTTTTTCAGTGAAAAATTTTGAACTTATATATTTTAATAAATATATTTCTTTCAGTATAAAAAATCCTAATCTTTTGTTATTTACATTTTTTTTTAGAATTTTCATCTGTTCTAAGTAAATTTTCAAATTATTCGATTGTAATTTTCAAAGTTTAATTAAAATATTAAATTAGTCGTGATAATATAATTTCTATTTTTCAACCAAATCATCAACTTAATTTTTTGTTTTAATTTAGTAAGATTTTCCAATTATATAAATGAATTTTTATAATTAACTAGCAAATAATTTGTAAAGAATCGCAAAGTGGGAGGATTAATCAATTACAAGGAGATTTTTTTTAATTTGCTTAGAAATATACAATTACTTTTAACAAAAATCAAATTAAATTTCTTATATTTTTCTATTATTAAACATTGATGAAACAATTATAGCAAAATTTTTTGATACCTAATAGATAGTTATTTATTTTATAAATGACGTTTATTTGTTTATATTTTTATGAAATAGATAAACTAGATTTTCTAAAATAAAAATTGCATTAACTCACATATCTTGCTTCAGTTTCCTGAATCTTAATTTATGGATAAATAAAGTAGCTTTGCAATTAAAACTGTATTAATACTTTTTAAGTGAATATCATCATCATTCATAAAGTAACTTTTATAGTAACACAGAAATTCATTAAATATCAAAAAATGTAAAACTGTTTTACCAATAATCTAAATGTTATGTTGTTTTAATGTAAAATATTAAGTAAAATGTAATGTTTAATACAAAATACAGGAACTAAAATACATATATTTTATTTACATCAAACTGTAATTTAAAAAATACACATGATGGTATAAATAAAGATAAAAAGTAAAAGTTGACTTAATTAAAAAAATTTTTTTCATTTCGAAGTTCATAATTAAAATGAATAAACTACCTTTATTATGTTTCAACGATTTTTTAAATTATGTTGTGATAAATTTCGGTTCATTTATTTAAATAGAATTATATTATATTTTGTGCAGAAATTTATGCAAAAAGTAATTTTTTTTTACGATTTAAACTGAATTTACCGACATAAATCTGAACTGAAAACTTGGTTTTATAAAAATAAAGGTAATTTTTCTCAATTTAATGTGCTGGCGTACATTTTAATTTAGATGCTTGATTCCCAGTTATATTATTTTGAGATAAGCTAGAAATACGTATTTTCTGATTAAAACTCTAAACGAAATTTAATTTTTCTATAAAACTACTTAATATAACACATCTTAATTAATTTGCTTAAATGCAGCTCATTATGAATAATGAGCGAATGTTTTTTTATTTTTTAACAGGTACTTACATTCAAGAGTAAAATTCTATATTTGATATACAAAAATTTCTAGAAAATTCTCAGAATTCAGTGTTATTAATTATTTTCAAATATCTTTTCCTGTTTCCGAAAATCATCCCCCAATCATACCATTTTAAATTTTAAATACGAATTGAAAATATGCATTTTTATTTACGTGAACAATTTTCCCTAATTTTGTTTTCTCATTTTCAGAACAGCAATTTATGTGATTATATAACTACCTAATTTTTAATGGTAAAAATATTTTTGAAGAGAAAAAAATTTTTAAAGTAAAAAATATTTAATTACTTTTAGAAATATTTTTTTAAAAAATTATCTTTAAAACTAAAATATAATAAAAAAAATTCCATTTACTTTTTGTTCAAGCCAATAGAATAATTTTGGAAACAATAATCAGATTTAAAAAATTTAATTAAAATTAATTAAAAGTTAAAAAAAATAATAAGAAAAATAAGTCAATAAATATGGAATAATATATAACAAAAATATCAGGCTTTTTTCTTATATTAAAAAGAGACATATTTAAAACCAGAAGCCATTAAATAAATGTGCTACGATTACTGATTTTCCCAACTCATTTATTTCATCAACAAAAACGAAACAAATGAACTTGCTTTTTTTCTTCATTTAGCAATAGAAATTCATTATGTACCCTCTCCAGCCAACACCCTCTTCTAAAATACATGCTTCTCTAGGGGGTGTTGTTTCAGCCCAAAGAGATTTTCTAATTCCCAAGAATCAATCTTCTATTTTCCAGTTAAACCAGCATCTCATTTCTCTTCTCCTACCCACCCTTCCTATCTTGGGAAGAGATTTCCCAAATCCTGACACAATCTCCTAATTCGTCCGTCTGTATCGATATATCGATGACATTGTTACTTGTACTCGCTCTGTCATTGGCTCTTCTGTACTTGTTACATTCAATCAAGTACACTTATTACTTTGTAACAACCACGTACTCACGTACTTGCTTGTTACTTTGTAACAACCACGTACTCACGTACTTGCTTGTTACTTTGTAATAAGCACGTAATCACGTACTAGCTGATTACTTTGTAACAAGTACGTACTCAAGTACTTGCTGATTACTTTGTAACAGACACGTACTGGCTGTCTTAGAAACTAGTCAAGTACATTGTACCTGCAACTGTCTGAGGATACTCGAACACGCGCTGGCTTTGTTACTGGAAGTACTGAGTATTTGGAAGAAAAAGTACTGATTACAGGTTGTTACATTCAAATACTGATTACAAAATACTTGTTACAGGTATTTCTTTCCATCCCTATTAAGAGTTTATTTACTGATTCTGACACGCTCCTCTTTTTGATACTCAGTTAGATTATGGGGAAACCAACGGCAAATTACTTTTTTCATACGTAATTCATCATGAATGATTTTGTGTTAGGCTGCGGATCCAATATTAAGTTTCTTCTGCATCATTTGATAGGTACAGCGATTATCATCCATTAACATTTTTCGTATGGCAGACACATTATCCGGGATTACTGCCGACGGCGGCCTTCCTGTATGTTCTTCATCCTGAAGAAAATTGCGACCTCTTCTAAATTCTCTAAACCATCTGAATACAGTAGCACGAGCTGGAGATTTATCACCAAATGCTAATTGCAACCGTGAACGCATTCTTCTTGATTTAATCCTGCTTTGAAATCGTAGAAAATCATAGCGTGAAAATGTTCTCGTGTCAACTCCATTTTCTCTTCTGTTTAAAATTTATTCCACGCTAAACAAGTTGAGGTAAGTCAGTAAAAAATCGTCTTCTGTGTTAAAATACTTCGTACTTTAGAGTTCAACCGTTATTTTTATTTTGTAAATTCTCGTCTGCGCGTATCTCAAAAATTTCAGAGTAACCCTCGTATAACAGGCTTTAGGAGAACCTGTTGCAATGAAATGATATTTTCAGTGTGTATTTTCTATACACAGTAATGCAAAATACTGATACACATTTTGATTGCTATCTTAATGACCTTGTTTTGATCCTCAAGAAGCATTTTCAGTTTCCAAGCTGATTGCCTAATCTAGAACTTACATTCTGAAAAGTTCCAATCGCTTCTTCTACAATAGATTGGTTCTGATATGAATGGAAAATCGATTTAATCAATACAATACTGTCATCCAAAAAAGTAAATTATTTCTGATCTATTTCTACAGAAAGAGAATATTCGCTTTCTATTCCTTACATAAAACGCGTAGATAAAATTTGATTACTAGCTTTGTGTGAATAAAGCATTATAATTCCTTTTAATTTTTCTTTTAGTTAAGAAAAGAATTCATTATATGGTTGTTTTAAACCAAGATCACAACATCCCTATAATTGTTTTGAGCAACGCTTATATATGTGTGAATACATATATCTGTGTATAGTTAGATATTTCATAATATTAACAGTCAATTCTCATCTTGTATCAAACTCCAGTAATATAAACAGTTTCATCGATCTGGTGTGACTCCATCAGAGCAGATGAGAAATAAGAAACAACAAAATAATATTAATTGTAATTCTATAACAATAAAATAAACATGCATTGTAAGAATAAAAAAATAAATATGCATTGTAAGTTTAAATTAAATTTCAAATTTAGAAATAAAATAATTATGCTTAATTTCAATTCCACCTAAAAGTATAGAAAATGCAAATACTAAGCTTTTTATTGGAAATTTCCTTTAAATATTACAATATTAATCTACTTAAATTAATTTTAAAAAAATTACTGAAGAAACCAAGGGAATATTTTTCCTACAAAGGAAAAAGTTGTAACAAAAAAATACAACATAAATATCACAACACATTTAGTTTATTCAAAATTTGATGAAGAAAACATTGAATCCTTTGTATTTTTGAAAATATATGATAGACATTTTTGAATATATTCTTACTTTGAAGCTTTTGATGGTATTCAAAAATGAATATCTACCATTCAAAATATTAAAAACTTACAATTTACACGATATATAGCGATGCTCACATTACATTCATCCAATTACATTCGTAACTTTTGCTCATGAATGAAACTTACATTTCAACTTCATAAACATATGCAACATGGACATTTTAAATTTATTTAATAATTTATAACAAAAAATATTTTTTTAACAAAATGAATCTCAAAAAATTTAAATGTCTCGGATAGTGATTAATTGTACTCCTAATACTTAATACTTTTTTTAAAAAGAAAAACATGATATATTTCCAGTAAATAATTTATTAATCTTTAGTAATCTAAATCAGTTACTTAATTCTTGTCAGCTAGAATCAAGCTCCATTAGAAATGGATTTTAAAATCAAATTTACTCCTTGTAAACCAACACTAAGAAGGTTTCTTTTAAAAGTGTATTACAATATAAATAATTTGTCTCTTCTTTAACAAATTTAAGCACATAAAAAAAGCTTTTTAAATTTCAAATCGACTTGAAAATGCATACAATTTTACCATTTGATTATCATAAGATCTTATAATACATCCAAAAAGCATACATAGTATGGCCAAGTTGGTAGTTATATTTGTTATCTAAATTTAATTTTAAAAAAGTAAAAAATATCAAATTCAATATAAAACTTATAATGCAAATATTCTGTATCTTATACAAGTTTCAGGAAAAAAGATAAAATCATAAATGTAAAATAATTTTATTTTTAGTAGGAGATTTTTTTTCATAAAAGGTTTCAATAAAAATAGTTATGAATACTTAAAAAGTAAGAAACACAAAATGCTTGATAATAAAAAAAAATTAAAGACATACAAGACAGTTTATTTACAAATTTGTAGTTTTATTAATAAATACAATTAACTAACCTGTTTAATGCATAACATAGACATCCAAATAAACATGAACATAATTCAGATAAATCAAAAAAGCAAATATGAAAAAGCTTGAGTTTTGAGTAAAAATAAAAATTACAGCAAAACTAATTTAAAGCAATCTGATGTATAAGGTATTTTTTAATGAATATTTGTAGTACAAACACATTTAATACTATAAATATTGCCATTTGTTTATTTATTTTTATATAAAACACATTTCATTTGAAGTATGCATTTACATTCAAAATTTCCAGTCAGAATGGTTTTCTGCTTTCTTTGGAATATAAAATGCTCATTATTCTGTGATATTAAATTAGGAAAGAATGATCTCACCTGACTCATACATTTAAGACAAATTTTTAAGCAATGTAATATGGCAAGATTTCTTTTATTCCTTCACAAACCGCAAATTTAATATACAATATTATATAAATTATATATACAGAATGATTCAAATTTAAAAGTATTTTCAATGTAAAACATTCATTGTTCAATCAAAAATATAAATAGCAAAATATTTCAAATTACAACTTTGTAAATTAAGGATTTATTCTGTATTATTTATACAACGAATGTTCAAAATAACTAAAATATTTGAACATCCCAGAAGCATTTCATGAGATTTTAACAGAACATGTTAGGAACTAATAAAGCTCGAAACATTTTTGCACATTTCTATATTTGATCACATTTTTACCATAGTTGTTCATATTTTTATTTGTTTACATAGTAAAATTAAATCTCTTTATTTCAAACACTCAAAAAATAAATAAATAAAAACTGAAGTAGTAATTACAAAATAGACTGAGTGATATGCCTAAAGCAAATGATTTCATGTTTTTACAATAAATAGCATTTTGGAAACCTTAAGTCTTTTCAACTTCTTACATTCAAAACTTGTACTGATTTCATCACACATTATGATTGTTACATTTCATTCCAATAATCAAATAAATAATTCATTAAACATTAAATATATAAAAAAATTCATTAAATGTAAAAAAAATGAAAAATAATTTTAAAACAATTTAAAAAATAAATTCATAGAAAATTAGTTTTTAAATGATGCATTCATAAATTAACAGTTTATCAAATGAAAAATATAAAATTCTTTAATTAACAAAAAATTAAGAAAACACATTAAATCAATCTTTAAAAGTTAAATAAATAATTGCATGAAACATTAAAGAAATAACTGATTGCTAAAAACAAATATAAAGAATGATTTTATGTGCTCTAACAATCTGAAATATGTACAAATTTTCAAACAATTCAAACTAAAACTTTTAAGCTTACATAGCAAATATAAATCTAAAATACACTTTTAAATTCAAAAAATCTGTTAAAACCAAAAGCAAAACCTTGTTTGTATCAACAATTATGATAAGAATCTTTAAACTTATAGAGCCTCAGGCATTACATTTCTAAGTACTAATTTAATTGAAAACATATATGTTTTATTGCTTTTTCAAGAACAAAAAGTTGCCTTTGTTTAAAAAATGTACATGACAAATGCCAACTGTTAACCATACTCAAAAGATTAATATTAAAAAGTATGTTCTGGAAACAAATAAAAAATATGTACAATTACATAAATTAGAGTTTCATTAGTAATTAATAGATAAAAGGGAATTCATAAATGAAAAATGAATTAATTTATAACTGATGAGCTTTTTATATGAATGTTTCTTGGAATGACAATTAACACTTTTCTCCAGTTTTTACCTTATAAAAATGATAAAAAACAATAAATATGTATATGATGCACTTAAATAATAATTATTTTTGATTCGAGTATTAACTCAAACAAAGTTAAAATACTCAATCGTTCAGATAATTTAAATAGTCTAAAATATAAATAGCAAGCGGTTAACTCCAAACATCTGCAGAATATCGCCTTTGTGATTCCATCTTTTTTATGTATGCTTCAGCATCATTTTTTGATTTTTGTCCAAACTCTTGCACGGTTTCTAAAATTATATTATGAACATCTTTTGCCATATGCCTTGCATCTCTGTGAAAGGGAAACAAGTATTTAATTAGAATTCTCAAAACTTTAATTAATAATTTTAAAAGAATATTACGTTTAAGTTAAAATCATATTCATTAAAATATTAGCATTATACTATTAAAGATAAATGCTTTCAATAAATATCATTGACATAACACAAAAAAATTGTACAGATAAAATAAATTATTAAAAAGAGTAACAAAAAATTACTGTAATAAAATATGCACAAAATTTTTTTATATCAGTAAAATATATTAAGTAATTAGATTATAATTTGAAATCTTCTAAATCACTCATGCCCAACCCACAGTCCATTTAAAGAAATTTTATCGCCCAAATGAAGTTTTTAACTGTCAATATTATTTTAGGCATTTGAACTATAGATGACTGAATCGAAAAATTGTGTTTGAATCAACTTCTCTCCGTGAAATTTTTTCCAAAATATTTTTTTTCCTTCATTTGACTTCCAAGTAATAAGAAAATAAACATTTGGCCATTGGCCAGAAAAACTTTTTTGTCAAACAGTGTAATATTTACAATGCTTTTCTTCTTTGCTCACAACGCTGTTCACCTTTGCATGTTCACAAAATACTGACAACTTTCCACTTTTACACTCAAATACATATTTCTTACTTAAATATTTAATGTATCATTTTTTCCCCAAATTTAAAAATTAAATAAAATTAAGTTTTCTACAGCATTAAATTTTGGTTAGTCTGATCACCAAAACAAATATTAGATGAAACAGAACTATATAATATATTATGCAGTAAATTAACTTTAAATTCCATCAAGATAAAACCAAATGATAAGATAACATGGAGTAGCATAAGTCTACTTACCCACAAACATAGATGTGGCCATTTTGTTCACCAATTATTCTCCAGATCTCTTCTTTGTTTTCTTTTAACAGATGAGTGACATATCTTTTTTCAGGTTGGTCCCTTGAAAATGCTAAATATAACTTAGTGAGCACACCATCTGCAAGGTATTGCTTCAATTCCTCTTCATACAAGAAATCTTCTTTTTCATGTCTACATCCAAAATAAAGGATAGTATCCCCAACAGGTTTTCCTAGAACAAAATATTATAATACTTTTTCATCAAATTTACTAAAGAAATATGTATATTAAATAATTATAAGATTATTATAAAAATATTAAAAACCATTTTATTTTTCATATACGCAACAATAGTAATAAAATACATAAAAATGATACATGAAACATCTAGTTCAATCTTTAAATAATTATCAAAGTTTGAAGTGTTTAAATAATTAATATAGTCTGCAATTAAACTATCACCAAATATAAGAAAAGTATATTATTTTAAAAATGTTATGATTATTAATTCATTAAACACAAAGTTTAAAGAAAACTGAATATTTATATTAATATCTCTTTTGTATATACTTTCTTTACAGTTAAAATATAGGAGTTTTTAAAATGTTAAATCTTACAATGAAAGAATAGCTTTGACAACAATTTTTCATAAATCAATAGAATCAATATGCAAGAATATTTTCTTCATAACTTTTAAGTAAAAATTTATATTTTTTTATTAAGAGATTTCATTTTCAGTAATTGATTAACGATAAATAAAACTTTAATTATTTTTATTCATACAGGCTTTTTACCTATTAAACTAATCATACAATAACATGAAATATAGTAAAATTAAGGGTTGAAATTATCTATACTTTTAGAAGATTGACAAACTTAAGTATCAGTAGGACATTTTTAATGTAGACATTTTTTCAGAAGGACTTTTTAAATAATATGTGTTCTCTTTCTCTGTCATGAAGATGATCAAGCAGGAGAAAGAAAGAAAAAACTAAATTTACCTCTATAAGCTGACTAGATAAAAATTGTACGACTACAATTATATTTCATTAACTAATCTCATTTCATTGAAATTTAATGTCAGCACAATTTAGTTTTTAAGATTTCATAAATTATACATTTCATTATATATGACATATAAGCTGTTAGACATAGATAAAAACATTTCTAACTACATTCACAAGAAACATCAAATTATTATAAGAACAATCATTATTAGTAAATGAATACAACAGCCATTATAATATACAAAAAAAAATCTTTTCATTATTTTGAATTTGATGTAAATAAAGCAAATTAAATACTAATTAGAAATGTATTAAAAAAGGAATTTAAAATATATAAATGAAACTGCAAGTTTGTTCATTTTTATAAAATATTCATGTACAATGCTATGACAAATGAAAGAGATTGTAAAAAGCTTTATTATAACAATTCGTAAAAATTAAAATTTAGGAATATACTTCAAAAAATATGTAGACACATTTAAAATTAACTTCACTTAAAAATCATATTCAACAACAAGGTTTAGTTTCATTTCCCATTCTGCAGCCATTTTCACAGACAAAGGTTAACAAATCTTAAACATTGCAAGTAATAAATATTAAATTAATAATAAAACATTTTAAATAGAAGCTACTAATTAAAATACCTTTTTTACAAGCTTTAAGTAAAACAATGTGAACCATCAGAATGTGCTATAAGAATTTTCAGATTACTTTAATTGTAGCTTATTTATGAGGAATGAAATTTAATTTCAACTTCAAATGAATTAATTCGGTTCAGTTTATTTTAAGAATATTTTTGACACCTACCTAATAAATGCATGCAGTATAGTTGAATTATAATTATTGGCATTTTAAAATTATTTTATCAGAAAATTAATTGAAATTGTTGATTGAAAAAATAACTTTAATCAAAAATAAGTAATAGCTCTTTGCTTTTAATTTAGGAATAGGCCAAAGAAAGTTTAGCAAAAATGCTGAATATCTGATGTATAAAATAATATGCTGATTTGAAAAATGATATTTCTTTACCTTCTGATTTCAAATATGATCTTTCTTGAATAAAACCACGGAAAGGAGCCAACCCAGTTCCAGGGCCAATCATTATGACAGGAGTTAATGATTTACTGGGAAGTCTAAACTGAGAGCGACGGACAAAAATTGGGACTTGGGGTTTTTGTTCTTCAGTCACCTTGAGTGTCTTCAGCCAACCAGTAGTTACGCCAGTGTTATGGCGATTTGTTTTAGTCATGTAGTCGACCAATACAGCAGTGACATGTATGGATGTGTTATGAATCTGAGAAAATAAATATCACATAATAATTATCAATAACCATACTAAAATTTATAGCAACTTTTAGATTAAAATTTCATACAATTTCAAGGTATTAAGTATACAATTGGGCAGTACTGCAAATTAAGTAATTTTAATACTGCAAATAAAATAAGAGTCAAGGACACCAAATATTTATAAAAATTTATGTAAGTTTTTTAAAGCAATGAAATTTTTTAGCAGACTTACATCTCACATGAATGAATTTTACAATAACTTTAAAAAAAAGTAAATATTTTATTTTGAAAAAAAGAAAAAAATTCATAGTTTTAGAAAAAAGTTTTAAAAAAATATGGTTTAATTAGCAATAAAAAATAATACATTCATACATTTTTCCATGTAGGAAAACATTCACTGCCTCACGGAATGTGAGACAAGTCTACTAAATGAAAAAATATTATCTCACATTCTGTTTATAAAAATTACATTCATTTGACTTTGCACAGTAAATGAAAAGTATAAATAGCATGTAAGTTACAGTTATCAAATAAAGCCTTAGTACACATTCATTGTTTATTAGTTAAAAGAAGGAGCAAAAAAGAAGCAGGACAGCAACCTGAATGTAGAAAATAAAGGAACATTTACACCACTAAAGTTCATCTCAAAAAGACTACTTTAACTCATTTAAAATATTTCTGAACAAAATCACACATGAAATGTTAAACTCATTTGAGAAAGGGATATTAAATATAATTAATTAAAATTGCTGACATTAATTATTGCTCTGTATTTTTATTTACAGTTTGTGGGAAAATACTCATATCTAACATAATTCCAATGTAAATATAAAGGTAGCAGCAATAAAATTAATTAATATAACCATTATATTAGCAACATGAAATTCAATGATCAGAAAAAGACATTCCTTGGCAATTTAAATCAATTTCATAAACATAAAAACAATATGAAACAACAGTTCTTATTTTTCAACACGGTATGAGAAAAAACAATTAGGGTTGTCATGAAGCTAAAATTTTCTATGAGGGATAATTAGTTTATATTGTTACGAATCCTGAGGCTACTGTAGCCTTATAAACAGCATTTAAACTACCACTACATATGAAACTAAAACATGCATAATATATTTACATATGTAAAATTAAAAAACAAGTGTAGACTAATAAACCATTGCTATACTTACTGTTTTAATGCTAATACATTTAAATTTTTTAGGGCGTGTAGACTTCAAGTTTCTTTCTTACCACAAACAAAAACAGAAAACAATATCATAAAACATTTCACAAAGAAAAAAGGTAAAATATCTCAAAACTAAGCTTGAATTAAGAAATAATCAATCTGCTAAACACTTCAAATAATAATTTAAAATATAATTTTAGAAGCACAATTGAATTAGAAATTTAGAATATTTCTATTTTTAATCCCTTAACTTTTTATGAGCAAATTATTGTTAATATGCAAAGTTGAACTAATGGAAATGAGTAAGGATAAAAATTATATTTTAAAATGTGTTTCTAAAACATAAAAATATCCCAGATAATAAAAACGTATACATCAAGGTGGTTTGAAACAGCTTCAGTAGCAATGTGTACATCTTGGATTTTCATCAAAAACTTAAAATGCCAGACTAACCGGAGCATTTGTGTTCAAAACATCCAAGTTCTAAAGCAATTTCAAAGAAATGTCACTATAGTATGACACTAAACACATACCATAACAAAACAGAACAGTCAACTGAAGAAGTCGTGTGAAAGAGACTAGAGTATCATTAATAATTACATTTAAAGGCAACTTTAAACAAAGTATTTATAAGTATATAACAAAGTATTTTAAAAGAGTAGTAACAACCAAGCCACATATTAATGCTTTAAGTCATCTATAATGATGCCACAATCATAAAACCTAATTGATTTATAAGTAAAAAGAAGTCATATGAATGAGCTTTCATTTTTCCCCACAAGATGGGTGCACATTAATTGCATACAAAGGCTAATTAGAACCAGACCTTCAGTACATCTTAGAAAAAGCTTCTAAAATATACCCATATAGAGTAATCAATATTCTTAAAAACATTATTCTGCATAGCTAAGTTAGTCTAGTAAGGTGGTGCTAGTCCTATACAAATTATATTATAGGCCAAAGGTGATCCTACAATGTAATAAAGAATTCCTTATAAATCTGTGTTTCAAAAATTGACGACCATCTGTTCATTATAAAATTATATAAGTACGCAACAAAATCTAACATCATTTATAAAAACTTAATTTTTCTAAAAATTAAATAATTTAAAATGGTTTAATCAAATATATGTTTAAAATCTTTCAACAATAACAAATTTGCACAACATATCTTACTTTGGGAGATGATGAAATAGAGTAGTAACGAGCTTGAAGTCTAGGTAACAATTCCAAAATGTGGTCCAGAGGAGGTTTTAATGATGGAAGATCTTCAAGAATATGTATAATACTTCGACTGTTATTAACAGCCCAGTCTAAATATTTTTTCTAAAGAAAAATATTAGCTTTAATAGTGTTTATAATTAAAGAAACACAGTTAATACAATGAAACAAATTTTGCATATTAGTTTTTTTATTATTTAGCATAAAGGTCCATTTTATGATGATTAAATATAGAATGTTAATTTCATGATATGCTCTAAAATTTAAAAGTAAAACTAAATTAATTCTTTGTAAAAAATTATTAGTTTTACTTAATATCAATTTATATTTTATTAATTCTGTTATGTAACACAAAATAAATTTTAAAAGCAATTAAAAAAGAAATAATTAAAATGCTATAAAGCATCACAAACTTCTGTGCCAAAATATGTCAAAAGCTTATTATGTATACAATAATGTATTTTTTGAAGCAAAACATTAATTTGTAAGAAAAATTGACAGACACTAGCCAACAAATTTCACAATTTCAAGAAAGAAATAAGTTGAGAATGATTCAAGAAGAATTCATTAATATTGTCATAGAGAAAGATCATACAATTAATATTGTCATTCAATGTTTAAAATTCCCATGAGAGACCGACCAAAACCATCTTACATACCAAATTTCTGCTGAATACATTTAGAAAACTATACTTTTCAACCAGTAATAAGAAGTTAATAGAAAACTTCCTGCTTTATTAATACTAAAGAAAGAAAAAGGTAACTGAAAATTATGTTTGATTTTTATTAGTGATTTCAGTAGTTGAGCTTTCAATAGAAATAGTAAACATGAGTAAAGTAAATAATTGTGAAGTGTACTAATTGTGAAAGTAAATAATTGTGAAATTTATGAAAGGGTTTGAGCAAAATTTTACAAAGACTGGATGGGTTTCTCTTTAGCCATTACATTAAAATTCTATTTATTTTACTCTTTTCATATGAGAATTTGTTAATCTCAAAATTATAAACCAATTTTAACTGATTGGGTTTTCTGATTAATTTAATAATATGCTTTCAGTTCATTGAATTTATTAAGTGCACGCTTCAATCATTCATAACCAATTGATTCATTCAGATTGTTACATAACAGGAAAACTGCACAAATCCTCAGCCAGTTATTAAATAAATCAAACTTGATACAATACATTTTTAACTATAGAAGGACATTAATTAGTTATATTTATTCACATTTTTCAATTGAAACAATTAAAGTTTTACCATGAAAGCTCATATCTATAACCATGTTTATTATACTTAGAAAACTTGGACAAACCATAAAATTTGTTTTGTCACAAACACTAAGGAATAGGATCTGATTCATCAGTTTTTTTCTTGTTCTGTCAGCAATTGCAAAAGAATATTATCTTTTTAGGTTGACATAATTTTTTTTATTTTTAATATTTTAAGTAGATTCTTTTCTCTAATTGAGTCTACTCTAGATTACAAAAACATGTCTTGTTAAATCATAAATATTGTGAAACTTAAAATATTTCAATACACATTATTAGTTCCAATTGTTTAATCATGCAATAAATTAAATTTGTAAAATGATGTAATTTGAGTGGAGAATCTATTAGAATTTAAAACTAATAAATATATTGCACAATTTAAGTGACACACAACATTGATAAAATATTTCACTAATAATATTGATATATATCATAAATCAATTATTATTTTGTTGTTGTTACTTAATTATTGCCTTTTTCTATTCACATTTATATAGTGTGTTAAAAAACTTTAGAATTTGCTTATAATTTAAAAATGGATGCATTTTTTATTAATTTTCCAACTCAATTACATAGTTGGAATTGTTTACACACCATAGTCCAATTACTAAAACTAAATAAATATAAATATTTGTATAACTAGTACCTTTCCTTCTTCTGATGAGGTAGCCATTAATTTAAGCATCTTCTTTTCTTCCTCATCTGTAGCATATTCAGAAATCTCTTTTAAAACATGAGTACGTGGTACACTTGTGATGTCAACATAGTGCAGCAAAGCAGTACGATATGTCGTAGGGCATGGAAAAGGATGCTTTTTAGTGCTGTCCTCTACAAAGAAAATAAAATTTTAAGAAATAAAAGAATACAAAACAAAAGTTAATGACTGAGTTGATTGTTAACATTTATCATAATAAAAATTATTAAAAATTGTACAACAAATATTCAAAGCATACTTTAAAATACTGAAAATTTTCACATGTTATAAATAAAGTTGTAAAATATTTTACTTTATATAAAAAATTAAGCTTCTTATGCATAGAACAATTTATGCATGTACAAATAAAACAAAAATTTATAAATACCATCTAAATTGTTTAGACTAAACACAGTATCTAAATCCACATTCAATAATTTTCCAATTTTTTCCACAAGTTCTGGATTATTTGTGGGATAAATAGCAACATGGTCACCAGCTTCATACCTGAAAGATTGTAAAATTCAAATAAATGAATAATATAAATTGGCAGCAAATTGTCGCAAGTTCTACATTAAATACAAAATCATAAAATTCGCTTTGTATAAATTTTTAGCAGTAAAATGTTATAAATTGAAAGTTCAACAAAAATAAATTTTAATATTATAATAAAAATGTTTTTATATGAAAAATTAAACCTTTTCAAATCACTAGAATATTTAACAAAATCTTCTATTTTTTTATCAGTGATACTTAATAAAATTTGTGAATGTTAAAACTTAGTTATTATTAAGAAAATTCTCCATAACAATGACTCTAACTTAAAAAATTGACCACAAATATTTATATTTGCATTATATGAACACTAATATTTGTCTCAGATGCTTAACTAAAATATAAATATTTAATTTAAAAAAATTAAGAATAGGAGTTATTAATCAGGAATCAATACAATATTTATCTTATAAGCCAAATATCTATTTGGTATACGAGATAAATATTGTATTGATCAACAAAAACCATTAGCATAACTAATCGTTTTCATATTAAATACAAAACTTTCATATTAATAGAATTGAAATAATTAATAAAATCACAAACAAGTTGTATTTCAATCCCAAAATTTTATTTAATTGATAGATTGATTGATTTGTGAGGTTTACTGATGCAAGATCCAACATTGGACATTTCTGCACCGTACAATTTTTAAAACTATAGATAAAAATTCTGTGTTAAAATACTAGTCAGATGTACACAAAGGAATGTTTTAAAAGTTCAAGAACAGCATATGTAAAAGATTATTTTAGATAAAAATCTTAAATAGAATTCAAGAAACCTATTGCACGTAAAAATGCAAAATAATTTCTATGTGGTTTAAGCCCAATCAAGTCTGATAAGATTAAATTTGTGGTACTAAAAAACACTATGCGTAAATCATTGAAATTAGGACAGACAATTAAAATGTGATGTATTGTATATGGTACATTACACATGTCACAAATTGGAGCACTCTGAGACAAGAATAAGTGCGTGTGTGTAAATATAGTATGTCCAATATGAAGCCGTGTGAGTTTTACATAAACTCTTCGCATGGGAGCAACTGGGAATGGAAGAATGTGGGAGGATATACTATATAATTTATTATTCTTCTGCAAATCCCATATTTTTTGCCAGTGGGAGGAAATGAAATCTTTGATAATTTGTTTAAATTCAAAAAATATTAATGCCTTATGCAAAATGTCAGAGGCCTTTTAGCAGTATTATCTGCAAGTTCATTCTCAGCAATGCCAACATGACTTGGAACCCAACAAAACGAGAAGTCAAATCCTTTATTCTTCAATATATTTAAAAAATCCAATATTTTCACAATAATTGGATGATATTTATCAATAAAATGGTCTAGTTGCATGACCACACTCATGCTATCTGTATAGATACAGTATTTTCGATGATAATTGGCTTGTATTATTTCTAATACAAGCCAAGGCTCTATACGTTTAATAGAAACAGTTTCGACTGTATACACAGAATATGAAGCATGCAGTTTATAGCTGTAAACTGTATTTCCAACAACAATACCACAACCAACATGACTACTTGATTTTGAGCCATTTGTATATACAGAAATGGGGGAAAAATAATGAGAATGAATGTGTGAAAACATCTGTTGCAAAATAAGGGGATATGTAGATGATCTATTGTATCCAGTAAAGGGTTTGATTATATTGACAACACGAATATTCCAAGGAGGAAATCTTAGTGCATCTTTGAATATGTAAATCAGGGAACTCATGAAGACTGGAATGAATTTGTATGCTCATAAAATGGTAATATGTTATGTGGCCGTGCATTATGCAGTCTTCTTAAAGAGGGACATATAATCATCGATCTCAAAGGGTGTTGGGATACTGATAGCATTTTAAAATATAATGTAGAGAGAGTTTCTTACGTCTCAGATCTAGAGGTAAATGGTTGCAAATTACATAAAGGCTCTGGACAGGAGAAGTCCGGAATGCTCCAGAACAGATTCGTAAAGCTGAGTGATGAACAGGGTCTAATTAGCGCAAAACTGATGATATGGCTGATCCATAAACTACGCTACCATAGTCAATTCGAGTTTGTTAGTTTGTCGCTCAACGGTCATTTTTTTGCACACGAGGGCTAATTATAGTCAAATCGAGATAGAATAACTGACTGATACACTCGGAGTAATGCTTTACGATCTGCACCCCAAGAGGTAAGAGGGTTACTCTGAAATTTTTGAGAATTGCGCAGACGAGAATTTACAAAATAAAAATAATGGTTTAATTTAAAAGTACAAAGTATTTTAACACAGAAGACGGATTTTTACTGACTTACTTCAACTTGTTTAGCGTGGAATAAATTTTAAACAGAAGAGAAAATGGAGTTGACGCGAGAACATTTTCGCAATTCACGCTATGATTTTCTACGATTTCAAAGCAGGATTATATCAAGAAGAATGCGTTCACGGTTGCAATTAGCATTTGGTGATGAATCTCCAGCTCATACTACTGTATTCAGATGGTTTAGAGAATTTAGAAAACCTAAAATTTTGTAAGTTTAACTTTAAAAACCTAGATGTACCTCAAAAATTTCAGAGTGACCCTCGTATTAGAGAGAACTTTCAGAATATTTAGTGATTTTTTGCATCTTTAGCACAAATCTAAGATATGTGGCAGGAAAGTTAACTTTTTATCAAATATAAGCCCAAAAAATGGTATCTGATTAATTACGGGAATAGTTGTGCCTGATATCTTAATTTCTGGATCAGGATGAGGCCCAGTTTTTCTGCAAAAATGGATACAATTGCTTTTACAAGGGGACAAAGTATGCCCATTTTCATTACACCAAGCAACTAGATTATTGACATCAGTTTGTAATTGCCATTCAATCAGTTGCTTATTGGAACCTTGGCAAGAAATTTGGAGATAATCAACATATGATGTTCCATGGACAGATGGTTGCAATACATGAAGAATGTTGTTGATGCAAATATTGAATACAGTAACACTTAAGACACTTCCCTGAGGAACCCCCTCACATTGGATAAATGGATTAGATAAAACAGATCCTATATGGACATTAAAAAATGCGAGAACTTAAAAAACTCTGAATAAAAATGGGTAAATTTCCTTTGAAATTAAAATTATACAAATTTCAAAGAATTCCATAACGCCATGTCTTATCATAAGCATTGTCAAAAAACATAGACACCAAATGATATCTCCGTACAAAGGCATTCCTAATTTGTGTTTCTAGGTTTAAAATATTGTCTAGAATAGATCGAGCTTTTCGGAATCCACTTTGATAAAGTAATATGTACTAATTGTCTTTAAGTACATAAACAAGGCTGGCAGTGATCATTCACTCCAAACTTTTAGCAAGGCAACTTGTGAGTGCGAGTGGACGATAGTTTTGAGGATTAGTGGGATCTTTCCCAGGTTTAAGAATTGGAATAGTAATTGCTTTGCTACAAAGACTGAGATAGACATGTTCATTCCATATTCCATTGAATTTGAAAATAATGTTTATTAAAGATTCATGATTAAGATGACAAAGCATCTTATATGAGATACCATCTGATCTCCCGGAGTAGTATTTTTAGTTTGGGACAGGGCCCTATGCAGTTCCAGCAAAGAGAAATTTCAATTGTATGGATGTATGGTTTTATCATGAAACTTTATAGGTTTCTTTTCAGCTTGTGCTTTGGTTCTGAGAAATTTAGGGTCATAAGAGGCTGGACTAGATACCCTTGCAAAAGTTTCACCTAAAAGATTGGCAATATCATATTGAAAATAAATTGTGTCAGCTCTTGTGCATAGTATTGGGACAGAGAAGTTCCGATATAAACCACTGGAAGCTTTAACTTTCTTCCATAACTTTTTGCAGCAAGTTGATGATGTGATGGAGGAAACATATCTTATACAAGATTCTTTTTGACTATTTCACCATACTCGACGAGCAAAATCTTTAGCTTTTTTGAAAGCCATGAGGTTTTCCATGGTAGGGCATCTGTGAAAAACAGTCCACAACTTTTTTTGTTTTTTGTATGACACTGTGCACTCATGGTTCCACCATGGTTTATGATGTTTGCGTGGAATTGAGGAGCACTTGGAAATTGTGTGTTTTTGGCAGCATCTAGAAGTGTATCAGTTAATTTTTGCACAGCATCACTGATATTATCACATCTAACCATGCTGTCCATAATCGCAGCTAATCGAGTGTAGAGAGACCAGTCTGCACGATAAGAATAAGAGGAGTGGAAGACTTGTGGTCTGCTTATACCAGTTTGATTTATAATTAAAGGAAAATGATCACTGTTATATAAGTCCTTATCAACATTAAGATTTAATGAAGGTAGAATTGATGGAGAGCAAATAGCTAAATCTAATGAGTGAAAAGTTCTTGATGGCTGATAGAAATAGGTTATTTCCGTGGAATTTAGAAGGCAGATATTGTTATTAGAAATGAACTGTTCAATTGTCTTGCCCCCAAGGATTCATATTATCACTACCCCATAAGGTGTTATGACCATTAAATCACCCAGCAAAATAAAGAGTGTAGGTAGTTGATCCAGCAAACTGTTTAAATTGCTTTCATGGATGATCGCATGTGGAGGAAAGTAAAGGCTACAAATAGTAGTGAGACATGTTGAGTGTATGCAACAGCCTGTAATGAAGTATTAAGGGACTGTATAGAGCTAGGAATATTACAAGACACAAGAATGCATACACCTCCAGAAACGGAATCATGGTTAACATCTTTCATCACACAATTATATCCATGCAATTTTAAACTATACTGAGGTTTCAAGAATGTTTCTTGGATGACAAAACAAAATGGATTATGCAGGTTTATAATTGTTTTTATATCTTCTATATGAGTGCGAAAATCTCAACAATTCCAAGAAACGAAGGTTCCCATTAAGCTAATCTGAATCCTCCGGCATTGGAGCAAGCCATCTGGGATTCAGATTAATCTCCACTTAGGAGTGTTTCATCAACTGATGGGTCTACGTTCTTTATACCTGTCTTAGAGGCAGTTGAGCTTCTTTCAGTCTTTAAATATGAGTATTTGTAATATTTGAGGATAAATTTGGAAAATTTAAGAAATCTGTTTGGGTACTACAAGATTTCATGACTTTTTTAATTGCTTGTGAATAGCTAATACCTTGATTAGAGGTACAGGATGACACTGTATGCCTGGCTTCAGGGTAAGATAAGTTTTGTTTTATTTTCCCAGTAAAAATTTCCTTTTTTAATATCTTGACCGGGAGTATGAGAGATGTTCACCACTGCAGTTGACACATTTTTCTTGTAATAGACACTGACTACTGTCATGTCCAACAGATGCACATTGAGCACAAATCAAATGTCCCCTACATGTAGTTCTTGCATGACCGAATCACTGACATTTAAAGCAACGTAATGGATTTGGAATGTAGGGCGAACACTACAATTTAGGTAGCCAGCTTTAATAGATTGAGGTAGTATAGGAGTAGCAAACGTGAGTACAAGGTGCTTAGTTCTTATAATCTTGCTCTCTCTCCTGATTGTAATGTGCTGCACTGTTGTACTTTTTGGTCAACGAGATTATCCAAAATTTCCTCCTCTGAAACATTAAATAGATCATCTGCGGAAATTACTCCCCGTGTAGAATTTAGTCTACTATGAGGAGATACTATAACATCTATATTACCAAGGCATTTTAGTTTTAGGGTTGCTTTGCCATGTTCAATTGATAAAACTTCAACTAAGAGATCACCAGATTTCATTTTGAGACCATTTTTGACATTTCCAACTGTACCAATAAGACTCTTATTAATTAAGAAAGGAGAAACATTATCAAAATTGCCCTCAGTTCTTTTAATAACAAAATATCTCCGATCTTGTATCATTTATTGCTCCATTGGAAGTAAAGAATTAGAAGTACATCCCAAAGAAATAGGTTAATTACTTCAAGGCCTGGCTGCACCACTCAACTCCAAGCCCAAGAAGGGGATGCAGTATAACTGCATAAGTGCTAGCCAGACCTTATATGCTTTCAATATATCTCTGACGTGGCTCCACACTTATCAAGTCACACAGCAGATATATGATCGCTTGATCCATGGAAGCCGATTGATACGCTGAGGACCACAACATACCTCCCGTTTACCTGAAGCAGAGGCCAAAGTAATGTGTTGGTCTCTGGGAGCCTCAATTACCAGGATCCTCCTTTCCAGGGATACGGGTATCCACACACAGCAAACACGTGGGTGATTTGGTCCCCAAGAGAAGCTAATAGCAACAGGGCGGCAATATTTATTCAAAAGGACCTCTTATAAGGCAACCTCTCAAAAGGCAACTACAATGAGGGTTGGTTTGGTTTGTTTGTCGCTCAACGGTCATTTTTTGCTCACGAGGGCTAATTAGACCGGGACTTACGGTTTAAAGTGGATTCCGAACCACTACAAACATCCATGCCCAAGGTGGGATTCGAACCCACAAACTGTTGAACCGAAGGCAAGAGCGCTAACCATTTGGCTGCCAGCTCGGCTCACAATGAGGGAGAAGAAAAGAATGAAGAGGACAGTTCACTAGGGTACCTCGGGATTGTGACACCCGTAAAGGTAAACCCCCTGAGGGGATTTAATTGATAAAAAAATCAAATGAAATATTGACAAGTAATGAAATTCAAAGAGAAAAGACATAACATTAAATTTCATAAATATCAGGTAAGTGATTAGAAATGAATAGGCTTCATATCAACTTGAAATTTCCTTTAAATAGTTCCCTTAAAACAAATTAAACTAAAAACTATTTGTAGATAATATAAAGAATTAATTTACAAGAAATTCTGCAAATGAAGAAAAGTATGTTACTGACTATGGCTAATTTTAATTACATATCATTAGAAGGAAATCTTACATATCTATGCTATTTAACACAAATATCAGAATAACCTTTCAATAATATATAATGGTAAGTAAAAATTCGTTACTAAGTATCATTGTCTGGTTACAGTAAATAAGTAATAACTCCATGATAAAAACAATATAATTATGTCATAACAAAATTCATTGACTCAATTCCATCAATCTGAGAGGGTGCTAAATATGTAGATGATAAACTTGAAATTTAATTGAAACAGTTTTGAAAATTAATATTTTGTTTCATATTAGTGAAATCAAGAAAAATTTACTAAAATTAATCAATTAAAATACTTTAATCATTTATATTTTAAAAAAAGATGTATATTTCATTGATTGCTAGCTGTTAAAATTTGAAATATATAATACTTATGTAATTATAACTAAATACAAAAGCACATTTAAGCAACAATTATTAATTACATAAATTTGAGTTTAAAATATTTTACATTAAAAATACTTAAAAATTTTTTTTATTTTTTATTCCTAATGTTAAAGTTTACATTACTATTTTTCATATAATTATAACATGAACTAAGCCATAAAACACTTCTAATTTTTTCTTTTATATTAATATTGTTAATTTTTACTTGTCTTTATTTGTGTGTGTGTGTTTACTCTTTAAATAACAAAATAATTGTTAGTTTAATGAGGGAGAAGTGTTTTTGGTTGTTATCTCTATTAAAATGCTTCAAGGTTTTATTCAAAAAATTATTTTCTTAGGAAACAACTTTGCATTTTAAATAATTTTTCATGAAAAAGAAAAAACAGTTTTCATATTTCTCTTTCTGTAAGAAATTAATTTGAAATTATAAAATAAATAAATATTGCACATGCATGTATTTATTAAATTTGGTATAGTTATTTTTTAAACAGAAAATATACAGATTCCAAAATCAGAATACTATTTAAGTGTACAATAAGCATTTTCAAATAAATTGCACTTAAAATTTTTATATGTTTTCAGGAAAATCTTTTGATTTCTTTTTTTTAAACACAAATCAGAAAATTTTTATACAAACACATACATTAAACTTTTGCAATTAATGATTATTTTACTCAATATATATAAGTTGTTTTTGGCAAGAATAACTTTATTGCATTTAACAATTCCAGAATTGCATATATAATTAAATTATCAATTCTTTAATATCACATAAATTATATTTAAAATAAAATATAAAAAAATGTTTAATAACAAACCTTATTTTTGCGCCAGATATGTCAAGTTCAATATGCATGCAAGAGCGTTCACCCTTATACAATTCTTTGTTGACAAGAACATTACTTAAGTATGGATTTTTGGGATCAAAAGGCCTATAAAAATGAATAATGTTAGAAGATTCAGAAAGCATGTTTGACAATTTGACGCTTAAAAAGTATTCAAACAAGAGCATAAAATAAAAATATATTATTTCAACACATTACATAAAATAAGTAACTGAAATTTCTTTTAAAGATTAATATAAGATACAACAATCAAGATCAATGGATGAAAACAAGATACAAGATTAACATATGGCTGTTTCATTTTAAAATATTCAAAATTATTTTTTCTTCAGTCACTGATAAATAATATAACATTTTACCATTTATGTAGGTTTGAGAATAAATAATTAGATTGAATTTTATGGATAAAAATACTAAAATACAGAAATATTTTTTCATCTTTAGAAAGTTTAGCAATAAATTAAAAATGAAAAATATTTTAGCAGAAAAATAAAACTATAATTTATAAAATAATGAAGAACAGAAAGCATATATACTGACAATATTTTAATTTACTGAATTATTTAACATCTAAAACATGAAAAATGAAATTTAAAAAAAAAAAAAACTAATATTAAGTAGAATATAATTAGTTAAATTTTCATCATATTTTTATATTGTAGACAAATAAATTATTGAATTTAAATACCGGTAAAAATGTTATTATTTGAAAATTAAACTTGCTTAATGCAATAAAATTAATGAAATACTACATGCCAATTTTGTTTAGAGGAAATATTCAACTTTAGATTTACAAAAAGAAATTGCAAAACATATAAAAATAATCTTGTATTATAAAATATTAACAAAAAATACATTTATAAACAGCATAAGTAGTAAATTAATGAGCACTCACGGCCTTTGATTTTTGTATGAGTTAAGTCTTGCAATTTCACCAGTAAATATTTTTTCAGGTGCTATATCATCATGAAGAACTAATTCATACTGTCTCAAATTCACATCTTCACCAAAGCTTTCAATATTGAAATGTTCGCAAACAGCTCCCCAAAATCTTTCTTTCCATGTAATAAAATCCTCTTCAATGCTAATGAAATAAAGGAATTTTAAAGCAATAGAAAAAATAGTACATTTTAAGAAGTTTCCAAATAATCAAATATAAAATAAAACATTTTGGGAGAAAGATAATTTTAAATTACCTTTTCAATCATTTTACATTACACATAATCAGGATATATTATTTGTAAATTTAATGTATGCAATCTAAGGGAGCCTAGTTTTATGTTTATATTGTATGAATGTGTATTTATTATTCTAACACTATACATTAATACATATTGATTTTTAACAAGGCTCATTTAAATATTATAAATATAATACAAACAAAATATAAGAAATATGAAAATGATATTACAGGCTACAGCAATCAAAATCCTAATTAAAGCATACAAATTACACTCATATATATCATACCATGGCAAAGAAATAGAAATCTCAGATAACAATGAGTTACATATAAATGTGCACGAGTGTGTGTGTATATATACATATAGATAGATATATTATTTAATTTTGAATGAAATGAAGATTGAATTGAATGTAATTTATGATTATGTTATCAGTAAAGAACAAACATGAAAAAAAGAACAAACCAGGGATAGTGAACCTTTTTTGATATCTGAGCCACAAAGTCAAAAAAATTCTTTTGCTGTACACAAGATTTAATATCTTTTTCTATTTAGTTCATTTCAACAGCACGCAATCAGAGCTCGACTCATCCTTCATTCTATTCCTATATTTATTTTTTTATAAAATTTTATCATGAAAATATTGATTCACATGCCCACATCAATGAAAATATTGGTAAAATTGCCTTTGCGGATATTTTTAAACAATTAAACATGTCAAGAATTCCATCTTTTGCTATTTCCTTTATTTTATCCAATACTCGATTACTTCTAGTAATTTCTAAATCATTTCTTAAATCAACAAATTTTTGATTTCATGTGGTACTTGACTAAAATTTAATTAATTCCATTTCTAATTCATTAAAATTTAACCACTCAATTGCTTTTAAATTTAATTTTTCAAATGGTATTCTATCAGGATATATAAATTTTAATGTTTCTTCAAATTCTTTAAATTGCGTAAATCTTGCAGAAAATTTCTGAATCAGGGATTGAATTACCATTGAAAATTCTTTCGTTAATGACTCTTTATTTGGCGTTTAGTGACATTCACTTTCAGAAAAAAAATTTTTTGTATTTGGAAAATATTTTATGAATTTGAAAGAATATCACGATTAAAAATCTGTAATTTCACTTCGAACACTTTCATTAAGTCAAACATTATAATGACTGTTTTATTAATACCCATGTAGCTTTATATTTAATTTATTTAAGTGAAAGCATAAATCAATGAAAAAATATAACAGCCATTCTACATCCCATAATTGATTGTATTGGTCAATAATGTTTTCATTATTTAGAACTTCTGTCCTCCAAACAATCTATAAATCTTTGCAAAACATTTTCGCTGCTTAACTAGCGTTATTTCTTTTGAAAAAACAAATTAACTAAATTTTCAGAACATGTTTTGAGTTCGCATTCTTTAACAGGAATGGCAGTAGTGAAAAAAATCTTTTAAATGAGTATTTTTGGCATATACAGCCAACTCTAACAAATATACAAGCTTTTTTTCCCCTTTAATATTGCCGATTTGCCTATACTTGAAATACAGAAGTGTTTCTTGCAAAGCAGACAATGAGCATGTGTTTTTCCTGAACCACGCTCTATGGCTTTGCCAGAGTTCACTGGTCAGTGAAAAGACACTTTCCACCAGACATATTAAATAATTTATATCAGCCTTTGTTTCACTGGTAAACAAATTCATCCTGATTCAATGAAATTATATGCAATTTTCACTAACAGAAGAAAGTATATTTAAATATTAATATTCAGTGAATTTTATACAATATATAGAAAACAAAAGCAAATAGAAAAAGAATCAATTAAAATCGCCCATCTAATTGCACTGCATGACGATCTTGTTTGCGATTTATGTGTGTGACTTCACTTCACACACATAAATCTAATTATGAAACCAGATTATAATGAAATTCTGGCTAACCTAAATCTTTAAACAGTTAATACAATCTAATATTGATCATGCCACCAGCTACTACTAACATAAAGAGCTAATACTCAATTAGGTTTATTCAGACAATTTCATTGAAAACTTTAAAATATTAAACCAAAAAATATATATTTTCTTTAAAAAAATAATAAATACATTAAGGTAAGTAAAAATTCCAAGAATAATTCACGAATTTCAAGGAATTAAGTCAAAATTCCAGGAGTTTGAGACCCTTAACTCTTTGCAGTTCAATGTTCCAGGTGATGGAACACTAAACTTTAAATTGTTACCAAATTGTTGCATTTTATGATAAAAAGATAAAATTTGGCTTAAAATGCTCTTTAAACTCTCTTTTTTGATAAAAGATGACAGCAATACATAAGACGATCAACAATTTTCAATTATAGCAAATTATTTAAATCCCTTTTACTTGAAGGAATATTTCAGAAATTTTTTTTTTCTCAAACAAAAATAATTGTTTGAAAAAAATTTCTATGTCATTTTGTTGCCTGTACCTTGAACTATTGATTCTATATTATTTTTAATTTCTTACGCATAAAATATACATAGAATTATCTGATAAAACAAGGTTTTCCCTTACCTGAAACACTGTGCCGCAACGGCACTTTACGTGATTCAGAGCAAGATTAGCCTTGAACTCAATGCTGAGGGGAACAGCTGTGTTTATTTTTTAGTTTTTCCTCTCTTTTGGGGTGTAATAAACTCATATTGAGGAATGTACAAGGAAGAATTACTTATATGGATAATATTTCTACACCCTTATTGCCTCTTGAATTGGGAAGCTTCAGCGTTGGATAGGATTTTATCAGTTAGTTTGAATCATCTGTAGTTATTTTTAAGCTCTTGATTTTACTTTTCGTTGCTATTCGTTTGATAATATTGCGTATGTATTTTTTTTAATTTATAAATGTTTAGTTTACTTTTTGCAAATATAATTTTAATTTCTAGTTAATTTTTTAAATTTGTTAATTGCAAACTGCACATAGAGGTCTTAGTTCTTCTGAAGTAATACAAATGCTTCAAAAACTGCCCTCTATTAGTCAATTAGAACATATTGATAGTGATTGTGATACAAAGAAATATGTTCCTAAACCACTTGATCAGCCTTAGTCTGATAATGTTTTGTCGGATGCCAGTGAAAATGATGGCGATGATTCATCGCATCCAGGTTCTTCTATGCAGCCCCAAAACCTACTTGAATAACTAAAAAAATTTTAGAAATTTTTATTTCATTTTATTTATCTTTTTATGATGCAGAGTAGCAGGCCTTCTTGTGATGCACCCTGGACCACGCTGAATCTGCTATGCAGTTGTAATGCATTGTTTTTTCATTCATATGCAAAAACATTTACGCATATATGGGCTTCACTGCAATGCTTGCTTTTTACAACTTTTGCGGTGCACAGGTCCTTGTGATGGAACACCCACAAAATTGAAATGGTACATGCAATCTTTACAAAACTTTTACTGTATACTCATACATGCCTAAATAGACAGTCTACAATTTTTTTGTTAACACTTCAACTTTAATGGGTAGTGCGCCTGAAAGGGTTAAAAAAGTTTTTGAAATTTAAGGAGTTTCCAGTAGTTGCGCAAACCCTGTTTAATGATACTAAAAATATGTTATTTACAATATTATCTTAATACTTTAATGAGAAAACTATAATTCTGTAAAGTAAATATACAAACACTTAGTATGCTTTTGAAAACAATGTCAAATATATCATAACTAATGCCAGAAATGCAGTAATTGTTTTGACAAGATACAGTACAATTTTTGTTTTTTAAAAGTAACCAATGTAGAACTTACATGCTTTCTCTTTGAAGAAAGTATATCACTGAATCATGAATAAAGCTTGCAGATGATCTTGCATGATCTGAAGCTGATTTCGTACATACTTATCATTTCTCTTAACTAAACATTAACTTGCAGTAAATATAATGAAATCAGAGCACATTTTGCATATACTTTTTACATCTATGAATTTGGAAAAGTATTATAAGGTTTATTAAAAGTCAAAAAGTTGAAGATCTATCATACTTTGCAAGATTGACTGCATAACTTGTAACTATTTTTCATAACTTATATGCACACAATTCTTTATTCTGTAATTTGTAACAACATTTATTTATTTCCTTTTTTTAAATTTCAGTCTGCATTTATTTGAACAACTTTTGATAATTTAAAATTCTTTTTTTTTTATGAAAGAAATAATGAAAACAAAGAATTTTGCTGAGTTGTATATTATTTAAGGATGTGCTGTAAAAGTCTAGCTGAAATAAGAAAAAAAACTGAAAATTTAGCTTCCATATTTAAGGAAGTGCTGATCTCTTCTATAAATTCAGAATTTCATTTTCAAGAAAGAAAATAAAATTCAAGTTTGAGTTTGTGTACTAATATTACTACCAAAAAATCACATTGGGGTTAAAGAAATATTATATGCCTACTTAATTTCAAGACTTTTTGATCTATTAACATTAAAATAAAAAAAATTTGAAAATAAAAATGCAGAAGAAGATATCAATCTATAACATATGAGATATTTGATATACTTTAGGTATTTTTCTTACATAGATATAATATTAATTAATAATTTTAAGAATGACAAATTTTTGCAATTATATTCAAAATTACCTTTTAAAAATTGAGCACATTTTAAAAAATATGATGAAAAGGTTTAGTAAGGATGTTATATATACACATGTAAATAAAAAATTAAAATATATATTAATAAATAAAAACAAATATTAAAAAATAAGCATAAAACAATAAAAGTCCCCACTTTCTAAATATTATTCACAAATAAAGAGCAAAATAAGGTTTAAGTGTTAAAATGTAAAAATTTTCAAATACATTTTTAGACTACTACCTTTTTAAAGAAGAATATACCTTATTTTTACATACTAAGAAATTAATAATTGTAACAAGTAAATTTAAACATTTGTGATGCTACAAGTTAATAAGATTATTTAAGTAAATTACTTGGCATCATCATCTCCGAGTCCTAATTCAAAGACTCGTGTAGCACCTAATTCTTGAAGACGTTTGTCAACATAAATACCCATTGAATTGTAATGTTCATAAGTTTTGTTGCCAAGGCCAAATACCTAAAAAGCAAAAGATTATAAATTATAAAAATTTTAAGCAAAATAAAACAAATCAAAATAATAACAGTAACTTTAATTTATTTCATATCATTCAATTACAATATTAACAGGAAGTAGTCTTTTGAAGTCCTAAAAACTTCTAGTTAGATATACTAAATAGTTTAAAAAAATTATGAAAACACTTAAGAATATTAACTGATAACCACAGGGAAAAACAATGAAGAATTGCATTAGAAACACATTCAATGAATAGTTTCAAATGTAATTCAAGAATATTAGGATGAGAATTATTTTTCATTCTAAATTTTAAAATTTAAACAGGAATGAGAATGATTTGAAGTTTTTTAAAAATATAAAAATGCACTAAGTCTTAGTAAAAATGTAATTCCAACTAATTATAAGAATTATAATTCAATTATTTTGTAATTAAGATTTAATTGTTTTATTTTATAAGATAATTTAATCTTCAGAATTCAGTACAATCTATTTTCAATCATTATTCTAAACAAAGGGATAAAAATCTTTCAAAATAAATAATTATATTCTATATCCAGTAAGAATTGATTTATAGTATGTATTTCCAAACAAAATCATAGATTAAAAAAATTATTTCTATATTTTCAAAATACTGGAATCTTTCCCTTGGATAGAAATATTTCCTCATTCATATTAACTACATTTTTATAAATCTTGACAATTATTTAACAAAGTAAAAGTTTAACACAAGTAGACAAATATCATTAAAAAACTTAATGTAACATTTTAAAGCATTTGAAAGAAAAAAAGAGTATTATAATAAAAAGCAACATTTAAAATTAATCAAAATAAATTATAAATAGCAAAGGAAAAGGCAACTAAAAAATTCATACTGCATAATTCACACCAGTCAAATCGGCTTCACCAGCTTGAAGCCATTGATAGAACTCTTGAGCATTATCTGTTGGGTCTCCTTCTCCATAAGTGGCCATGCAAAAGATAGCAAGAGAGTTTTCAATCTCAGCCACTTTTCCCAAATCTTCCTGTAAAACCAAGTATTTTTACAATTTTTAACATAAAAATAATTAGATTCATCTATTAAATTTTTCAAATTACACATTTACATCAATTTTAGTTTGACAAGTTAATTATTCAGTTGCACAAGCTTAGTTTACATATACAGCGATATAAGTTATATATTTATAATACATTAAATGAAGATTTTAATTTTCTTAAATTTATATATCAAAATGTACTGTGAGTATTGTGAAAAAATATATTTCACACATTTGAATTTTTATGCATAAAATGCAATAAATAGAAGCATGACACTGAAAATATCTTCTTTTAATAATGGGTATTTGATAATTTTTAACTAGGAAATGATCATGTATTTAAAAAAATAGTAAGTAGTTCATTTTATAATTTTTATTTTATTGCATGTTTCTATCTGGTGTACATGAGAAAGGACAACAACAAGCAGAAGTAGAGAACATTCATTGACGAGGACGATGACTCCAAACAAGAATATGATGAGCGTACTGCTTTCTTTTGAAACAGGGATTTATTACAGGCAAAGTCTGACTTCTTATAAATTTTACACCCAATCCTTATTTGAGATTCAAAACAATGCCCACTCAGTGAGAACTGAGGGTCATACCCACCATACTGGCGGGGTGGCAATATTCACATTTAATTTTTAAAAAAATGCATGTATGTCAAACCATGACATTAGATTTAAAGTCCAATTTTACTTACATTTTAGTAAAGAATATAATTTAAAATCTTTAATAAAAATATTGTATCGATTTAATATTACAAAAGAAAAACTATATTTATATATAAGCAATTTATTATTCCAAGTATATCTAAATTGAAACTGCATATGCATATTAATATATATGTTTCTTAAATTTTTGGTTTATAAAATTCTTTTTGGCAACCAAAAGTTTTTCTATTGTAAAATTTTACGTTATTTGTTCACAACTAAAGCATTATAAAAACTTTTCTTTTATCAGACAAAATGATTGTAACTATACACTCTTAAATAGTTAAAACTAAAATAATATAATATTGCATAAGCAATTTTCAGTTATAAATATTGTACAGCAGTTGCAAATATTGTGATCACCAAACAATATTAAATAACTTAATTCAAACATTTACATGTTGCTGTTTATTAGCTTCTCAAAATACACTTTTCACAATACAAGAGAGAATTTAATTGCAATGATTAGTTTAAATTGAATTCTAAATTACTACAAATGTTCACACTTCAGTGGGAATAAAACCCATAAGTTGTTAAAAATAAAGGCCAAAATACTAATCATTTAAATACCAATTCCTTAAGATATCTGAAATTATTCCAAATTATTCTTTTATTCAATTTATTTTTGATTAAATTAATAATATCTCCAATTATAGCAATTATGTAAAAATTATTTATATTTACAAAAATATTAAAAATCAAACTGGTACAACAGTTGGACACACATTCCACAATTCAGAATATTTTTAATTTACTACTTTAAAAATGATAAATGTGATATAGGAAACATTAGTTGGTATGGTTTTATGGTGCAAGGTCCAAAATTGGGCATGCTGTGCCAAAGGAAACATTAGAAGGGAAGGGAAGATACAAGAGTAATTTAACACAACTAACTAAACTATATAATTTTAAAAAAATCCAAATCATAATTTAAAATAAATGCAAAATTAAAATAATTTCATACCATATCATATTCTTCAGGATCTGCAACCATTGCCTTCATTCTATATCTATTGGCTTCTTTTGCTAAACGTGCAGCAAATTCTTCAGCTGTTCCAGTTTGAGAGCCATAAAAAACAACAACACTACGACCCTATGAAAAGTAAGTTAAAGTCACACAAATTATCAAAACAATATCATGTATTTTTGGTATGGTAAATATCAAAATTATGCTTAAAGCTTCCAGTTTGTTTTTCCAAATAAAGCAAATTTTATACAAGCATATTCATGTATGGTTCAAGCCCTTTTTTAAACGTAATTTCAAATTACAAACAAAAAAGTTCTTAAAAAAATAATTGTAAATGTAAGACAATATAGATATTAATTAGTCCCCCAGAAGGAAACAATTAAGAATAAAGATTTTATAGATGATGTAAGCATTTTAAGTATATTTAAACCATCATATATTCATCAATGTATATGAATATTTAAAAACAGTTTTGAAAAAGTTACATGAAAATTTACATAATAATCATTTTTCAAATATTTCATTTATTTGAAACATGTTAAAGTATTTTCTAACTTATTCCCATAAATCAAATATTTACATATTTAGTTCAAATTCTGACACATAATTTACCTGTAATTCTTTAAAACTGCATTAAATTATGAATCTAAAAAATGGGCTAATTAAAATAAAATTTATTTATAATGATCAGCACTACCATAAGAAAGTATAATAGTATTGGTAACTTTCACAATTTTACAACACTTTTTTTCATTCAAAGCTAAAAAAGAATTGAAATCTTTAGATTAAAGTATATTCTGAAATAATGCAAAGGCTGAGGAAAGTCAAACCTACAAAAAATGACTACTGCTATCTAAGTGTTGTTGAATAAATGCTTTATACACTGTTGCGCATCAATATACTTCCCGGTACATAGTCAATAATTGAGCTCTATAGTTCTATGGAAGCAACTGGATAGGAGTATTTGTAATTTAGAAGCAGGGTCCAAGCAGAAGACCCCACTAAATAATTGACTTTCCCACTGATAGAGATATAGTTTCATTCGGAGACTCATTGCAACCATGACATATTTAATGCTCTCCAATCACCTTTAATAAATATGACAGATCTTCTTTTAAGTCGGTATTCAAACTCTCTACCTTCTGATATTTGGAACACCCAAACCAAACTGGCCACCAGTTGTAATGTCTCACCATCGGCACTTTCGATTTTAAGATCCTATGTTTTTTTTTTGTTTTTTTTTTTTTGATTTTCAGAGAGACTCTCGTTGTACGCGAAGCAGGCGAGAGAGATTGTCGCGAACCCATACATGGCTCCTTGTAAATTTTGTTCATTTTTTAATTAAATGTGTATGTTTCAAAATTGGAGTCATTTATTTGTTTGTTTGTTTCATAACACAGTATTCTCTGTGCACTGTAATGTTAACACAAGAAAAGGAAAAACTTTAACAAATGTCAATATTTTCCTAAAGTTCTTAAAAATTAATTCCTCTCTTAAAATGCAGTGATTATTTGAAATCAAAACAGAGAAAACTGTATTTCATGAAAATTCCAAATGTGTAGAATTAAATGCTGACAAATGCAAAAATTCTTTTCAATCACTTAAAATAAAATTATCACTATTTTTACAAACTACATTCTTATATTTTTATTTGAACAGTATGCTATCCACTACTAATTTTTTTAACACACAAGAGCTATTTAGACAAGAAGCTACAGTTTAAAATAGATTCTAAACTACTAGAGACACCAAATAAAAAATGGGATTCTAACTCCAGAACTGCTGAGTGAAACAGCAAAGCAAAAATTACTCAAATGCAGGGCTCAGTAATAATTTTATTAGAAACACAATTAAAAAAAGTATTTTATAAATATAATTTACAGCTTTTAATACTGATTCAGCATTGCTAACATTTTATTCTGGTTACTCTCAATTAAAAGATTTAAAAAACTTCTGATTCAGACAGATTTTTTCATTTGTAATCAATAAACATAAAATATTTACATCTTAACTACTAAATAAACCATTTCAAATACTGATTTGAAATCATTTTAAAAATATTACAAAATATTTAAAATCACTTATGGAACTAACTTAAAGACACTAATTGAGATGCACTAATTTGTATAATCAAAGAAGTCAACATATTTGCAATGCAATAGTAATTTCTGATATTTAAATGCTCTTGCAAAAACATCTTGAATAACTTTGAAAAATACAAAATTTAAAAAATTTGCTCAGATTTTTTAGCAATATTTAAGGACAATATATTAGATTTTAAATATTAATAGTTGCTTAAAATTAAAAAGTAAAATTCAACATCAAAGCAATAATAAAATTGATTTAAAGACATGCTCATGAAATACAAATGAATCACATTAAATTTAAATTATGTTCACAACAAAAAGAATAGAATGGAAAATTTAATTCCAAACTTTTGCTAGATTTAAAAGTATCCTTATTTTAAAAATTTGATGTTAAGGTTGACATTGTGGAATTACCCAGCAATTCAGATATTGCAATAAATTGTATAAAATGAAATTCATTTTTTGCTTATTTATTATAACATTATATAGTTCTAACTTCTAAACAGATGAAAACAAAAAGCATAACTATCTTATTAAGAAGTTGTTTACCCTTGTATTTATAGTTATTCCTAGTCATGAAATAGAAAATATCCTTCAAAATTAAATATTTAATTTATTATTATAAAAATAAAATTTAGCTTTTAAAATCTAATTATTTTAAATATATTTTCACTATCTCAAATTAAGTTATTTCCATGGGTCACTAAAATGTTTACTTATTTTTTTTATCTAAAATATCAAGGATCTTGTTTTAATAAAAGAAATCATGTTAAAAGTAATATGATTTTGATTTGATTTTTCTTTTCACAAACCTTGTATTCATTCAGTTTTATTAAAAATTTTGAAATTTGAAAATCAAAAATACTCATTTCACATTTAAGTTTTCTTTTTTTCAAGAAGGAATTTTTTTATATCATTATGAAATTTTTCATCCAATATTTTTGTAACAACATACAAAAGATTGTAAAATTTACTTCATATTTTGATTTTATATAGTAAAAATTTGCTATACCCATTCCATTATTTAATTTTCATAAACAAATCACACTTCTTTGTCAATATATATATATATATATATATATATATATATATATATATATATATGCATATAGTATGAAACATAGGAAAACCAAAGATTATTGAAAGTATCAAAAAAAAAGAGGACAAACTGTTTAAGAAGGAAAAAACTCATTTATTCATGAAATCTTTTTAATGTTTGTTTGTACACATTAGGAAAATAGTTAAATATATAAGACACCAAACATAATATTCTATGCATTAATTTTTTTTAAAAAAAAATCATTTTTTTGTGTTTTTTTAAGGGAAAAATAAAGTACTGAGTTTAATTTAAATGGCAAATTAAACAACCAGTCAGGAAACATCAAGAACAATTTCTAAAAAACATAAAGACTACTTGAATATAATCAATTTCACTTACAGTGGATTTCATTTTATTGATAAAACTGGAATCTGACATAGCAAATGTATTTGGCCTGTTTTAAAGAGAAATAGAAATTAATTTAAAATCCAAAAAACAATTTTACAATGTACCATTCATCAAATACTATAACTTTACAACATATATTAGAATACAGCTTGTATTATATATTGTATATAGGTAGTTCTATTATTAGCTGATAATATATTTTAATATTTGCTTAAGTATTACCCAATTACATTTCTTAAATAACTGTAACATTTCTTACTTTTATCAAAATTAAATGTCACAATAAAGCTATTACATTATTTAACTACACATTCACTCACATCAAAATAACGTAAACAGTCTTTAATTTTTATCAATACATAATATTATTAGAATTAACAAGCAAATATATGTTATTTCAACCTGTTATATAATCTGCTAAAATTTTTAAAATTCAAATCAATTATACAAAATACATTATTTCTCTTCTAAATCTCATGAGAATTTACTTTGTCTCCACATTCATATAAAGATGTTTTCAAGAGATAAGAAAAATTGCCTGATAGTTTTGCATGCATATTAATAGTTTTAATATGTAAGTGAAATGTTGCAATAATTTGACTGGGATCTACAGTTTAAAAAAGGATTAAGTAAACAGGGAGAGCAGAAATCACAAAATGTTGATCAAAAGGCTTAAACACTTCACTACAAACCATTGCAAAAATGTTTAAACAACACAATTTTGATTAATTCTGAAAATCAGCAGCACCATTTCAGCAAACTATAATTGCAATCCTGATTATATTGTATTATTTAATCACACTCATCAACTTTTAATACTTCAATCCAAACTTAAAAGTATGCAGGATTTATTATCCTATAGTTTTGCTGTGTTTTGTTTATTTATCACTTTTGCAGAGGAAGGTTAAAACAGGAACTAAAGTAAAGACATAATCACAATGAAATGTTTCAAGAACAAAAAATAAATTAATATTACTGAAATTATCAATTATAAATACCGTATTTATGCGAATCTAATGCGCATCCCCATTTTAAAACCTTAAATAATAAAAAAATTGTTTGTCGGCGAATGTAATGCACATCAATGGTATGAAGAATTCATTGAATTTTTTTTATACAACAATGGATTTGTATATAAACTATCAATCAATGGTATGATAACTTTATTTAAATTTAAATAAAATATTTTATACATAAAGTAGTAGAACATAGAATTAACCTATTAGGGAGTTATTGTTATGTGAAACAATCATTGTTAATTACCACTACCGTATATACGGTACCTATCGCAAAATATGAACATGAAATAAATCGTAACATTTCTATCCAGCTAAGAGTTACTACAATCAATGATTAATAGTAAACATCTTTATTCACTAATGTTTTCATCACTGGAATCCTTGCAGCTCTCTTCGTCAGAAGCAGATTCATTTCTTCTTTCCTCATCATCATCATGGTCGTCACCCTCAGCGTTCCAGAGCACGTCATCTTCATTGCGATTCAATGAATTTGAAAAGCAGCATTTCTTGAAAGATTTCACAATCATTGGTGCTTCGATGCTTTTCTAGGCAGCAGATGTACAATGTGCAACAATGTTCGGTGCAGTGTGCTTAATTTTTCCTGTCTGGGTCAATTCACGATTTGGCTCACAAAACCATTTTTTGTACACCGCCTGAACGTACCCCTTAAAAGGTTTATTAATACTAACATTCAGGGCTTGTAACACAGACATCATTCCTCTAGAAATGATAACAAGATCACTGACTAAGCTGTGCATTTTTCTTTTTTACCTAGTCTATGAGGTGATCACGAAGCATTGCTGGTGAATTGGAGAGCCCACCAGGATGGCATTCCCATACATTTTGCCCATCCGCTTCATAAACCGATCCACCCATCCACAGCTAGCCTAAAACTCTTATTTCAGTATTCCAAGAACTTCAGCCTCCTCTTTGGCTTTATTTCTTATGGTGTCACTAGACACAGGTTGCCCATTCTTCCTCCTTTAAAGTACAAATTTCAAAACTTTTTCTTCAATTTTAAGGTGTCTTCCTTTACGAGGGCCAGTGAATTTCTTTCTTCTGGCTTTAGTTGCAAAAAGTGCCAATTTCTGTTGCCGCCACTAGCGAACATTGCTCTCAGCTATGTTGAACTCTCTCCCTGCCTTTCTATTGCCATTTTTTCAGCATAAAGAATTACTTTACGTTTGAAAGTAGGGTCATATGACATTCTTCTATGTTTGCCCTCCATTTAGTGACTATGTACTCTGCAGTTTGTATCCTCTATGCAATAATGAGTCAATGATAAATGTAACGGTAAATATAGTCGAGAAATACAGATCTATTGTTACTATTTAAATTTGGTTGAAGTCATTGGCAAACTGCTGCCCTTACACTCGAATCTAATGCGCCATCAAATCTAATGTGCACCCCAATTTTGAATACTACATTTGGCCAAAAACAGTGCGCATTAGATTCGTGTAAATACCATATATCTTAACAAAAATGCATATTAATAAACCCCGATTTTCCCCATACATTTTAAAATCAATCTTCAGTCAAATACACATATATTATCAAAGGGATTAAAACATTGTTCACATCTATAACAAGCCAACACGTAGAGAAATGAGATATTAAAATTAAAAAAATGAAAAATTAATAATCTTACATCAAAATCAAATATTAGTATTTATCAATTATCCAAAATCACATTTTTAATTTACTGTGCAGAGTACCATCTTAGTGGGAATTTTTCTGTCAAAACAAAACTTATTAATTAAAATTAATTTTATTTTGCTTACAATAGTTCTTGCTTAAAGATTGTGATCAAATGCACGAAAACAAAAAACTTATGACTAAATGAGGAATGTACAAGTGTTTGAACACATTGAGTATAAAGTTTAAAAAATGGTTTTAAGTATACTTATATATTAATTTGACGGCAGTAAATGTTTTTTTCTACTCCTTTTCTTTTAAGGGCTCCTTTCACCCAATAAATTACAAACATTGCTTATTTTACTTAAATATTAGTAATAACACTAGTCTTCTAAAAAAGTAAGCAAAAAAATATTTTTTTATACAATTGTTTAATGGAGTATTATATTTAGCTAACTTCTTCAGAAATTTGTATACATACAAAATGTATATTAAACTGAAGTTTTTTCTTCCAAGTAAAACAATGTTTAATTTATACTTCCTTATTCACTCAAATTGTCTGAGCAATTATTAAATCTATAAAAGTAAAATTTTCTTAAATTAATAATAGTACAGAATGAATAAAAATGTTCCCATACTCGATAGAAAATGATCGCACAGGCTCTTCCTGTTTCTTTCTATAGTAAAAAAAATAGAAAATAATAAGACTTATAATAGAAACAACCACCAAATCTAAAATTCCAAAACTTTGCTGCTCCATTAATGTTTTCACTCCCTCAACGGGTATTTCAGTTTCCACTTCCATTATCTATAAATAAAAAAACAAAGATTGGTTAACTATAACAAAAAATTTAAGCAACATTTATTAATAAAGATTGTAAATTAATAATAAAAATGCATAAAAATATAGAATATTTGTTTATAATAAAATTCTTTTTCGTTTGATCAAGAATTTTAATGTTAGCATCTATAATCATTAGTTATATTGCAGAAAAATAATTGCCAAATATTTCAACAAATGAAAGGGAAAACATCAAAAATTTATAAATATAAATGAATGTTGAAACAAAAAACAATTAGTTACATAATAAACTATGATCTTAAATTAAAATGAAATATTATTGTAAAATTGAAATAAAAAATATAAATTAAAATTGAAAAACTACATAATACTTAATTGTTTTAGATACCTTTTGATTAGTCCTTGAATCATATTTAAAAAATGTCATTAAAACAAATGTGTTTTTATTAACTTACAATAAAGATTAATGTAGCCTGACCAGAATAAAAATACTATTTTAAGGATGCAATTGCATACTAAAACCTGCCTTGGTAATAAATATTCATTGTTGAGAGATGTATACAGGTGTTACAATGAGATTTTTAATAACCAAACATAATGGTTGATTTAGTATGTACCAAATTTGCATTTAGGTAAACTGTTATAGTTCAACAATATCAATTCACTTCAAGCCTTCTTAACGTTTCTTTTCACAAAACATATTACAAAATAAACTATACAATATGTTTGTGCAATTGACTAATTATTAGTAGAGTACTTTGTTTCAACACAAATTTGATTACAACATAAAAGCAAAAGAAAATTAAACTAATTAACAAAAATGAAAAGATTACTTTGACTTTTAATAGCATTCTTTTGATTGATTTTGATGTGTAATATATCAGATATCTGACTTTTTTTTACCAGGTAATTGAATATTTTGTGATAAGATAGGTGCCAGTTGAACAAAACCTGCCCATTGCTTCAATTAGTGAATTATTTTTGTCAATCGTGTCTTGTTATACAATGAGTAATCAAGTAAATTAAGATTTTTTTTTCAGTTTTCAGTAAACAATTAATATTTCAAAGTAAACTACCAATATTTTACAATTAACAAATAATTAAATGAAAAACATTAGTGGTTTACTTTAAAATATTGTTAGCTGATAAAAATGTTAAAGTTTTATATGTACAACAAAGTTTTATGAAGTTTGATTTAAAATTATAGTTTGATAATGAAATAATTCATAAAATTGAGTTTATAGAAAACCAAGTAAAATAGATTTAAAAATAACAGTACTTTTGCTAAATCAATATTTATAATTATTTCTAATTCATAAGGATATAGATAATTTAAATTCAAAACAAAGTTAAAAGTGTATAAATTTTATTATAATTTAAGCACAAGAAAAAATTTATTTTTTGAGGAATTTCTCTGTTTTATTGGAAAACAAAATATATCTTATGGGAAAACAGTTTAATTAATTAAAAATTATTCCTAGTTAATTCTTTAAAATCAGTTGCCTAAAAAATACTCTAATATATCAATTAGGCAAATTTTATTTTCAACAATTGTCTTTTTTCTTATTTTAAATATTAGAAATATTTCCAAGGATCTTCATATTTAAAAATAAATTTCTGTTTAATTTTATAAACAAAGTTTTAAAAATGTGAATAGCTATAAATACAAAGTAATTTAAATATGTATTTAGCTAATAATTTAAGTAGCAAACAAAAAATATGAATAAAAATCTTCAATCTCTTGTTATGAATCAATCACAGGATGAACAACAAATGTAAATATGCAATGCATTACAAAATGAACATTTTAGGATGCTTCCTTTTTTAGAAATAATAAACATCCATAAAAAGCAATGAAAAATCAGAAGACATTCATATTAAACAAAAAACGGATAGTACAGAAAAATTGAAAAATTTTAAACATAGCTATATTGCACTAAATAAAAGAAAAGGCATACTTTGAAAACAGCCTTAATAGTACAAAAGCTATGAATTAGGAGTTTTATAAAACAATTTTTTGGTTGTAATAAAATATGTCATCAGAATTTTATAATATGTTGTTTATAACAATTCATGACTAAAGTGGAAATCATTAATATTTAAACAAATTAAGAATAATAAATATATACATTTTGTACAGAAAATGAGCATACAATAAATTTTTTGAATGAACTCAAATTATTAAACATTTAATCATTATAAAAGTCATCTTCATTCATTCTTGCATAGCAATCTCTTTAACATGTTTTAATTGAGAGATGTGCATCAACTTTCAAAGCACTTAAATCAATTTTGATACAAATAGCAATTAAATCAAAATATTTAAAAAAAATGTTATACATTACAGGGATTTGGCCAGCCTGATCAATATTAAATTACAGTAGTAATACCATTTAAAATATTTACTTATTACTACCAATGATACTATCTACAGTACTCTTTTTTTAGATTTAACTCAAAAAATGCTTCTTATAGGCAACAAACAGATAATAAGGTACTGATGTTGAAAATTATTTATCAAAGCCAACAGTAATTAAATTCATTGAAAAAATATTTAAAAATCTGAAATCAACAAGAACTACAGAAATAAACCTTGCTTAGTCTACTGTATTGTCCTTATTTTGATAAATCATTATATAACAAAAATGTTTAACAATTAGCAATAAATAAATTAATAAAATGATAAGGAAATAAGAGTTCTCCACATACGACAAATTATATACAATGAAAAAATATATAAAGCATATTTCAGCAGTAAATAACGTAATAATTTAAGGAGAAATTACATATTTTTCCAATAAATTTGTCCTGATTTGATTAAAATTAATTTTAACTGTAAATCAAAAAAATACATACAATTTTATTTTAATAAACTATAAATAAATAAAAATTTGGAATCACGACCACAAGTTTAGATACGATGAAATGTTGAATAAAAAGATTTTATGTTACTCAAAAATTTTCCATTACTTACATCAAAAATATGGGATAGTTAGATACAAATGATGCTGATCAAATGAAAAATGTTAAGAACTTTTTTTGTTATTATTTTACCACAGTGAATTCTGACAGAATTATATAATCCAGTAGCACACTAAAACGTAGGTAGGTAAAAACTACAAAAGCCTCTCGCGGACCTTAGTTATAAGGATGAGAAGCACGTTGTTGATCGTCAACACAGAAAGAGTAAAAGAACGCAAAAAAATAAAATTATGATCTCGATTGCGACGGCACGATCGCAGCGACATCTACAAGAATGATTTCTTCGCTGAAGAGAAATCGCAACGTCATTTAGATATGAAATGAAATATTAAAATTATATTGCACAATATGATGTAGATAGGAAAGAGAAATCACGAGCGAAATGGAATATGCTTGCGGAGCATGCTTCTGGATTTAAAGGTGCCAAGAAAAACCTCTAGAAGAAATATATTTGTAGCGCAGAGAGCATTAATAATTTTATTATTAATTATTAGCTATTCATATTAATTATTAGTTATTATTAATTATAAGTTATTCATATTTTATATTATGTATAAAATTATGTACTCTGATTTATATTGCACAAATATTTTACAGAACAGAATTTATCTTCAGTCATTTATTATTTATGGTAAATAAAAAAGTGTGCAAATATATATATGCAATCATAAAAATATGATATAAATAAGTAGAATTTGCAAATTCCAATGGAAAAAAAGATAATTTACAGAAATTTTTATGTAAGAACATATTATATATATAGGTGTATACACCTACATTAAGCATATGTACGAAGAAACTTCGATACAATTTCTTTAATAACGTTATTTGGATGTTTCGCACATGAAATCTATAGTCATGATTAAATTGCGTTGAAAGAACATTTAAATTAAATTTCATTTTAAAAGAGTTTATTTCTGAAAGAAATTTAATCTCAAAATTGAGCATATAAATTTCAAAAGTCTTAAGACACACTTAGTTCTATGCGAGAAATATAGGTAAATATAGTTTAGTTAAAAAAATTATGCTGCAATTAAAATGAAATATGTTATATAATTCACTTTTTATTTTGTATTACATTTTACATATACTTAAAATATACATATATATTAAGCATGCCAAATCAAATGAATACTTATTTCCTTAAAAAGAAATCCTTCGATTGCCCTTAAAGTTGGTTTATTTGTCTACAACTTTAAATTTTTAAGACAATTCCAATTTTGTAGATAGCTGTGAGTTCATCCCAATCCGTCATTGCATTTGACAATATGTGTCAGAACAGAAGTCACGAATGTTGAAGACGTATCTTAAAATGCAAATAAAACTTCGTCTTCATTATTATCCCATATCATTGTCGCTTAAATATTTTTTCGATTTCAAAATGAAATATGAAATCATGATCTTGGTGTTAATATAAGTGTTATTATGCATGTAGAAAATCTTAGATAAACTGTACAATTTCTTAAAACATTTTAAAAAGTAAACAGTTTATTAAGAAAATTTAAATATACTTATGATTCAATATTCAATTTCTCAGAAGTTCTGTCATCTCGTATATATAATTTAGCCAAGCCTTCCAGTTTAATATTCGAAGAAATATTAGACAATATAGATGCTTAATATTCCTTCAAATATTATACATTTATGTTATGCATTAAAGTCTCTATATAAACACTGATATATCATAATTTAGTGATGTATTAAAGGTTGAATATATCACTCAATGTAACGCAAATTCAATCTTAGTAACTGTTGAATAGAGCTGGAGATAAATGTTACATTTGGGCTTTCTACAAGAAAATTTATCAAAGTTTTTCCTGGTTTCCTCCTTTGCTACGTATGAATACAGGTCACTAATTTATACAGTGCTCTTGGAAAACAAAATGTGTGTATGCTATATAACCGTTGTTCGATCAGCTTAAGACGTTAAGATATCAAATATGTAAATGTGAAAGTTGTATTCTAAAAAAAATATTCTTTTTATCACACAAAAAGTATAAAACAAATTGCAGTCAACTAATCTTCAATAAATCTAATGAAGTTTCTTTTAGAAAAAAGGTGCCATATTTTTAGAGAATAAAACTTAGAAAATATTTTTAAATGGATGTCCTAATCAAAACCTTCATTGAAATAAATATCATTAATTCTTTGAGATATTAGCATTTTCTAGCAATTTTAATCTTGTTCGTCTTTTCAGTGAACAATAAATATAAGAAATATTCATAAGAGAGAAAATGAAAAATTTTAACCATAACAAAATTACAATTAAATAGAATCGAACAAACATCATGAGATAATTTATAATGGTTATATTATCAACATTTCCTTATTTTATAAGTTAGAGCCTTTCAAATATATATCGCATGTATATTATGACATGTAAAAATAGCGAGGGTGACATATAATATTTTATAATTATATTTATTTCAAAAAGGTATAGTTATATTTGATTCAAAATGACAATTATTAAGATTTTAGTAAAAACTAGAAAACAATTGACATCTAATATTTAGACTAATTTTGAAACAAATTAAGTTACAGAGTGAAATAATATTATGGTTAGTCTTTGTCATATTAAAATTAAAATCTTGTTTAATATTTCATTTTATTTATTTCATTTTATTATTTAAAATATTTGTTTGATACATCTCATAAAAGACAAGAACTTTAAATCATATGACTTATATTTTTAAACCTATTATATTGAGCGTAAGAAATGTAAAGTCATATATATAATAATTTGTTTACATTTTCGAATATATTTGCAAACTGAAATAATATTTAATATCATATCTGTATTTTAATTTGATTTTTTAAACAAACTTTTAAATGTATCATTTTATTGAAAAGTATTACAAATATATATTGGAGAAATGCGGTTTTATTATTATCTTAATGCAACAAAATATTTAATACACTTTTGAATGGAAATGAAAAATTTTTTAGTATATATTAACAATTTACTTACATATTTAAGTATTTATTTACATATTAATAAATTATGTTAGAATGTATATAGAATGTTAGAAAGAAAAGTAATTAAAAAATTTTTGTGGCATAAACATTTCAGCAAAATAAATTATTTTAAAGCATGTTTCTTTAATTGTTTTTATAATCTTAAAAAATTTAACTAATTTAAAAGAGTTTGTGAGTAAATAAAATGCATAAAATTAATAAATAGTGGTCATAAATTAGGAAAAATTGAATCTTATTCCCCTGAAAATGGTATTTTACTTACAATTGATAAATTTTATCATTGATAAAAATTTATTAATGTCTTAGAATTATCTTACGTATACAATATTAAAAATAGATGTTTATTTCATATAAAATTAATTTTAGCATAAAAAATTTAAATATTGCTGTTTATTTGTTGCTCTATACTTACTTTTTGCACTCAAGTACTAATTTGACATATGTCTCCAGTTTAAAAGCCGAGCTCTTGCCTTCGGTTCAACAGTTCATGGGTTCGAATCTCACCTCAGCTTTGAATGTTTGTAGTGATTTGGAATCCACTTTAAATCATAAATCCCGATCTAATTAGCCCCTTTGTGAGAAAAATAACTGTTAAGCGACAAATCAACCTTATCTATAATTTATAGTGGATTCTCCAAGTATTACCGTACTTGGTATAATTTGTCTTCTCACCAGTTCTGTGTTTATCGAAATTGCAGGCTTAATTCTGAAATTGAAAGCAAAAGCTAACCGTGTGTCCTCAGTATAGTGCTCCACCAAACCAAAGTTTACTTTTAAAGATATATCCCAACAAACATCTGAATATTTTGCTTATACATAATTAGTAAATAAAAATTTAGATTCTTCAATCAGGTTTTGTCATAAAATGTAATTAATTATAATGTAAGGTAAACAAAGAAGTAGTATTCTCTTCACTATTGGAATAAAATAAGAATAAGTAGTAATTAATGTATGATGTGGTTGAGACACCGGTCAGTCGAGAATAGAAATATCAGTCATTATAAAAGAAGGTCTACCGCGCACATTCATCAATCATAACTTTTACAACAGCAAATAGAAATGAACGTGTCGAAGGACCTTATTAGGTGAATTTTGCTTTATTTCTTCAAAGTGGGCTTATCAGCTGCTGCATCAAGTCGCCGAATATGTCAAAAGTTTGATGATCATGCTGCGAATAACTTACGGCAAGGCATTGGTTTCAAAAATTCAGATCAGAAGATTTGTCCCTCTGTGATGCAATTGATGACCGGTGAACTAGCCATCACGTGATTCACTATGGGCTGCTACCAACGGGACAAACGATCACTTCGGACCTGTAATCGTAGCATTTATCACGTGGGCAACAGACATTGTGACAGAAGGAGAAAGGCACTGGTTAAACTAGAAAGTGATTGCCGGCTGGCAGTTTTCTGAGATACCTGGTTCTAGTGAACCCCAACCCTCATTGGCTATCTAAAAATGAAACTAGGAAACTATATCGTGATATGATTGGCAAAACAAGTAGAAGTTTTAAGTGGGCGGTGCTTAGTTGAGTTTTCTTGAGAAAAGCTAATTTTTGATACAGAGTAGTTAAAAAATCAGTTATTAAATTTGGATTTTTTGGATAAAAATTAATTTGTGTTATAACACATAAGCAATATTTACAAAAAAAGTTAGTTGGATTAACATAGGAATGTCCTTAACTCATCTGCTAATAACAGTATCAGTGATAGTTAGGATGAGTAGAAAAACATGAGAATACACGAATACAAAGACTTCAAACACTTATAATCTTTATTTTTTTATTCTTTTTTATTTTTTATTAATTTTTTGGGATATATACTTTTTATTTGTTTATTTATCTTTAATTTATTTATTTATGTATTTATTTATTTTTATATTTATGTTAGCGAGTAAGAATGGAAAAAGGTTAGTTGTTAATATTAACAAGGTCATATTGCTTATGTGTAAGAATCATGGTAGCTGGTGAGGAAACTTTGGACAGAAGCGAAGTAGTGAGCGGCGACGGTGCCGATTATGGGTGCTGAGGTCATTATGGGACGGAAGATTAGTGATTGATGTATTATCAGTTTTATTTAGAGTTTTGTACATTTTGTACATGATTTTAGCTAAATATTCTCTTACTGTTGGAGAAGTTTAAGTTCTTCTCTTATTTTTTTGTTTCGAAAATACCAGGATGCTTTGACTGCCTGTCTAATTATTTTGTTTTGGTGAATTTCTAATTATATGATCTTACTGTCATGGGTATAACCCCATAGGGGGCAGGCATAGGACAGAAGTGGTCTGAGGTATGCTTTGTAAATGAGCACTTTATTTTCAATTGACAGCTCTGAGTTCTATTTTAAGAGGGGGTATAATAAATGAAAGGGTGTACTGCTCTTGGCAAATAACGTGAGGCCGCATGTAGCGCGGTTAACCAGAAAAACAATATAGCAATTTAGTTGGAAGACATTGCGCCATCCTCCTTATTCACCTGATTTTACATCGTCAATAACCATAATCCATTACCTAGACAATCATTTTATGGAAAATCCTTCGCGAATGAAGCAGACTGGTACGAAGCACTTAACGGACTTCTTTGCCTCCAAAACACCCCGAATTTTATAGCAAGGGGATTACTCAATTGAAGAACTCATTGGCAGAAGGTGTTAGATGCCAATCTTGGTTACTTCGAGGCTAGGTAACAATAGGCTAAACTTTCTGCAGATCCTGTTCTTTTGGGTCATTAAAAACGGCAAGAGCTTTCTTGTTAACTTTGTATTTATGAAAAACCATGAGAATCAATTAATTAATCATTTTACGTGTCAAAATAATTTCATTTATTTATAAATTTAAATTAATGAAACAATTACAATACATAAAATAATTTATCTTAGTTATCATGAGGCATCTGATCTTTCCTAAATATGATTGCATGGGATGATCTATAAAAATCTATTGTTCATGTATAAATTAATATATATATTTATATATATATATATATATATATATATATATATATATATATATATATATATATATATATATATATATATATATATATATATATATATATATATATATATATATATATATATATATATACAATAAATTTTTGTAGATCATCCAGTGCTGTCTATATTTGGCTTACAAATATCTAATAAAAACAATGATAATTCACTGAAAAACATTGATTTGTAAACGTTGCTAAAGTTAAATTGTTTTCTTAGAAGCTAAAAGTTCTTGGTCCTTTCTCAGAGAAACATAACGGAACAACGGAGGGTAGGTGTGGCATTTCTGTATATAGATTCGTCAGGGTAAATGCCTGGGAGTTTCCATGGTTTTCTTCCTTGCGACATGGAATTCTTGTAAATTGTTGGTGGAAAAAGTCCTCCCCCGCAAGACAATGTCATGAATCTGTTTGAGAGTTAGAGCGTACAAGTGCCTTGCAAAAAGTTTTGTATACGTAATACTGCGTGTTAAGTGGTGTCAAGAAATATCTTCAATACATAAAAAATGAAAAAATTAGTCACGAGAAAAAGATGCTGTTAGTTGTTATGCATAAAAAAAATTTGTACTACTCATTTTGGTTATTTATTTTATAAAAAAAAATAATGCAAATTTATCGTTAAATAAATCGAGTTTCAATTAAACAAGAAATCTTTTTTAACTGAAATGTAATATAAAATAAATATCATAGATAACTGTGTTGAGGTATAATTTTGTTCGTAATTTTTTTTTTATTTACTTAAAAAGTTATCTCAAAAGATAAACATCCTGACTGCATTTCATCGATAAATTCGAGAAAACAACTTTTATCCTAATTCTTATCGACAAATTTTTCCTTACGTAAGTTATAATGCCATCAAACAATAGAATCTTTTTTTAGCCATTTTATAATATCTTTTGTATATTTTATTCTGGGTACCTGTGATAAGTGATGTATTGCAAATTATGACAAATTGCTCCCCATTGCACCATATTTTTAAATAATTATGCAAATCAAAATAAGTTTAATAATTCCTTACTATGGCTAAAAAATAACTTGAATTTCAATCATTCTTATGTGATTTTTATAAATTTCCTGAAAATGCTGTTATAGAATCGAAATCCCTCTGTTGATATGGATGTTTGAAGAAGAATATATATAAGAATATATATATATATATATATATATATATATATATATATATATATATATATATATATATATATATATATATATATATATATATATATATATATATATATATATATTCTAACTCAGGTGTAGATCTCGTCATATGATTGTAGTTAAATATCGTAGTTATGAGACGGACTAAAAACAAAAATTAAAAATCTCAAGTTTTTAACTTCGTTTGAAAGATTTAATTTGTTAGCCACTCGACGGCTATTTTTTCATATGAGGGAGTTAGACCTGGTCCTACAATTTACAGTGGATTGCGAACATCTGCTTCTACTATCCATGCGCAAGGTGAGATTCGAACTCACAAACTGTTGAACAGAAGGTCAAAGAGCTAACGCTTTGGCAGTCAGTTCGGCTTTGATTCATACAAGCCCGAAAATAGGTTTAATGTTAATTATTATTTTTTTTTAATGGCGGGCACACAAGACGAGAAATTGTTTCTCATTTATTGTTTTCCGGTGGGCACCTGTGAGTCAATTTAAGGAGGGGAGTAGAATTATTCACGTCCCGCCACCATAAACTCGTTTATAGGGTGGATCACAGTCGTTTATCATCTCAAGGAGAAAGGACAGAGAAAATCGAACATCCATGCTCAAATCATTGGATTCGGACCCGGAACCAATTGCTTAGGAGTTAAGAATGCTAATCAAATCAACCATCGGTCGAATGTAAATTGTTTTTAAATTCTCATTTTCAGATATTTCCCCTTCCTCCGCAAGAGAGTATATTAAGATCTTGTCATCCATTTCATATACCTACGATTCTCAAATACATCGAGGTATATGAAATGGATATCAAAATGGGAGGTATATAAATTGGATACACAAATGGACGCATCTTATACATTTCTTCATTAAATTATATTGTTATTTAAAGTAATTTTTTATCAATATTCTAGAAAAAATTTTCGAAACATCCTTTTTAATTAACTAAGCAGAAAATTTAATTATACCTTCTTCTAATAGGAAATATTAAATTAAATTATTTTTATAAGGTTGCATATTCTCAGAAGTTAAAGGTAGATAGATTCTCTATATTTGTAGAGATAATAATCTTTTTTTCTCAGCCATCTTTTAAAATTCCTACACACACAATTTCCTTTTTTTATAATTCATAACTTTAAAAATGTCCTAAATTTATAAATTACTTTTAATGGTAGAGATATTTAAATTAAAACTTTAAAGTCGAAGGCATTGCTTTTGACTAACGAATCAGAATAAATTTTTTTAATTCATATTTATAAGCTTAACAAATTAAATTTGAATAGTAAAATTTCAATCAAAATATTTTAATTAAAATGAGTTATTTAAAAATTACAACATTTTATACATTTTTACGTTGAAATTTAAGAAAAATATTTTCACACTTTATTTTTCACACTTTATTATGTTCAATTGTGTATCTCCTATTGTGCATATATGAATAAAGAATGTCTTAATTATTTGTATAGGGAAGAAGTTCATTTAATCTTAAAAACTTTAGTTTATCAATTAAAAAATTTGAAAATAATTACATTGCTAGCCATTATTACACATACAAGTTACAGGCAAAGAAGAAATTTGCTTGACAAGAAAGAAGATGCTCTGTTTAGGGAATGATCAGCTTTTCAATTCATATAATTTTCAGCAACATGTTCATATAAAAAACAATGGTGATAACGACATTTACAATGTGTTGAACTGAATATATTAGATATTCATGGTCAGTCACAAAGTTTTTACAATACCCAGAGTAAGAAGAAGAAATGCTTACTAGCACGTTTCTGAGTTCAGCAAAAGTTCAGTTACACTTCACCGAAATTGTGTTTTATTATATTTATGTTCGCATCGATCGGTCTTCCATGAACCTCAGCAGAATGTACAATCATTTTACTTATGAGGATCATACAGGTGTCATCGTGAATCTCAGTAATCCGCTATCACTAACCGCAAAAGAGGCAGACATATGGGATCACCAGCATAGTTCTTTGTTTCCATCCTAGAGTTTGGCTCAATCAGTTAAGTAGAATTAGAAAATGAAAGATAGGAGTCTTCGTAGTTTAGAGGCAGGGATCAAGTAGAAGGCCTCATAATGAGATCTCCACAGATCTCAATTAGAGGACAAAATGATCGTGTCTTATTTAAAATGCTCCAGCACGCCACTATTCCCATCCAGACCACTGTGGCCTCTTAAACAGACATGTTAAACAACGTACATAATGTTGTTGTTGTTTATGACTCTTGAACAAACCAAGCTAGCTAGCAGACGGCTATACGAAGTTAAGTCAGACGAATGCGTCTATCGTTTTGACCAGAACACCACTAAGGTGAAAGTACCTCTTTGCTCTAAGACTCCTCCGATAGATGGCACCACCAGAGCATCCACTACCTCAATTTTGACTTTGATCTAAAGGGGGAGGACATTTTCTCCAAAACCATTACGCTCATGGTAACTGCTCAACGACAGACCACAAGACTTTCGATTTCACAGATTTAATGAGCACGTATATCGTGTATGGGATGCACGTACATTGGAACTCAATGGGTCTTTTGGCGGCATTGGGAATTGAACCCAGCCCTTCCAGAAGATTAGACTACCTTGGACTCTATATCAGAGATAGGACTACGTTTAATGTTACGATCAACTATGAACCTGGAAGTAGATTCATAGTTGATTAAGTTCCTAGAATCGGTTGAGTTTTCATAAGAATCTCATTTTTGATTGTAGGAACATGATAGCCGCATGATGTTTAGCGGTATTGTGGAAAACGAAGGTTGCCATATAGTAATCGACATCATCATACTGTCCCATCACTTGCCATGATGCTATAGGTAACTACTTTGAACACGTTTCAGTTATTTCTTGTTCGCATTGACAACACCTTTAGATTTGAATAGTGATACGCCTTTTAAATAGTAATAATATTTAATGTAATGTGTTACCATTTAAATAGCCATTATGTATCTATTGTGTTAAAATAATTGATTATATCCTTCTTTTAATATTAACACTGATATATCATAATTCCCGGATAGTTAGGATAGGCGGAAGTGGGAGCACTTATAAAGTGGGGCACCTAGTGGATGTGAGTTCACGGCCATCAAAATGGATAAATCTTCGTAATTTAAAAGCATGGACCAAGCAGAAGAGCCCCGAACTTGGCCTGCTTTAATAGAGCTATCCTTTCACGGGGAAGACATTACAACCACGATATAGTTAACGTACCCTAGCCTCCATTAGCAAACAAGACAGATGTTTAATTTGGTCGGGATTTGAAACCATTACTTTTCGATAGTGAGAACAAATGCCCTTACCAACTAGCCTCGAAATTATCACAGCGGCCCTTTTCGGTGTTCCAGATTTATAACCATTTCGTTTACATAACTTTTTCATCTTTATAACCAACAAGATTACTGTTGAGTAATATTGAAACATTTTAGCAGACCAGGTTCATCCTATATTGCAGACTTTGTTTTCAGTAAAAGATGGAATTTTCGAAAAGGGTAACTCTAATTCCTACAGTGGAACTTGTGTAGTTTTGGTTTGATGAACACGAGAGGAAGTTAAAATCCATCACGACTTCCACAGTCATCTAATATCAATATAATTGAACCGTTGTGATTTATTTTATAGTGTTCAATACGGAATCAGCACCATTTATTAATATCTCTCTCAGAACTTTCATAATATCTACATAATGAATGGAGCAATTTTCCTCGAAACATTATTCAGCACATGTAAGAATAGATTCCTAGATGAATCCATGAGATATTGCATTTCAAATTCGGTCCTTAGTTATACTAATAGAGGATTCTTTAGAAATTTAATATAAGTTTATATTACTTAGCTAAGCACCAGTATAAAGAACCACTAATAAGTATGGTGTACAGCCCTTTTGTCATAAATTACAGTTTGAATTTGCAAAAAAAATAAATAAATAAAAAATATATAATAAAATAAACAAGTGTTAAATTGTATCATTTTTCTTGGAGATATTTTAAAAGCTCTAAAAGAGGTACTAGTATAAGAAACTGATTTCGAATTTAAATCTCTAAAGAGATCATAATAAATTATTTATGTTGAGGTCGGGAGACTAAAAATCTATCTCGGGTGAGCCCAAGGTTGATTTTTAATATAACAATCGTTTTCATCTAATCATGACTGGACTGGTTCGCTGTATGATTAGGTGCACCATCTGCTGAAGAATCATAGCATATTTTGTATTAAAAGATGGACCTGGTCACCGAACATTCCATTATAATTCTCACTAGTGATCATTCACTTCTAAGTTATGATTGGTTCATCAGAAAACCACGACATTGCTGCGAAATTCATGAAAGTTCCACATTTATGTTTAACATATGGAAAAAGACTATAATAATCGTAGTATCTTGTAGGTATCCTCTAAATGTGCACCCAACTTTTTGTAGGAAAAGTTGTGAAATTCGTCAGACCATATTATTTTGTTTCACTTATCAATCGATCAAGAAAGTTTTGTGAGTATCACAATATCGCAGGCGACACTTGGCATTGACATCTGCAACAAGTGGCTTGGAAACTGTTACTATGGCCATAAATCTTCTGTTTATGAAATTGCCTCTAAACTGTGATCATTGACATTAAAGAACCCAGATATTCATTTTTGCTGCAATTACTTGTATGAGAATCCGCTTCAATATCCGCCAATCTCTTGCACGAAGCTTTTCTTTCGATCCACCATCTTGCTTTATTTAGCGGGTCTTGCAACGCTATGCATGTACTATCATGAGTTTAGACACCGTACCTGTAAAAACGTTTCAAAGATGCTTTGTTTTGGTCACATTTGCTCTTGTTATCTGAGCTCTTACTAATTGACCTCTTCGAAAATCTGAGATGTTTACGCTTTTGAAAAATCTGAGACTTACAGAACTTATAAAGCTACCAACTACTGTTCCAATCTACTCACTTCTATTTATAAAGGATTGTAGCTGTTATTATATTTTACACTTACGAAACGCATTCAAAAATATTCCTTTTACTCCCACGTTTTTCCATTATCTTGATAACCACACACTCACATATCTTTACATTTCAAAATGTTCAAGAAAAGTTCATAAACAAAATCGTATAATCGTAGAAAATCACAATATCTTATACATTCCTTAAATAATTCCAAATATTTCAGAGAAAGTTTGACAAGGCATTTTCTAACATTTTAGACTTTTATGACACGTCGGCAGGACAATGCAGAATCTTCATGAGATGCTTCAAAGTTGTATAGTGTCCTGGCTGATAGTTGATATACTGCACAATATTAATCATTGTTTTAACCGTTATTAATTAAAATCATTTAAGAATAAAACAGGAAAAAATAGCAAAACCTAAAAATAAATATATATAAATCAAAACCTATTTGTGTATTAAATCAGCTGATTTCTTTTTATTCTCGAATCAATCACGGCCTATGTACATAGTGATGATTTTTTCAAATATAAACTACATTAACCTATAAGCCTTCTTATGTATGTATAATTAAAAATAATGGAAGTCAGATTTGAAATATTTTTTCAAATAAACATTCTACTTCCTCAGTGACACTACAGCCCATAGAGGGCCTAGGTCTTTCGTGCCTATATTTGTTTCTGTAAATGAGGGCTATGAGCTGCGAAACATATGTCCCTGTTAGGTGGCCAGCCTAAAGCAAAATCGCCAGGATTTAGTTCCCAAGCATGGTTGGTACTGAATTTTATTGACTTACTGAAGTTGAAAAGCTGAGTCAACCTCACCAAGTCCAAGAACTGAATCCCGATCTTGTACCTTGGGAATGTGAATTGCTACCACTACTCCACTGGGTTTCCAAATAAACATTTTGTTCCTGATATAAAATGTAGTTCTGTTATTATTCCACTCATGAATCAAGAAATTTAATAATTGCAATATCTTGTTTGTAAATGAATAAAATATTATCAAATTGGCAGAATTATATTACGTTGATCAACTTAGCTTCAGATTTACTATATAACATTCATTTTAAAATTTAAAAAATGTATTTATCTGTATGGTAACCTTATATTGATATTTTTAAGCATTATAATGTGATTTCTTTATAATTATTACATTCTTGCAACAGAGTTAGGTACAATTAGAAGTGATATAGGTAGTAAATATATCAACAAACTATTTATTTATTGTTCTTTATAATCTAATTTATGGACACTTTTTAAAATTGAAAACCTACAATTTTAATTTATTGACCAATACCTATGCTTAATGAAAAGTGTTTTTAGTATTCCGATTATATGTGAAAGTAAAAGTTCAACATATGTCTCTATGTTGGCTAGGAATAGGATTGAATATTAAGTTTCCTGTTTCTCACACACACACAAAAATATATATTACAATTCAAAATTTGTTTCAGTTGCTTAAGATACTTTTAAGCAGAAGCTTGATTAACGGTTGAGAATAAGCAGGTAGTTTTCGACTTTACTGGATACATTATGTATTGAAATTAATTAAGAAATAGAAAGAACTGATAAATTTATATTTTTCATAATTTCTGAGATTATTATTAACATATTGCTGTTTTTTTTTCTTTTCCTATATTCCCTTTACTTCCAAGAGCTTGCATAGTAGCATGCATAGTAAAGCTGCACAATCATCACCTATCAATCAGGTATGAACTGCAGAATGTAAGCTTGTAGACTAACAAGGTCTCATCAAAATTATAGTTAAATTATGCATGATTGTCATTTTAAATGGGTTGAAGAGAAGAAAATAGTTCTTTCTTGTATGTAAAAATGAATAGCATTCTTCTCTCAAGCTTCAAACTTGAATATGCGAGAAATACAAGTGCAAATCAAGCGTTAATCAAAATTCGTTCCACGAGTCATAAATCCTGCGACTGACATCAACTAGTAAAAGCGAGTTCTAATCATTATTAACTGTTAGACTATCATCAATTGTTGGAAAAAATCATCGGCTGTAAGCAAATAATCCAACATCTGACAAACAACAAACTTTACTTCACAGATAAATTTGTTTTTGTTCAAAGGATATCCGAAGATAACTGCAAAACTTCTTAGGTTGAATGAAGTGTAGAACAACAGGAGCTGATATTTATGATCAAGCTTTAAATATGATTAATACATAATTTTGATGTTAACAGATTAGCGAATATTATAAGCAGAGAAGCTTTTGTTCCAGGAGTTCAGAATGCTATGTTAAGTTTACTAAAAAGCAATTTATGGGTAATTTAATAAATGATTTAATTGTGTTTATTATCACAAAATCAGCAAAAATAGCTTGCCAGCAAGATTTAAATTACTTTGCCAAAAGTGCAATATTACAACTGCAATATTAATTTTTTTATATGTTACTTTAAATTTTCCACAAATTATCAGAGTACATGAGATTAAGAATATTCATATAATTGAAATGTAATTCACAAAAAAAACAATTTTATTTTGCAAGTATCTAATGATTAAAAACATGATGAAAGAATAAATTACTTACGACAAATATATATATATATATATATATATATATATATATATATATATATATATATATATATATATATATATATATATATATATATATATATATATATATATATATATATATATATATATATATATATATATATATATATATATATATATATATATATAGGTTTACCATTACTTGCAAATTTGTGTCTGTCTGGAAATAAAAAATTTAGATTAAAATGTATTTAGAAAATTATAAAATGATAAAAAAATTCTTTAAAATATCTTTATTTGAAAAACATAAAAACTTTTTTCAAATAGAAATTTTGCATAAATCTTTACCTCAAAAACTTTATTGTTTTTTACTGAAGAAAAATATCTATATTTCAGTACTGAACTAAAATATCTGTATTTCAATACTGAACCAAAATATCTGTATTTCAGTACTGAATCAAAATAATTGTGTTTTAGTGATTAATGAAGGGAAATACAGACTTCGTATCTATAAAAGCGGAAAGCACTGTCAAAAATATACAACAGTAAAACATTTCGTAGAAATTTAATTGATATTTTTTACATTTTTTGTTAAAAAATATAATATAATAATAAACTATAACTAAGAAAAATCACTTACTAGTTTTAGAAGCATAAGATGAATGTATGGATGAAGAGATAGATGGTTTTATACGAATTAACCCCATTTTCATCAATCATTCATCCAAACACCTCCTGAAACCGATAAATTCATTAAAACCTTGACAAAGGTTTTTCTCTTGATGACAAATTAGTTAAAAAATTTTATAATCTTCAAGGGGTGGCCACACAAACATTCTTTACTGTTTGTCAAGCATTCTCCTGCTGGCCCTCTCCAACGAAAAATCTAAAAAAATTGTCTTAATGGAACTGTATTGCATGACAAGATGGTAAAAGTATATGTATAACTATATTCAGCAATAAAAAATTAATAATACTATTCAATAAAGACTTTACAAATTAAATACCTATAATGTAGAAATTTGAAGACATTTATCGAATAACTGTTCCCTTTGAAAAAGGAAAGTAAGGAAATTAACATTTTAATTAAATGAAAATTGATGATCAGTATTAAATAGCTACAGATGATACTTATAATAAACGAAAAGAGTCAAAAAGATTCATAAGTTTCTGGAATCTGTCACAACACTATAATTTCCCATGTCTGTAGGTACCCAAACAGTGTAAATAATTGTCGCTCAAAATTTTAATTAAATGGAGTACCTTAGGCAATACAGAGTTTATTCACAATGTGCATCGCTTAGTGTGAATGTTTCTCATGTAATGTCTGACCATTGCGAAAAAAATTTCCCTTGATAAATAACTCATTTAGAAAGCAATACATGACCTGGGAAAATAATGAATCATCCGATTTAGTTGGTTGATACTATAGGAGCACTTACAAATGCTGAGTGACATAATTGTCGTGAAGATTTGGTTGCAGTATACAAAATAGAAAAGAGACAGAACCCAAAAGTATATAATAGAATTTAGGACACTTTTTTTCTAGTACCTCTCATTCGGTTAACCCTTTTCATTTCACATTTATTTATTACAGACTAAATGTATTTGATAACGCAAAAGTATCTTAACTGTAACAGAAATTAACTAAACCACTTTTTAACGACGTTACCATAAAGTAATATATTTAAATATGGCAACTCTTAATGATATTATGACAAAGCAAATAAATACTAATCTCTCATCCCTTATTTCTTGACCCATACCGCATAGTTCATTGACTACTAAACAGAGGAAGAGTGTTAAGCAATTAAAAAAGTACCACATTTAAACCTCACAGATGAACTTTTCAGACGTAGTGGTCTATATTCATGTATACAATGTGGAAATCCAAACATTCTAAGCACTCAGTCAGATAAATTTGTATGTAGAAAACTGAAAATCAATATCAGTCTGTACTTGCTCAACATTAGCTGGTATCAAACGCTTGACTTTCTACTCTCAAGAGTGCTGATCTGCGATTCAATATTGTGAGAAAGTTTCACGAACTTTTAATTTTTACTTTAGTGCACGCATGCGTTAAACAGTTGTGTACAACAAAACTATGTCGAACACAAAAGAAGCTTTTCTCGAAGATTTCTTCTAAGATAGCAGAGCAGGCCATCGAACGGAGCTGCGGCCTTCGATCCAATAGGGTTCGAATCTCACCTCTGGTTGGAGACTTGTAATGGGATGGTATACATTTTAAACTGTATGTTCCGCTCTTATTGGCGTTTGTGGACATAAAATGACCTATGACTAACAAACAAACCAAACCAAACTGCTAAGATAATTTGAAAATATTTCATCGTGATTGGATTTGATGTTGAATAATGAGATTTGGTGTTCAACTAAACAAGCTATAATAGTTATAAAAACAACAAGACAAAAACTACTTTCAATTTATTAGTTTTTTCATAAGCATAATTTAAGGAATCTGAAATGCCATAAAATTTAAGATTCTTATCACCATTCATTTTTCATTTCCAAAAGTGTCTCGCATTATATGTATATTTATGCTAATTTTTATTAAATTATTTGGATATTATTCAGGAAAAACGTTTACTTTACTGGGATTTTAACCATTTTTAGGACGTTTAGAATTAATATAACATTGCGGAAGAATCAGTTATTAAAATCTATACTTTTTATGAATTATTCTTGAAAATTATTTTTAATGATATTATAACTGGTGATAACGTTTGATTATAAAACTATATAAATTTTATTATTAAATTTTTGATTACAAAACTATATAAATTATATAGGTGTAAACATTGGTTATAATATAACTGGTCACAAGAGCAGTAGTTCTTCTGTATTAACAAATTCCTTTATAATTACTTATGTATACTTATTAACTAATATAATGCATTTTAATGAATTTTTTTTATCTAAATATATATAAATAAATCAGATTTTTTTAAATTAATCTAAAAGATATCAAGTTTTTTTTATTAATTTCTATATTTTATTTAATTTCTCAATAAAGTAATAAGCATATTTTAGGTAGTTAATATATCTAGTTATTCTAATTTGTATTTGAAGTATGCTATTCGAAATCAAGCAAGCATAAACTTACCAAACTTTGGATTTATTTTTCCTCAAATGAACGCAGTCATTAAGTGAATAGAATTATCGTAAGGTAATAAAAACTATATACTGTTTGTTAGAGTATATAGTTTATATTGTTTATTAGAAGTATACTATCTCTCTCTCTCTCTGTTTTACTTCTATACATACATTTTATACTAACTTAAAATAATGCAAATACACACAAAAATTATATAGGATAAAAATTAAATTAATGTAATTCGATTTTTCTTGAGTGTATTATATATGGAAGCTTATATACTCCTAACTCTCAAGTTATTGAATTATGTTGAAACATTTTACTGTCATTAAATTAAAATAATATAGTAATTTTATTTTAACGTGTAGCAATATGCATTTACTTTTTTATCATATAATATAAAATGTTTAAGATAAAGTATACATGAGGAACATCAGGTACGGTATCTGGTTAACCACTAGTAAAAATGTAGTTTTTCCTCAACGATCAAATGCCCATTTCGATTCTACGTGATTCAAAGTGAATTTAAGGTAAAAATTTTTTTTTTTTTTACTCTTTGATCATTATAAGTCACTGAGTCACTGAGAACGATTAATAACATAAGGAAAATTCACTTTAAGGAAATTTCATTCTATATTCCTTCATTATACAGCATGTCCAGTTTCGTGAGATAAAAATGCTTTGTTTAAATAGAAATCTCGATATAAATGAATACTGAATATGGAAAAGACAATTTAGCGTAGCGAATTTGCATACTGTTTATTTGCACGCTAAAAATTTCTACACTGTCTGCTTTACTTCTATACATATTTTATACTAACTTAAAATAATACAATTGCACATAAATAATATAAAATAAACATTAAATTAATGTAACTTGATTTATCTTGAGTGTATTATATAACTTTTTACAAATTAAATCAGTTATTTTTCTGAACTATCATTTCTAAGTATGATATTACTTATTAAAATTGTTACATCAGGAAAGATTACAAATAAATGAGCGAAATTCATTGGACACGTATATTAAATGAACAAACAATCATTACATTTTCAGAAAATGTAGCGATCATACGTTCTCAGCACTTAAAACAGGTACTCCTATGAATAATAACAACAGTTAAGCACCTAGTCATGTGGAGAACAAAACTTGGATGTATAGGTATAGCATGTCACTCTATGCTAAATTTGTTCAATTGTAGAGACTGGTAAACACTAACATGCTATTTGAAGGATAATTATTGTGAAAAGACAATTTAAGTAGGTGAAAAATTATGTTTTAAGCAGTGCAATAATAAAATGTAATTCACAAGGAAGGCCAAAAACATAGTACAACATTCAATAAGGCATTGTCTTGCTGAACTGTAGCGTTAGACAATGGAAATAAAGCAAAACCAAGGATCTTAACACTCAAGAGATATAATGGCTGCTGTTTAAAGTGCATAAAATGCGAACAAAAGGCGATCGTTATGTGCATCTAACAGCATTTCACATTATTATTCCAGCCAAAAAGCTCGCATAATATTGTCGAATACAAAAAGCATATCTGGAGAAAATTTATTGATATGCAGGGTGATTTTAAATTGTTTTTACAAATTAAAAGGGTTGATAGTACCCATACACACAAGCAATAAATACATAGGAACATAGGGTTGCATTCCACTCTGAGAGGCAGAAAAGAGGAATTCCTATCTGACAGTGTTTGCTCAACACTTACAACAGTGTTGGGTAAGTGAATGAATAATACCGAAAGTTTCACAATTATATTTATTGTTTAGTGAGAACCTCACAGCAAATGCTCAAAATGCCACCCATAAGTGTCGCGCACAGTTGACACCGGCAAAGCAACGACTGGCTCACCGTTTCAAAGATTCCTGGGGCCGTATTAATTTTGTCCCCGGCAGCAACGATTCGAACCACTAGATCTTCAGTTGAGACCACAGGTGTCTTGTACACTAAAGATTTCATTCCAGAAGAAAAAATCCAGTGGGTTGAGGTCCGGTGAGCGAGGAGGCCAAGCCACAGGTCAGCGATGTCCAATCCTTCGTGGGGAATATATGGCATTCAAAAATTTACAGACCGTGATGGAAAAATGTGTTGAGTCTCCTCGTACATAAGCCACATGTCTCTCAGGATGGGGAGCGGAACAGCTTGCAATAAACCGAGAAGCACTTGTTCCAAGAAAATGTGGTATGTTGCGCCGGTCAAACGGTCTGGCACGATGTAAGGGCCTACCAGGTAATCACCAAAGATACCTGCCCAGATGTTCACGGAATATTTCTCCTGGTGTCTACGAGGGGTCGTATAGTGGGCATTGTTGTCAGACCAAACGTGTTGATTGCGTTTATAAAGGACAGCGCTTACTCTGATTGGCTTTCTCCGGTAACTAATAATAGCAAAATACTGTTTCTTCTTGGCGGAAATTTGCATACGGTAAATTCGTGATAGATTCTTGGTGTGTTTCTACTTTCCTCCTTTCTGCCTCTCAGAGTGGAATGCGACGTATAGATGGGTACTATCACCCCTTGTAACATTTTTCTAATAACTTTCTTATTAATAATCATGTTTATCAAATCATCTTAATAATAACAAATTCAAATTCTAAATAAGCTTACCTTGAGCAGGTTTTTAATTTCTTTATTAAACATAGGACATACTTAAACAGGACAAGACATGGAACAAAAAACATGTACATCGCTCGGCGCAGAATCTTATTCTGTTTGTAAACAAAGATATTCATAGAGTGCGTCATCTATAGACATATAGTTGCAACACCCCTTTTAATTTGTAAGAACAATTTATAATCACCCTGTATTTATAACATGAATGTAATCATCAAGATCAGAATATGCTGTGACTAGAATTGATATTTGTCAGATATGTGACGTGACGTCAATCCAATTAGCGAGTACATCTCTACACACTCCATTAATGATGCTCTTTTCTATGAAACAATGTCAAGTGACGTAACATTGTTGTTGACAATTAACTCTGGTGAAAATATCGTGGATGATATCTTGAAGACAATTATGTTTTGCAAAGGAGCCAAATTATGGATTCAGGGTTCGCGACATGTTGCTATGGTCTTTAATACCATCTAACTAATATATCTGCTTCTTCTGTTATTTATGATTGGAACCACAAATGTCCTGCAAGGTTTCCTGGATGACTATCATGAACGCATATATTCCATAATCTGCTGTCAAAGGATCTCGACCAAAGCAAAATACCTTAGTAAGAAAATCACCTTCTTTCGATTTTGACAAAATAATTCAATCACGTTCAAACTCAGAAACACATGCTAGACATTTCTCTCTATTGCTTAATTAAAAATCAGTAACTTTCTTAATCGGAAACTATATTAATTGTAATTTTTAAATGGGAATCTTTGTATAAATTCTCTTTGATAAATTCTAAGCATTTTATTTTCACCTGTACTTACTGTTTGTAAATAAATTTAAAAATTAATTTACATTTTATGAAATTTTCCTCTGTCATGTAAATTTCACAAAGATGGTATAAATCCAATTTGGCAAGCAATTCCAATGATTAATATCGCAATGTGAAATATTGAATATATGTGAAGATGAAGTTGTAAAAAAATAAGCGTAATTTTGATATGAAGGTAAAGTATTATGAAGGTAAAGTATTTTGAATGTTAATTATGCAATAAAAATATTATTTCGAAATTTCAAAAAAATCAGAATTTATTATTAATAGAACTGGGAACAATTAAATTAATTGTTAGCAGACTGTATGTTGAAATGTACTTACGGACGATACTTTCTTGATTATGTTTACAAATTTTCACAGACTATTCTCAAATTTCTGGAAAAGTTATAAAAACTTTGATGCTCTTCGTTATAACATAACGAAAATAATTGCTTGATGTTGTAGAAAGATAAAATAATGAACAAAATATTTATCTTTAAGTATCATAATTTAGAAAAGATTAAAAATACTATTGTAAAAAATTAGTAATATATATTTTAAATAATATTGGTTTCGAAGTTAAAAGTTAAAAAAAAGAACTAAAAATAATTTGAAAATAAGAATTATGACAGTAACATTAATATTAAATTACCTTAAACTATTTATTATTCTTCACTTTGAAATGTTTATGAAACTTAAATTATTTTTAACTATGATGATTTATCATGAGTAATATTAATCTTGATTAATAATAAGTACAAACCAAAAATAATATTTGTGTGTGTAACATTATCACATGGGCTGCAACGAAAGCAAAGTAAAGAAATTAATTAGATACTGAATATAAAATATGTTTACAAATACCGACTACAGAACAAACATATTTTGCAAAACAAGCTACATTAAAAGTGAAATTTTATTTTATTTCACTTACATTTATTTTCGTGAAATTTTATTTAAGTGAAATTTTAGTCTATTTAAATTTACTTTGTACTAATTATATTTTGTATACTTTTTAACTTAAATGTAATAAAAAAGCATTAGAAGTTTTCCTCTGCGTGCATTCACTAATTTTAAAATTTTTTGTGGTTTATGATAAGGGTTCGTGAAACAAATGTATACTCATTAAGTTTGCTAAAAGTGACTAAGTTTAAAGTCCATTGCTCTAGAGAAACACTAAAACGATATAAAAAAAATTTCCAAGGTTATGAAAGTAATACTCTCGAAAGCTTTTGAAGCGAAGAATTGCATGTAGAGGAACCATGTCACTTTTCTGTTTAGTCAGCTGTCATTCTTTCTTCATAAGTAAATAAAACTATTTGCCATTAAGTCTCGCTTTTAGAGCTTCGTAGTTCATATAGCTGCCACCATGCATTACGATAAGATTGTATTATGCGAATTTTTTTTTAGTTATAATTGATCTGGTCGACGAAATAACTATCGTTTCAATTTTTGTTATGAAAAATGTTTTGTTTAATTTGATTCTTAAAATTTAGAAGTTTTTATTTTCTTCTTCTCTAAGCATTTCTTTGATCATTCTAAGCTGATATCCTCGAAGATAAAAGGAAAATATTTAAGCAAAATGAATTTGCTCTCTACAATTACTGTTGACATTTGCAGAACATTTCCATTTCATTACGACATGAAAAAACATGAAAAAAAAACATTCTATATTCTTTGCACACTTGAGTAACGATGCCGCGTTCTCCATTATAATAAAAATGTTCTTACATAAGAGAAATTAATGGTATGCATGGTTGCCCAAAAGAATCATTAGGAATTATTCTCAACGAAAAAAATATTTAACTGAATACATGTTTTTTTTAACGAGCTCTTTTTCAAAATTCAATTATTAAATATTTATGCTTGATTTCGGATTGAAATAATTAAACTGATAAAAACAAAAAAATGTTTTTAAAGATATATATATATATATATATATATATATATATATATATATATATATATATATATATATGTATATATATATATATATATATATATATATATATATATATATATATATATATATATATATATATATATATATATATATATATATATATATATATATATATATATATATATATATATATATATATATATATATATATATATATATATATATATATATATATATATATATATATATATATATATATATATATATATATATATATGTATATATATATATATATATATATATAGGTTTTTAAATTTAATTAACCTTTTCGCATTTTCTTAAAGGATTACTCGCTATTAATAAGTGTTTATTTTTTCTCGGTAGTTTGTTCCTTTTCTTTGGTGTTATAAATAATTATATATAATAATTACTTATCCATCAAATAATTACTTATGAATCCATTTCCAGAATCGGAACTTAAGATTTGAACAAAGAAGTCAGTAACCTTTATTATTAAGCTAGGATATATTTTACTGCTCATTTTTCGAAATGAAATTTAATTTTCAAAGTACTGTGTGCTTAGCAAAGCTTTCCCTAGATATAATTATTAAATATTTATGCTTGATTTCTTAGTTGAAATAATTAAATTGATAAAAACAAGACCATAATTTAGAGAAGAGATATTGTACTCTAGTAATTAAATTAAAATATAAGCTCTAACTAAGAATTGCTGTATGCATTAAAAGGGCGATAAAAATATTGTTTTCTCTTAGCATTCATATTTTATATAAAATAGTTTAATTATTGCTTAATTTTTGCTTCAAGCAAAAATTTGCTTAGAATATATTTATATCATATAGGAATATTTTGTTTCTTAAACATAAATTAAACTTTTCATATTTTCTTAGTAGATTACTCAGTACTATAAATATTTATTTTTTCTTTAGTATTTTGCTCGTTTCTCTGTGTTATCAATAATAATTATATATCACTTAGCGTTCTGTGTTATCAATATCGGAAGTTAAGATTAGAACAAGAAGTCAGTAACCCCTCAACTGTTATTAAACTGTAGAATATTTTGCTAAATATTTCCCAAACAAATGTTTGAGAATTTTAATTTATAATTTTTCTTAATATTTTCAATATTTGTAATTATTTTGTTCATTATAAAAATATTTGGCAATATTTTCTTAATGAAGGTTTTGAACATAACTTTCTTTACTTCAATTCAAATATTTTACCTATTTCAACATATAATGAATGGCAATTATATAATAAAGGAATCTATTTTAAAATTTCACATTAATTTTTATTTAGAGCTTATAACATTTTCCACTAGTTTGTTTAGCAGTGCTATTAGTGAGCTATTAGTAGTGCTATTAGTGATAAAATCTTACATTACAAATATTCCATAGGTTTTCCCGAATTTAATTTTTCCATTTCAACCAAGTCAGTTTTGAAGGAATTAGGACAACAATATGTTGCATATAAGAATCATAAATAAAAGAAATATCGGTTTCCAAAATAGAAATATGCAGTTATTTTTAATATTTAAATTTACTTAAGTAACTAATTTTTAAAAAATAAAGAATTAAATGGTTTTAAAATTATTTTAGTATTAACTTTAGATTCATTTTGAGAGTTAAATTTCCTGCCTGTAACTTTATTTCTGTGATTGCAACAAATAATACTTTTCTCATTAAAATTGCTGGTATTCATTCGTTATTAAAAGGTGGTTTTTTTTAATTTGTTCTTGATTAACTTTCCTTCAACTACTAAATTTCAAAAGATAAATTATTTAAATAATTTCAATAATTTTTCAAAGAGATAAATTATTCCATTTTTTAAAATGAATAAACTATATTGCATATTACAGCAAGTTGGAATTTTAAATTTAAAGGTAATTTATATCATTGAATTTCTTGTTGCAAAACTAAAAGTGGGTAAGGAAAATATATAATTTTGAATCTAAATCTACTCTATAAAAGAGAGAATTAGATTATTAAATCTGAAACATTCTCATTTCTTTAACTGTATATAGATTATATAATAAAACGTTCCCTATCTTTTTAACTATACTTTATTTTACGAATTTTAAGGAATATTTTTTAGATTCGTGCTGGAATTACTAATAGTTTTACTTTTTTATTTTTATTCGTTTAGTTTTGTAACTTAACAATTTGTTCTAATAATACCAAGATAATTAGTCGTTATCAAAATACCAATAGGACATTATTTTATCGCTTTAAATTTTATACATTTATAAAGAGATACTTTTACATGTATTCAAGCAAGAAAAAAAACAAACAAAAGAAATCATATAATATGATTTCTTTATATTTTATTTTACGTACATTTTATTTCTTTATATAATATGAAGATACACTTGCAGAGAAAAATAAATTTTATTTTATTTATTTATTTTTTGAAAAATTTTACACCATTTTGCTCTGTGATTAATAATTTCTAAATTACATTTGGTAAAATATGTTGTTTGACATATTTTGCCACGGTATTTTAGAATATTTAAATTATTAGAACTTATATTTAAGAATAAGTAAAACGTTCATATATTTTCCATTTGCTTCGGAATATGTTTCCATGTGTCTATCAACAGCATTTTAGAGATAATGTGTTAAATTTACATTATCTTTCTTGGATAATAATTTATTAACATATTTGCTTAAATTTGACATTAATTATATCAGAAAGAATGTTAAACAGTTGGTAGTTACACTGAAGTGCAATTCATACTCCGTTCACTGCACAGCGAGCATATAAATTGCCAATAGTTAAAATTTTAGAAAAAAATGTTATTTTAAAAACAAATACGATTGGGTACTTACGTATTATCGCAACCATGCCAACCTCAGGATAATTTGCCAAATTGGCAACTCCAATGTCACACGCATCTAAGGTGTTGAATTGGTAACCATGTACTTCATTTCAAATTTTCCAGCTTGCCGCCTTTCTCAGCCTAACCGTTCGTTGAACATGGCAAGCTTGAATACTAAATTGCGAATCTAGGTTTTACCGAATTCTGAAAAAGAGATGCCGTTAAACTTTTACAGAAATATAACATTTTACCTGACGTTAGGAAATGTACCAAAACTCACCCGATGAAGCTTTATTTTGGGAAACAGATTTTTTTGAAGTGCAACCTGTGTAATCAACACGATATTATAAGAAGTGTTAATTGATTTGAGGGAAGCCATATCCCATTATTAACAGCAGTAAGATTCATGTATTGCTGGTGCAAAGAATTAATAACAGTCAAATTTTGTGACGAAGAACTTAATTTAGCTGACAAAACAGTCATAGACTGGAATATTAATGTGAGACAGATTGTGTTCTCCACATCGAAAGCAAAGAAAGAACGAAAGTAGGTGAACCTGGCCGCATTGTGGAAATAGATGAAAGCTTGTTTACGAAAAGGAATATTAATTCGGATTGAATATTGCCAGAGCAATGGATTTTTGGTGGCGTCTGTCGAGAGACCAAACAAGCATTTTTAACAACTGTTCCTAATAGAGCTGCAGCCTCGCTTTTCCAGAAAATTGTTGAAAACCTTGAGGAAGGGAGTACACTTTATTCTGACAGTTGGAGACTAATCAATTGGCAATCGCTGGATTTAATCATTTAAGAGTAAATCACAAATATAATTTTTTTGACCCCGAAACAGGTGTGCATACCCTATCGAAAGAATCTGGGGTTTTACGAAATGAAAGAACAAGAGACAGCGGAGTACAGTAAGACACCATCTTGAGTCTTACTTGGCAGAATTCATATTGTGACAAAACTAAGAAAAGGATAAAAAAAATTTTTTTTTTTTGATTCTATTCTAAAAACCATTTCTCAGTATTTTCCACCAAAACGTAATTGATATATCGTCAAATAAAGGTAAGAATTAAACAGATAAAAATTACTTATTATTTTTCTTCATATATTATTTATTATTTTCTTTCATACTGTTTCTCCATCACATTGTACTTTTCAACAATGCGCTCCATGTCCCGTCAGCGTATTCCGTTTTTAGAATTGGCCCGGTCTTATATAATGCCGCCAATATGGTTGCGATAATACGTAAGTACCTAAAATTGTTATTTAAAATATTCAGTTAAATAACTCAAAAATGAGATCAGTTTACAGACTAATTTTAAAGTTAATATCATTAATTACATTTATTTCCAAGTTTGACATCAATTTCAAAATTAATGTTGTTGTTGTTGTCGTGTGCCAGCTAGGCTGGCAATATGGAGTGCGCTGCTCCACTTTTCTAACTGAACCATATTTTGGTGTGGAGTCCGACTTCTTCAGTACACACATGCCATAGGGACCCATTTATAGAGGGTAGGCAACCATTTACAACACATTCATACACAGAAAGGACAAAGACAGGATAGATAGAGAGAGATAATACATCCATGCCTGAACTGGGATTTGAACCCAGGACCTCCCTATCCGTAGTCAGGAACTCTGACCACTAGACAGGGCGGGTGGCATTCAAAATTAATAGTGAGCTTAAATAAGGATTCAATATTATTGGTTTACAGTCATTATTTGCTTCCACTTAAATGCATTATAAGTATAATAATGAGAAACAAGCTTGACCTGTGGCAGATTCATGCTCTTTGGAATAAAGTCTCAGATTTGATTTCTGTTGCTAAGAAATAATAAAAGATTGGTATTTTATTTTTGCTTTCTACATCCACCTCTTACGGTGTAGAAGCAATTTTACAGGTTTCCTCCTTTGCGATACATGAATGAAAAAACCTTACTGGAAAGCAGTAATACGCTGTGGACATTAAAAATCTTTGCGTTTATATTTTTATTCTACTCATTATGTAGTACAGGGGTGGCCAATATTTAGCTCGTGAGCCAAATGCGGTTCTTTGAAGCATTATTTGTGGCTCTCGATAAATGTGCCCGAGTTCCCTTTTCATTTTTGTGTTATCATATTTAAAAAAAATATTGTCGTTCAGTATGTGTTTTAAAATGTCTTTTAAATTACTGACAACAAATATGAAAGGCCAAGTGAAACATTGTAACAATTTTCATTTTCGTCCAAGAATGATACGACTCATCGAAGATCGCGCGAATGAATAAAAACAGAGGCGTAATCGTTCCACTCCAGATCTATTTTGAATGTATACACTTTGATTGCAATGGAGTAGACATCGTGCTCTGGAGAAAACAATGTCTTGCTACGGATATAATTTGTAATCTGGAATTTGTGGTAAATTAATTTATAGTATGTAATACGTGTTGTTATTGTTTTAATTACAAAAAACTTCAATTTTTCTATTTATTTACAGTTTTCTTAAAAGTATGACAAAAGTATACGAAAAAAAAATGAATACTAGCTTAGTCCTTGACGAATCACAGACCTTTTGCAATTGGCAGTTTTGTTACACGTGACTTCATTGTTCCAGCTTATCCTGTTTAAGACCTTGCGCCAGAAAACCCAACCAAGTGACTTCATTGTTAATGAAAAATAATTAGATTTAGTAGTACATCAAGAGTCATCCAGCTGCGTTGATATTAAAAATGCATTAGATTAAATAAGGAAAGCTTTTGATGTTCCTTTTATCACTGGGAATATCTCCTTACAAAATAGTTAAAATATCCTGATATTATGAAAACAATGTTACTCATGGTAAACTACGTTCGCACCAATGCAAAAAATCATCGACAGTTTAAAAATTTCCTTAAAGAATTATGAGGTGGAAAATTTTCAAATTACATTAATCTCTTTTGTGTTGTTAGATAGTTACCTAACTACAGCGTATTAAATCGATTTGTAGATTTGTTTGATCGATAACAGCGTTTCTAAAAGAAAAGGAAATAACTTATTCAGAATTAGACAATGACGAGTGGTTACAAGAATTAATGTTTTGACTGATCTCATGGAGCATTTGTGAACGCTGAAGAATTTAAAATTGTTGGGGAAAGATAATATAATATATATCACCTCTGACAGTGTATATTTAGTTTTCAAATTAAAATACAATTTTTTAAAAAGGACATGAAAAATAAATTTTGTAATTTTCCTAGAATTAAAAAAATGTGTGTTCTAGAATTAAATAAAAACTCAACGAGTATATAAAAAGCGAGAAGGATTGTTGACCAAAAGAGATTTCAAGATTTGAAATATTTTAAATCATCTCTTGATTTTTTCTGTATCCATTTGAAATTATCATAATAAGTTTTTTATTTCTAAAATAACTATGACCCAAAAAGCATCTGGAGAATTAGAATTAAAAAAGATTCAAGAAAATTAAGCCGTACAATCAAAATATAAGTCGACGACGATTGCTGAATTTTAGAAATTTGTACCAGAATCGAAGTATCCTGAATTAAAATAAAGGCTGCTTGTCGAATTATTTCAGTATTTGGAGCAACGTACTTATGCGAATCAGTTTATTACATTTTAAAATTAGTGAAATCCAAACATTGATCAGTATTAATTAACCAGCACCTCAAACAATTACTAAGAAGTACTGCCACCAATTAACCACCAAATTTTAATGAATTATCAAGAGAAGTAAAATAATTGTTTAACTTTTAATATTTAAATTCAATACACATGTATTGTATTTTTATTTATATGTTTTCAATAGCTAATAATGCAAGTTTATATGTTTCAATAATTAAATATAATTTCTGTAAAAAAATTATTACCTTTATTTGCATATTTTTTGAATACATATTTATGCCGCTCGAGAAAATACCTATTCTAGAAAAATTTCAAATTTTGAAAAATGGCTCTGACTATCAAGGGGCTTGGCCACCCCTGATGTAGTATCAAAATAATTTTAAAGTACATGGTTTAAAAAACAACAAATTTTTTTTGCAGCATGTTTCATCATTTAAAATCACAACATAACTAGCAATTTGAATCAATCTGTTACGAATGAAAATAAGAAATCCCTAACATATGTATGAATATTTATTTGTCATTCTTTTTACCTGCATAAATTGAATAACAGATTTTTCTATTCATTCATGAATTCCACAAACGAAATAATATATAAAAATACAGTAAGACCCCGCTTAACGCGGGGGATACGTTCCATCAAAGTAGAGCGTAATGCGAAACAGCGCTAAACGAGGCTATCTTTACATGTAAATATTGGGGTTAGGGGAAGATGGCTAGGAAATTGGTTAGGTATTAAATTTAAAAAGTATGTTTTTTAATAAAAATAAAACCAAACATTTATTTCTTAAAGCCCAAATTAATACCACATTATTATTTCTTGCAAAAATAAAAACAAAATATAAATAACAAAACGAATATTCTTAAAAAAAAATAAATAAAATAAAATAAAATTCTAAGTCAGTCATATTTAGTTAGCCTTCCGCGTTTTCAGTGTTCTGCCTTTTTGTGACAAAAGCATCTAATATTGTTTGCCTTTTTCTTTTGCGCCGTTCTCTTAAAAGTTCTTCATAAACGGATACAGCATCGCTTATCCTTTCCACGCCTTACTTTTGACCACGCCTTACTTTTGAGCTCCTGTCAAAATTCGGATCATTTTCAATGAATTGATCCATTATTTCAGTTATGGTAGACAAACTTCTTTTTACAAACGCCATCGAAAGTTCTTTTTTCTCTTCTTCTGAATCACTGCTGTCAACATTTTTGTTTTCTTCTTGTTCAGTTAATTCCTTGAGCTCATCATTAGAAAGACTAGCCGCTGCTTCTTGAATTATTTCTTCGACATCTTCCACATTTACCCCTTCAAAACCGGTTTGCTTCGTTAATTTCACTATCTCTTCCACTATTTCATCCACATCGAGAGAGTGTCCAACATCATCGCTCTTACTTAAATCCGGCCAAATATTCTTCCATACTCCTTTCAAAGATCTTTCTGTTACCTCATTCCAAAAAAGACCTATGTTTTCTACAGCATCCACGATGTTGTAGTTTTTCCAAAATTCTCTTATGGACTGGTTCTCTTCTCCGTCTGTTTTTTCAAACATTTGCATAAAGGTTCGCCACAAGTAATAAGCCTTAAAATTTGATATAACGCCTTGGTCCACTGGTTGAATGAAGGCAGTTGTGTTAGGCGGCAAGAAAACCACTTCGACTGGAATGCATGTTGTTAAATCTGATAAATTTGTTGGGTGGCTTGGAGCATTATCAATTAACAGAAGTGCTTTTTGTTCAAGTTTTTTAATTTCGCAATAACGTTTGACAGACGGGCAGAAATGTTCAGTGAACCAATCCTGGAAAATTTTCGCAGTTAACCATGATTTTTTATTAGACTCCCAAATTACAGGTAAAGTTGATTTAGATATGCCTTTCATCGCTCTTGGGTTTTTGAAATGGTAAATTAGTAATGGTTTTAATTTAAAATCTCCGCTTGCGTTAACACCTAGTAGAAGGGTTAAGCGATCTTTTGCAGCTTTAAATCCTGGTGCCCGTTTCTCTTCACGGGATAGAAATGTTCGTTTCGGCATTCTTTTCCAAAACAAGCCTGTTTCATCAACATTAAAAGCCAATTCTGGAGGATAGTTTCCTTCTGCAATTATTTTTTTAATATCGCAGGAAATTCAGCCGCTGCTTTTGTATCACCACTTGCTGCTTCTCCTGTAATCTTTATGTTGTGAAGGTTATTTCGATGTTTAAATCTTTTAAACCATCCTCGACTAGCAACGAAAGTTTCACTTGTGTCAATTGTCTCAGCCTGAATGTAATTAAAAATTCTTCTAGCTTTTTCCATTATGATAGATTGGCTTAATGGCATATTGCGGTCAATTTCGTCGTCAATCCATATAGACAGTCGTTTTTCCATTTCCTCTATGATATTATTTCTAGAACGGGTAATTCTAGTTGCAGAGCTTGACGTAGCTGTAGTTGCCGATGACAGTATTTTTTCTTTATTCTTCATGATGGTCCTCATTGTTGAAATGGCAAATTCAATGAAGCACTAATTAGAGTTTGACGTTCACCAGAATCTAATCTTCTAATCACTTCCATTTTAGTTTTGAGTGAAATGCTTTTTCTGGTTGCTTTCTTTTCTTTTTCATTTTCACCCATAATAAAAACTAAAGAACAAAATATTTGACACTGTAATATAGTATTAAATATGTAAATTAATACCTACTTACAATAATGTCAACAAATGTTTCCAATAATAAAAATATGTCTGTACAATACCGCATCAAACAAGAAATACAAGTACGCTCTTTCGGATATGTATTTGAAACCTATCGCTGCATAATATTTCGGGGAATCCCCGTATGCTGCGAGCGATTTCGGGAAATCCCCGGGTTGAAATAAAAGAGCGCTAAACCGAAACAGCGCTAAACGAAACAGCGTTAAGCGGGGTCTTACTGTACTCAAAAAAATCTTCATTTATTTGAAATGATATAATGAATTCAAAACTGGTGAACATATTATGATAAAAGAAAATTTAATAATAATTATTAAACGATAATATTGAAAACTGAAATGCAAAGTCAAATGCATTTAATTGGTTTTATATCATATTGTGTGAATTCTATTTTTTAATGTATATTCCTATAACTTTATATTTATATCTTAAGTAACCAATTTTAAATTTTCATCATTTGACAATGATTGTATAAATATATATTCACTTATATACAAAAGTGAAGCCTTGGTAACTTGATTGATTAGGGCGTTCGTTCTTGTTATTGGAAGGTAGTAAATTCGAATCCCAATAAAACGAAAGATTCGACGCTCGATAATGTTCTTCATATGAAATAATACATCGTGGAGTGGGATGACAAATCTGGGATTCTTCTGCTTGGTTTATGTTTCTAATTTACCAAGTATAATGCATTTATTTCCGCAGTTTTAGATGGCATATCCACTGGTAGATCCTCTAGATAAATTGCCATCTCTTCTTCCCCTTGTCGCGCTGAAGGGTAAATTTTCATTCACCTTTTCATCATACTAGTAATCGGGTATTAGAATAAAAATAATATACAAATGCTTACTTAGTTAATATACAAAACTTTTTACAAAATTAAAATATTTTGCAGGAATCCAAACTTTTTAAGTGTTATACACATTTTAAAAATATTATATATATTTAAAACAATTCTCAAATGAGCGTATTCTAACATATTAGTATTTTATCAAAAATTTTACTACACTAAAAACACTGTGAGTAAGTTTCTGTACCAGTTCTATAATTTCCCTTTGGAAAGATTGAATCATATTTTCTCGAATGCTTTTAACTTGGTGTATTTTCCACAAGGTCAATGACCCAAGATTTTTAAATTATCAGTGAAGTTCCAGTAACCATTGATCGCTTTCTCAATTGATGAGTCGAAAGTAGTTTAACCACGAGTTTTTCTCTGGATGATTTTCAAAATAATCTATTTGGAACACTGATAGAGCACTTTTCAGAATCAGTTGAAAATGGTGTTATCTCAATATTACTCAGGGTTAACTACTTTTCCTAATTAAAAAAAAGACTTAACAGTTAAGGAAAGAGTTGATTTATTAAATTATCATTAATATATGAGGCAATATCTGCCAATATCATCCTGATAAATCGTAGTTTTCTTTTACAGTGTCTGTATACTTGTAAGAATAATCATAAAATCATTGAGTGATAGTTTTGAAAAAAGCTGGAGAGGAACTCAATGATAATGGTAACTATGCCTAAAAACCATATCATACTTTTGAAAATTTCATAATGATAACTCAATACAGAAGAAAATGTCGCATATTTATCTAATAAGTTTTTTTTCATTGCAAATTCAATAAAAAGTAATCTTGTTCTTTCAAAAGGAAATTTAATGTTATTTTTGATTATGAAAGGAGGAAAAAAGTTATTTATGCATGCATAAAATATTTTAATTTGATTTTCCTGTTAGCATTAAAATAACATGAGATTTTGAAAATGGAGTAAAAAACCATTTCTTCAAATATCTTTTAAAATAAAAACTTCTTCTTAATGGGCTTGCACGGTACTGGGCACTTCTGCTCGATAGCATTTTGTGCCATAAAATAAAAACTTAATTATTATTTTAATTTTTGTTATGGTTGAAAAAAAATTATTTTCATGTAAGTGCATTTTTATATCTTAATCCACGAAATATCATCAAATGTTAGTTATGTTGATTAAATAGAGAATTTTTATATTATTTTTTATAAATACATGCCTTTATTTAAAAAATACAATAATAAAAATTTAACTTTTTCATTATTTTTGTATTACATAAATTATTTTAATCAAAATATTTTATTATTTAAATTTAATTAAATAAGTTTTTCTTGAAGTTGTTACATTAATCACAAAATATTTTTAATAAAAATATATTATAAAAAATTATTTGAGTAAACATTTCATTTACAAAATAATTTACTTAAGAGTTTATAATAATCATAAAATAAGTAATTTATAAAAACTTATAAAAAAAGTACTGCTTAAAATATAATTAAATTTATTTCAAATTTAATTACTTAATTTGAAAAGTATAGTTTTATTTAAAAATATTTAATTTTTTTAAATATAAAAATGTTAAAATTTCTGAAAAAGCTGTAAATAAAGTAAATCGTAGAGAGAGTTTAAAACAATGCTTTACACATATTACAGATGTTTAATTAAATAAGATTTCCAAATTGTTTGCTAAGCTCTTTATATATGTAAGTCAAAATGGTTACAATAAAAATTTTCTCTGTAAGAGAATGAAGAGAATAATATAATTTAATTCCCTTAAGTACAAAGTATTATCTGCATAAAGTTTTCGCATAAAATATTTAAAGTGCATCGTTCTTTTAAAAGTCGAGACAGCATTAGATTTGTTTTTATTTAAAAGCAACATAAATATTTGTAAATTTCTTAACCTTTACTATTCAATTACTAATAATTAATTCATAATATAAAAAATATTGAAATTATTTATGAAAATTACATTTTTGGTATCTGGACCCTGTTAAATATTAGGTCTACCGGAAAGTTCTGTCCGTTTTAGAATAAAACAAAGGAATAAATTTTTTCATACTTTGGATAAACTTTATTGAATAATATAATTGCCATTATTATTTATGACTTCTTGCTAACGTGATGGCAATTTGTATAGCCCATTTTTAAAAAATGTCTTATCTCTAGAGGCTAAAAATTGAACCAGTGCTTATCTGATATCTTCTTCGTTCTTGAATTGTTTGCCCTGCAAGAAATTTTGTAAGGACAGAAACAAGTGATAATCAGATGGTGCTAGGTCCGGGGTATGGTGGATGCGACAGAATTTCCCAGCCTAGCTCTGCGACTTTCTGACGAGTTCACAAAGCAGCATGTGGCCTGGCATTGTCATGAAGCAGTATGATTTCCTTCCTAATGAACATCGCCGGCCTCTTTTCTTGGAGTGCGGTTTTTAATTTATCCAATTGCTGACAGTACCTCTCCGAATTTAGCCTTTCGATTGGTTTAAACAGCTCAAAATGTATTGGTGCTCGAATGTCCCACCATATACACAACATTCTCTTGTTCAGGCTCAACTTCGTTTTAGAGGTAGAGGGGGCAGGTTTTCCGGGTTCACAATATGCCATTTTTCTTATGATGTTTTCAAAGGTAATCCACTTTTCATCCCCAGTTATGATCCGGTCCAAGAAGGGTTCGATTTTGTTGCGTGCAAGCAAAGATATGCATATGATGATTCGATCATTCAAATTCTTCTCACTTAACTTGTGTGGCACCCATCTCGAATACTTCCACACAAACCCTAGTTTCCGAATATGGTCGGAAATGGTTTATTGAGCTGAATACTTGTTGAAACTGATTGTAACCGGAGCGGACAGAACTTTCCTGTAGACCTAATATAATATGTATTAACATCGTCTCATAAATAAAAAAAAATTTCAATATGAATAAATGATATTGTCTTAAGGTGTACAGATTCATGCTATACATAAGAAAATTTTTTTTATACTTCAGAAATAGGTTCATGGTGCTTGGAATATATCTGATATCTTTTGATACTTTTGGTAATACAAATTATAAAAATAGATTCAAATGAATAATGTGTGTAAATGATCGTAAAAAATTTATAAGGTTTGATGTTTCTTGTCATCACACTGTAACAATTGTCTGTTGTTTCGTACCCATACTATTTAAGACGATATTCAATTTCACGTTATGCGTGGGTGAATGTGCTGACAGCTTTGTAATCCTGGTTTTAATGCAATGAATGCAAGTCCATTTTGACAATTTAAAAGTACAAAACTCGACAATTAAAATCCCTTATGTAGGCAAAGTTTCTCAATATCTAAAATAAAATGTTCCGAGTTATTACAACAGATAATCATTATACTCAAATATATTTGTATTATTCTCTTGCAAGATATCAATGCAAACGATGTATAAAAAATATATTTAAACTGGAAAAGTTAATTTTCCGCAATTTACAACAAAGGAATTCGATGTTTGCAAAAGATAAGCTATTAAAGCAGGAAAAGAAAATCATCCATAGAAATTGTCATCGTTCAAAAAATCTATGAACAGTTTCTTTGAATAAATACCATAGGTTTGTTTGTATCTCTATTATTTTATGAATTATTAAACATCAAATTGTGGCAGACACTCTTCACTCACTCTGTATTACTAAGCAATATAAAGAATTAGTATTATAATTAAAGTACATTAAGACCCCGCTTGACGCGGCGGATATGTTCTATCAAAGTAGAGCGTAATGCGAAACAGGGCTAAACGAGACTATCTTAATATGCAAGTAATGGGGTTAGAGGAAAATGGATAGAAAATTGGTTAGGTATTCAATTTAATGATGTTTTTTTAATAAAAATAAAACCAAACATTGATTTATTACAAAAATAAAAACAGTATAAACGAATATACCTATAAAAACAAATAAAATTCTAAGTCAGAGTCAGATCATTCAGTCTATTCTGTGTTTCCAATTTTCTGAATTTTGTCAAGAAGCATCTAAAGTAGTTTGCGTTTTCCATTTGTAGAAGTTGTTGGTAAGTGGATAAGGCATCTATAATGCTCCGTCTTGCTTTTGAACTCCTGTCAAAATTTGGATCATTTTAAGCAAATTGGTATATAATTTCAGTTATAGTGGTCAAACTCATTTTTACAAACGCCATCGAAAGTTCTTTTTGCTCTTCTTCGAAATCACTACTATCAATATTTTTGTTTTCTTCTTGCTCAGCTAATTCATTGAGCTCATCATTAGAAAGACTAGCTACTGTTTCTTGAACTATTTCTTCAACGTCTTCCATATTTACCTCATCTAAATCGGCTTGTTTCGCCTATTCCACTTTTTCATCCATATCAAAAGCGTGTCCAATGTCTTCGCTCTTACTTAAATCTGGCCAAATGTTCTTCCATATTCCTTTTAAAAATCTTTCTGTTATCGCATTCCAAGAAAGGTTTATGTTTTCTAAAGCATTCATGATATTGTAGTTTTTCCAAAATTCTCTTACTGATTGCTTCCCTTCTCCATCAGTTTTTTTCAAACATCTGCTTAAATGTTCGCCGCAAGTAATAGGCCTTAAAATTGGATACAACGTCTAGGTCCATTAGTTGGATTAAGCCAGTTGTGTTAGGTGGCAAGAAAACAACTTCCAGAGGAATGCATGTTGTTAAATCTGATAAATTTGTTGGGAGGCTTGAAGCATTATCAATTAATAGTAGTGCTCTTAGTTCAAGTTTTTTAATTTTACAATAACTTTTAGCAGACGGGTATAAATGTTCAGTGAACCAATTCTGGAAAGTTTTCATAGTTATCCATGACTTTTTATTAGTCTCCCAAATTACAGGTAAAGTTGTTTTGGATATGCCTTTCATCACTCTTGGGTTTTTGGAGCAGCTTTAAATCCTGATGCTCGTTTCTCTTCACGGTGTAGAAATGTTCGCTTTGGCATTCTTTTCCAAAACAAGCCTGTTTCATCAACATTAAAAACCAATTATGGAGAATAGTTTCCTTGTTTAATGATTGTTTTTAATGTCGCTGGGAATTTAACCACCGCTTTCGTATAACCACTTGCTGCTTCTCCTGTAACTTTTATCTTGTGAAGATTATTTCGATGTTTAAATCTATTAAACCATCCTTGACTAGCAACGAAAGTTTCACTTATGTCATTTGCGTCAACATCAATGTAATAAAAAATTCTTCTAGCTTTTTCCACTATGATAGATTGGCTTAATGGCATATTGCGTTCAACTTCGTCGTCAATCCATATAGACAATCATTTTTTCATTTCCTCTATAATGTTATTTATAAAACGAGTAATTCTAGTTGCAGAGTTTGACGTAAATGCATTTGCCGATGACCGTATTTTTTTCTTAATTCTTAAGAATTGTCCTTATTGTTGAAGTTGCCAAATACAATGCAGCACTAATTTGAGATTGACGTTCACCGGAATCTAATCTTCTAATCATTTGCAATTTAATATCCAGTGAAATGCTTTTCCTGGTTGCTTTCTTTTCTTGTTTTTTAATATCACCCAGGATAAAAACTAAAGATCATAATATTTGTCACTGTATTAATTGCTATAGTATGATACAAATTTATACTTACAATAATGTCAACAAATGTTTCAAATGATAGAAATGCGTCCGCAGAGCACCGCTCCAAACACGAAATACAACTATACTGTTTCGGATTGCGCTATGCACAATTTCGGGGAATCTCCGGGTTGAAATAAAAGAGCGCTAAACCGAAACGCGTTAAGCGGGTTCTTACTGTATATTAAATATTATCTGCAGTTATTTAAAACTAGGAATAAAAAAAGGATTATAAAAACAGTATTTAATTTCAGAACCATCTTGATTCAAAACAATCTTAAGTAGTTCATCTTTCATCTTCAACTAAAGCTCTTTTTCTAACACTTGACACTAGGGTCGCTGTTGAGACACCAAGCACTAGAATAAAGTCATGGTGCTTTGATATGTCATCAAGAATTATATATTCACAAATGTGTGTATGTGTAATTTTATTTATATCATAAAATAGTATTTTAAATTGCATTAGTTTGTGTGTTCCACGCCTTAATAATTCTTAATAAAATTAAATAGATTGAATATTTTATTGATTGTTATATATGAATAAATATATTGATTTCTATTCTATGTATCTGTAATGAGATTGTATAATTACAAATTTTTATGTATATCTATAGGCATATCAGTTTCTGTTACTAAAAAAACTTGATTTTTGGCAAAGCTTTTTCTAAAAAAATCTTTACATTCATAGAAGCACTCAATTTGAAAAAGAGAAAAAAGTGAGAAATATAAAATTTGCCGACACGTATGACCTTTTTACTTAGACTTAACATCCGCTGTTCAAACAGAGGCTCCGTGTTCAGGAGTAACACCAACTGTAAATATTTTTTTTCTCTGTCACGCTAATCTTTCTCCGTGTTTATCTGGAAAAATCTACACGTGTATTTTAAGGCAATTATAAATTAACACTTGAATTTATTTTTACATAAGACACTTTTTTTACTGTTAGATCAAAGCTTTATTTACCAATGTCGCTGTTAGATCTAATAATTTTGTGATCATCAATATAATCAAAACTAATTGTTTCAGACTGTTTAAAGATTAAAAAAATGATATATTATTATGATGATAAAAATTGTGTTCAATGAGTCAATAGAAATAAATATCTTAGCTGAAAATATTGTTTTATTTGTATTTGATAAAACATTGGTCATATCAATGCTATTTAATCAATTAAAAGATTTAATGTAAGATTTATAAGTTATAAATCTTATATTAAATCTTTTTAATCAGGACAATTCTAGCATTATGTATGCATTTTAGGAATGGAGGAATCTTTGATTTGCTTATCTTCGTTGATCAGGGGCTGAGAATTCTTATACATATTTACAAAGCTTTGTTGGCCACTTGTGTATTTCTTTTGGCTACAATGCCGTATTCCAAATTCTGGCCATGATTCTATATTCTCAGATTGGCGATTTTTTAACGAATTTTCTTGTTTCATTTTATCTCGTTTATCCTCGTTTTTATTTCGTCATACATATGGAGACCTATAAGAATTATGCAGAAAATTCTATTTTGGTAACCCTAGTATTTACGTCAACGCGCTCATCACGATACGTCATCTTGGCAACATTTCTTCATCGCCAAGAAAATTCAGAATTTGGAATCAATGATTATACGGTACTTGTGCCTTCTTTTGCTTAAATGATACATAAATTTTACTTATGGTTATTCAATTCCAGTCATTGAGAAGAAAGCTCAAATGTTTTTCATTCAGCATGAGCAAAACTTGCCTTTTTTTCAGCATTCAAACAATTCCTGGTTTTTGCTATTTAAGTCGTGATTTTACGGGAATATTCTCTATCCAGGATTGGTAAAAGCTAATATACTAAATTATCGGAGAGCCTATGCCTTTCATGAATTAGCAATATAAAAACTTGAAATTTGATATGTATGAAAAATATTTCTCTAGAAGAATCGAAAAATATATTATAATCTATGTTCTTAATTTAGAAACAAATTTTACTGTTTATAAATATATTTTAAATGTTTATCAATGAAATCAGAGAAAATTGAAAGAGGATTGCGAAAAATTTACACACCTAAAAAAGAGAGAATAGTCATACATTTCTATTATTTTATGTCATAGAATTTTATTATTGCGTAATAATTTAATGAACCTTGGAATATGAATAAAGATTTGGGAAAGGAACCATCATCTTGTATATTTCAATTAAATATTAATTTGTTTGTTATAGACTGATTATTATTTTATCTACTAAATTAATAATTTGTAAGCTTTTTTGCAAAAAATAATTAAACTATCATTACACTTACTTTAAAATTAATTTTATTATGATGGATACATTTTTGAACTGACTGAAAGATTCATTTTAGACATGCAATAATAAATATTCTTTAAAAACAATTAAATTGTATAATAATTTATGAGTTGTAATGTTTATTATTTAATCTAATACAACATGATGAAAATTAATAAAGGAATAATCTGATAATTTGCTGCTGAAATGATTTTAAATTGACAAATATGATAATTTTAGACTAATTTTATTTTGATGTGCTTGCTTTCTGTGTGATTCTAAATTGAAGAATATTTTAGAATTTTTCTATGGTGAAAGTTATTTTAGGCTTTTTTAGTTCGGGAATACGCGTTATGAGTCCTAAAATTATTATTTTTAACTAAATAAATTTCATTTAAAATTAATAAATTTATAATTTAAAACTTGGTAAGCAAAGGATAGTTGAATTACAATTGTATTCATTTTAGAATTTAGCTTTATTGTGTTTCCTGTTTTCCTGATTTCTTGACTCAGATCTGCGATTTATATAAGGATAGTTATCATTCAACCATAATTGAATTATCTTATAATTAATCTAATTTAATGATTATTATTCGATCTAATATAACATACTAAAATTAATAAATTTCATTTTTCCAGAAATTTTGCTTTTAAGTATTACAGAAAATAATTTTAACATTTAGTTTTTCATTCTGATTCCATGATATGAAATATTTTTCAAATTTGTAATCATAAATTTCATTTTAGTTTATTTGAATTCGATAATGAGTAACGTGTTCTAACCAGATTATTATTTAATTTCACATAACACTTTAAAGTTAATCAATTAACACTTGGAAACTTTTCCGTGCAAAATACAATTGAACTTGCGAATGCATTTATTCAATTTCAATTTTACTGTTATGTCAATTAGTAATTCAATTCCATTGTCATCTTCATTTTTCTTCTGTTTCTAGGATCCAGAATCCTCTTAAGATTTCTGAGATTATCACTTTAATAGATAAAAATGAAATTTTAATTTATAATTCTTGACTTTTATTCAATTTGAAATATAAATTGGTTAAAAATTAATAATACATAATAAGGGAACTTAGCAGACAAGATAAAGAACTACAAGTAGTGTTAGGTATTTTCGAATAATGTATTTAAAACAAGCTTCATTAGTTTAAATATATAATAACCGCTGTTGATCACATTTCCAAAATAAAAAAAATAGTTCTATTTCCTGAAAGCCAACAATTTTCTTTTTTATTTTCTCGTCCCTGCTCTTGTTGCCAGTAAAATTTTCAAAAGATTTTAATTTATAATCGTTTGCGAATATGAAATTTAATGTCACCCTTTCAAATTAAAATCTGTAAAATATATTTTTAATATTATTATTGGCTTTTAATTTTCGGGATAAAGTATTTAATTTTGATAAAAGTTTCTACAGAAATTGGAAATTTGAAGAACGATATTTGCACAGTCATGTTTGTTGAAAATATTAAATCGCATATTTGTTGAAAGATAATGAACAAAGACTGCTTACAGCCCTTATCGGATGTGCAATTGTTATCGCGATATACAAGTTCGGTTTATCTTACAGTGCCGGATTTGGTTGGAATTTAGCAAGTTACAGATAGAAAAGTAATTTGGTATTTATGTAAATTGTTCTGAAGGAAAAATTAATTCCTAAGAGGCATATGATTATGCCTTTTAAGAATTTACGGACCATATTATTAGCTCATAAATTATTACTGTTTCACTCTCTTGACCTTAAAACTTTGAGCAATGACCTTGGGAAACAAGTTGTTTTTTATTAATCATTTTTCGCAGATAACAAACATAACACATGAGCAGAAGGTGGTGTTTTCCTAAACGTTATCAAGTGAACTCTGGATTTCTAAATTTAATGATGTATATAGTGAAAAGCTGTGAATTATTATTTTTAATTTCTTTCATATTGTTTATTCACAATATATTTTTTTACTTAAATTATTTTGATATCAAAGTGGACAGATTGTTCGTTTCGATTATTTTAATCAAAACGTAAATTTGAATTATTTCTTAAAAATTGTACAACAATTACATATTTTCACACCAACTTTTATTATTAAATGAAAAAATATGGCTAATTTATCACCGATCAGAAAATTTGTGGACTTGTGAAAAGGGAAAATAAAAGCTTTGTTAATATCATTTTTACTATATTTATGATTTTTTGCTCATCAGAAAACATAAGCTTGGAATAATAATTTTTTTAAAAAAAACTGCACATTATTTAACAATAAATAAAGATATTTTTCTTTAAATAACTAAATTTCATCAAACGAAGACTCATCAAAGATAGAGAATAGTTGTGTGATATTTAATAAAAAAAGCAATTAAGAATTATAAAACTAAATATTGTGAAATTGTGGAAAATTATCCTAAATTTAAAAAAGATAATTAATAAATAAGGATTAAGAAAACAAATAATAATAATAATAATGAATAAAAATATTAAGAAATGTATGACAAAAATGTGCTGTAATTTAATTTGTATTGTAATAAACTACAAAAACATCTGTTACAAATTATTCTTTGATTCAACCTACAAAAATTATCAAAATTCTACAATTTTTCCAACGAAAGCTATGTTAAAATTTTAAATTTACGCTATACATTGTTATTAAAAGATTTCGAAAATTAAATAGTTTTTACATATATATATCGAAAAATATTTTACTTATACTTCCACTGATTTATAGTAAAATCAAAAAAAGTTATGAGGAAATATTCTTAATAGTTTTATATGATAAGATATACGCTGTAAGGCAGTAACTAAGTTTTATAAAGAAAAACTAATCTCTTAATAACAAATTCTTACTTAAACAGATACTTAGTTACAAAATAAATTTAAAAAAAAAACACAAAAAGAATAGTTTATTCAAAAGGAAGAATTATCTTTTTTCCTGTTATGTAGCATGTATTGATATTATGAAGAAATATATTAATCTTTTGAAATGATGTAACACTTGAGAGTGAATCCTTTTCATTGTTTTACTTTTATTCTTTATTCCCAAACTACATAAATATATTATATTATATTATGCATGCCTCAGTGTTAAAACTGTCAATGAATATTTCCTAAAAATCATATTCTGTAAAATCAATGAAATTATGACGATAGAATTGTTTTTGGAGCTATGAATCATAGAAATAATATTAATATATAGAAAGAGTTTTAAATTAAAAAAAGTGTTAGTTATCTGCTATATTATTTTTGGGAGTAGAATTTCCTATATATTAATCTCCCTAAATTAAAAAATCAAACCTAAAATTTTAATATAATTTGCGAAAGAAATTTAAAAATAAAAAAAAATATGGAAATAATTATTCTTGTACTTTAACTGTAAATTTGTATACCATGTCAGTTCTTTAAATACTTATAAATTATGAGATTTGCTCAGTCGGAAGATGAAAAATCACAAAAAGTATCTTATATCTTGACAACTAAAAAAATAATTAATCAAATAAACTAATTGTTTCATATAATATAAACCAAGAAAATTGAATTCATAGGAGAAAAATATTTATATTTTAGAACGAATTTAATATTTCTCAAATTGTTGGCTCCTTGTATCCAATAACTAATCAAGATCATAATCAAACTACAAACAAAATTTTTATAATTTTTGAGGTTGGCCATTTTTATATAAAAGTATTTTGGAAGAAAAAATCAGTTTTCTAAACAACTAATTCTAAAACAAATTTGATTATTTTTAGGAACATTTTTATTTTCAATACAATGGTTTAAAAAAGTACCAATATTATTAAATGATGAACAAATATTCTAATAAATTTAAAAAATAATTCAAAAGCGAAAAAAATTAATGTTTATTATATACATGCTTCGTAATGAATGAAATAATTCAAAAGACTTATTGTAAAAAAAGAAATATCAAAGAAATTAGGTTTTACCTCAATAAAATATTTTTAAATAATAATAAAACATGTGTTTTAAATATAGTAGCAAATTACCAGAATTCTAATTAAACTAAATCTCAACAAAATCAGTACTTAGACCCAAAAACTTTTTAACAGGATCTTTTACATATAGAAATAGACACACACATAAATAATATAATTTAATCCAAAAAATCGTTAAATTATCATTCAGATTATAATAACCTTAGTAAAATATAGCATGACTTTTAAGTTAATTACAAAATTTATACATTGAGATATATTTAAAGTTTTTTATTAGATAAACAGTTTATTAGTATATTATTAATTAGCTTATTACAGTTTTTAGTTGGATGATTAGCTTTGCTTAGTACATTATAATACTAGATAATATTATACTGTATTAAAGAGTAATTCCCTTGCGAAAAAATCATTCCTATTCAATACTACAAAATGGATAAAAAAATCCTTTCATAAGTTTTAATGGCTAGCAAACGATAAATTAGGAACAACGAGCTTAGAATATTTTTCGAACAACACAAAACATTTTCACTTAACTACTAAGAAAACAAATCACGTTTGAATGCTTATGCAAAAGTCTTTTACTTTTTAAAAATAGCTTCAAGTTGAAATCTGTTTCCCGAGCAGTGGAGCAGGTAAGACACTTTCACTGTGTCCTTTATAGGTCACGCAGGTAGGTTGCCACAGCGGGATGGAATGATTCGCAGCAGACCACCTGTAAGTGGGTCAACAATTTCCCCTAACATCCAGGATCAAGAAAGTACTTAAAAGAATTCTTAACGCTTTCCCTAACAGGAAGCAGCGTCGACCCTTGTTAACGACCTTATTCACTATTCCACGGCATCCTGAACTATTTTTTGCAAGTGGAAGATCAAAAAATAAATGAAAGTTGGATTACTTTTAAAGCATGAATGCAATTAACAGAAAAAATTTAATTACACATTTTTACAAGTTAAGAATAACTTCTATTGTTTATCATACTTATATTTTTCTGATTTAAATTTGGCAATATTGACAATGGAACAAAGATTTTTTCCTCACAATATTTAGTATTTATTGGAAATAAATTTTAAAAAGTAATAGATAGCAATTGATAGAAATAATTTATAAATTTAAAAAAATTTCAAATATTTTTTATAATTATTTTTTAATAACTTAGTAAGACATTTTTATTATGAAACCTCCACGTAGATAAATAAAGTATATTACTTAGTGGCCGGTTATAAAAGTTACATATTGAGAACTGTTATAAAAATAAAGCATTGAGAAAGTTGCGGGTATTTGGTAGATTAGATGTTTTACTAGTTTTAACATTTTATTAAATAATTTTTAAAAGAAGTTAGTTTTACTGTCAACTAAACTTTAAATTTTAATAGTTTAGATATAATTTGTAAATTTTTGCTTATATAATTCATGGCAAATTACAACAGTAGTAGAGTAACTTTTTCCAGTTGTTCACCTATTGAAATAAGTGTTTTACAAAAATTATTCTTTTAATGTGAAACAGTATAAATTTTAAGCAATTTATAAGAGTTACACGTCGATAACTGTTAAAGGCAGAAAGAGAGAGAGAGAGTGTTACAGAAAATTACAGCTATTACTTATATTAAATATATACGAATAACACACACACACACACACACGTGTGTGAGCGTTAGTGTTTATCCTAACATTGCTGTATACTTACCATAATTACATAACATATTTTCAATTAGGTTATTAGATTTGAAATTTGCAACATTCTTATAAGTAAAAAAATATAAAATAATTTCTTGAATGATTACTTAATTGTGATCATGACAATTCATTTTTTATAAAACTTAAAACCTTTATATATTCTTCTCTAACAAGTATCAATGAAATATTCAGATGCAAAATAAATGAATACAGAAAAAACATGAATGTTTGAAAGTTTCTAATGTATTCCCTATTAACACAAAACTTTTAGAACAAATAATCTGAATCATTTGTTCAACTTATACTATAGCATATAAATGAGACAAATCTAATATTTACACAGACATTTTTACATCACTTATATTAAGCAATGAATATAATAATTTTATTATTAATCATCATTTATTTTATGTAACACATAAATTAAGAAATGAAATGTAATGAAAGTTCTTCTAACAAAAATGTCAAAATAAAAGCATGTAGGTTTTTCTATTAAGGTTGTCATAATTTTATATTTTAAATATTTGTCAGAGTTATATGATTTATGTATTGTATAACAGTCTAATGTTTGTGTGTGTACACACATATGTATATGAATATATATATATATATATATATATATGTGTGTGTGTGTGTGTGTGTGTGTGTGTGTGTGTGTGTGTGTGTGTGTGTGTGTGTGTGTGTGTGTGTGTGTGTGTGTGTGTGTGTGTGAGAGATATGGAGTGCCTGATGACGCACTTTAACATCATGACGTCATCAAGTGCTTGGTGCTTCAACAGCGATCCTGGTGTCAAGGATTAGAAAAGGAACGTTAGTTGAGAACAGACGACAGTCCAACTAAGACGCTTTGAACCTTAACGGTTCCAAAATATAGATGTTACTTTCAAAATCCTTTATTTTGTAATTATAATTGTAAATAACTGTAAATAATGTTTAATATAATATTGTTAAAATGCAAATTCGTTGTATTACTGTATTAAACTAAACCACATGGGGGCCCTGGCCAATTATTTTTCTATTCAAATATATTCTGACGATATTTGTTTTCATTCACGCTGAAATTCTTCCGCCGAGTCGCCGACAAGTTGAAGAGGGCCTGGTTAGGATTTATGATTTTCCTACATTCGCGGCTTTGGATTTCTACTTTGAAGAAGGTGAGTCACTCTTATTTTCAAGATGCTTTTAAGTGATATAAATGAAGTCGCAATTGCACTAAAGACTGAAAAAAGAGAAAAAATCAAACTTCTTCACAAGCTGTTATTTGGCGAAGAAGGTGATAGATTAAATCGTTCTCGAATAAGAAACTTTCATGGTTTTGATTTCAAAAAAGATGATACAAATTTTAAGTCTAAATTAGTTGATACCAAAGCAACTTTTTCTTTAATCGAATTAATTTCGATTGCTAATATTTTGAAAATCGATATTAATGGAACACTACCTGAATTGGCAGAAAGAATTTTATCATTCCTCACTGATTTGGAGTCTCTTCAAGAAAATGTAAAAAATTGTGAAATAACTGATGATGAAACTGAAGTGATTCCAAATTCTACTCAGTCGAATGTACAAAGCGATAATGTGTATCTTAATAATGTGCATGATAGTCATATTTCTGATGCTAATTCTTTTCATACAAGATTGCCCTTTAATTTCAATTCAATGATATTGATTATTTAGTTCCTAAGTATACTGGGGATAAAAATGAAAATGTCAAATTATGGCTTCAGAAATTTGAAGCGTTTGCTATATCATTTAGTTTATCAGATATTCAAAAATTTATTTTTGCACAAAGAGCATTAAGTGGAATTGCGTTGTTATTTATTAAAAGCGAAAGCAATATTCATTGCTATTCTGAATTGAAAATCGCTTTAATTTCGGAATTTGGTGAACAAATTAATTCAGCAGAAATTCATGACACATTAAATTGTTGAAAAATTAAAGATAAAGAATCAATATTTGAATATTTTTTAACTATGAAAGAAATTGCTAGTCGAGCTCAACTCAATGATAAAGATCTAATTCATTATGTTATTCAAGGCATTAATGATTCTCCCCAGAATAAAGCAATCTTGTATGGTGCCACTAATTTAGTAGAATTTAAAACAAAATTAAAAATTTATGAAGACATTCAAAAAAGTTGTCAAAAAGTGAAAACTAAAATTGCTGTGGTAGAACAAACAATTAAGAATCAAATTCAAACCAAAATTCAGACCACTCCTATTCGTTGTTATAACTGTGGAAAAAATGGACATAAATCAATTAATTGTAGAGACAAAAGTAAAGGTTCAAAGTGCTTTCGTTGTAATTCTTTTGGGCATAAAGCCAGTGATAATAAATGTTCCACACCAATAGATAATCACAATTCAACAGTTCGTACTCTTAACAATCACATCACTTTTCGACAAGACATGCATAAAATAGTTAAAATTTCAGGTATTTTGATAGATGCTCTTATTGATACTGGAAGCCATGCAACTTTATTACGCGAAGATCTGTATCGTCAAACTGAATTTTCTGAACTGACCGATTCTCAATTAACACTAAATGGATTTGGTAGTTCTAAAGTACAGCCTCTTGGTTCATTTCAGGCAAATATAGAAATCGATAATGATATTTTCTCTACAACAGTTTACGTTATTTCTCAACATCAGATGAGTTTACCCTTAATTATAGCTAAAGATATAATTACTCAAGGAACATTAACAGTTAATAAAAATGGTATTTCTTTATGTAAAGCAGAAAATAACAATAATTTTTTCGTACATTTAGTTAATGTTGTTGACAACACATCAGACATTGATTTAAATCACATGCTTGACAAAAAAGTAAACAAGAAGTAAACAATTTAATTAACAACTACAAACCCAATAAGACGCGAAAAACAGAGATGAAAATATCTATTATTTTAAAAGATGATATCCCAGTTTGCCAACGAGCACGTCGAATGTCCATACCAGAAAAAGAATTTGTATCCAAACAAATCAATGATTGGTTAAAAGAAGGAATAATTAAACCTTCTTGTAGCGAATACGCTAGTCCAATTGTTTTGGTAAAAAAGAAAGATAATTCTACACGTTTATGTATTGATTTTCGTAAATTAAATAAGAAAATTGTTAAAGATCATTATCCATTACCTCTCATTGATGATATATTAGATCAGTTACAAAGTGCAAAAGTATTCACTTCTATTGACTTAAAAAATGGTTTCTTTCATGTGGATATTGACCCTAATTGTACCAAATACACTAGTTTCATTACCCATAACGGACAATATGAGTTCCTTAAAGCTCCATTTGGTTTAACAATTAGTCCAGCCGCTTTCAATAGATATTTATCTTGTGTTTTCAGAGAATTAATATCAGATGGTACTTTAATTATGTACATGGATGATTTTATTATACCGTCTAAAACTGAAGAAGAGGGTCTTATTAAATTGAAACGTGTTCTCGAAACTGTTTCAAATTATGGATTAAATATTAATTTTAAGAAATGCTAATTTTTGCAAAGAAAAATTGAATTTTTAGGCCATGTTATAGAAAACAATGCTATTTCATCCTCTCCATCAAAAATAAAAGCAGTAATTAACTTCCCTGAACCCAAAGACGTCAAAAACTTGCAATCATTTCTGGGTTTAGCAGGCTACTTTCAAAAATATATTCCAAATTATACCACTGTTGACAGACCTCTTAGTGACCTACTAAGAAAGTCTTCTACTTTTGTATTCGGTTCCACCGAAAAGACGGCATTTCTCAAATTAAAGGAATTACTCACAACACATCCTATTTTGCATTTATTTGTGCCAGGTTCAGAATTAGAGGTACACACAAATGCATCTAAACTTGGATTTGGCGCAGCTCCCCTTCAAAAATCTGATAACGGAAACTTTCACCCAATTTTGTATATGATCAGAAAAACATCTCCTCAGGAAGAAAAATTACACAGTTATGAACTGGAAGTACTTGCTGTTGTAGAAGCTCTTAAAAAATTCCGCGTATATTTACATGGCACTAAATTTAAAATAGTTACAGACTGTATGGCTTTTCAAAAAACAATGGATAAAGCTGAATTAAGCGCAAAAATCGCGCGATGGGCTCTTTTGTTACAAGACTTTGACTACGTAATTTCTCATAGGTCAGGTAAACAAATGCAACATATTGATGCTTTTAGTCGTTACCCTGTTATGATTATTTCTCCTGATGATATTACACAGAAGATAATAAAGTTGCAATCTACCGATGAATTTATCATAAATATGAAGAGTGCAGTCGAAAAATCACCTAATTCTGATTTTAGAGTTAAAAACGGCATTTTATACAAATTGGTCCAAGATCAAGAACTTTTAGTCGTCCCACAAGCCATGTGCAATCAATTAATTCAACATGCGCATTCTAAAAGTTTTTTTTGCAGTACAAAAGACTACAGAAATTATTAAAAGAGACTATTATATTCCAAATTTAGATAAGTTAACACAAACTTTCATCGCCAATTGCATCACATGTATCTTGTCTTCCAAAAAATCAGGTAAACCTGAAGGATTCCTCTACCTAATCCCAAAAGGTGACACTTCTCTCGATACATATCACATTGACTTTTTAGGACCCTTGCCATCTACGAACAAAAATTACAAACATTTATTTTCTGTAGTGGACGCTCTTACAAAATTTATTTGGATATATCCTGTTAAATCTACCTCTGCACAAGATGCATTAAATAAGCTAAAATTACAGCAAACAGTTTTTGGTAACCCTCGTCGAATAATCTCAGATAAAGGATCAGCTTTTACCTCCCAAGAATTTCAATCTTATTGTAATGAAGAAGGTATTGAGCACCTACCTATCACGACTGGAGTACCTCGCGGAAACGGACAAATTGAGCGTATGGATCAAACCATAATTGCAGTTTTAACTAAATTATCTATAGACGAACCCACAAAATGGTATAAACATGTGTCTAATGTCCAACGCATAATAAACAGTACTGCCTCACAAACAACAAAATTCTCACCATTCGAATTAATGCTTGGCATTAAAATGCGAAATAAAGATGACATTCACATTAAAAAACTACTGGAAGAAGAACATCTTCAATATGTAGTACATGATAAAAAAACAATTGCGTAATATTGCTAAAACTAATATTTTACAATATCAAACACAAAGTAAATGTTATTATGATAAACGGAGAAAACCTCCCAAAAAATATCAAACAGGTGATTTAGTCGCTATCCAAAGAACACAGTTCGGACCAAGTTTAAAACTTAAGCTGAAATATTTTGGACAATACAAAATTAAAGCTGTAAAAGGTAATGACAGATATGATGTAGAAAAAGTTGGTAATCATGAAGGTCCCAATACAACATCTTCCTCTGCAGATATAATGAAACCTTGGTCGAAGATGTAAATAATTTTTATCAAACTATTATCTTGTGTATAATATATATTGTGTCTATTGCTGAACTATTCCTATATATATCGTTATTCCAGAAGAAATTTTCTTTATATATATAACCTTTTTCTTTAGCATTATTTCAAGTATTAGAGTATCAATTAAAATATTTTTTCTTGTGTGTTACATCAAGATGTTTGTGATACATTTGCATATGATAAAAATGAGCACGACGGAAGGAAAATGCAAGCAACTGAGAATTAAAAAGACGAAGAAGACGATTCATCAAATAGCTTACGAGGAACATTCAAGAAGTTAAGACGAATCTTCACAACATTGAACGACGCGACTCCTTCATTTGCTGTTCACTAAGACGAAAGATGAAAACAAAATTCTATTTTGTTAGTTATTTCTCTTGCTGGTTGCGCTTTCCTCTCTTTCTTTGTATTTTGCAGTTGCTGTTACTCTCGTCGCCAGGAGGACCTGAGCGTTTAGAATGGCCGAGTGTGAGATATGGAGTACCTGATGACGCACTTCAACATCATGACATCATCAAGTGCTTGGTGCTTCAACAGCGATCCTGGTGTCAAGGATTAGAAAAGGAACGTTAGTTGAGAACAGACAACGGTCCAACTAAGATGCTTTGAACCTTAACGGTTCCAAAATGTAAATGTTACTTTCAAAATCCTTTATTTTGTAATTATAATTGTAAATAACTGTAAATAATGTTTAATATAATATTGTTAAAATGCAAATTCGTTGTATTACTGTATTAAACTAAACCACACACACACATATATGTATATAAATATATATGTGTGTGTGTGTGTATGTGTGTGTTTCCTTCCAATAAAATGCATTATTAGGATTTATTTATTACATTATTATTGCATTATAGGGCATTATTATTGCATTATATACATACATTATTATTGCATTATATACATACATTATTATTGCATTATATACATACATTATTATTGCATTATATACATACATTATTATTGCATATACATTATTGCATTATTAGGATTAGTTTCAACGGGTTACCCAGTCCTGTCGGACAGGGAAAACACACGCTGATTCCTTCATTGTAGCGCGCGTGCAGCCCCGAACATCTATGGGCATTACAGAAAGATAATTTTAACAAACAAACTTCTTTTGTGGGGGGGGCATTGAGCATTTCGGAAGTAATAAAGAATCCGATAAGGCTATAACATTTGGCTTAATGAATTTATGATAATAGAATATGACATAAAAATTATGAAGCTCATCAGAAAATGCCATAAATCTTTGAATGTAAGAGTACATTTTATAGAGAAATATAAAAGAAGATTTATTTATGTAGAAACTTTTTTGTTCAATTAATATTATATTCACTTTTTTTGTAGCAAAATATTCATTATTTTTCAGATGACTGGATAATTCAGATGACTTCGTAATATTTAGCTATATAGTGATAATCATGTTAACTACAATATTGAGCATTCTCAATATTAAAAATGCAATTTGGGTTTAATTTCAAAACAGCTATTGCATTTATGATAAACATTATATACTTGTAAATAATCTAAACTTCTTTTCCTTATTTGTATTGTGTATATGTGTGAGAATCACTTCTCTTTTAATCCTAGTGTTTATATTTTCAAGTTGACTCTTAGATACAAGTAAGAGGAAAACTGGTGAGAAAGAAAAATATCTCTTTTACGGATGAGTAATATTTTTCACATGTTTTTCTCTTTAAATCGTAAGTTTTTTCATACCCTCGTATTTTATATAAACAAGGAAAAATTATCATGTCATTTTTATATGAAATATGACAAGACGCATATTTTAAAGGAAGGATGTAAAGAACTATAAATATATGTCACGAGGGAGTCTTCAAAAAGTATTGCATTGGAACGAATTTACACATACGAATAGTTCTAATAAAATTCGTGGAGAAACATGCATCGGTAATCTAAGAACAGTCAATGGATCTGTATGTAAAACGTACAGAGACATGCGTTAGCGTTTAGAATTACAGGAAATGATAATCACAGGAGATTTGGCTCTACAAGAAGCTATACCTGCAGGTGAAAGATATATTTTCAAAAATATTGACATTGCATTGTCTATTGAAACAAAATAGATTCAGCAAGCTTGAAATAAAATATGAACGATGATTTGTTACATCAAAAAAGGCAAGGCTCATCAGGAATGAAATATTGAGTTCAATGAAGAGATATTGAATCAATCACTTGTTCGGTTGAAGCAAAAAATCTGAGAAATAAGCGATACACAAAATTCTCTGGTATAATAGAAATCCCCACAAAAACTTTTTCATTATTTTCTTCCTTATTATTTCTGTTTGACTTGCATTACATGATAAGCATTTTCCAGTTATTTTCGCTACATGACATAATATTGGTGGAGTTTTACCTCAGCAAAATAATTGGTAATCGTGTTTGTTATATTAAGCAATGTAAAGTCATCATGTGACATCGCGTAGTGGATGGAATAATATGTTAAAGCCATTATAATACATTTTTAGCACCGTATAAATTACCTTTTGGCAAGATTTCTTATCCATAGTAAGACACATTCTCGGAAATCTCCCAAGCATCTACCACGATAAACATGCATTTCCCGATGTCCAACTGCGCCTTGAACTGAAACCGAGTCCTTTTTCTCAGAAGAGCGTCGTTCCACTATCGCTTACGGTGAATTCATTTCTGCCACTCCATCGAATTTAAAAGTTTAATAGAAAAATTAATGTGATCATTTTTGCATCGGCCATTGAATCCTTCTATTTATGTATTTTTTTCAACAAGAATCTCGTTTTTTTTAAATTTAGTTTGACATCACAAAATATATTTTATATCTATTTTTAAATTTTCATAATATGCTAAAATGTCTCATATCTCAATGACCATAAAAATATTCAAAGTTTAGAAAAAGCTATTTTTGAAGTCAGTATTGTACACTAATCACATTATAACAGTTAACTAGTCCTAACCGTTTTCATCATATAGAGAAGTAGCAAAATTACCTACAATTTTTAAAAAATGCATGACAAAAATTTTTCTATTTGTAAATCTATTTCTTCAAAGATAAAACAGAATTTGTATCTCTCTATGTTTTTCTTACATATATTCTGCACTTATTAATCTCCTATTTCATTAGAAGTTTTTTTTAATATTAAAGCCTTTAATATTAATTTTATATTAAAGATTAAAATGATCCAGCTTCCAATCTATAGCTTTCGTCTCTTGGCCATTATCTATTTCTTATCAAAAATTGCTACTAATGAGTTTTTTTTTCTTTGATTATAAGTATTGCAATATAAACAACAAAGTTATTTTTAAAATAAAAATTCTATTAGAAGGAAAATAAGAAAGCTCTGTGTGAGAATCAATGTTTAGCAAAGAAACTCTATAGACATAACTATTTGAATTTTAATTTAAACTAATTGATTATTTTTTTTTGACATCAAGTTCTTCATTCATAGAAAAAAATTATAAGAAATAATATATTACACTGCCCGACATTGAAAATGCAACACCAAGAAGTGAAAGAAAATTACACAAATTTCATGGTAGACGCAGCTTACCGTGTTTTACAAATAATGTGAAATGCGCTGTCTCCAGCACAAGTAAAATAAGTTTAAGGTTAGGAACCTTAAGACTGGGCATTTTTCGCCCCGTTATTGCTGCTTGGAAAATAATCGTGGAAAGTTTGTTCTGTCGCAAAGGGCACCTGTAATTGCAAAGAATGCCAGGCCATCGTCAACGGAGTCAATTCCAGCTGATAGATGAGTTTACGAGGGGCATGATAATCGGATTGAGAAGGGCAAGTAAGTCCTTACGGTAATTGCACCGTCAGACACCAGGAAGCTTCCACAGTGTACCGACTGGGAAAAAAATGCTTGGAACAAGGAACTGTGGACGTTTGTGGGGTACCGGTACAGCCAGAGTGACGTCAGCACTCGTGGATCGACGCATTCCATGGGAGGTGGTGGCAGCCTTGTACAGTACGTCTACTGAAATTCTGCAGCACGTATAAGACATCCTGGATGCTCCTGTATCGTCATGTATCGAGCAGAATCATTTATTGTCTATTGGTTGCTAGTGGCTTGCATAAATTGCGTCCGTTAAGAAGACTGCCATTGACCCACCACATAGAAGCTTATGCCTAATATGGTGCCGAATTAGTGAGATGTAGATGACGGAGTCACACAGAACCGCTTTATATATATATATATATATATATATATATATATATATATATATATATATATATATATATATATATATATATATATATATATATATATATATATATATATATATATATATATATATATATATATACGTAATGAGAGAGTATAGAGATTAAGTAGAAATCGAAACAGAAACATTTAATATTTAGCTTACTGAATTTAATTAATACGGACAAGTAGAAAATTAAATTTAATTACAAATTTAGGTTAAATGTGATATTAACAAAAAATTGAGAGAATAACAATTAGACATCTTAAATAATCGTCCTTTATCAACGTGTTCGTCTTTTTTCTATAACCTCCTATCTGCTTCAAACGGCGAGGTCCCACTTGGCCAAAGCTTAGCGCTGTTACGTCATGTTCCATCTGACTTCTTATTGGTGGAAGAGTTAGGAGAAAACACTGGCGGTGGATGTGTCTCCTCTACACCGTTTCCGACCACACATACACACACACACACACATATATATATACACACTATATATATATATATATATATATATATATATATATATATATATATATATATATATAAACCACAAACAGAATTAAATGAAACCCATTGTGATTCTCGGCTGAAGTAAAATAGGATAAAAATTGGGAATTCCAGATTTTTTAGAAATTTTTATTGCAGTGGTTTCGAACGTTCTTTACACGTATATTAGTTATATTCGGAAGTATAAATTTGCCTATATGCAAACAAAAACTTTTTTAATATCAAGTAACAAAAATTCAGAAAAGTCAAGGTTGATTGATCAACATTATCCCCAGCTTTCAAAATAGCATTAACTCGATATATTCAAACAAATTTAGAAAATTTTCCTGTGAAAATGGTATTACATGTCTTCTAAAAATAATGTTAAATGTAATGTTTTTATTTTAAATAACAAACATGTAATTCCCACGCATATATTTTATAAATTGTATGCATAATATACATTAAAGTTTAAACTATTTATTTTCAGTCTAAATATGGCATAGAATTACATATATACACGATACGTGGTTGAATTACTAGCTTTTTGTGTGTATTTTCATACACAAACTCATACACACGCACGTGTACACATAAACCCCCCATATATATATATACATATATATATATATATATATATATATATATATATATATATATATATATATATATATATATATATATATATATATATATATATATATATATATATATATATATATATATATTTTAAAGCAATTTGAATGAGTTTTTTTATAATACAAATAAACAGGAAGAAAGTATTGGAAGGAATATCACACACACACACAAACTTATGGAATCTCTATTATACTTAATCTCTATTTAATGAATCAATTTAGTTAAAAGAGAGAAATCAAATTATCATTATCTGAGATGATTTATTTTACCTTTCTTAATTGAGTTTATGTATGTGTGTCTTATAAAATTCATTCAGAGTGAATATTGAGGTCACTGAAATTCTCGTTGATGCATTACTTTTGAGCTTTTTCACTCCAAGTCAGTAGTTAAAGGATTTATTTTTCTGTGAAGAGATTTTTCCTCAATAAACCCGGAAATTTGTGAATTTTCATTACAGGAAACTGACTAATGGAAATGCCGAAGTTTGGTGAATAAATCGGCTTAAGAAAGCATTCCAGTGATACGTTTCCGATTCTAATGAACATTATGCAACTCTTTATTGTAGTTTTGCTAAAAAGAAGAAGAAAAAAATCAATTCTAAGAAATTTAACGAATTTCGAGCCCATATTCAGCAAATCTGTTTTTTTATTATTTCAGCAATATTAATTAAAAGAAAATTGTTAATGTTGGGGTAAGCAAAGCAATAGTCTTAAGATTCAAAATAGATTATATACAAATATTGCATTTATTAATCTAAAATTCTATTAATGAAAGAAATTTTTAATAGTTTAAATCGTCCTTGTCGAATTAAACTCACCTTAAAATGGATATTTGTCACGCCTTTTTCATTTTGTTTCTTCTACTGTTCTATTGTCCATGTGTTAATGCAGTGATTCTCTACCTGTGGGGCGCGCCCCTGGAAGGGTGCGAGCATATTCAAGAGAAAATGTTATTTAAAAAAATTTATTAAGTGACTGAAAGGAAAGAACACACACACACAAAATAAAATACATTTCGAATAATTAACTTATTATATTAAAACAACTTACTAAATTAAAAACAAATTTAATAATTATTAGTGACTTCCTTGGGCCTAACTTTCAGAGCAAAGTTTTTCGAAGGAGGGTTTAATATTAGAAATAGACATTCTCAGTTCTTTTTCTATATTTAGTTGAGATCTATATTTTGTCTTCAAAGAAGCCACCGCAGAAAATCCAGTTTCACAAAGGTAAGATGTTGAAAATGGTAGTAGAATGCGAAATGCCCTTGTTTTTAGTGCAGAAAACTGATCATCCACTCCTGCCCAAAATTCAAAGAGTGATTTATTACTCAACTGTCTTTTTGCTTCACCACTTGCCGTGAAGTCTATGAAGGTTTCTTCCTCTTTAATTGAAAGTCCATCGGGAGTATTTTGAAATGGATCCCTCACCCATTTGTAACTTGATATCAGTTTGTCATCAGCAAGAAAATACTTTTTTTAAATTCTTTGCTAGCATTGCTAAATGATTTTCAATGGTTACAAAAACGACTTTTACATGTTGTTCTTCACCCTTGTAAGTTTTAATACAATCATTCAAATTTGCAAACATTGTTAAGTTTTCTTGCTTTAAATTTATACTCCACAATTCCAATTTCTTACAAAAAGCATTAACTTTATCACTCGTATCCAATACATGTGTATTTGCTCCTCAGTTGAAGATTCAAGTTATTTAATTTCTCGAATATGTCGACCACACACATATGTAGCTTAATTTCATCACAAATAAATTATCGCGAAAATTCTCGGCTTCCGGTCTGTTTTCCTCTTTTAGGAAAACAGCGATTTCTTCTCTTAATTCATTTAAATTTAATTCATAATTAAATTTAATTCATTAAATTTAATTCATAAAAATTTCCCTCGTGATAACCATCTTGCCTCGCAATAAAATAGTAACGCTGAATGTATTGCATTCATGTCTTTACAAAGTGCGGAACAAATTCTTGATTTCAGGGGTCTCATTTTTATATAATTTACTACGGTTACAACCGTAGTTGACACAATATTCAATCCAGGACTCATTTCTTTGGAAGCCAAAGCTTCTCTGTGGATCATGCAATGTGTCCAGACGCAGTGTGGCGATTTTCGTTTCACAAGTGCTTGAATAGTTTGGAATCTTCCGGACATAGAACAAGCACTGTCGGAGCATATTCCGACGCAATTTTTCCATTTTATGTTTGCCTCGTTTATAAAATCATTTAAGATTGCAAATAATGCGAGTGCTGTTGCTTTGAGTTCTATTGGTTTGCAGAAAAGTAATTCTTCTACTACTGACAAATCATCACAAAATCTAACATAGGCAATGAAATGAGCATCTTTATTACTATCTGCTGCCTCATCGAATTATATTGAAAACAATTTGTCACGCAACTTTGACAAAAGCTGACACTCTACATCCTCAGCTATATCAGCAATTTGACGGGCAACAGTATCATTTAAAAGAGGTATAGACTGCAATTGTTTTGCAAAATTATCTCCAAACATAATTTCTACAATCTCAATTGCGGCTGGCAAAATAAACTCTTCACCAATAGTGTGAGGTTTTTTACATCTGTCTATTTTATATGAAACTTTGTAAGAGGCAATTAAAGCTTTTTCATTTACAGACAAAGTTTTTTGAAACAATGATTTTTGCTTTTCATATGATTTTAATTTTAATTATAAGAATTCTTCTGGGTTTGTTTACGTACTCATATGAAGCGTTTTCAAATGTCGTTTAAGTTTATTAGGTTTCATGATGTCTGCCGCTAACATTTTTGAGCAAATGATACACAGGGGCCTTTCTTCTTCATTTACTTCAGTACTAGTGAACCCAAAATTTAAGTTTTCTTGAGAATATTTTCTTGATTTTATTTTCTGAACCACATGATTGTCTGTGCACTTGTTGATGGTTGTTTATCATCTAATGCTCGCTTACGCCCGTTTAAAAATTTATTCATGATTCTGCATAAATCTGCTGCCGTGAATATTTAATACGGTGAATTGCAATTACACGAAAATATATATAACATACACATTCAGAATAGATTCAATAGCGATAGAAGGATCGATTCGAATGAGATTGTCTGGAATTGAAACTGGAAATGGAAACCGTGAGAATGCCCGACATGGTGGGACGCAAGAGCAGTAAAAAGTCATAGAGGATTCTTGTTTTTTCAATGCTGAGGATCGGTGTTGCAAAATGTCAATAAATTTCCGTAGTCTTGGTAATTTGTAAAGTTTAAAATTAAGGTTGAAGTGTAGGTTTAGCGCCAAAATACTCAAAATACATTATTATTGTATGCGGTTGGGAGGGGGGCATGAAAATTATGTTTGAAAATTGGGTCGTGAATACTAAAAAGTTGAGAAACACTGTGATAATGGGTTGAATCAATGGAAAATGGCTTCTTTAACCGTTGTTTGGTTCCTTATATAAAAAAATCGTTTTATTAATAAAATGAAATTCAACAGTATTCTCAGACATTCGATGGTGAACTCATCGATCATTCTCAGACATTCGATGTGGCATGGGTGAAACGTTATCTCCCGTCATGGATATTTTAAACCAATGAGAATCGTAATAAAGTAGCGTACTCAGGATCTCAATTGTAACGAAAGAAACAACCACTTAATGTCCAAAAAATCTTTAATGAAAATTATTTTTGATAAGTTGATGATGTTAAAAATATATGCTCAGTATGTTTTTACATAATGTATTCTTAGGGATATAAGAATGGTAAATGAAAGAGCAAAGACGTACTTTCACCTTCGTGGTGCTCTGATTAAAACGAAAGACGCATCCTTTTGACTTAAATTTGCATTGCCAAGGCATAGCGAGCTTAGCTTGTCCAAGTGTCATAAATAACAACAACATTAAAAGTTAAAAGGGGGTAGAAATAAATGCCAATAAGAACAGGCATCATCTTGGACTGCCTTAGACTGAGTGAGATAGGTATCGACAATAGTCCACTTCTTGTATCGGACTTCATTGATGCCAACAGTTTTATTGATCTTGTCTGATTCCAGAACAGATAGAAATTTAGAATTAACAACAACAAATTTTATATAAAATTCTCAAATACATATTCGAATCAAGCTTTTTCTTTTCATAATGAAATCATATGCCCTAAATACTAGAACAAGAAAAATATTAAAATGTAAATATGTTGAGATAAAACTAAAATAAAAGATTTAATTTTAATTAATTATGGGAATAGTGGAATATGGTTTTATTAAAACATTTAACATATCATAAGATTATGTATTTTTTAAGAAATATTTTTTGTTCATTATATCGAGATATAAAACACTGCTGTCTTCTTACAAATAGTGAAAAATAAAGGAAAATATTATATATATATATATATATATATATATATATATATATATATATATATATATATATATATATATATATATATATATATATATATATATATATATATATATACAGTATGTTCACTAAAGTTCCTTGCCACCCTCTTAACTTCGGAACGGCTGCTTCTGTATTTATAAAAGTGGTGACTAGGTTTAGTAAAGTAGCCATGCGCTACTGAACGAAACAGAGTACTGCGCCACCTGGTGGAAAACTGCGGAGTTAGCATTCCTATCTTGAAAACGGAACGAGATAGAGAGAAAAAGTGATTTACAAAGTTGTAGAGTATCCTCGATTTAGTATGAATAGATACCTTGTAGGCATTAATGTGAAGAATATAACGGTTAAAACGCGCATTTGTTGTTTCGTGCTGTGATGTGACGAAACGATCTATAAAAGAAAAAAAAAACAATATACTTTATTTAAGATGTTCAAACTTCTCACCATCAGCTGCAATGCACATTTGGATCCTCGCTTGAAGATCATGTTGCACATGTTGGAGCATACAGTGTGACACGTTGGAACACGCGACTGTAATGCGTCGTTTAAAGTCCTGCATTTTTTGTGGAGTGGTTGCATACACCTGCTGTTTCAAGTATTCCCACAGGAAAAAGTCCAGTGGAGTCAGATCAGGAGAACGTGGAGGCCACTCTTCGAAACAGCCATACCCTAGTATTTAGTTGCCAAATTCCTTGACGAGGTACTGCTTCACTGGAGATGTCTTGTGCGCAGGCGCATGTTGAAACCATAGTTTCTTAAGATTACACAACAACAGGTTCTCCACAAAATCGGGTAATACCTTCTATAGCAATTGTAAATGTCGTGCACCTGTTAACGTGCCATTGTAAAATATTGGGCCTATCAGCTTGTTATTGTAAATTGCGCACCAAACGTTAATAGCATACCGCATTTGATGTCGAACGTCAACGAAACATTTAGGATTTTCCAGCGCCCAGTAATGGGTGCTTTGCCTATTGTACATGCCATTCCGTGAAAAGCATGCCTCATCCGTCCACATTATATCTGCCAAGAATGTTGGCTAAACCTGTATCTGATTGATGACGAAGTTGCACCATGCATAGAGTCGCTCGACATCCTCATTCACTAAAACTTGTTCAGGCGTTGTCGGTATGGTGAGCACCTGATTCGCTTAGGATTTTCCAAACCTCACTTTTGGAGAGACCACAGTGTTGACTGATCTCTCTTACGCTGCATTTCGGATATGCGAGGACATATGCTAAAACCTCATTCGGTTGAACTTGCCGTCCTACCTTAGCTGGTCTGCCAGATCGAGGTCGACTAGTAACGCAATCTGTCTCCCTTAAACATTTTACAACAATTAGGATGGTTTGATGAGAAGGATGCGGGGGCCTGCAGGGAAACGTTGGAGGTACAACCTTGCTGCTGATAGTGCCTTGCGTCGACATTCACCATACAGTAAAACCATCTCACATTACTCAGCCATGACCATGAGCATCAACATACTACAGCTCTAAGAAGATGTCTACTTTATTGCTGTCTCAGGTGAACAGGCGTAACGTTTCTGACGTATATGTATACTGCATACAAATTGTTGGAATTATTTTTAATACTTCCGTGACTTAGTGAAAAATGTAATCACGAAAACGATTTTTTTTCAAATATGCATACGTACGATGTGTCATGTCACAGCACGAACAGCAAATGTGCGTTTTAACCATTATATTGTTCACATTAATGCCTACAATGTATCTTTATATATATACGTATATATATATATATATATATATATATATATATATATATATATATATATATATATATATATATATATATATATATATATATATGATGAATCTGAATATTCTAGATTCTAGACTTAGATACTTAAAATATCATGTCAAGGATCATGAAATGGACGTGGGGATGCACTTCATTAGTAATGTCTAGATGACAAGATGAGCAATGGATCATTAAAGATACCTATAGAAGTAAAGTTTGTATTACATCAGAAAAAGATGGCTGTATAGGCGGTAATATAATACAATGATTACTATCTTTATATTATATTACCAAAATAAACAATCAACTAGTAGAATTATGTGTATTTAACATTCAGTAAATCCGAATTGCACAGTTCTTTCTGTTTTATAGTACGATGTTGGAACTAGGATATACTGTTTGGCAGTGATGTAGGATAAAATAATTATTTAATTAATGGAGTTATACCTGATTAGTACTCAGTAAATTTAAAATATACTTATTCTTATTCAATATTAACTCATGAATTATATACACGCACACACACATATATATATATACACACACACACACACACACACACACACACACACACACACATATATATATATATATATATATATATATATATATATATATATATATATATAAATTTCGTGTCACGATGTATGTTCCCGATAAACTCCGAAACTACTGAATGGATTTTGATAAAATTTTGTAACTATTTATAATATAGTCCAACTTAAAAGATAGAATAGTTTTTATCTCTTAATTATTATTTTCAATATTTATTATACGACATTAATGTTTATATATTGTTTAGTTCTGTAAGTTCCCAATAGATGGCGGTTTAGCATCTAAGTTGCACAGGTATTCGGCAGATGGCGACGTGTTTATTTTTCTAGATTATACTTCTTCGAGAAAATTAACGTGCGCGTGCAATCGCGTGGTTAAATATAGAATTTACATATATTTTTATTATTATATTTTCATGATGTACATATATTTTCATATATTTTCATGATACATATATTTTCATTATGTATAATCATACTATAACAATTTTTTGTGAATCACTTTCATAATTATACTTTGTATTGTGTTATTATTGTGCGTGTTCAGTTTGAATATTTTTAATATTATAAATAGTAAAATAAAATTTTATTTATTGCTGTTTTTCTCTACTAATTTTCATACCACCTCCAAAACATGTAAGTATTTCTTGACAGCCTTTTATTTTTTTTATTTTTATTTTATAGTTTGATAATTATTAATTTATTCAGTAGAACATTTTGATCTAATTTATTTATTCAAATGATAAATTCTTTTAATTTTTTCTATTTCAGTATAATACCGCGGAAAAATTTTTAGTTTTAATAATTAAAAATTGAAAAATAATAGTTCGATGTCAATGTTATCTACCTCATTTATAACAATTTATTTTTAGATGTTTTTAATTTATATAGTATATTTTATAAGTAAGTCACTGATTACTAACCATAATTTAATATAAGATGAATAAAATGTAAATTCAAAAAGTATATGTTGATTTGTGCTTAATTTCAAAATTTCGATACTTTACCTATTACTTTCAAATTTTTGCGAAACGTTTTATTTTTAATCTCATATGAATGAACCTATTTTAAATTTTTTTAGAAAATATTAATTTGATTGTACCCAAGAATTAGTAAAAAATTGATTCAATGTATTATAAAAACTCAGCCACTGCAACGCGTGGCTGGGTCAGCTTGTATATATATATATATATATATATATATATATATATATATATATATATATATATATATATATATATATATATATATATATATATATATATATATATATATATATATATATATATATATATATATATATATATATATATATATATATATATATATATATATATATATATATATATATATATATATATATATATATATATATATATATATATATATATATATATATATATATATATATATACACACACACACACATACACACACACATATATATATATATGGGAAAACTCTTATTCAAAAATGTCGAAAGTTACAACTGGTTAATCAGTAAAATTAAGCCTGATTAGTCTCAAGTAAATCAAAAATATAAAGTATTTAAAAATATACAGTATTTATAATAACATAATTCACTATGAGAAACCTCCAGTGCAATAAAGGAAAAAAGTAGAAAAAATGTAAGAAAACAATTTTTTAGTTAAAAGAAACTTATTATGTGTATTAACTTTTAATAATTATAAGTTATACTATATTCATCATTTTTGGTGAATTGATTGAGAGAGGAAAACTATTTGACAATGATAAAGTTAAAACAAATGTTTAATTAGATGAACTATGTTCGCTTAATTTGCATTTAAAATGAATTATGCTGGGTTCACTGTTATCTCAAGAATTAATAAAGCATGTTAAAGTTCTTTGATAGCAATCTGGTTAATCAATAGAATTAGACATTATTAACTTTCTGTGATCATTAGTTTTTAAAAACTGGTTAAGGATGGTGAGACCGTTTGAGAGCAAATTATTAAAAACAACTGGTCAATTTAGTAGAATAAAATTTGCTTAACTTGAAGAAAGTTGTATACTAATTTCATTGTTATTTCATGATTTGTTTAACGATGTTAAATCTTTTTGAAAGCGATATATGAATAGAAATGAGTTTAACAACGAGGAAAGTAATTATTTAGTGTAATTGTGCGTGCTTAACTCTTGTAATATTGAATGATGATCATGTGAGTTTTTTTTTATTGGTATATGAAATCTTCCATTATAATTGATATGCTAATGTGTGTAGTAATGAGTAAGTAACTGTGCGTGCTTAACTCCGATATAACTGAAGTATGATGATGTGAATTTTTTTATAGATGTATGAAATTTCCCATTATAACTGAAATGGTAAAACATTAATAAAACAAGGTAGAAATAGTGCCGTTTTTCTAAAATTAAAAAATAGTTTATGGTATCATCTAATCCTTTCAGCACGGATACACAGATTGGACATTATCGCATGCGAAATAGATTTGATTTCTATCCTTGACCTAATTTTCACGTTGTCTTATCTATTTGTTTTATTATTTTCTGACGCCTGAAATAATTGTAAGGAAAATACGTTCGCGATAGTGTATTGATAAGTGTCATTTATCTAGGCCGAAACCACTCGCCTGATAATTTTTTCAAACTTCCTCAATCGAACTTTTACCAAGTCTCAGGATTGAAGTTTGTCTATCGTTATTTTTAATGTTTTCAGTAATCTATTCATTTATAATTAACGACAAGGTTTAAAAGAAATTAAGGAAGAACTATCATTTGATTTTTTGTCATTCTAATTCAAGAATTGCTTTTAGTGCATAATTATCTATCTAAAACATTTATGTTTTTATTGGTGTCATATTAATAAAATTGTTAAAGATAATTTAGCATTGACTTTTCTTTTCTTTTTTTTAAACTAAAATCAATAATTTTCGTTTTATTTAAGTATAAATTACAGCCATATTAAAAGCCTATCTTGAACTGTTTCATAATGATAATAATATATATTTATAAATTTCTTTAATTTTTAGTTCAAAGAAAATTAAATGTTTTCATCTCAAGCAAACTAGGAAATACATTTCATTCGTTTTTCATATTATATTATAAGTAGATTTCTTATTTCATTTATTAAATTGTTTCATAATAAACATGGGCATAAAATTTACGGCATTATTATTCATTTATAAACAAGTATTTTATGCTTTCGGAAAATAATGTTTATTGTTTCGTTAAAAGAAAGCACATTTATTAAAATAATAACAATGAAAAGTAAATTAAGAATATTTTGAAAACATTGTGTTCATTATAACATCCTAAATATTGCGTACAATTAACATACTGTGCTGTTAAAAAAGAAGAGAAATACTTTTTATAAGTGCTACATTAAAAATATTTCCTACTATCGTATTAAGCTAATTCAAAGCAATGCTAATTCATTCAAACTGTAAAATTATCAATATATATGACTGTAAAATTAATTACGAGTACTAATGCATCTGATTTTGCACAGAGATACTTCAATGTTGTTTGGAATGTACAATAGATAATATAATTAAAACTTCTTGTTCAAATGAATAGCCTTTTTAAAAATTCCTGTCACTGTTATTCAAATTTTTTTGATAAATTAACTTAAATAATAATGTTACTTATGTATAAAAGTATTTTATGCCGCTAATCTCAAACTTTTTACTATAACGCAGCAATTCGATTAAGCTTCAATCATAGGATTGTATGAATTCTATTAACAAGGAAAGTTAATGCAAATTCCACATAATTGACAACAAAATGTTTCATGTTATTTATTACTCAGTGCACAGTTAATGACTATTAAAGCAAAAAGTTAATATAATAATGCTTTATTATTGTTATAGAATTGCATTTCTTATATTTTTTGGTGTGGTGTTCTCAAAATATTTGCTAAAATTTTATAGTATCCCATACGCATTGTGAAAATCCGTAATTGTAATTTTATTCTCTTATAATCTAATATACAGTTTCAGTTTCAAGTCATTATTTTTTATTTTAAAACTTAGAAATTAAGGTGAAAGTTTCAAATAACTAATAAACTTAAAATATGTAATAAAAATAAATTGTGTTGAATTAAATTGATATTTTGAAACATTAGGGTAGTCTACCCAATAAATGCAGCTATTTGAAAGGTCACTATTGAGAAAATCTTATTTATAACAGCCCGCATGGTGTATTTAGGAACGATGATTAAAGTAAAAGAAAGTCCAAAGTGCGAAAATGATTTTCTAAAATACTCTAATCTTTGTATACGCAGAATCTTGGAGGAAATTCAGCTACATACAAAGCAAATAAAATGAACATATCTATAAAAAATATCAAAATGTTTGTTTGTTTTTTTTTGTTTGTATTGATTTTATCAATTTTCAGATATATTGCGTAAAAATACTTAAAAATTATGAAATTATTATAATAAATTTAGGAAATATCAAACATTTTTGACGTCTCCTGCTGCAAATCCCAATTGGAATCACCACCCACAGTTTAAGAAATTTTGTTTTAGAATATAGGTTTATTTATGAAACAAATTATTTGCAAAAAAATTTTAATAATAAGCATAAAGATAAATACATTATTTTAACAACAATAAAATATTTGAATGAAAAATCTAAAAAGAAATACAAAATACATTTTATTTACGGCTTATATTTGGTAAAAATTCTTATCTATTGTTGGCGAAATCGGGCTGTTTGGCGTCGTTCTTTTCCCCGCTTGTTGTGAAAGGATTTTAAACGTTTAATCAAACATGTAGCTGAATATAGCAATTTATATTTATAAGAGAATATGCAGTAGAAAAAAATTATTTTGCTCTTTGTTACAATGGAAAAATTAATAAAATAAATCTTTTTTTATAAAATCGTACGATAAAATTAATATACTTTTAAAAGCAATATTTGTATAAATATTTCAATATTATCTAAAAAAAACTATTTTTTTAAATATCATAAACACATAAAATAAAATATTTTCTAAATAGCTGCATAATTTTATAACCGTGAGTAATGACGAAAGCAAAATAAAATCGATTATATCTACTTATTCAAGAGGAAATTAAGAAACATTTTCTCCCATATAAAAGTTAGAAATATCTGATTACATACCGCCTGAAGAAAGTTATAAAGAAAAAATTAATATTGATATCAATATAAGAGGAATTTTTCAAATTGATAAGAACTTTCAACTTTTTAAATGAAAATTAATGGCTTATAGATTGATGTGAATAATTTGTGAATTTTTAAATACTAGATTTTATTGCTCTGAAAACCTTATCATATAATTTTTTTCGATAAGTAAATTATGTTCACAATATGTCGAAAATGCTTTTTGAAGAAGTAACATTATCTTTGTCTCGCAACAGACAATACACTGGGTTTCAAAATAGTTTTTAAATGAACTGATTATATATATATATATATATATATATATATATATATATATATATATATATATATATATATATATATATATATATATATATATTCTTTGCGATAAAGTGTTTTACTGCGTTCTTTTAAAAAATATATTGAGATTAAGAGAATATTTTACTCTTTTGTCATTGTAATAATTTACGCAACAAAACTTAAGCACACAAAAATATGCTATCCCGATTAAATATTGTTTTAAATTTCGTTTCTAAGAACAAAAATAATTTGTTCAAACAAGAAACTAAAATGAAATTCACTTAGAAAATAATTTTATTACTACAATATTATTAAACTAAACTATCTAACAAGATTTTTCAGACAAAATTTGTTAATATTTAAGTTGACACAAAGGAAAAATAGAATAAACCAAATGAAATATATTGAAGGAGATTCATACTTCAACGATAGAGCTGCAGCCGAAGGATTAGCGTTTTTGTCTTGGCTTCACTAGTTCGAGGGTTTGAATCCCACACTTGGCATGGTGATTTCCATAATTCAGGATCCAATTTAAGCTATTGGTTCCATTCTAGTTAATTCTCTTCGGTAAAAAAATGGCTGTTTAAAAGAACTTTTTAATATATATATATATATATATATATATATATATATATATATATATATATATATATATATATATATATATATATATATATATATATATATATATATATATATATATATATATATATATATATATATATATATATATATATATATATATATATATATATATATATATATATATATATATATATATATATATATATATATATATATATATATATATATATATATATATATATTATGTGTTTGCGAGATATAGTATTAAAACAGATAGTGATTACAATAAGATATTTGTAAAAATTATTTATTTAAGCAATTTTCTTGAAAACAAGAAAAAAGAAAGAAAATAATTTTGAAATAAAGAACAAATTTAATAAAAATATTTTAGCACATAAATACATAGTGGTACAGGCGATCCCCATATTGTACACACACACACACACACACACACACACACACACACACACACACACACACACACACACACACAGGAAGATTGTTTGTTTATAAATACATAAATAGGAAACATTGTAATTAAATAATCGTGAAATTGACCTGACCATTGACCTTGGTCATTCTTATGAAACAGGTGACAATAAAAAAAAAATTCGATAATACTGAGGAAAAAATCAAATAGTTAAAACAGGCAAATAACTTCTTGATAATTCCAAGAATTAAAAAGCAACATAAAAAACTAAAATATTAAACAGAACACGTTTGAAATGTGAATTCAAAAGAAAAACCAGAGATGAAAACTAGGATGTAAGTCAAAAATGTAAATGCATGAATGTGAAATAAAACAATGTAGTATATGAAGTAAATATAAATATAACATATCTAAAGGAAGATTAAAATTGTGATCCTTAAAATAAAAATATGAAAAGAAGAGAAATCAAATTTAAATATTAATATTTATATGTGGGTACATATCCTCGGTTGGCGATTTGCAACACTATCTTGTATTAAATTTATTGAGAGAGAAGAAGCCCGTAGTTACCTCCATATTGGTTGCAACTTAGTTGCTCCAAGTATAGAAAACGTCTTAGAAATACAGTGACAGTTAAATTTTAATGCCAGCAGTTTAATTCAATGAATGGATAAAAGTTTGATTTGGTTTTTCTGTCCTTCAGCTGTCATATTTGGTACACAATGTCTGAACTAGATGTCTATAGATTCCTATGTGCCTATTATATTTTTGCCTAGATACCTAGAGTCTAAAGTGGACTCTAAACCACAGCAAATACCTATATTCTTGAGCTCGAAATTGAATTTACGAAATATAGACTCGAAAATTATAGCACTAAACATTCGTGGCTCGCAACTTGACATTGCGGGTAAAATAAAGGAATTTTCCTAAATTTAGTGCTGTATTAAATGCCCCTTGTATTTTTCCTATTATTTCAATTAACTTAAATTTGTGTGTGTGTGTGTGTGTGTGTGTGTGTGTGTGTGTGTGTGTGTGTGTGTGTGTGTGTGTGTGTGTGTGTGTGTGTGTGTGTGTGTGTGTGTGTGTGTGTGTGTGTGTGATTAATACGATTATTATGTATAATAACCAGTGATAATTCATAATTCTAACTCCCCACTAAACACGATAAATCTGATACATTACTAAACATTAATAAATATTTTTATTGATAAATACATATAATCCATAATTAGTAGTGGATAATGCTCTAAATTCCGATTATTTTGTAGAAAAATGCTATTTTAATCCGAAAAATACATATTTTCAAGCAATATTAAACATTTTATTTTAAGAATTTAAAGAACATCATGATGACTTACAATAAAACTTATAATAATCCTTCCATTTAAAAATTTAATTAACAGATGCTCTTTCCTACGTTCATTTCAGTAGATATTTTAAGACAAGTGTATTAGATAATAGCATAAGTTATAAATCGTTATATATCTGGCATAAAAAGTATTAAAAAATACAAAATTCTCAAAATTACTAAAAGTAAAATAATGTCTAGCTTTTTACTTTATTAAGTACTTTTTAACCTAAACAAAGCAGAACTTCAAATAAAATATTCATATATATTATTTTTATGTCTGGTTAACTAAAAGATCTGGTGAAAAAATTTTAAATTATTAAAATTTCAAAAAAAAAAATACTGTCCCATGATAAAGCTAATTATTTCTATGCACTAAAAAGTATTTATTTATATTTACTTACAAGTTTACCAATTTAGATACATTATAATGTTATAACATTTAGAATTACACGATTTTTCAAATTTTTACATTTTCTCTTATTAGATTTGCAATCTGTTTTGCAAACAAATCGTTAATATCACTGACTTTCAAAAATATGTTTTTCTAACGCAATCTCGAAATGATAGGGCTTAATTAGGAAAATCTTCAAGAAAAATAAATTTTGCTTCACAAATCGAGTACTGAATTTTGGTGTAACACCAGAAACATTTTCCTCGTTTCGTTTCGAAAATATAAATATCACAGTTTTTAACTTCTAACAACATTGTTCAAAAATTTCATAGGACACTTCTTGCTCTGTCTATAACTTGTAGTTTTATTATGCCAACAATATTCCCAGAAGAAAAGATTTGAAACTTTCAACTTTTTTATGCCTATGATTCATAACTTTTGTCTTCGAAAATTTTGTTTCTGCCACCATGGTTAATTGATTAATAAGCTTTATGAATTATTATAAACATTTCTATAAATAATATTAGTAAAACTACTGAAATCACACATGAATCTTGCATCGATAAATAACAGACTAAGAATTCACGTTAGCTTAGAACTGGCATAGTAGTCATGCAGTTGAGAAATCTGAAAGCATTTTGAAAGAATTACGGACGTTTATTGCATTCCCTATCACGAGTTAAGGATTTTATAAAGTGAATGGCAAACGTGATACATATTCAATAATTATTACTATAATATTTATTATGTTTAATAGTCATTATGATTAATCCCCAGTAATTAAGAAATTCATTTACCGATAATTATACTTAACGTAAAAAATAAACTGTAAGTTTGTAACATGCTCATTATGATACAGTGAATGAGATGCCTATTAAAGTAGTTTCGAAAACATCTTTCTTAAATGTTGCTATCAAATATATTAAAACCGAAGAGGAAATCCAGGATTAAGGATGAATTAATTTAAATACATTCCTCATGAAAACTATAGCGGAATAAAAGATTAGTCAAATGTGAAAATTAATGATGCATTGCTAAATGACTGTTTACTTGAAATTAATGATTTAGAATGAGAATGATGAAATGTATAGAAAAAAAAGCGCTAAAGAAAGTTTAGAATTATAAGCAAAAAAAATATTGAAAGTTTCAATTCTTAATTTATCTTCTGTTAACATTGGTGACAATGAAACTACGAGTGCTCGATGTAGGCAAAACAAAATTTATTAGCGATTCTATTATACAGGGACATTTGTATTTAGGAACAAAATAAATAAAAATTTTTAGTGGTTTACCAGAAGTCAGTTTAAAATTTGTGAAGAAAAATTTATTTTGCTTGAAGGTTTCCCAGATCAAGCAAGATCATCACTACAAGATTGTGTTAGAAACTGAACTTTCTAAATGCCAGGCATTGGCAACCTGCGGCTCTCTAGGCACATGTGGCTCTTTGAATGATCATTTGTGGCTCTCAATAAATGTACTCGAGAGAAGATCAGACTCTACAATTAAACTGCGGCTCTCTAGCCACATGTGGCTCTTTGAATGAACATTTGTAGCTCTCAATAAATGTACTCGAGAGAATATCAGACTCTACAATTAAACTGCGGCTCTCTAGCCACATGTGGCTCTTTGAAGGATCATTTGTGGCTCTCAATAAATGTACTCGAGAGAAGATCAGACTCTACAATTAAACTGCGGCTCTCAGCCATATGAGCCTTTGAAGGATCATTTGTGGCTCTCAATAAATGTACTCGAGAGAAGATCAGACTCTACAATTAAACTGCTGCTCGCGAGCCACATGTGGCTCTTTGAAGGATCATTTGTGGCTCTCAATAAATGTACTCGAGAGAAGATCAGACTGTACAATTAAACTGCGGCTCTCTAGCCACATGTGGCTCTTTGAATGATCATTTGTGGCTCTCAATAAATGTACTCGAGAGAAGATCAGACTCTACAATTAAACTGTGGCTCGCAAGCCACATGTGGCTCTTTGAAGGATCATTTGTGGCTCTCAATAAATGTACTCGAGAGAAGATCAGACTCTACAATTAAACTGCGGCTCTCTAGCCACATGTGGCTCTTTGAAGGATCATTTGTGGCTCTCAATAAATGTACTCGAGAGAAGATCAAACTCTACAATTAAAATATAAGTTCACGCTGATTAGTGAATTTTGGAAATTTATACCAGTATTGGAGTATTTTGAATTAAAAAAGGCTGTTTTTCGAACTCTTTCAATATTCGGAACAACATACCTATGTGAATCATTTTATTCTTTAAAATTCGTAAAATGCCAACACCAATCAGCAGTAGCTAACCAACATCTCAAAAAATTACTAAGAAGTACTGTCACCAATTAGTCGCCAAATTTTAAAGAATTATCAAGAGAAGTAAAATAAATGTGTTTAGTTTTTAATATTTAAATTTAATACATACATTTTGCACTTTTATTTATATGATTTCAATAAATATAATTTCTGTAAAAAAATGTTGACATCCTTTTTGCTTACCTTTTAAATACGTATTTAACTGCTCAAAAAATTTCAAAAAACTCTCAAAAATTTTCAAATATTGAAAAATGGTTTGGACTCTCAAGGAGATTGGCCAATCCTGTTATATGCCAATGATTAACAAAATAGAGAGCAAATCTGATAAGTGGAAATTTAAAATCTAGAAAAGTGTAATTCTAAATGTCATAATAGTTTAATGCATCTAAATAAGTAAATTTACAAGTAAATATAAGTAAATACTTTTTTTAGAATATAGATATAGTTTGCTTAGACATGGAACGGTTTTTTATAAGTTCAGATATTCAAAATTGTTTTCTATTTTCAGGCCATTTAATATACAAAATTTAAAAAAAATTATCTGTAAGTACTTGTAAATGCTTAATTTAAAATTCTATTTTTTTAGATAAAAATTAAGTATTTACTGCAGTAACAAGCTAGAGTTTATTTATTTTTAAGTAATTTTGATCATTTTGTATTATTCTTCAATAATTTTTGTCTCAGCTTATCTAAAACATCTATTATCTAAAACTTATGTCCTAAAATATCTATTGAAATGTACATACAAAAGAGTCACTGTTATTAAAATTTTTAAATGGAAATATAATTGTAAGATTTTCAATCAAAGTCATCATGATATTTTCTAAATTCTTCTGAACGAAATACTTAAAATTGCTTGAAAATACTTATCTTTTTCAAATTAAAATATCAATTTTCTTATAAAATAATCTGAATTTATCACATTCCTCATTACGAGTTGGGGATTATATACATATTTACCGGTAAAATATATTAATATTCAACAATTTAGCCCATTTACCGAGTTTAGTGAGGATTATGTATAATCACCGGTTATTATACACCAGTATTATAACCAGTTCATAATAACCGGTGATTATACATAATCCTCACTAAATTCGGTAAATGTGTTAAATTGTTGAATATAAATCTATTTTCCCTATCATATTATTTATTATTATTAATAAAATCTATATTAATTTTTGTGTTATAAATAAAATCTTAATTCTCAAGAAAACTTGATTTTTCGATGATCTTCTTTCAGATGAGTACGCACGGTTTGGCACGTAGGCTTCTACGGAGAACTGGGCAGTTTATTTAACGCATTAAGGAAAGGAAAACAAATTTAGACGGACGGCACTGATTTAGAATCCTTTAACGATCACGAGCGAAAGTCTAATGGGCTCCTTCACTGTCAAAAGCTTTTTTAATCACGGATCATTTCACCGGTTGCCCATCACTTATTCTTTTTTATTTCCTTGCATTCGTGCTGCGAGGATCATTACATGTTGGTTTCTGTTCCAGTTACTGTCATACAGATTTGGTTGCACGCAGTCCGACGATGTTTTCGGAATTAACTTCATGTGGCAGTTTATTTTAAGATTTTAAGCTGAAAAATAATGAAAAAACATGAGTGTCAGTTTTATGGCAAATTCACCGTTTATTTATTGCTAGTTATGGTATATCTGAAGTTGTAATTGATATAACTTTACTCGTTTTTATTATGGTGCACAATTAGACATTGAACCGTATGCTCAAGCGGAGAATTTTATTTCCTGATCAAAAATTAAAATAGATTTTTTTATAACATTAACAATACTAATATTGATAATTATTTTTCTATTTTGTGCTAAGTTGGTTAATTTTTATTTTTTCCAGATTACTTTATCAAATGCAAGCGTTTAAATATGTTTGCAAAAGATTATATAATTTATATAATAAATATATATATACTTATGTTAATTTTTATAGAACAATATAAATATCTTCATCTAACTATTCCTTACTTTTGAAGTTTAAAAATCAATTCGTTGAAAAAAATGCGCTTGAATGAAATTTTATAGGCATATTATGTAAATTTATTAATTGCGAAAATGATTTTAAAATGAAGTGAAAATAAAACCTCATTTATCCTTTGCGTTTTTCTAATTTCAACATTTCATTTACTTAATAAATATAAATATGAAGATACTAATTACCAATAATAATAGTAATTACTAATGTTTATAGATAATTTTTAATCATATATATAATGTTCATAAATAAATGTTAATATGATAACACAAAATTTTTATTAAATGAGTGTTTTAATAATAGAAAGTAATCGTCACACAAAATTATGTAATAACATAAAAATATTGAAAACAAAAACTTTTATGGGAATTTATTATACTATAAATGACTAAACATTTCCAAAAATAAGTTAGTTCTAATAAAGTAAAATGTTCTTATTTACTCATGTAATTTTCTTTTTGACATTTTATTTTTAAAGTAGTTTAAAAAGAAATACCGGTATTTATCTTTTGATATAATAATGTTTTTCACTTTTATTTCATTGTTTTGCTGTATTTTAATTTTTTGTCTTGATGAAAGACTTTTCCAACACATGTTAATCTCCCATCTGACTTTCAGTTTAAGAGTTCATGAGATCGATCCCCACTTCAGGTTTAAATAAGCTTGTAGCTGAATCCCTTTTAAATTTGGTCTCTGCATAATGCACTCTTTGATTGACAAATCAAATCGAAACCTCATATATGCTTCTATATTTCATTTATGCATATAATAGAGATTTTAAATAATTTTATGATAAATACAATATGATTTGATTTCAATTTTAAACAGTTAAACCATAATAATATGTGTGTTTGGAATTAAATTAATTCTTCAAGGAACTTAAACTTAAGATCAAAATGATTTTAAGAAATTGACTGTTTCTCTCTATAAAAAAACCCTTTTATATTAAGTTAATGAAAATTGTAGTTTCAGGGATCATGTAAGTCATAACATAAGATGCGTCAAAATAGAGATATAAACCTTAAAAAGTGATTGTATCTAATGCATATAAATTTATATTGTCATAAAGTCAAAATAAATTTTAAAATTCTTGCTGACTAATATAAGTTGAAGTTTCGAACATTATATAATTGTAGTAAAATATAATGTTTGAAATTTAAATTTATTTATTATTTAAATTAATAATTAAAAAAATTTAATAAAAATAAAAATTAATAATTAAAAAATAAATTAATAATTTTAGCATTATTTTAAATTATTATTTGAAATTATGAAAACGTATATTTTCTACGAAAATCGATATTTTTTAAATATGAAGATAAATATAATAAAACTTGATAGATACGAATTGAAAGATATTAATAATATGTTAGCATTGGAATAGTGAATATTTTCCTAACAACCTTTTTTCTATTTGGTGTAAGTCACAAAAGAAAACTTAATTATCACATACATTTACAAAGACAAAACTAACTCCAAAAACGGACGTTTCATAATACTTTATACGTATCGATATCAATTGTTTCCTGCAGAGAAATCTTTTTTTCGAAGGGATACAAGTAAGAGTGTGGAAGGCCAGCGTCAATTGTAACATTTCAAGGTCTTACGTAATGACTGAATACGCTTCGCATATTATTGTAGTGACGTAACGAAGAAGGAAGCGATGATCGTCATTTTGTGTAATTTTATCTTCCGTGAGCTTCATTCAACTTGTTGACACGAATATGAGGACGGAATAACGCAGCGCCAGACAAATCCGTCAGCCGGCTTGAACTGCGTCACGACTTTCGTTCAAGGATCAAGAAATCATTCGAGATCTTAAGTTGACCCCAGAAACACTGCACCTCATATAGTCGAGAACTTCCTTTTAAACTCTCACATGGTTATTATACAAAAAAGCAACTTTTGCAATACATTTATGTGATTCTAATATTAAAAAGTTTGTTTATTTAACTTAAAAAAATTTTTTACCAATCTACAGTAAATAGTGAATTAAGCTGTATGTAAAATTGTCATTGACTATCACCCTGCTACGACAAAGTCACGTGACGAATAAGCTTCATGTTTTTCTATTTTTCCCAATCATAATTGTCAACTGCTTAAATAAATTTGTTTTTAACAGTTTCGGCATATTATGGAAATAAGAATTCAAAATATAAGGATGAATGCAGTTCTGCATAGTGATCGTTCTACTCGTGACAGTTCTACATTAAGATAAATTGAGTCCTTTATCGATGTCGCATATGTTAACTTTTTCAACAGGTCTTCAAAACCTGCAGAATAATTAGAATATTGGCTATTTTTAAATGTTTTGTTATAAATTTATATCTTTTACTTTAAGATGATTAAAAATTTATGTGGGATATTCTTTTCAAAATAGGAGAGAATCATGGTCGACTAAATACGAAAAAATTGATGGATTCAAACATTGAAATCATGATAAAAATCCGATAAATTCACATTTTACCGAGTTTCTATTCTAATACAAATAAAAGCTATCTATGGTCAAATAGCGCAAAATAAAACAGGATTATTAGGTTATATAATGAGTAATTTCGATGTTGCCAAATTTAAAATCATAATTAAAAACAAAAACTTTCATTCCAAACGATCTTTTTATTTGAACTTTGAAATATATAATGTTCTAAAAGTACATAAATAATTCTGAAACTTTGATGATAAATTATGTTAACATATATTAATATTGAATTGTGAGGAGAATATTTATTAGAACTAGCGACAAAATAAAGAATTTATGAACTATGTTTTCAGTAACTAAATCATTCGATTCTTAATTTAATGATATCGTTGAGCAAAATTCTTCCATTTATGCTGACTCCAATGAAAATTCATTAAATGTTATCTAGAATTTCAAATTTAAATTTAATATTTGTAATTAATCTTTCTTGTTTACATCATTTCATTCAATAAAGAGAAAAATTGTAGTCTTTACATAGAAAAAATGAAAAGTTAAAAAGGTAAAAACTTTTTATATGAATCATAAAAGAATTAATTTGGTATCAAATAATTAAACGACTTGCGTAGAATCATTTGCCTAGTAACTTAGCAAAAACAAAAAATTTTTTATTATTACAATTTTTTAAATTATTGCATAAATTTTAACCTTCATGCATGTATGTTAAATTCATAAAAGAAACATTTGTGAATATATATGAAAATTTTATTTATATCGTAAGATAAAATTTTGCTTTATATAAAATATTGAAACTGACAGAAATTTAATTCCTTATATATTGTAATTTGAATAACTTTTACATTGAAATATTTTTTTATTTTCGCCATGAAAGGTTTTTTTTTTTTGTGAATATATATTTTGTAAAACTTTGCACGTTAAATTTTATTAATCTTATACCTAAAACTTTTATGTTCCCAAAGATTAATATATCATATTTTATGGTAATTCTGTTTCCTTATCAGTTATTAAAGAGTACAAAAAATTAATTTATTATTTATATTCCTGTAATTGTAAATGATAACGTTTAGGAAATTTTTTCATTATTCTTAATATTTCTAGATTAAAGATCTAATATATAAGATAATTAAGTTGAAAAGTTCCATTTATTACTCACTTATTGCATTAAATAAAATAATGAAATTTTTGTTAATAACAAATTTTTTTATGTATTTGCGAGCCATAAATAAAAATTACTTTTTATACATTTAAATTTTTTAAATTTTGGTTGAAAATATTTTTTTATGAATAACAGTTACTTATATTTTTTTCTAAAAGTTATATAAAAAATCTACTCTCGTTTTTAAATGACTCGTTTTTTATAGCTACTACATTTTAAATTTAAAGTTCCATCTTTCCTCAAATGAATTTTTTTAGAAACATTTAGCCATATCACCTTTTAGATTGAATCTGCTGCTTATATTTAAGAGAATATTCTTACATGCATATAATTCAAGAAGAGAGTATAATATTCTTTAATTACTTCCTTTGAGGAAATAGAAACAATAAAAATGAATCAATTTTAGCAATTTTGTCATGCTTAACTTACTGATTGACTTTCTGAATCAAAATTAAATATCTTTGAGAGAAAAAAAAGATTTTTAATATATCATAAATACCCAACGCATATTTTAGAGTGCTTCATCAACGCATGTATTTAAATATAGCAGATAATGATATGTATAATATTTTTTAATATTTTGAGTCCATAATTTTAATATGCTTATTTAAGGGAAGATGGAGTTTTAATTATAATTTTATTAATACATAAACATACTTATGAATGGAAAAAAAATTTATCAATGCTCTTGTGGTCACATGGATGAACTAAATTTTTTACATAAAAATTCTACTAATTTAATTCTGGGAGACAAAAGTTTTTCTTGATATATATGATGACGTAACTGGAACTATGTACATGCCAAATTATAACAACATATATAACTTTACAGATAATTTTTATCATTTGGATAAAAAGTTATTCAAAGTTTTACAATAATTAGCTCTTTAAAGTAATGATGAATTAAAAAAATCGTATAATACTTATAATATTAAAGATATTTAACAAAAGTTGGTATACAAATTTTATTACATGCAACACTAAATGTAAGCTAATAATGAGAGCAATGATAAACTGATTATTTTTAAAAAAATTCTTTTGTATAAATTTATTTGAATTATAAAGATTCGGAATGATAAGGAGTACTTGGAAAAGGGGATTTGCATTTGGCGTATGAACTATTCTGATTCGTTTCTTAAGAGGGTTAGTCTATGTGGAATAAAAAATATGTCAATACATGAAATTCACAATTAAATCTCATAATTACCTGGTTATATTAAATATTTATGCGTGATAATTACAAGTGTTACACTTCTCGCTAAATTCAATAACTGAAACTCACCTTGGCTTAGTAGGAAACGATCCCCATGGCTAACTAATCCCCGCCATTGTTGGCCAACGAAAAGTGGATATTGGGCTTTTGCATGAACTTCCATCAGGATTTGTGCTTGGGAGTTACCCGTTGTCTCTAAATGTGAGCATGGGATCAGCTATGAAAAGACCTCCCAGAAGGCAATTTACGCGGTTGACGTTAAGGTGCCTGAAAACAATCTCAGATATTTAAGCTGCCTACTCAGCGAAACTACCAAAAGTGCCAGTGAGAAATGATAGACCCAATGATAGGACAGCGCACTTTGAAGGGGAAAGTCCCAAATTCAGTCCCTACTACTGTTGAACAACGATAGATGTATGTTGTTCTTCTTTTTACATTCGTGCCTATGAAACTCGAAAGCACCTTAAAATAATATCCGGCCTTTCTATCTTCCATCTCTCTTTGCGACTCAAGAAAAGGGAAAATAACGGAGAAAACGGGTAGAGCTTGATATTATTGTGCAGAGAGGGTAACTCTCTGTAACTACCATTTCCTGTTTAAACTTCTAAATTATATTTTAAAGGACCATTATAGTTTGTAGACGTCAGTCTCATCATGAACAGTTTTAAACGAACAGAAATATTTGTTTGTGTTTCTTAAGTCATTTTATAAATAAGTACATTGGTATCGGAGACATTTGCATACCTTTCAACCTTGGGGGGAAAAAATTAGTAGATTCTACTGATTTTGAGGGAAAAAATCGGGAGACACTACTAGCGAAATTTTTGCTTGAAACAGAAGGCTTAAAACTGTAGTACCGCAAGAATACGCATTTTTGCTATTTAGATTATGCATTCTGAGAATGATTTATGTTAAAAAATATTTTTGTTGTTTATCTTAAATTTTTTAATAAAATATTCATAAACCTTATAAAGAAACTATGAAATATAAAAGAATATTCTATATGTAAAAAATAAACGTCAACGTTTATGTCCCAATATCTATTTTAAAAAGCAGCTTTTACTATACTAGTGCAATTTATAAGTATTAAACTTATAAAATTACGTAGAAACATAAAAACAAAAATTAATTTAATTCAGTTCCAAATACTTTGTTTGATGAAAATATTTTCCAAATTAAATTACTAATAGCTAGTATTATTCATCCTAATTGAACTGCTTATGTAAAGAGGCACCTGGTCTGTATGTTAATTATATGATTGCCCACTCGTAGGAGACTAGGCGACGTAGTGGTTAAACGCCATCCTCCCACGGTGGACTTGAAACTTAGAGGAAAATCTTTTAAAAAAGAATACACACACACAAATCAGTAGATTTTCACAAAAATATCGGGAAATTGGGAGAAATGAGGAAACATAAGGAGACTTTCTCGATAAAATCAATAGAATTGGCAGCTATGCATTTGTTTCAAAATTAAGTAATAGTTAATAGTTTGGGCTTCTTAAGCCAGCTTTACATGTAAATTATGAATAGTTGAAACGCTAGTCTCATAAATATATCTATCGGCTTCTCAAGCCATATTTGATTTTGAATATGTGTTTTGCTTAGTGATGTTTAGAAAAACAAATTAAATTTAGCATCTGTAATTTTCTTTGTGATTATTCCTCAAAAATCTAAGTAAAATTGATATACAAATGGATTACTATTTCGAAATAGAAGGAGGAAATTTTGTAAGCCTGTTGTTTCTGGAATAATTCCCGGAACCTTGCATTCCTCTGATATTCTACTACGAAACCAATACATAAGCGATTGTTTTATTCCTAGACAAACATATATACTGATTTAATCTGACAAATTGTAGTGGACATCGAGACTGCTGGAAGATGCTGTAGGGTTTACTTTTGGAAAAATTACTATTGTTTCGGAAAAAATTTCATTGTTAAAGAGCCGCACTTACTTAACATAAGGACAGAAATCCAGAAAACGCCCTTGCACCTATCCAGACAGACGTGTAAGCAGAAAACTGAAGCACAATAACGGCCTTCAATTGTTCAACCAAGGATTTTAAATTTCAAAAAACACTGTTCTTTCATTATGCTGTGCAGAGCCCTCATTTACTGAATTAGTTTTGGCTTAACTTCTAGGAACTTCCAATTGTAGTGGAAAATTAGGAAAATTAGTTCCATTATACAGTGAGTGATCGGTTAACATGTTCGGTCTGCAAACAAATCGTACCACGAACAATTTCACTAAAGATTTTTGTGTTCTTACAACAAACACATATTCGAATAACGAACTAAAACGATTTTAACGAACACTTCTCAGACTCTCGGAGCATGATGTCTAGGATTAACAAACCCAAAGGACCAAAAACCGTTTTTCATCTCTCTTGAATTATGTTGCTTGCCTATTAAACTTCAAAGTTTTACACTGGAAATTTTTTTCCAGTAGAATATTTATAGCAAATTAGGAATCAATTTCGGTTTTAATTTCATTCAGAATCGAAACTGATTTCATTTTCAGCACCCTTCCCTCATTCATTCGTTGAAGAAGTGGTAGAATGTCCGAGCAATGATCAGAGAAGGTCACCCAAACCTGCTATTATTATAGTTAGGAATCTTTACAATAATAACAATGCTAGTAATCACTTTTAGAAAGTATTAAAAAGGAAAGAAAATCAATTGACATTGGCCATGATTTTAATGTCGCATAAACAAAAAATGAAAAGGACTGATTAATATGCAAGATTATACATTTTATTTTTTTAATAAACTTACTAAGAAATTATATGTCCTTTTTATTTTATTTTTAGGGTCTCCAGAATGAATTAATCGACTGGACAAAAAAATCTTTGGTAAATCAATGATCGGTTAACGAACAATTTGGATAGCGAGCATAGTCTTGTAACGGATTATGTTCGTTAACCGATCTCCCTTTGTAATTCATTCTAAGACATTTCAAAACTTCCTTTTTTTCTACATGCAAAAAATCTTACAATTACTTTTACAAAATGAACCAAAAATTTATTGTTATGAGTAGGTAGTACTCGCTGGTAGGATTTATATGCAGAACCTTATATAACTGAGATATAAATACTCATTTCGACACAATAAAATATTCTCTATTATTAAGGGAAACCAGAAGCGAGTTTCTCTATCTTTTAAAAAATGAGTTGTGATAAGTTAAACAAATCAAAATCATGCAATCAAGAAATTGCTTAAGATCTTATAAAAAAATTTCCTTTATATTCTATCCACATGGTAGAGGCAAAATACAAAGTATATTTATTATATCTAGAAATAGGAAAATAAATAAAAATTTTCTATTGTAACATCAAAATAATTTGCTTGTAAAACACTATCAATTGTCTACAGAATGAAATTAAAAAATTTTTGGAGCAGAAATTAAATTAAAATTACCTTCTTGAACATTAATTCTGTCAACGATTTCATTAACTAATATCATATTTTTCATTTACAAAATGGCAGTAAAAAGTTTTGTATTCAAGCTGTTTGTATTTAACTATTCTTTTGCATCATATAAACAAATAACATGTGCACATTCTTTTAAACAAATATTAGTTTACCAGAGATGATACTATTTCAGTTTCCAAAATTTTACAATCAGACAATGATTAGACCTCGTACTCTTTGTACTTTATTTAAGTTTGTCTAGTAGATGAATGATTTGCGTTTTAGCCTAAAGCTCAGCAGTTTAAGACTGCGAAGTAGTTTGTAATAGGGATAAATAAATTAATTTTTAGGACATAAAATTGGAGCTGCATATAAAATATTTCCCCATCCTTACAGAGTGGTGTGAACGAAATACTATTATTATTTTAAAACAAATACATAATTTTTTAATAATACTTATGATCTATCAAAAATCAACAAGTTAAAATTAAAGAGCAAATTTCTATACAATATTAAATTTCCATCTAAAATATATTTTTAGATGGAGAGAATCATATATTTTCATCATTAAATAAAGAAATTTGCTCATATTAAAGTATTACATTGATCTATCATGGCAAGAGAAATTTAATATTCTTTAAACTTTAACCAGTATCTATCAAATTTTTATGCAAAAGTATCAATTCCTTGAAATATGCATGATAACATCATAAAGAAAATTTTCCTCGGTGAAGGTAAATCCTCTCCAAATTTTAACCAGTTAATTTCCTGATAAATAACGCAAGTGTATAATTTATATAAAAATGTTTTATTTAAATATGATGTTCTGTAGACAATTGTATTTTAAAATATGTTTCACGTTTTCCTGGAAAAAGAATTTGCAAATCACTGCGCCATTTTGATTTTAAAACAATCACTTTAATAAGCATGCTTCTGCAGGGTGATTATAAATTATCTTGAATATTTTTCATTTTCCTCTAGTGTTTGTTGTATTGGTTGGAACATAATAAAATTTTAGTTGAGGTACTCGTACAGAATACGAAATTACGATTTCTAAGTAATAAATAAACAAATAAAAGTACTAAATGGATCCGATGCATTTCTTATCATATTAAATCACATAATTGTAATAGATAATAAACGTGTTACCATGCATTATTTGCAAAACGTATTGTCTCATTTGACATTTACTCATTTAATATTCACACTATATTTCTACTTTGCAGCACCCCTGGTCGCAAGATTTTAAATTACGATTCATTTGAACTGATGTAACATATTCTATTGTTTACACTCACCAGAGAAGGCTCTGAACACTTTACATTATTTATGATCTCTCTCTATTTAAAAGCAAGTTCATTTGAATTAAAAGAAGGAATAAATGCTGAAAAATTTGCCTAATGTAGCAGAGAATAGATAATCCGTTGAACTACAACTAGTTTCAAGGTTACAAACAAGTTGTGAAGTGTCAGATAAGTGCAGAGAGTGAATTGGCTTCAAATTAGAATGCAGAATCCATCATCCTCAAGGACAACTTTTATGTTCTTCGTGCGACTGCACATAGCGAAGCATCGGTTTTAGAAACACGTGTTTTTAATAGCTAGTTTTTTTTATTTTTGTAAAAAAATATTTGATATTGTGCCGATAAAATACATTTTTTATGTAAAGAACGTTTTAATTCTCATTTGCTGAGTAATGATGCAATAGAATTTATGAAGATTTTTTTAAACACAATCAGCTCCTGTATCACAGATGTACAATATGGGACTTATAGAAGTAATTTAACTGAAACATTAAATGCTGCATGCATAAATAAAACGAATAAAAGCAAAGAACATCTGTCTGAATATTCACTAATATTCATTTAAAACAAAATATTCACTAATCAAATCATGCTGAGCATTTTCAAGTCGTAACGCAAGCATAAACTAGAACCATCAGAGGCTGGACATGAGAGAATATGATTCCACGATTTGAAGTACTTTCTGCGAGCATTCACATAAATTGTTTGAACTTAGATTCAAACAAAACAGATAACTTGCAAATGTACTGTGCCAGATAAAAACTAAAATATTTCAAAATTAATTAAGAGGAAAGATTCGGAATGTCATCTGTGGTAAACAGAAGGAAAGAAAATTTTGATGACTTCAGCATTACATGATGAAATATATTCTTCTCCTTCCACATAGCTAAAAACTTCTTATAAAGAAAGGATTTCCAATTGCTCTTTGAAATGGTAAAATTGATGTATGTATTAGTAAATTTAAAGAATCTTTATTTAAGAAATCAACCCTTTCATTTCCATCTGTGATAAGCAATCACGTAAGGCTAAACGGATATCAATTCCCCTATTTTCTAAGCGAACTATAAAGAACATCAGCCTGGGTCAAAACTAATCAAAATGTTATTGTGACATTTTAAAACAATTCAGAAAAATTTGGTACTAAGAGAATTGGTAAATATATGGCAGTAAAGACAAGATTGCTTTTGTTTACACATTCCTTTAATTGTCTTTTTTATGCCTGAGAATAATTGACTGAAGCGTACGGTTTAAAGAGGACCCCAAAGGATAGAAAACATTTATGCATGCAGTGGGAATTGAAAACTCAAGCACAAATGATATTCAATGTATATGTGATTTAAATCTCGAAAGCACATACATCAAGATTCCACTTTTCAACATAAATTTTAGTAAATTCATTTTACTAAAAGATTATAAATAAAACATTTGGCAATTGAGACACTTTAATTAAAATGATCCTTTCAAATATTTATAGGTGGACAAATATATTAACATCTACGCAGTTTATTACTGTAGATAAATATAATTTTTTAAATATTTAATTTCATTTTTTAAAATTAGAAATTATAATGAAATTTGCATTAATTCTTATCTTAAAAATAATTATATTATAATCTTTATATTGGAGAAAATTATCTTATTACTTTAAAAATAAATAGACTTTTCCGTAATCATCAAACAATTTGCATACCATTAAGAATATATAAATCAAAATTAAAGAATAAATTTTATCTCTAGGAAACTTAATAACGTTTTCAGATTATATATATAAGGTCTTATATATAATCCACCACTAAAAGTGATTTCTCTTCTCAAAGAAGCACTACATTGATGTAACATAAGAGAAAAAAATTCAAATATTAGTTAGGGTATATCAAGTTGTTATGATTATTATAAATTAGCAAGCACTGAGGGAGATTTTTAATTTTGTTTGCAATATATATATATATAAATATAAGTTAAAAAAATTATCTGTTATTATGTATTTATTCGACGAAATTATATATATACGAAAAAATAGAATAGTATACTTACAGAATTTTTAAATATTTAAAATGCTGTTTCTAATTGCATCTTCGTTATTTTTAAAGCAATTCTTACGATAGCTTCCCTAAAAGATATTGCCCCTTAAATACGTTTATACATATTAAACAAAAAGTAATTCCTTGTAAATCGCAAATGATTCATATTTGCCTCTTTAATCTGTGCAATTAGACTGAATAAGCAAAATAAAATATTTACAAGAAACTAAATATGAAAAATGTTTTTGTTGCTTGCAATCAATAATATTTTAAGTTAATTATTTCCTAGATACTTCGCTTTATGTACGTATATTTTATTAATATTTTTAAAGCATAAAATTACAATATTTTATGCATGCTAATTATATACTCCGTGGTTCTATGTAATCAAATCAAATCAAAAACTTTGACGTCGTATTAATAGGCGTTATTGATATGATAAATCATGTCAATTATTATGAATTCTGAATTGATGCTTCGTAAATGTACTATTAATGCACATTTAAAGAGGATTTTTCTAATATCAAAATCATTTAATTCATAAAATTTTAAGTAAATTGCTAAGATTATGTGTTGTTATGGCGCGCAATTAAATTTGAGATATTAATTCATAACACATTATTTTAGCAATCTATTATTTATTATCTTCTAAGACTACATAGAATATAAAATAAATTTATAAGAAATTTTATAAACGAAAACGCACACTTTCTGCTTCGGCATTCTCAACAGTCCCTTCATTCTTCCTTTTAGAATCGAGAAGCACAGACTGAGTTTTCATCTTTTGTTTTAGAACTCGTTTCGCTGTCTCTGCAGCGCTATCTCTCGATCGTCGAAAGCATTACAGTGTCAAAACATAGTTAGTGTTTCATTTTGCATCCCTATTTATAAAATTTCTTTTTCTACAAATTTGACATGAAATGATGTGAAAAACGTTATTAAAACTATTGGAGGGTTTAAAACAATGAAAAAAAAAGAAATGTAAGAACAGACAGTTACAAAATCTCTTAGATGTTTACAATAAATTAATTTGTTATGATAAAAATATTTATAGTGAATACGATTTCACATTAGTTTTCAACTAACTCCGACCATTCTGTTTTATCATTGAAACTTTATGTTTTGTATTTTGATAATTTTAAAGTGTGATATATTTCTAAATTAAATTTCTTTTTTGAGGTAGAAATAATTAAACTAAAACGATTAGTTAAATAAAATATTAGCAAAATCGGAGCGTGTTTATTTAATTTTTCCCCTAGGAGAATCGAATAACAGTCTCAAAATCCTAATGCAGCCGAAATGCTTATAGCAGACATACAAAATAAATAATTCCTATCAAATCTTATGATTAAAACCACAACACATGGAAGATGGATAATTAAGGTATAAAAAAGGACCCCTAATATTATTATATTAGCTATTTAAAGAAACATTTTAAAAATAAAACATCATGCTTTACGCAAAAATTCCTGTATTTTTAATTACATAAATATAATATTAATAACTTAAACTGTTCAGCAAATAGAATACATATACTAATTTACGTAAAGAATAAATCCTGACCGTGTTATCACCTCTACCATCAACAGAATGCGGACTGGGCACATGAAGGGTATGAAAATCATGCCCAACGGGTCTAGTACTTACGCAGAATGCAGACACTGCTCAGGAGTTCCACTGGATCCAAGGCATCTCTTCAACTGCATCTCTGTTGTCTCGACCCTCTTCAGCATCAACCCCAACTGCTCCCGTGACACCCTCTATACCGAAAAAGCTGAAGATGTGGCCAGGGCAGTGTCATTTTTTACCTTTTCTTTTTTTCTCTCTTTGCACTTGTCACACGACAACAACAACTTAAAGAATACATGAATAAACGTGTAAAAATCAATGCATATTTATTTTTACTGATTTGAGCTCACTGTAAAGTTGATTATGCCACAATGAATGTGGTTCTGCAAGTCTATTCATTTCATGAACATGCAAGGGTTTTCACACACTTCTTAAAATTGTCATTGAATGTCAAATACAAATTATTTTTCATGCAAATAATCTTTGATATTAGATATACCAGTAAGAAATATTACGCAACTGCCATCACGCTTTCAAATTTTCAGAATCAGTTGCAGTATATCGAAATTAGTAGTCTTTTAATATTTCCTAAGCATTTCTCTCTTAAAATTAATCAATCGTAAATTCAAATTTTTAATAAATAGAATTAAATCCATGACTTCTTGGAACCAATGTGATTTATGTCAATTGTGTACATTTGTTTATTTAATTCTTTTTCTTCTTAATGATATTGATTTTTGAATGCAAAATATGATTACTATCACTATAATTTTTCAATTTTTGTCTTTTATTTTATCATGTTTAATTTTTTAATTTTACAGATCATTACATTAAATGGCTGAGTTATTTCATTATATCAGCTGCGAAAGTATAAGAAAAATGTGCATTTGTTCTAAATTTCCCATTAGAAATAATAATTTCAATTTTTAGAAATTTTTACTCCAAAGTATCTCTTTAAAACAGATTGAAATTTAAGTCGTTAAAAAGTTAATATGAAAATTTTATAAGAATCTTAGTATTTCTTATATAAATAAAACTCGTAGAATGTATTTCAGAAAAGTCAGTTTTACATTTTTACTTTTTTCAGTACTTTTCGTTAAAGAGCTTCGAAAAGCTCATATGTCTTAATGCCGTTGACGTGCAATATTGATTCAGTTGACAGACATTCAATGAATGTTCTGGTGTTCGGCTAAAAAATAGAATAACAAGTCTTTCGCATGCATTTTCGTCACATTCTGTCGAAGATCAATAGCACTGTAGCGATAAAATTAATAGCTTACATTCATTGCAGACTATGAAAAACAGAAGTTCTAGAAAAAATATATGGTCCATATTTATTATAGAATATTTAAGCGTTTAATGACACAATTTTTTATGATTTTATTGATTATTTTGTGTGGGTATATAACAAATTATTCAATAAATTAATTATAACATATATATGTATGTTTTGCAGGTTCAATGAACAAATTATACAGAGAGGTTATAAAATATCTAACTCATTTTGATATTTAATAATTCATGAAGATAGATTTAAAGTAATAATAATAGCAAGTTGGATTCATAATATTAAGTTGGATATAAAGAAATCCATTATTTTTTTAAACATGAAATAGTTGTTTCTTTCGTTGCCGTTGAGATCCTGAGTACGCCACTATATTTCGACTCTCGGCACAGGTGCCGTATAATCCATGATTCCAAATTCTGAGATTGGCGATTTTTTGGCGGATTTTCTGATGTATCTGACAACCTCGATTTTATTACGTCATACATATGGAGACCTATAAGAATTATGCAGAAAATTCTGTTTGGAAACCTAGTTATTACGTCATCGCACACGTTACGATACGTTATCTTGGCAACATTTCTTAATCGCCAAATAAATTTAGAATTAGGGATTATACGACCCCTGTGCTCGACTCTCATTGGTTTATAATATCCATGACGTCAGATAACGTTTCATCTATATCTCATCGTATTGAGACGGCGTTATTAATCTGGCTTATAGACGAATTCGCTGCTTTCCTTTAAATCATATTCTTCGAGAGGCAGCAAACAAGGTGAAATTCACCATTGAGTGGCTGAGAAAAGGTCGAACTTCATTTTGTAAATAAAACGATTTCTTATATTAGGAGCAAAACATCGGTCTGAGAAGCCGTTTTCCATTGAGTCAAGCCAATAACACACGGACAGCAGAACAGCAGAAAAAGGAAAATGAAAAAGACATGACAAAACAACCACTTTTTAGTTAGTTTAAATCGGCAAGGACGATTTAAATTTTTAAAATTTTATTAATTAATAGAATTCTAAATTAATACTTGCAATATTTTTAAACAATCTCTTTTGAATCTTAAGACTTTTGCTTTGCTTACGCCAACATTATAAACATTTTTTTGTTGCTTTTTTAGTTATCGATACCTCAAAAGTGTTGATGAAATGACTTCAGGTTTATGCTAATCATTAGGAAAGTGGCATTTTGTACTAAAATTTTCTTTTGCTGTTTTTTGTTTGGTCCATTCAATTGTGAGATATAAGGTGTTTAAAATGGAAATCAACAATGAGAAAATTCGAGACACCTTAATTTTTCATTAATAAAGGCGAAAATGCATTCCAGACGGCTGAAATTGTGGATAATGTATACGATAGAGATACTGTAACTGCCAATTACGTATAACTTAGGTTTTAACAATTTTGCTCAAGTATCATTGGCGCTAAAGATGGACCTCACAGTGGTAGACCAATAGCCGATAAGATCACAGATGTGATCAAAGATGACCGGCGCGTTATCAGTCATAGCTATCATGGAGCTAAAGGTCTGCCAGAAAACGGTTTTAAATAATTTGCACAGAACGAATCCGAAACATGTTAAATAAAGTCTTGAATTTCGAGTAAAATTAATGAATTTCTTTTTTCTCAATCTAACATTTTACGACCCTTGTCAATGTTCACATATATGTTCTTCGTACCATGAGAAATATTATAGACGGCATATGATTTTACGATTTCTTCTAGCAAATTAAACATGTCGGCTACTGTGAATATATACCTGACTTTTGAATCACCAGTGCTTCACACTTTACTTCTATAAGCACAACGTTCTTTACAAATCCCTGAAGAAAAAAGTCCTGAGGTGATATACATCAAGTGACTTTGCTGCCCAAGAAATAAAAGTTATAAAATAAGTTGTAAAGTTATAAAAATGTTATAAAACATTAAATATTATTATACAGTTTTATAATTATGAACGAAAACAAACTATAAAACAGTTTTATAACTATAAAATAGTTATAAAATGGTCTGCACTGATGATAAGAAAATATTAGGAAACTGGAAAAGAAAATTATCGGTAATGATTTTAATATGGGAAAACAATATTTATAAAACACAATTTAAACAAGGAAATTAAATTGTCTGTATAAAATAAAACACTGTAACTTACATTATGAGAATAATGCATATATGACCTATAATAATAAATGTCAGTTGTTTTTTATATATTCACTATTTTATAGGTTACTAAACGTCAAAATATATTAGATATTTTATAAAAATCTTGTACAATTAATATGGAATTATGTACTATAAATAAGCCATTTTATTGATAGTTGTATAATTTTATAGGCATATAAATAAAATATAATCTAACAATATGAGTTCAGAAATGTAAACGAACGTCCGTTTTTAACAAGTAGCACTTTTGTGAACAAAGCAATTAAAAAATTCAATTTTAGTCTGTAATTTCTTTCCCATCTTTTTATAAATTATTGACCTAGGATAAAAAAAAGAAATTTATGTTTTCTTTTCTTGAAATCTTTGACAGAAACGTAGCATATTTAAAATTGATAAGTTGTTCATTGGATTTTGTTCCCCAGTGGTCATTTTGTGCTGTCGAAATTTAAGTAGTAGATTACGAACAATATAATAATATACCTACGCACATTGTTGTAATGAACAAACGCATACTGTTGAACTAAAGATCGAAACGACTGAACTTTTCTATTCACTCACAAACAAAACGCACAAACAAACAAATAATAGACGAAAAGTAATAAACTACCAAATCACTTAAATGGATGCTCAGGACTGATAAAAAGTAAAACAGGTTATTGAATTTTCATCCATGCTATCGAAATTGTTAGAATTTGAATAATATTAGTAAAATGAAACTTTCCGTTTAGTATTTCTATCATTGTAAATATACCATTTAATATCAGGCTCAGAAGCAGAAAGGTAACTTTTTCCTTCTAAAATATTTATTTAATCACCAAGGAATTCACCACGAAAGAGTTCAAAATTTTTCGAAGTATGTATAATGTATTATAATCATCTTTCCAGATTTTACGAATAAAACCATTAAGTTCAGAATGTTTCCTCAAATCACTGTGATTCACTAACTGCAAAATAGAGGCAGGATAATTCTTTTCGGAATGGATAAATTTAGGTTTCAGCTTAATCACTGCATCAACGGGATCGGGCAATGTATTTCTGCTTTTGGCATGCGTCCTTCAATTAAATCAGTCGAGAGTTCCACGAATCCGTCAATCTCTCATCTTAAAAAATAAAATAAATGAAAATGTTTTGTTTATTGATATTCATTAATAAAAATATATTTTCAGTGGTCGAGGTATAAATACTTGGATGTACACGCGTTCAATATTTTTACAATTTATATTTAAAAACAAAAGCCTACAATTATTTTACAAAAAAAATGGAAAATATATATAAATCTTTTGATTTTCTTAATTGCTTAAAAATTCGCATTATAATATATTTGCGTTTATAAAATAACAATATGAACAAATTGAATTAATCATAACCTTATAGGCCGTGTAAAGTGGCGCTATCTGTTGGAATTAGATTATTCTAAATCTAAATACGTTTTAAAATAAAATTAAAATGGATATAATGATGGATAGTAGAAATGTGTTCAATACACTAAAAATTACAACAAAACAATTTAGAAAATTTAGATTAAAAAAATTATGAATATTTTTCCATTTCCCCGGTGAAGGTGATGACAAAAAATTCTATTTTCGCAACTGAAACAAAATATCACAAATCACTGTTTTTACCATTTTTCCTTTTGCAAATATTTTAAATAATGTAAACAATATCGTGCAATAGAAATAATTACTCACAACTAATATAGTAACTATTTATTTTTATCTATTTTAAATGAGTTGTCACCCAAAATGTCAATAAGGTGAGATTTGAACCTAAGAAAAGGAATAGAACCAAATTATATTTTAAAAAAGTCTTAAAAGCCATTAAGAATTTAAATGCAGCCATGTATAAATTGTATTATTAAATGCGAATACCAACCTTATTAAAAATCACTAATAATGGTAAGTATAGTTGAACTTGTAAATGTAAATCTCAATATTATTATAGAAACTTATTTTTTCTCCATTACTATTTTTGTCAATTTAAATTCATTCGTGTTATGATAAATTATGAGGATGAGTCATACATCAGAAAGAATTAAAAAAGGCTTAACCCATCCATCAAAATAGATTAACCAAATAAAAAATTGCCAAAAAAACTTTTTTTTAAAATATTTAATTTAATTAAAAAAATTATGTTTAAAAAAATTGATTAAAAACTTGTAAAATATTTAAATTTATTATTACATTGTTATTTTATGAATATTAAAAGTTTCTTAATTAAATGTTGTTTTATCATTTTAAATAATTTTTTTATAAATTATATTTTGCAAAGAATTGTGATAATTTAGCGATGATTTTGTCATATATCTTATGCTCGATAGATGGCACCATGTGAGAAACCTTCACCTAACAGCCGTACAAATTTAAAGAAATTGAGATGTCATTGCTATTCGATTTATCGGTTAAAATATTAAGTATGAGGATCTTAAAAATGAATTCAATATTCTTTAAAATCATATATATATATATATATTATATTATATGTATAGATATATATACTGAGTCACTTATTCATCTGAGAGCTGGAGGAGTTTGGAAAACACCGCTATAAACCGATATATTATTATAAATATACTGAAAATTATCATCTGATGTATCGATTTCCTCACTTCAAATTATGGAGGTTTAAGATTTCGAGGCAGTTTACCGGCTATGAACTGCACGGATATAAAATACTGAGGCGTATCACAATAACCTACTTAACTTAACATAACCATGAATGCTTTACAGATGCTAAACTAAATCAAGGATGTCCATACAATTGTGACTGGTACCAGTAGGGTTTATTAATTGATGATTAGGGTTTAGTAATGATCATCATATTGATATTCAATAGCAAATCATGGATAGTAAAAATGCGCTAAATGACTCCATAAATCAGAATTATTATGTGTCAGCCACCTGTATTTCCATTATCAGCTTTCAATTATGAGAAATAGAGTTCCCACACTGCAGCTTACTATATATCTTTCTTACATGCGAGGCTTCGGTCGTTTGCATATCCTAATATTTCCAATCTTTAGGTTAAAAATTGAATTTTTGGTAGAAAATAATTCATTAAAAGGGATAAATCGGCTTTTCTGCAGTATGCAGATGAATGTTTTTCTCCATTAATATTTTATTTACTGGGGAAAAAACACTATTATGTATTTTTATTCCAATTAAGATCGTTATTCTTTTGGAAATTGCAGTGTGACTCGAATTCTTGATTTTTTTGGGCTCATTAACTATGAGTTAATTATAATTGTCTTTTATCTTCATACTAGCAAAATAAAAATGCTTCTATTCTTTAAATATTAATGAATTTTGTGCTAAACAACATTGATTTCAAAATCAATACATTTAATATTTCATGGTCAAAGGCTACAGGAGGTTTGGAAAGAGGGTAGGAATTTTGATTTTATTCATATTTTGATATATTCTCTCAAACTATCGCTTGAAGTTAATTTTTTAAATGATATAAGTCAAATAAAACCTTATATGTGCTTAGTCAAATTTTATATTTATAATACAAAAAACTATACCTATAAAGTATGAAGATATAAAATGATCTTTTCAGAAGTTTTTATTTATTAAAAGTTTGATTTCATATCTCACTACTTTATGTTAATAAGATTTACTATTTTAGATTAGTAACAAAATGTAAATATTTTGATCCCAATAGACATCACAACGATTATCTTTAAAGTAAAGAGAATGTTTTAAGAAAATCACTCGATTTTTTTTCAAAATAATTAGAATAAAAGACATTTTATCGCAAATTTCTTAGTTATACGATAAAAATAATTAAATTTACAAAGAAATATAATGAGATAAAAATGTATAAAAAAATTTTCTATTAACTAATCAACTTAAAGTATACTTTAGAATTTAAATCATAACCAACAATTATGCATAAATTATTCCTATTAAAATCAAATAATTTAATTAAAAAATAATGTGGGTTCAGTCATTCAACACATTTGCTTAAATGTAATTAGTAACTATTTGTGAATGCTCAAATTATCCTTTCAAGTTTTGATGTCAGCATAATTAATAAATTTTATTAACTTTATATTTCATACAAACAGATCTCCAAACAAGAATACTTTATAAAAAGGTTCAAGCGGCAATACCTTCCACTATTTATCTAGTTTGGTGTCTGCCTGCCAAATGTTGCGTACTAGAATTGCTGGAGTGAATAGTACTACATGTCTTAGTGTCATTTACCAACTAAACAGCTTTTATACTATGCATATACTTTTGTGTAATCCCTAATTTATATTCGTAATTCCATAGTCTATATTCAGAAGTCAAAGTTATATGTATGCTACTGTTGTTTCAGATATTTCAGCATTTTCCCTCGATAGCGTCATCAGATAAAATTTCACTTAAATTAAAAACAGTCGTTCAGAATTTAGGCTGGACAATTTTTACATACTTAGTATAGATTAAATTTTGATTAATATTCATTTGAACAATACTTCCCTCAGATTACCCTAAGAGTAAAAATCAAATTATAAATTAAACAAACATTAAATTTAAAAAATTCTCTACAAAAAATTACTGAAACGAAATAACTTGAGAATACACTCGACAGCTCTTGAACAATATGTCTAAAAGTAATATATATATATAAATGCTTTGGGATCATTATTATGAAGTGAGTAAAAATGATAAGTTTTTAAATGTTTTCTTGTGTTCCGAGAATTATTTGAAAGGCATCACTATTGTAGAACCAAATGATAAAAAAAAAAGGCAATTATCTACATTACGCTATTTTAAAAAAGTTAGAAGCTTTTATTTGAAATTTGTCTATGTACCACTTTCTAGAAACACTAAACCTTGTCAATTTTCAGAAGTTTATCAAGTGTATATTGTTCAAATTTAAACATTCTTTCAATGCTTTTATAATGGACTTAAATTATATTTGGGTAAAAATACTTTAGGCAAATAATTATCGAACGGATTTTGTAGAAAAGGAAAAGCATCTTCTCAAAATAATACTTTAGGTGGCAGATATTGATCAAAGGGTTGCAGTAAAAATTTTATTTGGTGAATGAAAACTATGAGAAAGAAATATCCCATCACTCAAAAGTTGAAAATATAGAATATTTACAGAAAAAAGACACTGTTTCCTTGAAGATGGTCTAGTAAAAAAATTCTATCTACGCTTAATAAAAACTACCCAGAATGCTTCGTACAAATTTTTATTTCAAGAGATCAAGTTGTAACTAAAGTTTCAATGAATTCTTGTTTACCTTGAATTGATTCGCATATTAATGACTATATGAATGAATGAAAGAATATTTGATTAATTTAGTAAAATTAAAGCTATTGTTTTAGGGGGATTTATTCCAAATTTCAACATTTGCACTAAATTCTAAAAAATTACCCAATATTATGTTTCAAAGTACTTCAATTTTCATATTGAGAGAAGATTTCATAGGATAGTGCGAAAAATCAAATTCTCATCATTAAATGCAACAGATATTTAAAAGTAAAATGTAAAATTCATAAAAATAAAAGGATTAATAAATCAATTATATAAATTCCATTTTTATAATAGTTTATCTTTAAATAATCACATGCACAATAGCACTAGCTCTAAAATAATATTATGTGTAAAATTAACAGCCAGTGCTTAAGTACAGAATTATAGCAATAAATAATTAAAATAGACAGTATTAATTTGTTTTTTATCATGCAAAAACTCTTGATTCCATTGACAATTTTATACTACATTTTGCACTACATTATTTCATAAGTTAACTTAATTTATAAAAGATTCATAGTATATTTATACACATAAACATAGAAAAATATCATAAAACCTTGTTTTAATTATAAAATCTATAAGAATGCATTTGATAAATCCCTACATTTGGAACACACGAAAATATAAAATACGTTATCAGTCTACGGCTTGAAATCTATTTAACTTCAAAATGAAAATTTTGCACCATTCTGTAACACTTGGTACTTTAAATAGTATCCCACATACACACAGTTTATATATATATATATTATTTATTTATTTATATATATGTATATACATTTAGCTCTCGTATGCAGAAAATGACCGTTGAGCGACAAAACAAACCAAACTGTAACACTTGATATATTTTTTAAAAATAAGTGCAATTTTGCATTAATTAAATACAGTTTATTAATTTCAATACTTACTTTTAAACCCTTTATTTTTAAAAGTAAATATTTATGCTAATAAACTACCTTAAAATACAATGATTGGCGTAAAAAAAAATCCATTCTTATTTTCTAGAAAGGATTTGGTAACTGCATAGATATGAAAAATTAATATGCCCCATTAACAATCAGGAATATTCAATTCATAGGCAAATGCCTTTTATTGTTAATCAGATATGTGTCAGCTAATTTTGACTGGAAACTAAGATAATTGAATGACTTGGTTTCAGAAAATCTTATTGTATATTCAAAAGTTATCATTTTGTCGGATCTATATTTCATATATTATCTTTTATCAAAACTTCCTTTCGTTGCACCTATTTCTTCGAAATTTTAGTTCATAACGTTCGGAAATAGAAACGCTTATGTAATCCCATTCTCATTTTGCGAAAATTCTTAAACGTGGCCAGGAGTTTGTTTATAAATCACTCATTGTGTTTATGCAATGATTTCTTGAATTTCGGAAACTTAGATAATTTGATGTTTTCAAAGGTGAAATTTTTATAATAAGTTTGAAATGATTTATTAGAAATCACGATGATTCCTCAGTGCTTATAAAATTATATTCAGAGCAAAGATACATTATAAGAATGTTGTACTTATAGAAACAAGTTAAAATAAACCTTGTTATATTATTCTTATTATTGCTTACTAATAGGAATGTAACTCAATTTTCCGCAAATACAAGCAATGTAAAAAATTGCAAAATTCTATGATTTTGTCATAGTTGACTTTTGAAGTTATGGTTGTTATTTATTAATAAGTTACATTTCCTAAATTAAACATTTTACTTCTTCTAATATAAAAAGTATTTAATAACAATAAAAGCATTTTAGCAAATAAAAATATGTTATCAAAATCTTTTGTTTAATTTCCATTCACTTTTTCTATTTTCTGATACTTTTTTAAAAATAAATGTAAAAAAATCAAAAGAAATTAAAAGTATGAAAAGAGTGAATATCATAGAATTTGTTTTATTTGATTTAATATAATTTCAAAACAATTGTGAATACAAAATCTGCAAATAACAAATTCAAAACTTCCATATTAAGAAGTGTGTGAAAAATAACTATAAAATCAATTATGATAACAAAAAATAAATATGATAATGAAACTCAGTGTTTTAAGACTTCTCTAATATTGTACGCTCTAACATTTACCATAGATGATTTATCTACTATTAAGTGTAATTATTTTTTTTTTCAAAAGATAATATTTAAATAAAGAAGCTTTTTTTACAGAATTACTTAAGTTTGCCTTTAGAAATCGCAAAGATAATAATAAAGTAAATTCGCAATTTAATGTTTAAGTAAAAAACTATTGAAGGAATTTTCCTTTTTTATGCATGAAGACTCTTAATTCATTGACTAGATTTGACCATGAAATCAATTCAGCCAATTCTTAATATTTCAAAACACATAAAGCTAATTAGATATTTTAATATTTATTGAAAACTCACAACCGTAAACAAAGAAACAAAGGGAAAATAAAGTTTAAAAAATTTGAAATTCAGAAGTTTGTAGCATTTAAAATACAGAAATTTTTTTATAGTTTTAAAAATTAAGCAGTTTATAAATTATTGTTTCCTTAATGTTTGCTTTTGTTTTAGACATTATCTGGGAAATGATCAAAAATATGAAATTTTTTCTTTCGAATTTTTTATGATTTAATTTCGCAACTCAGAGATTCAATTTTTGTAAGTATTTTAGTGATAATCATTTTTTGAATGGCTATTTTAATAGATGGTTTTTCTTTTAATTATAATAAATTTTAAAAATAGAATTTTTCTACATGGAGATGACTTGCTATTTTTCCAGTGCTTAATAAAAAAATAACTATCTGTGTAAAAGCTTGAGAAATTGATCTCTCAAAACAAAAGCGAAGAATTTATTAGTTACAGTTAACCGTTGTAATTTTCTTATAAATTAGGTAAATGAAGATAAATCTATAAATTGTGTGTGTGAAATCAAAACATTTTATAATATATAAATGAAAATCATTATTCAACTTTTATCAAAATTTGACTTGTTATTTATTTGTTTTCAAAAAAGAATTCTTATAACAATTATAAAAAAAATGAATGATCTTGGCTCTTATACGTCAAACGTGTATAAAAAAACTTTTACTAAAGGCATTAAAATGCTAATCCAGTGCATACGGCTAACATTTATAACAATGCATACAACTGATACAAAATTGCACATTATTTCATAACAAGAATTATTTAAAATTTTCATGATTATAACTAATCTAATATATTGTAAATTTTAATTTCAATAAATATTAAGAGAATATTTTGCTCAAAACATATTAAACAAATTCTATGTTAATAAGATTTTTGTACTTAATGTCAGGAAAAATTGGTTATTTCTTAAATATGACTTAAATTTATGGGGATTAATTTTAAAATCCTTCAGCTAAAATTAATCTTGATTAACAATTGGTAACTGTGTATTTGAATGGATTAGCATTGGTGAGAAGCATTTTTAACGATATGAAACATTCAAATAATTTAAATAAATACTTCTAAAAAGTTAAAAAAGATAAATTTTTAATGATAAACAATATCTTATAATATCTATTTGATTGGAGAAAATATACTAGCATCTAATGTCTATAAAAGTTTCAAAATTTCTAAGGTATTTAACAAAATACTTTTTATAAACACTCTCTCTCTCTCTCTTAATTTAGTTTAGTTAAATATCACACATATAATAATTAGTATCTATTGAATTGTTTAAATTTTTTCAGTTACAGGAAAGGTTAACAAGTTTTTATCCATACCATTCTGCTGGTGTTACGAGAGAGAGAGAGAGAGATTATTTTTATTAAAGCTTGGATGTACCTTTTTTTGAACGTTTTGATCTACCTGATTTATATAATGATAGCTTTTAAATAGAAAGTTAGAGGTGAGGGAGTAACATCTGTTTTATTACTCAGAAGAATGTTATTTTTTATTTTAATTCTTTAATATTTTCATTGCATTAAAGGTTACTTTAAACATACTAAATAAATTTTTATTGAATTTTTAATAGGTTTTAAATTATAAGGATTTATTAGTTGTGTATAATATCCTTTTTAAAATGTTTTAATTCTTTATAATACATGCAATTTCTAGTCAAATGCCACAAGTAACAAAAGGTTGTTATAGTTTTAGCTAAATTGATCAAACAAAAAACCTTAAACAGATGACACAGAAAGAAAACATAGATATTATTAGAGAATATATTGTATTATATATAAGATGATAAAATATTGTAAAAATAAATTATATAAATTGCTCATAATACACTTGAAATTATTGTTTCCTTATTACGATTTTATCTCAAACATTTTATCTAGTGGTTTCTATAGCTGTGTGTGAAAACTAGGTTGAGTTTTTAAATAACTTAATATTTTTTTCAAAGACATGAAACTTTCTTTAAGAAAAATATTTTTCAGTCTTAAGATTGTGATTCTGGTAATACATACACTCATGTACGCAGTATCTGTTTATTTTAAGGGGAATCCATTTATTCATAATCCATAACAGAAATGATTTTGTAATACGTATTAGCTTATAAAATGCAAACAATAAAAGATATTTTTATAGGAATATGATTTAATTTTGTTTTCAGATGTAACAGAATGTGGCAGATCCGTTTCGTAAAAATATGCAATTTGTTTTAAATAATGAAAATATTACTTATCTGAATGTAAAAATTAATAATTAATTTGAATAAATCATAAATTAAAATTAATTACAATACATTGAATTTTAAACTACTATTATATAAAATTTTAAAAGGGATATAAAAGTTTAACATAAGTACAGAATAAAAACTATAAATATTCAATATTCTTAAATTGCATTATTGGAAGAAATTAAAAATGCTTTGAAAAATTGATGTACAGCTTTGCACTTAAATAAAATATTGCAAGTTATTTCAGTTAACTAAGATGCTTTTATGTTCTTCTTTTACAGGATAGAACTACTCAAAAATATATGGTAAAAAATTTCAAGATGAATGAACTGATATACAAAATGGATGACTCGAGAAATATAGTTTATTTTTTAATTTTTTATGGTATATACAATCCCTAGTCAAATGTCACAGGTGATAAAAGCTGTCATAGTTTCATCTAATTTATGAAACAAAAGAAAGCATAAGCAAGTGACACATAAAGAAAACATAGACAGTATTGGAGAATATTTTGTATTATATATAAGAGCTGATAAAACATTGTAAAAAATAAAGGAATTGTTTGTATTATGTCTGAAATTATTGTTTACTTAATACGTTTCACTTACTGAACATTTTATCTAATGGTTTCGATATCTGTGTAAATTATATTAAGTTTCGAAAACAAATTAATATTTTCCTTTAAAGACTTGAAGACAAAAGGAAATCACATTTATCTAAAGAAAAACGAAAAAACTCTCCAATATCATTTAAAAATATCTTTAATAGTATCCTTGAAGTTATTAATTTATGTTAAAGGAATAGTTCAAATGAATTTTTTTTCATACAATTACTTAAATAGTTAAATTTATTAGTTGTTAGTTGGATATTGCCAGACGTTTGTTGAGAATACAATTAATCTTAAGAGAATATTCTGTAAAAACTACTTAATAATATAAAAATATTTTTTCCAGTTATTTTTATTCAGACATAAAATTCCCATTTTTTTTTTATTAATTTGGAAAGAAATTTGTCACAAATATAGAATTAATAAATTTTTATGGCATACTAAGCAAACAATCTTGTGAATATAATAAATATGAATAAAAATGTTTCCTTAACTTTCGGAAACTAGTAATAAAATAAACATTTTGATATCATAAATTTCTTTAATTAAACAATTCAATGGAAAAATAATATTAAAATTCTTAATGCCTCATTAAGAGATTAGCCTTATTAAGAGCTTTATTAAACTTAATTAATCTTAATATAAAAAACAAAAACAATGAAAAACTAACTTAGAAACTAACATTACATCATTGATAAATTTCAGACAAAATATAACTTCAATAAAAAAATTTGAAAAGCTCGTTATATTTTTCTTCGTTTACATACTAAATGTATCTTACAAAAGTTATTAAGCAACTTAATTAATCTTACTAACTTCAAGATACCAATGACTTTCATATATTTCAGTTAGCCAAATAATCTTGGTTAAATATTGGCATAACAACATAACAGTAATTTATATTAGAGTCCAACTAGCTGTGACCTAATCTTACCTTTGATAACAACATTGTGTTATATTGTATTTAGATTGGCTAACCAAAATTGCACTTAACTGTCAATGTATGTATGAGACTGGGAATGTAAGTATAAGATAAACGTGTCATAAGGATAACATCAGTATTTCTCATATTTTTTATTACACTGATATATAGTAAGGAATAAGAATAATTTGTAACCAATCTACTAACTATTTATATGGTAATGTAATCAGTACATTCTATATAAACGTTTAACAGCACTATTTAAAAATCATAAAAATTATTTTTATTTAACAAACAATGTTAATAACTATGCGTGATATACAAAAAAGGGAATAACTATTAATCAAATGCAAATCTACTAATTGTATAGAGTGCACCATAAATGCAAAAGCCGCTCATTGAAATATTATAGAATACTGCGTTCCTTACAGTTTATATTCGTATATTACACTTTTGGCAACAAAATCCTCGTGTATGGGACCCATAGTTTTTTAAGACATTAATGAATTATATTCGAGAATTTCAAAGGAGTTTTATTCAAACTTTCCAGAAAAGAACTTCAATTATATAACTTTCAGCAGGATGTTGCCAGACGACTCTGATCAGATCATGATTATTCCGTGTGCATGAAATGTTCGCACCAAAACGATCAACAAAGGCTTATGATTTCCTCTGTAATTGGACCTGTTAACTTTTGATTTTACCTATGGTGACTGTTAAAAAGAAAGTTATACGAGATAAATCCATACACAATTGAAGAAATCTACATCAAGATTCAAGAAGTCATCGGTAGTATCACAAAACAAGAACTTGATGACATGAGTATATATAAATTTCTTCAAATGACACGTGTATATATGAATCTCTTCAAATGACAAGAATATATATGAATCTCTTTAAATGACACGAGTTTAAATGAATCTCGTCAAATGACACGAGTATAAATGAATCTCTTTAAATGACAAGAGTCTATATGAATCTCTTCAAATTACATGAATATATATAAATCTCCTCAAGCGTGCTTATATATGTGGGGAAATGGATGAAAAACCTCTTCAGCACCTATAGTGAAATAAAGAGCAACCATATTTAATACATTAACTTTTATTTTATGCGTTGACTGTATGGGCTGCTTTCACGTCCAGCACTATGTATAATAAAATCATATAACATATTTCATAAGAGTTTTTTATCTTTATATCTTACGCAATATACTCTGGAGAAATATTTAATTTCAAAATAAATGTGTGACAAATCATGTAATTAAAAAATCTATGCAATTTGAATATCATTAAACTTTACGGTTTTAATAACATATCTTACAATTTCTTAAAAAGATACATTCTTTTATTTAAATATTGAGTCTAAAAAATCTTTTTGGAATTGACTAAAAATAAGTTTGTGATGTACGGAAAAGATATAGAATATTTAAAAAAAAACACTCGATTATATTGGAAAAGTAAAACTGAGAAATATAGTTTCTCAAAATTGGAAAAAGTATTTTCGTATAGGAAGATTCATAATTTGATTATGATCAGTTATAGATACAATAAAGAATTAGAACTTATTTTTGTAAAAAAGTATGTAATCGATGTTACAATATACAATTAGGAATTCATTTAAACATTATACACTTTCACAATAAAATTCACACAAATAGTTCAAAATGAACTTCTCGTGAACCAAAAGTTCGCAATTGATATTAAGAGAAATGTGTTTGATTACATTTTGAAATGTTAGGCAGTTTACATGGGCAATGTATTCTTGTATAAGAAAATTAACAGTTTATTCAAAATCAACTTCTTAGTAGTAATGACTCCCAACCAACATTTAAGAAAATTCCTGCAGAGTAATAAAAATTAAATATTTGTAATTTACGCATTCGTTATTCAGCAAATAAATTTACAAATAGTGCAAACTCATTTAGAAAAGCACCAAAGAATTGAACCACCACATCTAGAGGGCCATTAGCTTATATCAGAATCACAAAAGTGGAGAATTTATCTACACAAGATGCATTCGTTTATATTATTTTACATATATATTCATAATTTTTGAAAGGTTATTAGTAATGCCTTATTGATTCACAAACTATAAGTTTAAAGAAATGTTGGAAAAAATGGACTCTGCAATTTAATATTTAAAAATTGAGAAATATACCTATAAATGTATAAATATACAATTTTAACTAAATTAACAATTTTAACTAAAATTAAATTTAAAAAAAAACCACAATTGACATACAATTGATTCGCAACCTACACTTGAAAAGATGCAACATTATATTAAAAACTCAATATTATGAATTTTAGAAACTGTTTCGTATTGAAAATATCCTGGAGCATTCACCATAATTATTAAACACGAAAATATTCTTTCCTTTGAAAACTAAAGTTAATAATTTTTTTAAATATAAGTATTATGAAAAATGTGATATGATATTTTCATCTGTCACATTCTTCTACATGTTATATACATTAAAAATCCGTCAAAGCACAACCAAAATGGACAAAAGCTTGAAAATCTAAAAATGCACCAACATGATTATGTAAGCAAATAAAAAAATGATTGCTTCATTTAAAAAATAATTGGGACGTTGATATTTCTATGTTCTTTTTTATACTTTAATATATATATATATATATATATATATATATATATATATATATATATATATATATATAATATATATATATATATATATATATATATATATATATATATATATATATATATATGTATATATGTATATGTTATTTCTTCATTTTTAATGTTATTTCTCCAATTTCTATGTAACAATACCTGATTCTTTAAATTTGTTTCTTCTTATTTATTACAGGATTAAGAAGATAATTTGTCAATGAATAAGAGCATTTTTATGAGAATCATAAGTGTGGATTGAAAACATTTCCTTTGCAAATAACCTCAAGTATCAAAAGTTATTTCAATCTAAAGTTACAGAATCTCATTAAAGACACATTTACTTTTTTATTTGACTTTAATGAATACATCTTTTGAAAAATGAAAGATTGCCCTAAAAGAATTTTTTTTCCGTTTTTTCTCATCGTTTATCAAAATATATTTTCCTTTATATTTTATTGAGTCACATCAAGGGTCTGTTTATTTTCAGACAGTTTCATTAATAATGAGGTCAAAAAATTTTTATATAATCAAATAGTGTTGTAAGTCATTTGAATGAATGGAAGTTTACGTGATCACGTGATCAATGAAAGTTCAGTCTTGAGTTATATGCAGGAATTCAAGTAACTGTCAAACTGTTAAGTAATTACATATATTTTATGCTTTATGAATAGTTTTCAAAGAAATGTTGAATCAATGAATGAAAGGATATTTAACTAAGTAGAGTTATTAAAATAATTACTTACTTGTTTCAAAGTAATTGAATTTTTAATTTCTTCTTAAAAGAATTGAAGAAAAAAACTAAGTATTTTTCAGTTAGAAATTATTTTATTCAGTCTTAATACATATTTTTTAAGCAAGAACTTTCCAACCGTTAATGTAGGTATTTCAGCTCTTTTAATTTTCGTGCAAAAAGCAAGATTATGTTTAAAAGTTGTATAATAATATTCATGCAAAAAGAATTTGTGATTTTTAATCAACTTAACGTGACTTTTTATTAACGTTATTTGTGAATTTTAATTAATTAACAAATGAAAAAGACTTTCTTTAACATAGAAAGTCTAAATACTTTATTAACTTAAATATTGCTTAATTAAGAAAATGAGTTTTGAATTATTACTTAAAGATAACGTATTATATTAATTTATTTTACTATTTAAAGAAAAAATAAATTTCTCGTAATTATATGAAAATTGTACTATTATACATGTAATATAAATAAAATTAATTAGTGATGTTAATAAAAGTATTTAAATAATCTTCAGTTTTAATTTCATTTGAATTCATATGTGTGTTATGAAATATACATTACAAATAAATTACAAAATTTATGTGTGAATTTATTTTAAATTTTTCTTAAAAATTACAAAATAATTTTCTCAGAATAGGATTATGACACTAAAGAAATTATGAAATCCAGAATCATTTTTCTCTCTCTCAGTAGCTTTTTGAATATAAAAATGCTTTAATTGTGAGTCATAAAATCATATTGAATTCCACTGAGGAAAAAAATCCTCAAATGAAATTCCAATCACTAAGCATATTAAATAAAATTTAAATATTTTATAAAAAAGATGTAAACTATTTAATAAATCTTTATCTAACTATAACTTTACTTTATACTTTTTATTATGTTTGTTCTCTAAAAATGAAAACATTTTATATAAAACCAGAATATTTATTCTTTAAATCTGGCAACAATTAAAAATATAATAAATACCTACGTGAGTTCTAAATAAAATATAAATATTTTTACAAATATAGGTGATTTAATAAAAGTTTTCTGCTAATCATGAGTTTTTTTCAAAATTTTTATTACGTTTGTAATCTAAAAATGGAAATTATTATTTTAAAACCAAAAACATTATTTTTTTAATATTTGGCAACTATTTTGAATAAATTCTTACTTAAAATAGCTGGCGCTTGATCAGTCAGTCACTAAATAAAATGTTTTTATTCTTACTAAATTATATTTATCCTCTCAAGCTTAAGGGATTTTTTCTATAATTTTAATGACGTGTTTCAGTTTTTGTCTATTGACTCTAATAATTCTAATATGTTACTTAAATCAACTAATCCCTAATTAAAATGTTTTTGTTATTACTTAATTATGTTTATTCTTTCACAAACACGCTAGCATTTTTTTTCTGAAATTTTCATGACATTTATGACTTTATGACGGCATTAATAGTTGAAATAGCATTCTATTTAAATTTACTGACTCTAATATTTTAAAATAATTATTTAGTAATTTTTTCAGACTGTTCAAAAAAACTTCTTTTAGCTTAATTTCAAAGTTGTTGAAATAAAAAAAACTTGACTTAATTGCAGCATTAATTTCAAAAATCGAATTACATATTGAAAAAATTCTGATTAAATACCTAAACATACAACTCACCTAAAATATCTAGATAAGAGTGACACTGCCGTTTTATAAGTACAATTCAAAGAACATATTCAAATAAATAAATACTAAAATATGTTTTCTTATATATCAAAAAACAATACAGTGTATACTTCAATGAAAATAATTTAAATGAAGATTATTATATATATTACTTTTTACTATCATTTTCAAGGGAATGTATACTATGATTATGAAGTTTTAATTTTTGGAAGAGATAAATACATTTTTTCTGCGTTCAAGCACATTTCGATATTAACTTTAAATATATGAATATTTTACTTAAATTTTTAAAAATAAATGAAATAATTAATAAAGCGATTAAATTTTTCTATACAATTTACGCTTTCAGAATAAAACAACATATCCTTGTAAGTAGAATCGAATAACGAAATTACGCCTTATTTTTAATTATTAGATAAATAATACTGTTTAATACTCAATATCTTCTAATGACTTGGCGTATCATTTTATGGTCACAAAAATTAATGTCACTGTGTGTAAAGTGTCTCACTTTTTGTAATGCCTCTCACTGTACCTACGAAAATTAATTCGCCGAGTTCCATTGGCTTAAAGTAGATTTCATGTTTGTAAGAACTAGAAATTTGTTGTATGCCCCAAAGTAAGATTTCAAGTTATGAACTGCTGGAATTAAACTCTCTGAAATATGCTGTTCAGTATCTTCCATTAAATATATTTTATGTCAAAAAGGAATATTGATTCCTGGTTAGTGAGAAATTTCGAAATCTAACAACGTTAATCATTTTTTTTATGATTTGCATTAGAAGTCTAAAACAAACTTAAATATTTCCAATAAGATAATTTAAAACATTAACTATTTCATATAGAGCCAACTTTAGTTCTTTCTGCATTTTTACCAAAAATATTATTTTTATACGCAAGAATTAAAAATACGATAATTAGCCTTATCTAACTTCTACTAAGAATCATCAAATGCATTAATTTTAAATAAATAATTTTAGCAGCTGTTATGAATCACAGCAGCTAAAATTGTTTTTTATGATTTTTTTATAGTGGCATTAAATAAAATAAAAATGCTTAGTAATACCAATTATTTGATATCATGGCATTTAACAGAATGAAAATTCACTTTAAGAATATTTTCTCCGAAATAAAAATAGAATAAACTTTTACTTTTCTATGCGTACCTGTTATAACTATAGAACAAATTGCTAGAATCTGTTGCAAACATCTCTTTAATTACTGAAAATATATGAGTGAACTTTCTGTCATTCTTATATTAAAAAATATAACACTCAAATTTCAAGCACATTGTAACTTGGCACAGAATCGTAGATAACTAACACTCACAAGGAAACTCATTGAATGAAAAATTCCATTTTGGCGCAGTAATCTACCAAATTTGGCACGTTGGCACCCGAATCAGAAGGCAAATATTGGTCCTTTCTTCTTTTGTGAAAGACATAGAATTTATTAAATTGAACACACATATCATATTATTATCCGAATTATAACTATATATATATTAATTGATATCTGAATTGATCAATCTATTTTTTAAAGAATAATTTATTCAAAGTTTTAATCAATATTTTTTATAAATTATTTAATTAACGAATTAATTTGCCGAAGCTTCTTGGGGTCTAGTAAACTAAATCATTCAAAAATTATTTTTCGAGAGGCGAACAGTTTAAATCTATATGAGTTTTAAATCATTTATTTAATTTAAATTTTAAAAATTATAAAACATTTTAAATCTATTAAAGTTTAAAAAAATAGTTTTTGAAAAGATTTAGTCATAAAATAATTATCTTAATGAGAGTGACTATTTTCGAAGGTATGGAATTTGCTGGCCATCAAGTCAAATCTAAAAAGTACTGCAACTCGTTATATGAAACTTGAAGCCTGAAAAACAATGGCGATGCAATATTAAATATTATGACAAACTAGCATCCATTCACAGTTTTTCAAATTCAGTGAAAAATTCCATCTACATGAACTGAATATTAGCAGTGCGAATTTATTATGTTAAATTTTGATTTATTTCTTTGAAGCATTCTCAGTTTGATCAATCATTTTGTTTCATTGCGCATAACGTTTCTTCAATAATTAGGATTTTGAAATTTTAATTAAATCTGCATTTACATCTTAATTAATTTTACCGAGAAAAAGTAAACTTTAATATGTAACACTTCTTTTTATGCAATATCAATAAATTGTAAATATGAAATATACTTTATTTCTAAATTTGTTTTCATAAATATTTCTATTTAATCATGCTATTTAATTTTATAATCGATATCTATCCTTTTTTTATTTATTTATTTAAATTTCATTTAAATACCTATGATCCAATGTTTATTTTAGAAGCTTTATGAATGTTTCTGTTTTCTAAAGTGGAAATAACTATTAAAATTTAAAAAAACTGTTAATCAGGTAGTTTGCAGTAAACATTTTAATAAAATCCCCGTTGACAATTTTTTCGTGTTCTCAAAAAGTAGGGTTTGTTTTCAATTGAATTTTTCTCATCAGATGTAACATAATTAAAGCATTGACCAAAATTTAAGCTACTCCAAAATAGAAAAATGTGATCTTCATAGTTTAATAATAAAAATAAGTGTTATTTTATTATAAAATTTTGAAATGTTTATCTTCTGAGATATTATTATTATCCCATTCATTTGAAGAAAATATACTTTTTAAAACCCATTTTTTATTCAATGCTTTAAAACAACTGGACTTTTTCTCCTTTTTTCTTATAAATTTGTTTTTTTAACTAAATATAGTAACTGAAATTTTAAAGAAAAAAGTGGCAACACAAAACTCGAAATCATTTCATTCAACTCAGTCATTCCAGTGATCTGTGTTTAAACAAGTTAAAATTTTACATGCATGATTATTTGTAATTAATCCCTCAAAAATAATTATCAATTTTGAGATTTTAAACTGTTTACGGTTTTGTTTCATTGATCAAACATTTGATCAGCTTTTTTACAAAATAATACCTTGATATATAACTTAAAGATATTTAATGCAACATTAAACTAAAAATTTAAATAATTTCATTCAAAAAAATCAAACAAAAAATATATCTTAAGAAATAATTATTTAAATTCCTTTATTGAACATAAGAAATAATTAAATGAAAAATAGAACAGATGTTATATATTCCATTACCCCAGAAACGAACACTAACTTTTAGATTTTTTGTGCTGCTTTTTCTCTACTGATTTATGCAAATTTGATGGGGTATTTCTTACCAAACGATATTTTGATATATATTCTAATGAAACATAACACACCATTCACTTAAAGCTGGAAAGTTTCTATAAAATTAAGCGTTTCTAATAAATGTTTATTTTAATTCCTGCTTGCAAAAGTGTAAACGAGCGTTTAAAAATTTTTATCGTGCTTTTGAGTCATATTAATTTATAACAATAATCATTAACATTGTTTAAAACTATTAAAATTCTATCGTCATCAACTAAAGAATAAGCATATGAAACTTTAATCGATTAAAAATAATGTTTTTAATCAATTAATTTTTAACTTTATTCAAAGATATTACAAAACATTAATGACATCAATATATTTTATCTCATCATGTTAAGCACTTTTTAATGGAAGACAGGAACTATTTTATGGAATATCATGCTGAGTAAGATGCAAAAATCACGCTTTATTTAAAAAAAGAATACTATGTCATGTGATTCTATGATTAAATATGATCTCTTTTGTCAAATTGCATTTACGTAAGAAGCTTATAAAACTTTTCTATGTGCAAGAAACTCGATCATGATGCGACAACGGTCTCTAATGAGATGTGACGTTCAACAGGGAAAATAAACTGTATTTATTTTCTTCAAAGCACTTTGCTCGATCAATAATAAAGGTTAAGAAAATAAGGTTTTAAATCAGCTCAAAAAAATTTTTTTACATAAATTACGCAATCTCTTTTTTAAATTTTCTTATAAATGTAGCTCGTATAAATACTGTATACCTACCAGTAGAGAAATTTAAGGCATAAATGCGTATAATAAAACGTATAATTGTTCCTCAAATTACTCGGAAAAGTAAGTTTAGTTTTTATTTTTTATATTATCAACATTACAAAATATAATCATGTTAAATAAATTAGTGATTCATTTTTTATCAAATAGCTTATTAAACAGTAATTTTTCATGGTAAATATATTTTCTGTTTTTCCTTTTTTTATAATTTAATACAGCATTCTCTTAAAATCTCAAAAAATTATGTTATAAGAATAAATTAATGTAAAACATTTGCATAAAGTCTTAATCTATAACAGAATAATACACTAAACATAGAAATTTGATTTTTCTATAAAGTAATAAGCAGATTATTCCATAAGGTAAATAGATTTCAGACAGAACAAGAAATTAAAAAAGAAAACAGAATAAGAAAAAACTAATATTATATTTATGACATTAATTTTTTCGACTTAGATTTTTTATACAAACAATTATAATTTTAGTCTTTTTACAACTTTTTTATAAATTCCTTTTACTAAAGGAAATCAACAAATTAACTCCATTCACTTCTGAATTACATACGATTTCGGCCTCTTGCAAAGCTTGAAACTGTAAGAAAGAATATCGTTTGAGATCAATGAATAAATGTTAATTCTTAATATTATTTACAAGAAAAAAGTTATTTGTTAATTAAATTTAAAACATTGATATCTCCTGTCAATTTTTTTATTTCTAATAGTTGATTTTTTTCATTAAAAAATTTAATTAAATTCTCTCTTTTGTACTTTTAATATTTCGAATAACTTTTTGTATGAAATATTTATAAATCATAAATTAGTCATGTTATTTTCATTTACTAATTTTAGAAAAAAATGTCTTATATTTCGGTAACGCTCAAATATTTATATTTAATAAACTTTCATTGTAATTTTTGACTCATACTGTAACATCATTATTTAGACTGATATTTCGTAAAAGTAGAAAGTTTGAAGTCTTGAAAAAGTAAACATGAGTTGTAAAAAACATTTCTATAAAAATTATAGTTTAAGTTTAAAACTACAATGAAATAATTATTAATTTAATAACTTTATAGATAGTTTTGGAATTACCAAATATGAGTACTCTTTTTACGGTGCAATAATATATTATACATGAATATATTCATTAAAACACTGAAGATGATTTGTAATCTTAAGGAATATAATCTATCTAAGGAAAATCTCTAAGGTTATATCTCTAAGGAATATAAAACTGATATTCTAAATCAGAACCAAATATACCTTAACTAATACATTAACGCTTAGACTTAAAGATAATTTTATGTGAAATGTTTTTGAAAAATTAATTTGAAACTGTACTGTATACATTTGATTTTAATCATGAAACCGGGCTGCGAATACATAATCAGACTTAAAAACCATTCCTTACATTCATAGTAGTTATAAAGATTTAACCATTTCTCAAAAAATGAAATTCCTCTATAATCATAGCTAAAATTTCTAGAAAAAATAGATATTTATTGAGACATTTTATTCATTAACAACGTTGTTTAGAGTAGTAACATTTAAATTTATTAAAATTAAATGTTAATACGAAAGTCTAGAATTTAAAAAGCAACCGTTATTATTTCAGGAAAATTAATCCCCTGCATAAAATGAAATAATTTAGATCATTTTCATGTATGTTTTAGTACCAGTATGTAAAAGTAAACAAATAAACAGAATATGGATTTAAGATACCGTTGGAAAATAATATTCTTTAAAATAATGTGGTAATATAACTTTAATAAAAATCATTTTAAAAGGAGAAGAACAATGAATGTCGTAAAATTGAAAAACCAAGATACAATGTAAATGGAAAATATAAGCTAAATTTTAAGGAATTCCTTATAATATATTGTTCAAAATTTTCTTATATTCTTAAAGATAAACTAAAAAAACTTAGGTGCCTGAAATAAAGAGGTTTATAGTTTTAAAAACTGTATTAATAAACTGTACTCAATAATTAATTAAGCAATTTAAAATTATGAAGTATATATAGGTTTTAGTTTTTAGACTTGATTAATATGTCTCTGAGCATTTAATTTAATGTATTGTAACAATATTAAAGTTATTCTACCCATTAATAAATCCACCAAACTGCTTTAATCTAAGCTATTCTGTGTTAAAATTTCAAAACAATCGCCTTTCTTTCATTATTTAAGTTTTATTGTCTGTAAGCTTAGTAATTTTATTTGTATTTACACTTAGTTATTAAATAAATCGGCACAATCAGAGAATGAAAATATGTCCACTATTAGCATTTCAAAGCTGAATTTTTTACGTTTCATCTCGTAAATTCGGTTCAGTTGCATTTTCTGGCAATTGTTCCACAAAATGATCTATTTCGTTTGATGAATAATTACTGTCTTGTTCATTTTACATCTCAGGCTGAAAAGTATAAAAAGTATTGTTGTCTAAAATCATGGCCGACTTGAAACAATGTCTGGAAGGTTTTAATTATTCATTCTTTCTGTATGTAATAGAATGCTCGGTGCAGAAGTTTATTATAAACCATATATGTTGATGACTTAAAATAAGTTTTCAGCTTTCCTTTAATGCCGTATACTTTTTAAAGCTAAAAAAATAATTATTTAAAAACAAGATGGTCATGATTGTTGGGATTCAATGTTTAAATTACAATCGATGTGTATCAGGGTTTCAGGAATTTTTAACTTTGATTTGTAAATGTGCGTTAGAAATGGATTGAACATCTTCTAATTTATCTGCTTTGGTATCTTAAGAAAATACCGAGAGATTAAAAGATGAGCGTTAGATTTTTCAGCAATCAAAGAGTGACTTGTGTCAGAAATAATAGTATTTCTTTTCCCAAATTATTTACAAACAGCAAAATATTATTTTTATCACTTCAAGCAAATGAATATTTTTGTATGAACATTTTCGCCAAACCATGACTGGAGTTTTATTTAAAAACTGATAGTATTTAAATTTTAATTTCTCTTTCTTTAAGGAAGAAAAATTATAAAAATCTTTCCAAATTTTAATTCTATTCTTCTAAAAGTATTCTTGTTAGAAACAGCAAAGAAATCTTGTTAACTTGGTTTTGTATCAAGTATTTTTATTTCGTAAACACTCATAAAACGTAAATTTAAAAGCTGTTAAAACGATGTCAAATCAAAACATTTATATTATGAAAATAAATAAAAAGGGGTTGACAAAGGATTAGAGAAAAGAGCATGCTCTATATCATTTGTTGAAAAATTGTATATCAATGTTTTAAGAATTTTACTAAGTCTCTCTTTATCATATTAAATGAGACAAATGTTGAAATTATCAAGTTAATTTATAGTTTTTTGATTGAAAAATGTACTTATTTTTGTAATATATTTTGATTTATTTTATTTTTAATTTAAAATTAATTTTAATGTTTTAGATATTTTTTACTTTTAGGGAATATTCTGTCAATATGTGTTATTTTCAATATATTTAATTTTATAAACCGTCATTTTCTGAATACATAATATTTAATATAGGCCTGAAAAATAATTTTCCAATTTTTTTATTTCTATAATATATTACAAAACTTCTAACTGCATTACCTTATATAGTTGAACATAATTTGATTATGTCTAAAAAATAATAAAAAAATTAATTATATATTTAAAAATATTAAATATCCCCAAAAATATTACTAACTAATTAGATTAATTTTCTCAAAATTAAAATGAAATATATCACTCTTTTAAGTCTTTGCATATCAATAGATAGTTAACACAATGCAGTAACAGATAAATAACATTTGCAGTTGTTAGAACTAAAAATAGTATTCTTATACTTAAACTAATATTTTCCCATTGTTTAACTATCATACAACCCAGAAACATCCTTGTGTTACATTATAACAGCAAGATATTTTTTAACACAAGATATTGTTATCTAAATGGTACTCTTAAAAAAGGTAATACTATGTCAGATATCTTCAATGGTTGTTAGTTAACCTAAGACAAAATGTTATTATGTGTTTGGAAGAATCAATTAATTATTTCACTCCTGCTGAACTCCCATCTCAGAAAAATTAAATTGAAACAAACTTTCCTATATTCATTAGAATTGATCAACTCTTGGAATTCCTTTCAACTTCTTTAACAGGAATATTAAACTAAGAGAAAATTTACTATTTTCAGCATATAATTCTTAAGGTAAAATCCTAGGGGATCCCACACCCTTGGCGACAAACTGAAGAAAAGCGCTATGCCAGAACAAAATTCCAGAAATAGTTTTGTTTACTATATCAAGTGCATCGAAATAGAGTTTCTAAAATTGGCGCAGACCACAATTATCGCCAACCAAAATCATTTGCGCCAAGGGTTAGTCTCTGCTAGGATTCAACCAATTCTTAAAATTCTGTTAAATCAGGGAGATTAAAAAAATCAAATTTATCCTTGTTCGTCATAATCAATCAACTCTTATAGTTTTGTTGAAATCCTCGAGGGAAGATTAAAATAAACCGAACTTCATAGTGTTCATCTTAATCAAATTTTAGAATTTTACAAGAATACATCGCTGAAAATATTCGCATTAAATAAGAAAAGCTGCGAATCTCTAATTGTTTTTTCCTGAATGGTTTCATATACAACTAATTCAAATGATTTATTTATCGAAATTTTTGTTGAACTTTTTGCAATATAAATATTTTCTGTTCCATGACATTTAAGAGAATCACAGGTACCTTGCATACTCATTTTTATGAAAATTATGTTTTATGAAAATAAGAGCTATTAACCTTAATAATGTCAAGATAACATTTAAATAGCCAAAGTTTCGTCCGTAAAAATGTGCGTTTCTTTGACGGTAATTATATCTTAAACCATTTTTAATGCAAAAACTTATGCTAATTAATCGTAATAAGAAATTCACCTTAAAAGCCAAATAAATTAATGATATGTTAGTTAAGAGATTTTGAAGATAACTCAGTTAGCATAATTAGTATTTTCTAATTTAAAACAGATTAATTAAACTTAATAATTATTTTGCGTTTTCTTTTAAGAAAGGAAGAAAGGTTAAATAAGACACTTTAGTATGAAGAGAGATTCAAAGCATATCAAATGTAACAAAAAAACATAGTGAAACAGGAAAAAATGTAGATATGTTGGTTAGATAGTAATCTAAATACTACAGAATTGTGTGTTAGAAACAAGAAAAACCACAAATTAAATTATTATCAATAAAAAATAGAGGTCTCGTAAAATAAGGTAATGAGGAAAACCACAAATTGCGACGTTTATATGATAATGTAAACAGTTCATTAGTTTAATAAGGTAAAGGTTAAAAGCTAGAGAACAAAAAAATGTAACAAAGGCTAGAATTTTAGTCAAAAAATAAATTAGTTTAAAAAGTAGAAAAGCAAAATATACACGTCGATATATTTATTAAAAATTAAATAACAACATCCATCATATAAAAGTGCTTTTATTGTACTAAATTGCTTATTTTCAGATAATTTCTGGTACCTCATACTTTGAAAAGTAAAAAAAGTATTTAAATTTCGCTTCAATATAAGTGTCACTATCGTAAGCTGATGACACTTAAAGTTGAAATATTGATTCGTTTTGTAAGACAGATTGTTTTTTTAAAAAAAAATAAAATTTCATATTTTAGCAGAAAATATTTTTTTAACTTAAAGCAAAGAAAAATTAAGAACCACAAATATTGTGAAAGCAATGGAAAACTTTATTGATAAAAGAATAATTAAATTACACTTTGTAGAAAACCATTTTTAATAATCACTGGGTGTGGGCGGATTAGTTAGAATTCCAGTCCAACAAGAGAATAATCCAATTTTTTTAAAATTTATTTGTAAATATATTTACAAAGTTGATTTGTTTTCGTCAAAGATTGGAAATTGTGTGAGGCCTTTGAATTATTTTGAACGAGTTATATAAATATACTTTTCTAAGTTCATTGCCATTAAATATCTGATTGCTAAATTTGTTAAAGTTCATAATTAGTCACAGTAAAAAAAATAATGAAGTATAAACTCAAAACATATTTTTGCTTTATAGAATGAAAAAAATTGAGTTTGACAAAGGTCAGAATATTACCGTGGAGATATTGTAAGTTCAAGCTATTTTAATAAAACGAAGAATATTATTTAATAATATTAAAAATAATTTCACAACGTTAAATGATGAGAATATACTGATTCTAAAGATTGATTATACATTATTGCAATTTTTATTTGTTGAGAATATTCCTCGATAATTTTTATTAGTATTTTATTAAAAATTTAATCAAAACTTTTTGCAAAGTAAAAAATTTTTTCAAATGCAAAAGTAAATAAAATAATGTAAATTAATAGTGGGATTATTTAATAAAAAATGAGTACAGCTCTGACAAGAAACATGAATAATTTTTGGAATTAATTTTATTTCCACTGAGACATATTGTACATATCAAAAAAGCCGTAGTAGCCTATTGGTTAGGGCATCGGTCTTTTGTCAGGAAGGGAGGGGCTTAACTCACAATGCCCCCAAAGATCCACCGAGTACATGCGATATACGTGCTCATTAATTCTGTGGAACAGAAAGTCCTGTGATCGGTCGTTGAGTAGTTACCATGGATGTAATGGTCTGGAGAAAATTTCCTGCCCCTCCAGCTCAATATCAAAACTGGGGGAGTGGATCCTCTGGTGGTGCCATCTTTCGGAAGAGTTTAGAGTAAAGTCGTACTTTTATCTTCGAGGTGCTCTAATTAAATGATAGACGCACCCTACTGACTTAAATTTACATAGCCACTGGCATAGCGAGGTTGAGTTATGTCCAAGTGTCATAAGTAACAACAAAAGCACATATCAGAATCTTTGATTTGATGAATATCGTATGTAATGTAGGTCTTTAGAATTTGGAAATCAATAAAATATCCATAACTTTAAGTAATTTTTTTTAAATTCAAGGAGTGTATACTCAAATATAGTGGACTAAATTTTAAAATGATTTTTCTTGGTATGCGCAGATTTATTTTCAAATTACATATCATTAGTAATTAAAATAGGTTTCAAACCATAGAGAGTATTAGTCATTACAAATATAAATTGTGTAGATTTTATTCACAAATTATAAATTCCGAACTACGTAGTACTAAATATTTTTATGAAATATTATCAATAATTTATCAATAACTGAGTAAAAAATTTGCTACAAAGCTTGCATAACACTACTTTATTCCTTTATATATTAAAGTTTGAGATATTAATTATATATGTGTTTGTGTATTATGTAACTATATAATTATTAATTATTATACAAGTTTTTTCGATAAATGATAGACAAATGTGATTTTCCATTATTCTTGACACAATTCATGTTAATGAAATTTTATTTTTATTTGTATTTCTTTTTATGCTATTAACGGAATATTTGTAAGCATTCACAACGCAAATTTTCATGAAATTGTTCTCAATCTTTTCAAATATTTTATAACGAAGTAAGTATTAGTTCTAATAATTTAATATCAGTGAAAGATAGTTTTCAAATTCATAAAAAATCAATATTATATAAGGAAATTTTGCACCCTCTTCACACACAGAATGAAAGATCCCATTTATTTTATTATATAACCATATGACAGATTTTGTTATTATTAAAAATTCTAAATAAATGTGAGAAATACAGATAAGTTAATGTTTGAGAAAATATTTTTTCTGCATGTCTTATTATACTTTCTCTTTCTTTACTATATTAATAAATAAATTTAAAGGAAACGACAAAATTTTTTAATTATTATTCAGGTATAATTGAACTGGTTAAATGGGTAAAACGGAGAAATTAAAATTATCTAATTAAATAAATATGTTTTGAACATTGATTTGTATTTTGAACTTTTGTAGGGTGGATCTGATAAAAAAAATGGCACATCTTGTTTCAAACAAGTAAATATAGTTAGGAATGAAAAAACTACAATTCATTGAGCAATATTTTCATCTTTGACATTTTAGCCAACTTTCCAAACAAGAATATTATGAAATCACTTTACAGAAAGTATTTTTCACGAAAGAAAATAAAACCACAAAATTTAAACACGTTTCACAAGAAATATTATTTTTCTTGTAATTCTTGCGTCATTTAAAATTTTTATTCTTTAAATTTATTTAAAGCTCCTTCCTATTTTTAAAACTAAAAGAATGCATTTTTAATTTACACTTCCACAATTATTCATTATTTTACCTATAAAAAAAGCTTTTGTTATTTAATATGCCAAGAATTCATTTATTAAAAAAATTTGGACTTTTCGTAAAACAACTAAGTTTAAAGAATACAATTTTACTATTACTAATTAGATGATTAATGATCTTTTTTAAATAATCAACTATCAAAAGTGTTTCATATTGTTAAATTCAGTTTATGACTTTATATAATTTAGAAATTTGAATTTATTTACAACTTAAGTGCAATATTAAAATATGAACAAAATAACAACCTGATAAATTCGTATGTATTGCCAATATTATTTTTTACTCAAAACTTTCATTGGATGACTAATAAAATAACAACTATTAGACAAAATTTGATTTTAATCAGCAACACAGTTTCCTCTTCAAGTTAAAGTTATAATATTCCTCTAAAACTTAATTTTTGAAAAAATATTGCTTTAATTTCTAAACAGGCTAAAGTCTTGGAATTAACTTCGTTATTCAAACCCAATCTTTTACCTAAAAACACTCTTTTTAGATCTGCAAGCAATTACCAATCGTTGGACATCAGATTGGCAGAATACGTGATACAGCTCAAAGTATAATTTGTGCAATTTTGCCATCGTTGAACAAGTTTGTGAAGTAGACCACTGTTTTACTGATTGAGCATTTTTTTCTCCATTTGGATAAATTCTTATAGGAAAATCTTTCACAAGGTAATCTATGATTAAAATACTGTACACATCCCAAATTATGGCAGCAAAATGCTTGTAAATCAACATTTGCATTTGGTCACTTTTAGTGACTATAGCTATGTGATTATTATTCAGAAGGCCGTCGATTTAAATGTGAGTTTAAACAAAGGAGCTCCATGTTTCATCTATTATAATATATACATAAAGAGCTTCGTTTTTATTGTGCTGGGTGGAAAAATTCCAAAATCCAGGTTTGTCTCACAGATAATTGTTTATGATAAATGGTAAACATATTGTTTTTAATATCTTTCAGGTGTCAGTTAATCCACGTAATTTTAATATATAATCAGCAAAAATATTTTGTGAATTTTTTTTTAAATATTTTTTGGAAAAAGTGTTGAATCGGGGTGACCAAAGAGTAATATTATTCGCAGTTGTATGGCAACGGTGAAAATTTCCGAATTTATTTTCTTCCATTAATTAAATAGATATGAGTCCAACTAACACTTTTTAAAACATTGGTTTATTTGAATTGTGTTTTTTAATTAAAAAACGATACTTTATCAACATAAAAAATTCAGATTCTTTTATCATTTGGAAATTTAAGAAAGTAGTGTCACAAAAACTATTGTAAACATTGAAATAAACGTCAGATAGCTAAAACCCTTCCACACGTGCTGTTTGAATGTCGGTGCCTACCAAAAATCCTAGTTTTGAAATTGATGATTTTGTGATTGATTATTTATATAACTTGTTGAATGATGTTAAATAACTCAGTACAGTGATAATAATTATGCAATATTTTTGGCATACTTAATGCTAAAGCAACTTTGATTATCTGTTTATAGCTCTTAATGCATTGTAAAGTGTATTACTTTTATGAAAATGCAAATATGCTTATCATTATGGATACTTACATTTTCATAAATATAAAGAAAATGCAAAAAAAATGCTTATTATTAAAATGCAAATATCTCATTAGGAATAAAATGCTTAGAAAAGCTAGTCAAATAAATGCCCAAGACTGATAATGACTTTACTTGAGACTCGATAATAATCTAAAAAGAATTTTTGGAACTAGTAGGATATCCCCCCATTGGCGACCATTGCGACTTTTTTTTCGTCGCCAAATAAAGGGCATGTTTCTTAATGCGGGAATTTTCCCTAATTTCCAAAATTACGCATTTTAGAAAATTTAAATCACATAATAGCATACAAAACCTAAAAAAGTATTACTAAAAAATGAATAAAAACTTTTTTGTTGGGTTTGCTTTCTTTTCAAAACAACCAGTAAAAGAGATAAATAAATAACAATGACTTACTTGATATGACGTCAACCTCACATGTCGAATATGCTCGGTGATATTATGGAAAAATATGTAAGAAAAATATAATAATAAATTAACAAAAATATATAAGAAAAAGATAATAATAAATAAACAAAAAATAAATTCGAAAAAAAGAACAGTTTACGACGTTGAAAATATAAAAGAAAAATATAATAACAAATTTGAAAAAATATATAATAAATAAACAAAACGAAATTGGAAAATTGAACAATTTACGATTTTTGGATGCTGGCGACAACGAAACACAACAAATGTTGAATAAAAAATTCGAATTGAAAGTAAAACGAAAACTTCAAATGCTGTTGCCACTGAAAAGAACCATATATGTATATGACATAAAAATGATGTAAAACACAAGAAAAACCAAATCTGGCAACAAAAAAGTCTGAAAAATAACAAAAACTTAAATTGGCAACAGGATAATTAAAACAAGGGACGCTAGATTTGGCGAGAAATCACTTGAGGGGGAGGGTATCATATTTACACCGAATTTTAAAACAAGACTCTTTCTCTATCTCAGTGGCACGACAGCTCCTATGGGCACCAAGGCCTACAGAGCTCCTATCTATTTACTTAACATTTTCAAGATTTTTAATTAAAGAAAAACTACAACTTCTTAGTCTTTAAATACATAAAAGGACTATTAAAAATATCTTTTTCTTTAAAGAAGAATATAACGTAGTAAATTTATTACGTGATTCTTATGCATCCAGGTAATGAAGTCATATTCTATAATGAGCAATTTATCCAAAAATTATATTATTACAATAAAATTGCTAATAAAGCCTATTTATAAAACCTCATCAAAAAACAAAATATATGTGAAATAAAATAAATTATAACAATAGCTATCAATGGATTTAGATTTCATTATATTTCCTTGCAATATTTTATTTAATATTCTGTTTTTATTTATTGTTCTAAAATATTTTATTATTATTTTGACAAGAAAACATCTGCAGTTATTTATATTTATGAGATAAAATAAAGTGATAGTATCAAAAATAATTGTGGATTATGAAAAATAAAAAATATTTTATAATTTTTTAAAATTAAACTCGACAGGATTATTATGAACAAATTAATTAAAACGTGTGTGTTGGGTTTATTCAATATTAGTTTTATTGTAATACTTTCATTGTTAAAAGAATAGTTATTCGAATAGACAAATAGATATACACATATTTATTCTTGAATTTATTCCTCGCTATATCTAAAAATACGGTCTACCTGACTTGTTAAAATGGAGAAAAGTTGGAAGGTTAGGAATAATTTTGTTATAAGACTAAGAACAAAGAAGTAGCAAAGTTTCTTAATGCTTTTCTTTATGTAGTTTGAAAAAAACTTTCCCTTCAAAACAAGAAATTTCTGTCTTTAGAAGATAAGTACAATTACTAGTAACAAAGCGAAGATAAAATACAGATTTATTTTCAAGTACTTAGTTTAATTAGCCAGAGTGTTTTTAATCTAAAAGAAAGTTTTCTTTGAAATAAAAACGTACCTGCTTAAAACTCTACTAATTAATATAGCTATTTAGACTAATAAAAGATACTAACAAGGAAAAGGTTTCTCAAAAGCTACTCATATTCTTCATAAAATATTTCATTCGCAATTATTTCCTACAAGCTTATCATTTTGCTAATCTATATATGCATTCGTATATTAAGTTACACAAAAATAAATCACATTTATATTTCATCGTCATAGTAAATCCATATTGCAGTTTAGATATTGACATTTATACAGTCACTTTCAATTCCTTTTACTGGTAAATACTTGTTTTGATGCATACTTGTTTGAAAATTTACAATTTAATGATGGCTGACCAGTAAATCAATATTAGTTTTTACTTATCAAACCAATCTTTGATTTTCTTCTGAAAAGAATGAAAGTCGTTTTTTAAAAAATATCAACAGATACGTTTTATTTAATCACATAAGATTTTTTAATCTTAAACGTGTTTCGCAGAAGTAAGTAATAAATACAGAAATTTATTTAAAGAACTATGAATACGAAAGGGAAGTTGTAAATTTTAAATGTAAATCTCATCTTTTGATTATTTTTATAGTTTGCTTACTGGACACTCATACCAGAAAAATTTTACAAAAAAATTAAAAAGTAACAATAATATTTTGTTTGCTAACAGTATGAAACAAAACAAGTAATTTTATAAAGCTTGATAATAAATACTATGCTGATTATAATGTTTTCCATGTAACAATCCAAAGGCAGTTCTTAAAAAAATATCGATATATTTTCGATTATGAATAATATGTCTAAAATATCATATTCTTAAATAATTCTTCCTTTCACTTGCTTAAATTTTACTTTAATCAATGAGAAGTAAATTTTTAATCAAATCATGATACTTTAAAAATTCTTATTTCACAAATTTATGAAATATCAATTAAAATAACCGAATTACAACTATATAAATAGAAAACAGATTTTATCTCTTAACTTAGCTAAAATTCGAAACAATATAGGAATTATTTAGAAAATTTCGGGTTTTCATTGAATAATATTACACTAAAAAATTTGTCGTTTGTAACTGCAACTATATTCATAATTGTCTTAGCAAATGGTTTACATTTATGATTTCAACTGTCTTGGTAAAATGTAAATATTAACGAATGAAATCAAACATTTTACTGTGATATTTAAATTAATATGTGATATTATTTAATTTACTTCTATCAACAAATAAATTCTATCAGCATTTTTATTCAAATAGCTTTTAAATAGTTAATTTTTTCTTCAATGTAAATTAATTTAAAAAAAAACGTTTTAATCATCATAGTCTTCTCATCATTTAGCTCACAGTTAAAAACAATTTAATAAATCAAATATATAGTTAATTTGGATTCAATGACTTAATTTTACATATTTTAACTCTTCAGACATGAGCTACTGGCTGACATTACAACACAATAATTTGTATATATTTTTAAATATATTGAAAATTTAAAGATATTAAAAATTATGAATATTTTAGAACTTAATATATGTTTTTTCAAATACACAGAAGTATCTTTAAGGATTATTATATTACATAATTCTTCATAACATAATTTCTACAATATTATTGGAAAGTTACTGAAAAATTATTGCAACTTTTGTTTCCTTCAGAATTTTGTTAAGAACCATTGAATTTTAATGTAAATGTTCACTAGAAGACCATAAGAATAAATCACATTTCTTGGAAAATGTTTTAAAGAATTCGATTAGGCAAAAGAACATTCCAGATAACCATGCACTAAAGAAATAAGTAAAGAAAGCTTATTTGTAATTTCAATCATAAAATTATTTTGGAGATATTATGCTTTTATTATGCAAGCACTATTTTCAGTATAGGACACGTAAACCGTCAACTTTAATGGCTAAATAAAACAATGATAAATTAAAATTTCTGTTTTGACTCCTCACATCTGCTCCAGTTTCCTCGAAATATTAAATGGAACATACTTCTATTTTGTTCTTCTAGAGATGTGTAACTATATTAGCATTCTTTCCAATGCTTAATATGATTTAAATTTCAAAAGTCACCTGTTGATTCTACTGTTTCGTCACATGCTTATATAACATGACCTGTCTCTGTGTCATGATATGTTAGTGTGATGTCGAAGCAGCAATAATGGAGTCGACAACATAACTGAAATACTCAGATTCGCATTTCCATCTTTCTAACTCACTGTCACGCACTGTTATGATCACATTCGTTTTCTATTTAAGATAAATAAAAGTGTTTATGTTATGTAGATAAATGTTCCTTTGCATTGTAATTTATTTGAATAAAAATGTAATTATTTCTCACATTTTACAAAGTTAAATATTTTATAATAATAAACTACAGCATAAATATTAATTTAAATAAGCTTTATAAACAGTGTTGTCATTATTTAAAATATCAAATCTGAAATTCTGACATAATTATATACATAATAAATGCTCTATAATGTCATACAAAATATACAATTTTGCATCAAATACTGAACAGCTTATTTGCATTTTTTCAAGCATTGATAAAAGTATTTAAAGTAAATTCAACTTTAATGTTTAATATCATTTAAAGTAAAGACTATGGGAATAAATCTGTTACATATTATATATAATACTAGTATGAATCTAGTCATATTGTTTTCCAATATAATACTGTAAGCACCGAATTCATTTTTTTATTCTACATTAATTTTCTTGATTAATATATTCGTGGTTAAAATTACAATATTTCATACTTCCTTTAAAGGAATCGGATTATAAAGGTAGAAACAATCACAGCTCTTAAAATAATTAAATTTCACAATACTACAATACACGCTTTTAGACCTTATAGTAATAAAAACTCAAAGAAATATTGTTTTTATGAATAAGGAATGTATAAAAAAGCTCAAATAAATAAGACATTTTCCTTTCTTATCGTGTGGAGTCAAAATTATGTCAAAATATACTAAGAGTTCTGTGGTGCTAAAACAGCAATATCAAATAAGCTTTGCATGATATCCGATATAAGTTAGCGTTTTATTTATATACAAAACAATAAATCACATTTCCACCCATGGAGTAGAAAATGTCGATGATATATAGCATTTAATTTACATATAGATAAAAATAGTTAATAACTATTTTTAAGGGGGAATTAGACTACCTGAAAAATAACTACTAAAACGGCATGTGCCCACATGTATAATAAATAACTCTTTCTTTTTAAGAAAGAGAAATAAATAACTTTTTCTTTTTAAGAAAGACAAATAAATAACTCTTTCTTTTTAAGAAAGAGTTATTTATTATACATGGGCGTACTAAGAAAGAGTTATTTATACAGAAAGAGTTTATAATAAATAACTCTTTCTTTTTTTCGTGTAACTGGTAACAAAAAATTGCTAATTTTAATTTTAAATAAATTTGAAATGTTGTAGCATTGCATTATATGTATGTGATAATCCCTATATTATAATAAAACAAATAATATTTGTGTAGATGGTAGTATGAACTAACTATAAATAATTTTTTATTGCTGAAACATATATACTTTTATAACAATGGAAATGAATTTTAATAATGAAATCTATCTAAAAACATTTTTGAGATTATAAGTGCTTAACAATTCAAGAAAGAAATGAACACTATTTTTTGCTGCAAAAAAATAAAAATCCTTCGCAATATTGTTTAACAAAATGTCGATTAGAGAGACTAATGAATAACTAATATCCCTTTACGAAAATCCTCATTTTTAAAGTAATTTTTAAAATAACTGACATAAAGAGTTATTTTTTTCCATATAAATATATGTCAATTTATTTTTGTGCTAAAAGAGAAATTTCTTAAAAAAATTATAATTTCATTTGAAATAACCCTTATTAATTGAAGATTGAAGTTTTCACTGTAAATATATATATGAAATTAACCTAAATAAATATTCAAAAAATAATTGTCAATTATAATAATATCTTCAATAGGCAGTATTACAGAAATCATATATATATATATATATATATATATATATATATATATATATATATATATATATATATATATATATATATATATATATATATATATATATATATAATTTTTCTCTCTCTTTCAATGAGAGGATTAAATTTGAATTTCTTTACATATATTTGTCTTTAAAAATAAAAATGAATGTCATCATTTGAATAATATGAAAGTTGGTACTTACTTGAATGTCTGTTTTCTTATTTTCATTTCACTCCAATTCAAAAATTCTTATAGTATCCAAAGAATCACAGTTTTAAAAAAAATAGTTTAACCAGATTATTCCCTATCATTAAATTGAATTCGTAGTTATAATAAAAAAAGCACTTGCTTCAAATTTAATGTAAATTTTTTTATCATTTTACAATATTCATTTCTCATTTATCGCGTAAAAATATAATTGATTACCAAAATATTTTTCATAAAAATAATCATGACATATATATAAATTGATTATCATTTAAATATAGAGATTGCAAACAGGCAGTTTGTGAATATTTAACAATTTAATTTCAATAATAATAAGCAATACGTGTATGACAATGGCATGAATACCAAAGAAATAATACATATTGCTATAATTTCCTCGTGAAATGTATCTAAAAATAAGGTAAACTAGACAGAAAGACTAGGTAGTTTAAATATGTTGTGTGTCACCAAATAAACTGAGTTTATAGTGAGCAACCACAGTGGTTTGAAGTCAAGAAATAACTGTCTGGTAGAAATTCTTAAGCATTTATGTAAATTTATTAACCTGTTACTTTCACTTTAATATGTTCACAAGTAATTCAATTCTTAAATTGATACTTATGAACACGACCTCTGGTGAGGAAAATTAAAATAACTCAAAAGCCATTCAAGTAGTTTCACTTTGGCTTATTCTTCATTTACAGATTTCCTAGTTTTTCAAAGCAGCTTTGTGTTTTGTAGAATGTAATTTATATATACTTAATTATGTTAAAGGAAGGAAAATTTATTATTTTAATTTAAATGATAAAAATTAGATTAAAAATATTTAAAATTACAGTAAAATGTGCACTTAGGCAAAAATTAGGCCTATTTATTAATCAAATATTCCTGATTTTTTATGAACGATAATTTATTTTATATTAAATAGCAATTGCTCTCTATTGCTTTTCAAAATAATTATTCCAATATTTATACATTAATTGAATAATAATTTTATAATATATATAAATAAAGGCATTAAAATTTTTTTTTAAATATTTAACGAATAAAAATAAATTACTGAAAAAAAACATAATGAATTTTCAATGTGCAGCAAACTATCTGCTAATTATTTTATACAGTTTGGTACTGTTTAAAAAATATTTTATATTGGAAACTAATTTGTGTGTATTACATTTTAATTTTTTATATAATTTTAAAGCTAAATTTTTTATTATTTTGGTATTAAATTTCATTTATGCTCTTATTATTCAATTTAAATATAATTAATATCTTACTAAAAAAATGTAACATAACCATATACTGAATTTGATATGAATGATACATTTTAGCGCTTATTAATCCATTACCTTTTAAGTTTAAACGCATTATGCAACTGTATGGATTAAGTCAGCATGCATTATACAATGAACCTTTTCCTGATAACAACAATAAATACATTTTTGTACTTTAATTAATCAAAGTATTTTAAAGAGCATTTCTTTATATCGAGAGCAATCTCCTTGTGTTTTTGAGTTATCTCCCCATATTCAAGTTTTTTGAGACACGTAAGAAATTCTCGCAAGTTGCAATATCTTTCGTGGGCAAAAAATATAATGTATACCAACAAATCAATTTGAAATAAGGTACGTCATTTTATAATCTATCTATCATTACTCAGAATAATCGGTAATATTTCTTGGATTAACGAAACATTTCTATTTATCTCCTATTTTAAATTAATTCATTTTTAACTATACTTATTGAATAAATATTCAAATTTAACAGCTATGTCACCGTATATGCACCTGAATTTGAAAATAATATAATATTTGTACATCCTTTTCTTCAATGGGTAAACCAACACAAACCAAAAACTAATGAATGTTCACACTCAAACCAAAAACTTATGAAGATACATTACATTTTACGTAGGAATCAACATGTACATCCTCTTAGTGCGATAGTTTTCGGTTTCCTACCTTTTGTATATAAGAATGGCGTTTTCTCCAAACCACAGAATCTTCAAAAGTTAATCAAGCAAAATCTCTATTAAACATTTATAATAATATAATCAAACAAAAAAAGAAATTCATAAGTAGTAAAAAAAATTAAAGAAAAATAACTTATTTTCTAAATCTTGTTTAGAGTTTTTTTTTTTTTTTTTTTTTTTTTGATTTAATAAAAAATTCTATTAAAAAGTATAGGAAAAGAAAATCTAGATTTTTATGGAATATAATGAATTAATGGAAGTAAATTTTCCATTAATTCATTATATTCCATAAAAATGGAAAAATGTATAAAGTAAATTTTAATAAAAAAATTAACACTGGATGCTATGTGAAATGTAATAAGTGATAATAAAATAAAGTATTTTTTCCATTATTTATGGAAAATATGAACTTTTAAATTAGTAATTGATGCATTGTATAATAATAAATGCTTACAAATTTAACAGACTACCCTAAAAATTTGACAAAATTGGTAAAATAAAATATTTTTATTTATACTAAATTCTTTGCTGCTATAACCCTTCAATAAAAATATAAATTTTAATAGGTTTTTAAGAAATATAACGTAAAAGGTAATGAAAATTAAATTATAAAAAATATTACCACCCACCCACCTATTCAAACACACACATATATATATGTACGTATGTATGCATGCATGGAAGTATGCATATATGTATGCATGCGTGTATGTATGTATTCATTTGAAATTTACCTAGTTGTAATGAAATATATCTTGGAATATTCCTTATCAAAAAAAAAATACCTTAAACAATCGACAGGAAATCTTGGATTTTTCAAATTTATTTTTAAATATCTAAATGCATTGTTTGTCATTTCAATGGAATCTATAGATCTTATATAATTTGGTCAAATAATCCTGATTTAAATCTGCAATTTTATGTTACGCTAATTAAAGAGTTAAAGTTACGAGTATGCTGCTACACAGCTCTTGATGACGCAAAAAATGATTGCAGATTTAACAACATTAATAGTTAACAACATTTAATTTTTTTCAATAATTCAATGAAAATTTGATTAGGATGCTGAATAGAATTATAAAAAATTTATTTGGTAAATAAAATTAGTAATGATACAGAGTTATTTAAATTTCAAAAAAAATAATGATTTCTAAATAATTTACTGATAAAAATCTTATTACTTTCCGAAACACTTTCCTTTAAGATCACTTTCCTTTAAGAGAAGGTTACAGTCTGTCTAAACAGGAACTAAAATGTATTTTTACAATTCTTTTAGATAAAGAATAAAAAAAATGATCAGTTAAAAATTGCTTTAAATTGATTTGTAAATTGCTATAGTATTTAATAGTTTAAAGAAAATATTTTCTAATATTTATGCCAACAAAAAGGTTTGCCTTTAAAGAATAATGATCAGTTTCATTTGAGTGTGTGATTACATTAATATTTATCAACTTACATACATCATGTATAGATTTTTCGCGAATAAACTTCAAATTAGATGTAGATTTCTAAAAGCTGACAATTACTCAGTTGGAGTATAATCATAAATTTCTGAAACATACAATAATAACTTTCAAAACAATTTTAGAAAACGTTAAGTGAAATTTACTGTTCACTTTTTGCATTAAGTGCTGATTCAACAAGTTTCCCCACTTTAAAAAAGATTACAATCCATTATAAATATCCCTATTTGAGATAAGAATCGAACTATTGATTCATTAATGTGGAAGTCAAGAGAGTATTGAGGATTCAATTACCAGTTTGGTATTTTTCTAAAGAAAAATTGTAAACTTTAAAATTAATCAACGATTATATTTTATAGTGTAACAGCTAATACTATTTCATAAAAAAGATGAAAAAAAATATTAAGTTTATTCGAATTACACTTATATATATATATATATATATAAATATATATAAATATATATATATATATATATATATATATATATATATATATATATATATATATATATATATATATATATATATATATATATATATATATATATATATATATATATATATATATATATATATATATATATATATATATATATATATATATATATATATTGATTTTTTTAACATTGTATTTGAAATTTAAGCATTTATGTCACATGAAATCAACATATATGTATAAACTTCAAATGTACTTCTTTTTAAATATTATATTAAATGAAATCTACATAATTTTTAAAAAGAAGTACATTTGAATGAAATCTACGTAAATTTATGAACAATAAAATAATGAAATCTACATAAATTTCAACTAGCTGTTATTATAATGCAGAGTAAAATACCATCTGGAGGCACTAGTTAAAACTAACCAAAATCTATATCAGCAACCTATCAAATATCATTTTGTTGAAATTATTACTTACATATTAATAAATACAAAAAATGAGTTTCTAAAATAAATTCACAGCAACAGTTTTGTCGAATAAACATTTTTAACAAAAATCATTAACTGGATAATAAAAAAATTAAAAATTTAAACCAAAATGCAGAAAATTTTCATTTATTAAATTTTTAAATGTGAAAAGATTCTAATTATGTATAAAAGCTCTACTCAATTTACAGTTGGAGTAGAATTATAAAACATTCTGGGAGTAATTTTAGAAACCAATCAACCTCCATGACAAAATGCAGCCAAATAACAATTAGAAATCAAGTTTGATCTTTTTTAACCAATAGGAAATGTGTGTGGAAATGTTAATTTCGAAAAAACTCCAGTAACAACATTTTTTGAGAAACATTTTATCCAAGAGCCATTAACTTAATAACAAAAGGAATGTTGATTTTGAACCAGAATGTATAGAGTTTCCTTTGAATGTCATTAAACTAGAATGTATACAATTTATTTTAAATGCCATGAAACCTATTTAGTGTACTATTTGCAATGCCTGATAGGCATTTCTAATGAGCAATCCGTGGACGATAAAGGAAACTAATCAAATTCTATCAATAAGCTTACAAAGTTCGATTTCTCAATGAAATTTGAATTCCTACAAACTAAAAGAAAAGAAAATTAGCTTTAAAAATATATCCGCAACAATTTTATCAAATAAATATTTCCCTTTAATGTTATTAACAGTAGGAAAAAATGTATGACCAGTAAAACCAAAATGTATGAATTTTCTTTTGAATGTCATACACAATACAATATTGCCGCATAGAGAAAGCTTTCCAACGAGCTCAGTGGCCGAGTGGTCAAAGCACGCGATCCAAATCCAGAGGTTGCGGGTTCGATACTAGCCACGGCTGTTGTATCCAAAGTATGGATTTTTTGTTTGTTTCTTTAATTATTGTTTCCTTATGTTCTCCAACATTCTAGACCTTTCTTTGTTATGTTAATTAGTTGTTTCTCGAATATTCTATTACTGTATAAAAGCTTATACCCACTAGTCGTGGGCAACTTCTCGACTTTGTAAGGTTACAAGTCGCTACTTTCCTTCAATAAACTTGTTTGTTTAAATCCAACGGTGTGTTCACTTAAATCTTCGTGACAAATTTGGTGGAGGCGCCGGGTACAGATTTCACCATCGTGGATAATTCTGAAAGTATTCGCAGAAGTCTTCGTTTAAGAGGATTGCCCCCGGAATTTGGTCTCTACGTTCCAGAACGAGGGAAGAAGCAGATAATGGCCGAAGATACGAAGCCTGTCGTGGTAACTCCTACCCACCAGCTACTAAGGAGCCCATCAACCTTCCGTGGAGAGCCTGGAGATGACCCCCGGAAATGGCTTACAGAATACGATCGGGTGGCCAAGTTCAACAAATGGGATGAAATGATGTGCCTTGCGAACGTCTATTTTTTCCTAGACGGTACGGCCAAGCAGTGGTACATAAATAATGAAGATGCCTTGGACTCCTGGGACGCATTCAAGAAAGGTTTAAATGAACTTTTTGGTGATCGTCAGAAGTACACAAAGAAGGCCGAAGAGCAACTGAAATATAGGGCTCAAAAGGCAGGAGAGGCTACGCAGTCCTACATTCAGAGTGTATTAGGGCTTTGTCACGAGGTCAACCCTTCGATGTCCGACGACGAAAAAGTGTCGCACTTAATGAAAGGCGTTGCTGAGGATATTTACCAGGTGCTTTTAATGAAAGAAGTTAAGACTGCGGCTGACTTCATCAAGTGGTGCAACTACATTGAAGACATGAAACAGAAAAGAGTTGGTCCAAGAAGATTTCAAAGACTACCAAATGTCGTACCAGTAGCAGCCATGGAGGACGAGCCAGACTTGGTGTCCCTTATCCGCAGAATTGTACAAGAAGAGGTTCATCGAATGGTTAATCGACCCGACGAGTTTCCGGACTCCTATTCCCAGCCGCTACAGACCGTCATCCAAGACGAAGTCGAAAGAGTTTTGGCACCAGTTGTCGCAAAGTCTGCAGGCACCCAACGACGTCCCACTTATGCAGCCGCTGTGACGAGGGAACCTAGTAGCCCTGTCCAGAAATCAGCACCGCAGCCAAGGAAAACTGACCTTTGGAGAACGGCCGACAACAGACCAGTTTGTTTTCACTGTGGACGCCCTGGACACGTCGTACGCTATTGCCGTGAGAGGAAAGCCGTTTTTGACAATTATCGAGCCCGCCGACGGAACTTCGACGACGCTGACGCTGAAGAAGAGTTGCGCCGACCAAGCCTCGTACGCCGTTCTTCACCTAGTCCTGTTAGAGGCCGATCACCAACCCGTCGTTTCCGATCACCGTCGCCATATCGTCGATCAAGTCGGTCTCCAAGCCGTAGAAACGAGGAAAACTGAGCACAGCGACCTTTCGGGGAGGTGAGGCCGCATGTAATGAAAATCCTCCATCAGCCGCAAAGATGACAGGTAACCACCTCGACGTCATGGTAAATAATCAGCCGATCCGTGCCCTAGTGGATTCGGGAGCTTCATTTTCTGTCATCTCCGATAAGTTTCGTCGATCCTTAAAGAAAGTTATGTTTACTGACGCCAAGAACACTATACTGAAAGTCGCTAATGGCAGTTTTGTTAGGCCAGTGGGAAAATGCGTTTTGCGTGTCGTTATAAATGGACGAGAGCTGCTGTTTGAATTCATCGTTCTACGGCATTGTAGTCACGACGTAATCCTCGGATGGGACTTCTTGGAAGCTTCTCAAGCCGTGATAGACTGTGGCCGGAATGAACTGTTGTTGGAAGATACTGACCTAGAAACCACTGCGCTAGACGCTTGGAAGCTGTATGCCACGAAGGACTACAAGCTTCAGCCACGATCATTGACGAGAATAGCCGTATCAGGACTAGATGTCGGAAGAAACATAAGCGTAATCGTAGACAGCAATAGACATTTGCTGCTTGAAAGAAACCTTGCTGTACCCTCCATGGTATCCTTATACCATAATGGACAAAGTGAAATTTGGGTTGCCAACATGCAGGCCAAAGATCAAGTCATTCCTAAAGGGATGTACATAGGCGAAGCTGAGCTCCTGAATGACGGGCATGTATGCGAGATTGATGATACAACAAAAAGTAAAAGTACACTGCAGGAGCCGACGAATTCCAGTATAGATTATACCATAATGATATCCCCTGAGTTGAGCAGCGAAAGAAAACGCAAATTAGCCGAACTCTTACAAGCCTTTTCTGGAATCTTTACAAAATCTAACAAGTCGTCAGCCGCAAAGACAAATGTGAAACATAGGATCAATACTGGTGATCATGCTCCAATCTACCAAAGGGCTTACCGAGTTTCACCGACTGAAAGACGCATAATTCGGGAAGAGGTTGAGAAAATGCTTGACCAAGGTATTATCCAGCCATCTGAGAGTCCCTGGTCATCCCCCGTCGTACTCGTGAGAAAAAAGATAAAAGCTGGCGTTTTTGCGTAGACTATCGAAAACTGAATAGCATCACGAGGAAGGATGTTTATCCTCTACCCCGCATTGATGACACTCTAGACTGTTTAAAAGGCGCCAAGTTCTTTTCTTCCATGGACCTCCGATCTGGTTACTGGCAGATAGAAGTGGATGAAGCGGATCGTGAAAAGACGGCATTTATTACCCCAGAAGGCTTATACGAATTTAAAGTCATGCCGTTTGGACTCTGTAATGCACCGGCGACTTTCGAAAGAATGATGGATAATTTGCTACGCCATCTCAAATGGACTATGTGCCTGTGTTACCTGGACGACATAGTAGTTTTCTCAGAAACTTTTGAAGACCACCTTATCCGGTTAAAAACAGTTCTGGAATGCATTCAAGAAGCTGGACTCATACTTAACCCCAAGAAGTGCCTTTTTGCTGCCCAAGAAGTGAAAATACTAGGCCATCTCGTATCCAGTAACGGTGTCCGTCCAGATCCTGACAAAGTGAAAGCCGTGAGCAACTTTCCTACTCCACAGAACGTACATGACGTACGAAGCTTTCTTGGACTTTGCTCGTACTTCCGAAGGTTTATTAAGGGCTTTTGCTATCTCGCCGAGCCCTTGCAATTGCTGTTGAAAGGCGATGCGAAATTTCATTGGGGTCCTAAAGAGGTAAAGGCTTTCGAAAACCTGAAGGAGGCGCTTACATCTGATCCAGTATTGGGGATATTCGACGAAAGATGCCTTACAGAAATTCATACCGACGCCAGCGGATATGGTATTGGAGCAGTTCTGGTTCAAATTGAGAATGAAGTCGAAAGAGTCATAGCATACGCCTCTAGAACCCTGACAAAAGCCGAAAGGAATTATTCTACTTCAGAACGAGAATGCCTTGCCGTCGTATGGGCTATTAATAAATTCCGGCCATACCTGTTCGGAAGACATTTTACCGTTGTTACGGATCATCATTCACTCTGCTGGCTTATGAATCTAAAAGATCCCTCAGGCAGGCTGGCGAGGTGGGCTCTTCGGCTCCAGGAACACGATTTTTCGGTAAAATACAAATCTGGGAGGAAGCATAATGATGCCGACGCTCTCTCGAGAAATCCAGTGGATGAAGCGACTGAGACGCAAGACCAATTTTTAGCAGTAACCACGAGTATAGACCTCGCTATCGAACAGAAGAAAGATCCAGACATGGCTAAAATAATCCTTCCGAAGATCGGCCCCTCTACCGAGGAGAAGAAGTTTGAGTTAATTGACGGAATCTTATGCAGAAGGAATTTTGATCCAGCCGGGAAGCCATGGTTGCCTGTCATTCCCAAGCATCTACGAGCGGACATACTTAAACATTTCCACGACGCTCCTACCGCAGGGCATCTTGGCTTTGCGAAAACATACGACAGAATCAGGAAAAGATTTTATTGGCCGAGGATGTACCGGAATGTTGTGTGGTACGTCATGCATTGTCGAGAATGCCAACGGAGGAAATCAGTTCCGCAACCACCACCTGGACGCCTGGTTTCCATCCCTCCTTCTGTCACACCTTTCCACCGCATTGGGATAGATCTGCTTAGGAGGTTCCCTAAGTCTGCCCACGGAAATAAATGGATCGTGGTCTGCACAGATTACTGTACACGCTATGCAGTAACCAGAGCCTTACCAACTGCTGAAGCCGAAGAAGTCGCCAAGTTTCTGCTCGAAGAGATTCTTCTAAAACATGGAGCTCCTCGAGTCATTATTACAAATCGTGGTGCCGTTTTCCAGTCCAAACTTGTCTCCGCACTAGTCGAATTGTGCCATATCGATCATCGAATGACGACGGCGTATCATCCCCAAACGAATGGATTGACGGAGCGCTTTAACAAAACTCTAGCTGGTATGTTGTCCATGTACGTTGATATCGAACAGAAAAACTGGGACGAAATTTTGCCATTTGCGACGTTTGCTTACAACACCGCTAAGTAGGAGACAACAGGATTTACGCCGTTCTACTTGCTCCATGGACGTGAAGCCGAAACGACGCTGGATACAATGTTCCCATTCTTGCTGGATGATGCAACGGACGATTACCTAGTCAAGACTATTTCCAGGGCAGAAGAGTCGAGACAATTGGCCAGAACGCATACTCTGAGAGCGCAAGATAAAAACCGTCGACATTATGATTCCAAACACCGAATGGTGTCCTATATTCCTGGAGACCTCGTATGGGTTTATACCCCAGTCCGAAAGGTCGGTCTTTCCGAGAAGCTCTTAAGGAGGTATTTTGGGCCCTATCAAGTGCTGCGCCGTTTATCCGACGTCACCTACGAAGTGCAAGATTTTGATCCTGCTTCCCGGAAAAGGAAACTAAAAGATGTTGTCCATGTTTTGCGTATGAAGCCGTACCATGATCCTGCAAAGCAGACCGATATTGAAGACGGACGAAATCAAGGTGTCGTTCTTCCGGAAAAGAAGGCAGAAGTTTACAAAGAACCTTTAACACGCTCAAGATCCAAATAGCAGCGAGAATGTCTTTTCGATGTCTTTTTGAGAGAGGAGCAATGCCGCGTAGAGAAAGCTTTCCAACGAGCTCAGTGGCCGAATGGTCAAAGCACGCGATCCAAATTTAGAGGTTGGGGGTTCGATACTAGCCACGGCTGTTGTATCCAAAGTATAGATTTTTTGTTTGTTTCTTTAATTATTGTTTCCTTATGTTTTCCAACATTCTAGACCTTTCTTTGTTATGTTAATTAGTTGTTTCTTGAATATTCTATTACTGTATAAAAGCTTATACCCACTAGTCGTGGGAAACTTCTCGACTTTGTAAGGTTACAAGTCGCTACTTTCCTTCAATAAACTTGTTTGTTTAAATCCAACGGTGTGTTCACTTAAATCTTCGTGACAATATTCACAGCGCCTCGAATGTAATTATATGGAGCATTTTTGGGATAACTATTAAGATTAGTCAAATTCTACATCAACAAGCCATCTAATAGTAATTGGGAATAAAATTCTAAATCCTATTATTAACCAATTGCAAATGGAAAAGTTAGTTTCTGGTATGTAACTGGCAATAATTTAATTGGTCAATAACTCAATTTTATATTAAAAAATCCTTAGTTGAACTATGAAAGGATACCAAACTAAAACCAAAGTGTATGGAATTTCATTGAAGTGTAATGAAACATCTCAATTTAAAATTTGAAAAATCTGAAATGTAATTCTTCGAGAACTTTTGATGACAATTACTGGAACCAATACAGATACTTGCTAACTCTTGCAATCATATGCTCATCGAAAATAAAATTTGGATTCAATGTAGCTGACAGAATAATAATAGTCAGCATCTAAAATGCATCGTCAACAATGATTTTATTGAACGATTCAATTAATAGTCACTTACCGAACGAGAAAATTTGATTAAAATAAACAAAGACTATGAAACTTCCTTCAAAGTTTTGGCTGTTGAAAATGTATTTAGCTAATTTAGTGCATAAAAGTTCAGGAAAACAAATTATTTATTTTTCAATATCATAAATTGCAAGAAGCAGTTGTAATTTTAACTATTTGCATGCAAAAAGCAAAGAATGTTAGATTTCCAAAAACAGAAAATTTATTAGAAAACATAAAAAAAATTGTAGACTTATTATTAGCAGAAGGATCCCTAAAGACATTAAAATTATTTATAAATATATAAAAAAATTTATATTAACACATCATACGACTTTTTATCTTTTTCATTGATTTCTCCCGTTCCAACTAAGGGTCTATAATGATGTTATTGAATTTAATCAAAAAATATTTCTCATGAAGTTTAAGAATATATAATTTTTCTTTTATTAATATTATGTAGTTTTCATTTTTATAGTATTGTTATCTTTTTAAAAGCATTACACAGTAATAATATATACCAATAAAAATTTTAATGATTAATAATAATTCTATCAAAAAATATTTTTTATGAGGAATTTTGGTTATGTATAAAAATATATTTTTCTCTTAAAAGAGAAACACATAAAAAATATTTGGAAAACACTAGTTTTGAATAAAAGTATCCGCAGATCCAACAAGTAATTAAAAAAAATCAATTTAACTTCTATCCATAATCTCTGTTTGAAAATAAAAGGGCAATTGATGGAAAATACTATACGTAAGAAAATGGTAGTTACTTTAATTATTTATTTTATTCTAATTACATTTCATATTTATTTAAGGTAAAATAATTTGAAATTGTATGTTTTTATTATAAATTAATTAATTAAAAAAGCTCAATATTAAATTTTAAGCTGATATTTAGTATCATTTATTGTCATTTTTAACTTTTTAATCTGTGTAATATTAATTTGTTGGGAAATCAAATTAGAGAAAAAAAAGTACAAAGGTTATAAATGAAATCGTCAAAATAATCTAAAATTAAAATCTTAACTACAAATTTTCAAATATGTCGTTTTTGTGAAATACTGTTTAAAATATATATTTGCTGCTCTTTAGTTTACATAAACATACTATATAAGCTTTGTTATAATGACTAAATTCGTAAAATTCATAAATAATAATTTCTTTGATTTCATAATTTTCTATAAACGAGACTTAACTTCCTAATTCTAAAATTGACTGTCACTCCTTAAAAATACACATTTTTTATTAATTTATTTTAAAATATGTAACAGTCCGTTAATTTTTCTGTAAAGTTAATAACAAGATAAAAATTATTTAAGAACAATAAATAAGACATGAACTATATATCAAAAGAATAGTGTATTAATTTAATAAATGCTTTTGTTTTAAAAATAAATAATGAATAAAAATCATATATGTGATTTTGTTTTATTAAATACCTGAAGTCTCGCTCAAAATCAATATATGTTATTTAAAGTAGTTAGTTCCGGTATTCCACCTGATTTCATTTCCATTCACGTTTTGATATACCATTCTAAAACAGGATTCTATAGAAAAAGATGTTGAAAATGAGTAGTAAATTCTTACGGATCAGTAGATACAAAAGCAAATTTTATTTTATTTTATTATTAATATTCTTGATAGTTTAAAATTTCGTTAACATGAATTCGTTTTCAGTTCGATACATTTTCCTCGCTGAATAATTCTAAATTGTTAAATATGACTTTAATTTTTTTTCTTACTTTCAATGGATGAAACTCAAGAACAGTAAAAAGAACAAGTTGTAAAAACAAAAGTTAAAACAATTGCAGTAATTACTTCGAAAAATTCCAGAAATAACCGAAGGTTACCGCCCATTTGTCAAAAAATGTGTTTTCGTTTCCCAATACCTAGAAGCATCAGTACCTGATTAACATGTCTATAGGATCATAGGGGATGTTTCTCCAACAACTCATTTTTGTCACGTAAAAGGCAGGCAATCTCAGTGAAACAGCGACAATCATGCTTAACAGCGATAACCATGCTACAAGACAATCATGGTTAATAAGCAGCTAAAAATCAGCCATTACCTCCCTTCTTTGGTTTATCAGGTTCATCTGAAGAGCGATTATTTCCACATTTGTGTTCCAACTTACATAAAAACCATCATTCAAAAATTCAAATCATGGTAAGTCAATAACATAAGCAGTTTAAACAAGTGGAAAGGAATTTCTCGTTTTGTACCGATATCAGCGCATCACTGCTTCTTCTCAAGAGAATCTATTTGATGTTAACTAAGCAAATTGCAATGATTTGATATCTAGTGGGAAACATGTTCTTTCTGAACTTCATTTCTTCAACACTTGTGGCATTGAGAAATCTCATTTAGTACCAGAGTTTGAATACTGTATAGCAGCCAACGAATTCACATGACGAGGCTGTAGTTTGCTGTTAATACTTAATCAAGATGAACTTAAAAGAGGTGAATTATATACATCCTAGATTTAAAAGTAAAAGTAGATGCATCAGATGCATCAAAGTGAATCATACTTTTCAAATTTCCTGATACTATTAAGCAAAAAATAATTAATTTGATTACGAGTTTCATCACTTTACTGAAACATTTTCTAAATTTTTGAAACAGTTTAGCATGTTAATTAAACTTATTTTTCTAAAAATGATAATTTTATTGCATGCAAACAAGTGAAGCCATTTTGATTCAAACTTAAAAAAGAAAGGCATATTCCTTCCGACTAATTCGTATTTTTTTATCATTGCTTTTGAATAAATCTTAAGTAGAATATAATCTATAAATTCCTAAACCATTTTCGTAATCAAATTATTATCATTTGTTCTGTGCTATATGTATTTTTTAAAGAAAAAGAAAAGTCTCTGCGAAGAATATGAAGCCGCAGAAATTGTTGCCTGTTTTGGAAAGCCATTGAACTTCAAAGTGAATTAATGATCTCTCTTCATTTTAATAATTTTTAGCTGAGAGTTTTCAAGAACAATACTATAATGAAATGAATGATGGTTAATTTCATTCATTGTTGTTACGCAAGTTAAATCAAATGTTGCAGTTGTCAACGAAGATTCTCACAATCAAATGCTTGGGATAAGAATTTCAATGCGTCATAGCATTATTCCATTCCGATGCATTTTACGTAATTGATTAACTAGACAATATATTTTCATTGTAAGTTATAGCAAATATTGCAATAATTTTCAATAGGAATCACTCGTGATGGTATTAATTCATATTTAGTATAATTCATAAAATGTAGATATTTTTCAGTTTCCAAACATTTCTTATATGAAAATCAAATGTTATTGTAAAAACTAAAATCTTTTGTTTCTATTTTTTTGCTTGGAAAGTGCTTGAATAAAATTTAAAAATATTTAAATTAAAATAAATGAAAGCGTCACTTCATATTATATGCAATAATATTGTTTTCAATGAATACAATAATGATCAAAATTATATATTTTTGCAAAATATTTTCAAAGAAATGGAAAAAATAAATTGATAAAAGTCTTGTCATCTTTTATATTGATATTAAAATGGTGTTGGGAGAAAGAAACTATTAGAGTTTTAGCTATTGTAAAACCTTTAACTATTCTAATTCATATTAATTACTATAAATAAAATAATCAAGTTGTATACAAAGAATATTCATTTCTTATTAACAGTATCTTCTAAATTAAGAGACATTGTTTTCTTAGTACACATATATTTATTCAGCAAATTCAAGTTTTGCTTCAGGGAATTTTTTAATTTAAAAGAGAAATTTAATCTTTATATTTTTTATCTTTTTATTTTATGACCTTTTAATGAATCATTACAACCACAATTGCTTGCAACTGATACTGCACGATTAATCAGAGAGAAGGAATTAACCGTCTATTTTGAGTATTACCCATGAAATTTGAGTGCTTACCTATATAAGTTAAACAAATACAATTCATTTTGTGGAACTTCCACATTTCCTTCATTAGTTTTTTCTTTTTTTAATTCCTTAATTTCTTTTAAATATTACCTTGATTCTTAAAAATCTTTTTAAAATTTCTAAATATTTCTTCTTCTTGGGCTTTTCATGAGCTTTTTCAAATGTTTCAATAATTTAAATAAGGCAAAAGCATTGATTCTGTTTCAACACCATTTCTTTCTTTAATTACTTTTTGGCGTTAATTGCGTTTTAAGATTACCGACTATTTCTTTTTGTTTTGGGTGTTTTTATTATAGTGTCTTAAATATTTTAATATCCTAAATAAGACATTGTACTTATTTGTTAAAACATCATTTCTTTGATTTATAAGTTTAATTTTAAAATTGTTAGATACTTTTCATGTCTTTGACATTTTCGTAATTATATAAAATATTTCATAATAAATGTAAAAGATAAACATTAATTCGTTCAAACAATATTTCTATAATTAGTAAATTTAGCTTAAAAATTGCAAGATATATATTATTGTCAATGAGTTTCACTTTAAATATTTCATAACTTTAAACAAGACATAAACATTAATTTCGTTTAAACATATTTTTTATTTGTTAATTTCGCTTTAAATTTACAGGTCCAAGTTTGGATTTTCGGGATGAGTAAGATCCACTCAACCCCTTTCATCACTTCAGTGGTTCAATAAAACTGAATACCAAGCATGCTTGGGAACTAAACAAGGGGGATTTCGCGTTAGGCTGACCACCTAACTGGAGTATATGCATAACTTCAAATAAATATTTATTTCTTTTGATTCTTTGATTCGAAGTTAAATAATAAAAAACATAATTTTTTATTATTTAACTTCGGTTTAAAATTACCAGATATTTCTTATTGACTTCAAACTCACACGTGATCATTTTGAATATTGTATAGTCCTAATAAGCATTAGTTTCGCATAGTCGTCATTTGTTTGATTCTTTAATTTTGCTCAAGGATTAGCAAATATTTATTTGATATTTCTTATTACCTTTTAGTTTTCATTGGATTATTTTGAGTATTTCTTGACCTTAAATAAAGTAATATAATTAATTAATTTAAACATCATTTCTCTAATTCTTTAATTTTATTTTAAAATTGTCGGATATTTGTTGTTGCCTTTCAGTTTTTCACAATCATTTTAAACATAATTCTAAATAAGACATTATCTCAGTTCATATAAATTCACTTGATGAAATTCATTTGTGTATTTATTATACTTAACATAAAAATCAGGAAAACATTTTATTCAAAATTCATTTCCTGTCAGTCTATAAGAAATTTTTGCCATTCTTAGCACTATAATTCATCTCCCATAGTGATACGAATGTCATAATTAGTAAACGGAACAGTAGTGAATGTTGCCACTTTTGACAGTAACAATATGCAATATGGGATGACGAATGTCATCATTATCATCTGCCTTCAAAGCGCTGGATTTCATTGTAATAAGTGCCGCAATATCATCCTACACATGCTTTGAGGTGAAGGATCAAGACTGTAAACAAGTCATAATTATTTTAGTTCCTTACGATTTTGTTATCGGTATTACTCTGAGAATGGATGAACAAAATATAAAATATCATGGAATTCTGCTATAAATAAAATCAAACTTGATTATAACTGAATGATTTCACGTGAATCAGTTAAAATTAATACAAATATTGAATAAGAAAATTTATTGTTGGAGATTTTTCCGAAAAAAAAGTATTGCTAGAATTCAAACTGTAGTTAAGTATCTCTTATTCAAAAGAATAGTATGGAAATGTTTAATACATATTTATTAAGAAAAACAGATTTTTATTTATTCTGATTGAAAATTTAACATCCTGCACGAGTATCAGAAATATTAATTTTTGGGAAACAGCAAAGAAAGTAAATATCCTTATCAGAAATTACAGAGAATAAAAATTTAAGGTTACATTTCGAAAACACTTTAAAAATAAACTAAAATTTCTAAATAAAATTTTAATTTTTCTATAAAATTTTAGAAGGATTATTTTCTATTGCATTTTTAATTGTAATGTTTTTGCATTACATAAAACATTACCTGTATATTAATCTATTTACGGACATTAGCTTAGTTATTAGAAAATGACAGGAATATTATAAATGGTTTTCCTATTTTGAAAGTTAATTAGTTTAATATAATTTAATAACTTTTAGAATATTAAATTTAACTATTTAATTTTCTGATAATGAATTGTGGCATACTAGATAACTAACTAAATTTAACACTTATCTTTTTTGAATAAATTATCTATTACATAAAATTTCTTTTAATCCAAAAATTTTACATGATTTAAGCAAAAAATAGATTTTTATTGATAATAGAAAAATAAAATAATTTGTAACAAACGTTCGTTTAATATAATAAATAAAAATTTTTATTAAAAAATACAGTTTATATGCCCTTTCTATTTACAATTTAAATAAATAAAAAAATCCATTTTTTACCAGTATTCTCATTCTCTCACTTGTGCGGAATTAGTTTTTACAGCAACCTTTTGAGGTAGAAACATAACAAAGACTATCACCATGGCAACGTGACGTCATTTACGTCTCTTCCTCTGTCTCTAAGAATAGGGGATGCAGGTTCCTCGGTCTCAAACGTTGACCAGGTTCTCTTCTTGCTCGGAAGGTTTGGTAGTACTCCAGAATGAAAGAAGTAAATGCCGTAGGTTTCACTGAAGAGACACGAGAACATTTCCTTCCTTCTATGAGATATATTGGACTTAATCTGATTTTCAGTGAGTAGAAATAGGTTTATTACCACTTACAACACTAGTTCACATCTCTCTTCATTTTGTATTATCGATAGCTATTCCCTAAGGCATTGAAAAATGACCAATCTATAAAAATTCCTTTGAAAGCAATCTAATGAAAATCGTGATATGTTTAACTATAAAATCATATAATTATTGAAGATTTATTTTTATTTCATTAGTAACTGTTGTTATTTATACATAATTATTATTTTAAATAGTTATGAAATGTATATATTTTGTGTTTGTAATATTTCTCACAAAATTTAGAAGATAATCATAAAATCTTCCTGATAATTCTAATGAAAATCAGTTTTATGTTCTTTCTAATGAAAATTAAGTATTGTAGTTTTTGATAAATGAATATTTAAAACAATGACAAATATGATATAAAAATGATATTTGGATAATTTTTATTTATTTTTGGATCTTGTAAATATATTCAATATACAATTATTCATTGTGATTTTAGAATGAAAATAAATTCTCGTCAAAAAAATATTTATTTACTCATACATAAAATTTTACCAAAAAACTATGCTGATTTCGTGTACTATAAAAATATACTTCATTGAAAATAACTGCATCGTGTAAAATTGCATATTTAAGGGAAAACTCATTAAAATTGTATACTTTAGTCCATCAATTTTAATATTATATTTGTATTTATTAATATTTATTTTAATAATTCATTGAGAAAAATTACATGATGAAAAAATGAAAGACGAAAAAAGATATGAAATAAATATAAACTTAAAAATTTTATAATATTTTAAAAGTATTTTTCTTTCAAATATTTTTGAAGTTTTTTAAATTTAAAATATTTTTTGAATGAGTAATATTGAAAATTTTTTTAAATTATAAGAATCAAGTAAAAAAACTTTTCATTTTGTTGACTTAATAACTAAGAGATTTTCTACACAATTTTCAATAAATAAAATTTATTGAAAAGCATTTTATACAGAAAAATGCAAATTCCTTTCTATTTTTATGCGCATTAATCATTGATTCTTTATATAATATAAATTGCGAAACAAAGCAAATTTCTTTTTAAGCGTAACACTTTCATTTAAACTTGTATTATATTAAAAATTAAATAAAAAAATTAAAGCATTATATGTTAACTAATCTTTAAAAGATATTTCCGCATTCAGGTCTGGTATATAATTTTATAATATAATATTTGAGTCATTCTTTCTCTTTTACAAATGAACTTTGAACTTAAAAAAAGTTTAATTCTTATGTATACAATAAAACATAGTAAAACAATCAATCATATAAATAATTCAATAATTTAAATATAACAATATCCTCAAGATAAAATAATAGGATATATAAAACAATATACATAAGACCAATACGTAAAAGTATTTTATTAAAAATCTTGTTAAACTAGGATTCTAATGGAGTTTTATTTAGAATCTAATTTAAAGAATGCTTCTATTTAAAATAGGAGGAAGTCGAAAATGTAATAAGGAATAAAAAATAACGCTATGTCATTACATGTGAACGGAAAAAGGAAGTAAAAAAATGTGTTAAAAATAATAATAACTGTTACATTTTCCTTTTTACCATTTTTTTCATAAACATGAAAGTCAATGCAACTCATGGCTGATTAAAAAGCCAAGAAAAACTGCGTTTCATTTCTAAGAGAATTATAGGCTATTAATTTAAAGAAAGATAAAAATTTCATTAATTTATAAATGCTATGCCAATATTTGGAAACCATTAATAAATAAAATATCTTAACAAATTAGAATATCGTAATTAGTTAAAGTGTATTTTTGTGCCTAAATATTTTTAATAAATATGTACAAATAAATGAATAATTTTTAAATCTTTTAAAAACTTAATTAAGTTTTGAATTTTTCATAAAGAAATACTAATTGATATTTCTTTGATGAAAGAATAAATTATAATTTCAATTAATTTATTTCTAAAATGTTTTCATCTTCGAAAATATTACATTAACATAAATCATATTAAAATAGCAACACCAATACTTAAATTGTAAGTAAATATTAAATTTTCTTCAATTAAAATGTGTAGTCAATTAATTATAAATAAATAGCTAAAATTTCAGAACATAAAGCAATGTAACGAATGTAACACAAAATCGATATCTATCTATCTATCTATATATATATATATATATATGTGTGTGTGTGTGTGTGTGTGTGTGTGTGTGTGTGTGTGTGTGTGTGTGTGTGTGTGTGTGTGTGTGTGTGTGTGTGTGTGTGTATGTTGTTGTTGTTACTAATGACACTAGGACAAGCCAAGCTCGCCATGCCTTGGCTATACGAATTTAAGTCAATTGGGAGCGTCTTTCGTTTTAATCAGAGCACCATGAAGGGGAAAGTACGACTTTGCTCCATGCACATGCCATAGGTACCCGTTTATAGGGTAGGCAACCATTCACATCTCATTCATACAAGGGAAGAATAGATAGAGAGAGAAAGTACATCCATGCGCGAACCAGGATTCAAACCCAGGACCTCCTTATCCGCAGTCAGGCACGCTGACCACTAGACAAGTTGGGCGGCATATATATATATATATATATATATATATATATATATATATATATATATGCCGCCCAACTAGTCTTGTATATATATATATATATATATATATATATATATATATATATATATATATATATATATATATATATATATATATATATATGGATAGATAGATAAATAGATATAGTCCTGTTATATATACCACCTCTAATTCAATCAAGGGATTCAATAGTTTTTGCAATGCGACATTGAGTTTTAATATATTTTATCCATTATGTCATTGTCTGCAAGTGTCTATTAAAATTCTGCAGAATATCTACCTTCAAGTAAGTTTTTAGATCATCAAAATATACAACGTGTCCAGTTCAATATCCTAAATAATCTTACAAATGTTACACTCTTTAAAATATCATGCAGAATTCCACTTATAAATGGATTTAATTTAAATGGATCTAAAAAACGACAGAATTGTAGACCAAGAATCATAATAGCGGCTCTTACATGCCCAGATTTAATATCAATTTAGCGTTAGAAGAGGATAAGGAGTTATCTTTTCAATGCTAAATTGATATTTTAGTAACCAAAAGGACAATTAATAGGAGTATCAAATAAAAAAAGAACCAAACTATGGGGGGTTTTGTGTCCACTACTATTGGTGATGGTTTATCGACTAACTTTTTTGCTGTGATGTCAGGCAAGATCGAAATGTTCTGTCATTGATTTGAGACTTCATTCGCAATCGTTCGTTGTTCTCTAACATCATAGCAGTACTTCAACAAAATTCTGAAATGAGCTTTCTTATCCTTCATATCACAAGAGAGTTCTAGGGTTAATTTTTCCATACGATAATGCGCATCACAATAGGGCAAGATTATTTAATGAATACATCCATGCTTCTTGCCAACACTTCCATGGCCAACAAGGTCACTTTCTATTCCCTCATTGAGAACGCATGGATCATTTTGAGCAACACCATCGAATCAGCTCGCGATTTCGGCTATTAAACTCGTCAATCAAACAAACTTTAGAATGATATTCGACAAGAGGACATGTGCAACTACTTTCATTCAATGATAAGACGAATAACGGTTTGGTTGGTTTCCAAAGGAGGATTTATGTGGTATTGAAAAGCCCTTTTTGTAAAATTGTTTCTCTTGAATAAATCGTCCTATTTTTCTGCAATCATAATCTTTTTTCTCTACAAGTACCTCATATATATATATATATATATATATATATATATATATATATATATATATATATATATATATATATATATATATATATATATATATATTACACAACATATCAATATTTGCATCGACTAACTATTCTTTTAATAAATGTTTCTTGATTTTATTATATTGCTTTGAGTAAGTAGATGTTATCTCGTTAATAATGCAGAATTGGATTTTGAGATTCAATTTTTTTAAATTCTTTTTGTAAAACATAATAACATCCTTTTAAACAAATTCTAAAATATCAATAAAAGTTGCATTTTTGAATTCAAAACCAGTTTTTGTCTTCCCTCATGCCGAGAGAGAGAAAAAGTCGCCAGAACCCGTATTGATCATTGATATAAATTGAGTTAACTCAGAAGATAAAAAGGCAATAAATAGCAAAGAAAACTTTACGTCTTGATGAAAGTCTACAAAGTGTTTTATTGATAAAAGTGAAACACACACACAAGAATATAATAAATCTTTGTCATTATAAGCCAGAACGTGAGAATGCGGGTATAGATATTAATTTAATGACATTACTTTCTTTTAGAATGAATTTTAATTCGCTTACCTAAATTTTTTTTTAAATTTCCTGTTCTAAACTATTAAGTTTTTAATAGATTCTGTACTTAATGTTTTTTCAATATTTTGTGTTGGACATTATTCACTTTCATCGACAAAATTGTGCAGTGATAAAAATTAAAATCAATTATCGAAATTTTTATACATTTTCTACAACTCGTTATTTATGTATTATAATGAATGTCCAAATATCCATTTATAATATAAATTATAAAGACAACTTGATATTATGTTTATAGACACTCAACATCCAGTAGCTGTTGAAAAAAATTTTTAACATCCACAATGCATCATTACATTACCGAAAAAAGTTTCCTAGATTTTTATCTTCATTCATTTTGACCCAATTCAGGAAACTCAGAAAACTCCAAGCATTCAATCTGATAGAAAATGTAGCAACATCTATCTCCCGTTGTTCAATAGTGATTAGGATCGAACCTGTAACCCTCTACCCTGAAGAATGCAGTGCAACAATTAGACTATGACGAGCCTAACAATGACTAATTGCATACTAATATAAAACAAAATTAATTTGTGCGTGGTTATTTTTATTTAAAATCTATTATATCAGTAAGAAAAACATTTTGTGTTTAATAATAAAATCTGAAATTTGAACAGATTAAATCAAGTTGTAACTGCTGATATAAGCTATTAAAGTAAATATTGTTGAAATCTTTTACGTTGAAACTTTTAAATATTCAATGTGTTTTAATGTCCAATTTTATGTATAAGCAATTTTTTGATATCTTTAACTGTTAATTAGGCAATGTATCAATAAATATCGAGACTGGATGTGTTTATGTGTTATTTTATCCTGACTAAGCATTTTCCTTATAAACTATAGTAAATCAAGCAGTTATTTCCTTTTTTAGTGTCATAAGTTTATGATAAAAGGGAAAATGTGACACTGACATTACATTTTCCCCGACAATGATTCATAAAGTAACGTGATTTATGTTTCCGAACGAAAAGCTATTAAATCTCTTCATCTTAAATTATTTTACCTGAAGACATAAATCGTGATTTTGATGACTATAGTGTTATCGCTTCATTGATACTTTATTATGATTTTATAGTCTTACCTTATCATTAGAATGATGTGCCAATTTAGATTCAAAATTGAGAGGGTGTAATAAATATTTTACTCACGAACAGATAGCACTAATCATATGATATTTTTACAGTTAAATTTTCTGATTTATTATATTTTATTAATCGTAATTATGAAATTATGATTTCGTAACTTCCTTTAATTTAATTAGCAGTACATATTTTTATTTTCATATTAACGCCGTAATTGAATAAATTAGCATTTATTTATTTTGAGTTTAAAAACGCTAGATATTATATAATACTGGATCTAATAGATGGGATAGATCTAGAGGAAATTGCAATTTACTGTTGCATTTTTAAATAATCAAAAGGTTGCTATTTATTTATTAAATGCGTTATTTATTTTCCAATAATCTATCTCATTTTAAATATTACTGTTTTATAGACTGGTTATAAATACCAAACAATACAAATGATTAGTAATCAGAAAATTAAGCTTTAACTTGAAGTTGACCTATCCATTCTTATTATAATAGTGAAAATATTTGGTTACATACATATATTTTCAAAAAGAAATCATATTAATAATATATATAAAAGAAATCATTTACATTGAAGGAATGGGTGGCAGTAAATATTTTTGGGCTATAAAACCAGTTTAAGACGTTAAAATCATCTCTTTCTGACTGATTTTGTATGTTTATCGCTCTATGATCACTTAAGATTTTACGTGTCCTTACTTGGTAATCCTTAGCATGGATTAGTTCCTAACCCAATAGTCGTGATGAAAGCATTTACCCATGTTAAAAACACCAGTTTCCGGTGCCTCCACTCAATTGATATAGAGAGGTGGAGTAAAGAGTCGGCAACTCAGGTGTCGACCTCGTCAATTTACTGGGATTTAATATTGTGATACAATTGGCTGTGCTCAGCGGCTTCGTTCGTCTGGAAATGTATCACAATTATTTAGCCTTTAAATTGAATTGTTCACACACGAAGCAATTTATTTAGCATCACCGCTAATCGCTTGAGAGCGTAGGAGTGTGGGTTCGATTCCCACCATGGCCCTGGATGTTTTCTTCGTTATTCTTCTGTGGCTGTGCATCTGTCATTGTGCTATTTGTCCTATTATCGACGAAGACTTACAAGCGGATCTCAAGAATCAAGCATACAAGAATCAAGCATCTGAATATATGTAATGTAATAAAATATATAAATAAATAAACAATTTATTTTACATAAATAGCAGTAAATGTAGATATTTATACATCATGTTGTTTTGCTAATTTGAGTGAATGTTGTTTAGAAAACACTATTAAATTACTAGAAAGTAATTGAGTGTTATCACATCGGATGTCCTGTGAGCCTCACTTCCTGAAATAAATATCTTGTTTGAGAAATCTTGGCTTGCGGATTAAAGGGTGTTAAATTAGAAACACGTTCACGTTAGGGTTAATTCTTGCGACACAGTAAACACACAAATTTTTGTTCTGAACTTTAATTAAATTTCATCGAATCTATACGTCACACACACAACTTGAGTATTTTACTTCAACAATATTGTTAAAATTTCTAAGCAATAAAGTTGTTGTAAATTTTGAAAGACGTAGTCAGAAATTTGTTTAAATTAGAAACAACTTCAATCCTCTCGTGCATGATATAAAACAAAGGAATTTAATTTACATAATTAATTCTTGCCTTAATTTCTTACAAAAAGGATAAATGTGTTTTTTTTTCTTTCATGTAATGTAGCAAATATTGCAGTGTTATTTTCTGAATGTATTCAATAAAAGAATTAATTGTCTTTACATTCGATTTATTACAAAAATATTGAAACATTGATTGTATCAATATTGACTGAATATGAGTATTGAAATATCGATTGTATCAAAGCAAGGTTGAAATAAGTTAGTATTGTTCTGCTGAATGAGAAATATGCTGTTTTTTAGCTCTTGCATTCATACAGTGGTTTTCGTAATAGTAATTGCGAATTATATAGGAGACCTCATAACTACCTGTTTGAATGAAAACAATATTAAGGTGTTTTTCTATCGAGAATAAGAGTCAAGCTTTTATTTAAAACTAACAAAATATTCTAAAGGGAACTTTACGCTCTTTTATCTTATACACGTTTATTATATTATTTCGACACTCCTAAAATTCAAGAACTATTTTAAAACTGAATATAAAGAATTAATTTTAGATAAGGTAATATACATTTAATTTAATTACAATAAATACTATATAAAACATTAATTTCTCTTTTAATTGCTTTAAAATTCCGCCATATTGAAATTTTGAGCCTTAAATATAGAGTTAGTTACCATTTAGAAAGTTTTCTAAAAATTTTGTTATATAAATGCATTTCTGTTTTATCAATATTCATTTTACACATTAATTGATTGTTTGACACACAATTATTAATTTCAAATACATTTATTCTTGCTTCATTTGAGGAAATATTAGACTTCTTAAAATCTTAATATTTTATTACTTTTATTTTTTATAAGTAGAAACCTCTGATCACTATGCTTTTCATGCAAACACTAATATGAACTTCATTATGAACAAGTTACATAACTCTTAGATTTAGACAAAGTTACATGCAAAGAAATCTTTATAAAAAATTTTACAAAATTCCTGGAAATGTGTTCTATGCATCAAAAACTGCCGGGTCAAAATATTTTAAAATAAAAACTGAGTTATTTTGACATTTTACAAGATATTCAAACAACTGGAAGTAAATAAAAAAAACTGAAGATTCATTGCACAGTGTTTTCCTGAAGGATTTTTCATAGAAAGTTGGAATCTGAAAGTTTGGTTGGTTTGGTTTGTTTATCACTCAACGGTCATTGTTTGCCCGCGAGGACTAATTAGATCGAGACCTACGGTCTAAAGCAAATTTCGAACCACTACAGACCCCCATGCCCAAAGTGGGATATGAACTCACAAACTGATGAACCAATGACAAGAGCGTTGGGATCCGAAAATCCTGAAAGATTCCAGCAACTATCATACAAATATGTATGCAGATATGAGAAGCGTAACGCGTATTAAACTGACTCACTTTGGCTCAGTGATTGTCTTGTGTTCTTAAAATGAAAGATTTCGGGTTCTACACCAACCATTGTTGAGCAACAGATTAGATGGGAGCTGTGCTTTTAGTATCCACGTGCATTTTTGTTGGAATGAGTGCTTAGATTACCACGTTTTCTTCACTGTGAAAAATAAATACTTTCATTGCGTCGTGGATGTCTCAATGCCTTAATAATAACCTTTATTTAAACCAACTTTTTCGTAGAATCAAAACAAATAACTATCTGCTGTTGTTCTAAAGTGGTTGCGAAGCTATCAACAGAATGGTCTTTGGTTCAATAATTTGCCAGTTTGGTTCTCATTTCAAGTTTTTAATGATTCGAAATGCACTTTAAACTGTAGTTTGTTATTTAATTAGTCCTCATGTGCATAAAAATGATCGTTGAGCGACGAACAAAACAATCTGAAGTGCTTGAGATCGATTCTGAGACCTACCATTCGAAGAACGTGCTCTTATCACTAGGCTCGTGTGGACTGGATTAATTATAATTTCATTGGAACTTCTACAAACTTACAATGTGCACTCTCTGAACTTTGTTCTATACTAGATCATTTTAAAGGTATTCCAAAACTTTCCTACCTTTATGTGAAAACTTTCCGAAAAATTCAATTAGCGCTGTTTTAAATGAGTAATATTTTCCGCTATGATTTTATATTTACTAATTTATATAATTTTATTAATGTTAGTGGAAAATTATTTTATAAAAAGATGGTATTGAGTTCTGTATTTATTTTTTTAATAATTGGGAATTATTTTTTAAATTTATGTGTTGACAAATTATTGCTTTATATTTAAAAACAAAAAATACGCGTAAATGTGTTCTTTACTAACTAAAAATTTTAAAAATAAAGATGACAATCATTTATAATATAAATACTTATATACTCTCTAGTTTTGCTTTTTTTCATCAACAAAAATAATTTACATTCGCATTATTTTATATTTTTAATTTGCATTCCAAATATAGAAAATAATTATTCAGTTTTTTAAATATAGGCTCATAAATAAATATTGAAAAGTTTCAAAATCAAAGTTAATATCTTATTCTTTTAAGTAGAAAAATTAATGTATTAAATTAAATGTTCAGTTATGTGTGAAAACGTATTATGATAAAATTTAAGAAAATATAACATGCTATGCGAAGAAATGAAAATATCAAATATCAAGCCCATATCTTTATCATATTTTTTTAAAAAATTTAATATATTTATTTTTAATGTTGATTTTCTATTTTAATAGACTTAATTTATTATAAATTTAAAATTTTAAGAATAAATTATAATTATAATAAACACTTTTTTAACATAAAATCCTGGTCAAATATTTAAGAAAATATTAGTCTAGGGGAAAAAACAAATTTCAATGTATTAATGAGATTGTCGTTCATTATTTTTGTAAATTATATTATTAATGAAATGATCAATCGCGCAGAAATTTTTATTTTATATTGCAGAAATTTTTATTTACATATAATAATTTTTAATAATATTTTCCTCTTCATTTAATTTAATTTCATGATCATTATAAACCTATAATTTTAAGAAAAAATTGTAACACTAAATATAATTTATTAACATAAAAATAAAAAATAAATAAAAAATAAGTCCCTAATCATTTTTAAACTGGATTAAAGAGCTTGATGGATATATTTTGTGGAATGATCAAAACTCTTATAGAAGAATACCAAAGTCATTTCATAATAAAATTAATGTGTTTCCTTAAAATTATCAATAATTTTCTTTAAAAAAACGGAAATTAAATGATTTCGCTCTATAGAAATATAAAAAATAAATTCACAATTTCAGTTTTTTATTTACATTTAGCTTGACTATTTCATTTTTCATAGTTCCTTTACAGTAAAATTAATTAGACTTTGTTTTGATTGACAGAAGCGAGTGAAAGACTTCCTGTGAATGAAAACAACCTCATCAGTGGAATCTAGGTGAAAGCCGGCGTTCTCTTCGTCGCCAATTCACCTCAACCTTGGCATCAAATCCTCCTTCTTCAATGGGATAAATCACAATCGGGTGTTTCAATCTACCTTCTAATTTCAAGAAAAACACAAACCGGCAGATTCACGCGATTTTCGCCATGGGTCGCCGTCTGGAAAGTCCCGACAGAGGCTACAGCTGGGTGGTGGTCATCTGCTGCGCTTATGTCCACTTCGCTCTCTTCGGAATCTTCAGATCGGCTGGCGTCATGTATGTGGCCATGCTCCAGAGCTATGACGTCACCAGAGAAGAAGCTTCATGGCCGTTTGCCCTTGCAGCCGGAGTATTCCAAATTACAGGTAAGTTGAGCAATTATTCTAGGTAATGCCTTGGAAATTCACGAGTCATTTTTCAAGTTCAGGGCTACTCGAATATAAATGATGACACTGATTGTTTCGAACAATTGTTTTTTTACCAGACTTGTTGTCTTCGATGATTTTCAAGCTTGGCTTGAGATTTATTTCCAAGAATTATCTGTGGAAACTTTTGTTTTTGATAAGAACTTGAAGTATGTTTCCTGTTTTCACAATGAAAATTTGATATAAATTTCCGGTTTCGCTTAACAGCAGAGGCATACAATTTTTTTTAATTTAGCCATAAGGGAATCGGTCTTTCTTAATTGAATAAATTTAAGTGATGGTAATATAATAATTTAAGTTTTAACGTTAAATAATTTCATGGGAAAGTTATTGTCAAGGTTATACTGCGGAGAGAATGTTTTTCTTTTTTACGTTTCTTGAATAAACAAAAAAATGTTAAACAAAATATATTAAAATTTATTATGTTGCATACTAAAAGGTTTTAGTTGAAATTGTTAATTATTTTAAGCAGACTTCTTCTGATTAAACATAGTTTTATATTGTTTATTAATAATCAAATTTAATCACTGGTAAGATTATAATAATTAAGTGAATATATCTCTTCTCATTTAATTAATGTTAAATTCTAACGAAACTTTCCTTTAATAATTTAATATTTAAACTTCTTTTTCCAGTTGCTTATATCATAATGACTGATAAATTTCAATTGCAACAAAAACTTGCAAATGCTTAGAACATAAGTTACATTTTTAGCATTCATTTTCTCATCCATTAAAAGAAAAAAATTATAATTCAGTTTGAAATACACTGATTATAATAATTTATTATTCTTATCTAACTAAAAATAAAAAGTATCAAACTTCATAAAATTGAATTTTTCTTTGCTAACCAAAATATTATGTGATTAATTTTAGTTTACGCTTTATAAATTTCAATTTTATCCAAATAAAGTAGTTCTTTAGAAATCGCGTAATTAGTCAGAACTAATATCGAAGATATTACTAACATATAATTTATAAAATATTTTTAATAATATAAAGTATATACTATAAAGTTATATATAATGTTTACATTATATACTCTTAAATAAAAAAGCTTAATACATAATGTAAGCTTTAAATCACAATTTATTATTTTATGAATTTCTCTTTTGTGTTAAAAATTAGCCTTATTGGTAGCTGAATAAAGAACACAGCGCTTTAATTCAAAAGTCCGTGGGGCAAGGGATATGACATAATTATCTGCTGTATCCCAAGTCATGGAAGCCGAGCTGGCAGCCGAATGGTTAGCGCTCTTGCCTTCGGTTCAACAGTTCGTGGGTTTGATTCCTACCTTGGGCATGGATATTTGTAGTGGTTCGGAATCCACTTTAAGCCGTAAGTCCCGATCTAATTAGCCCTCATGTGCAAAAAATGACCGTTGAGCGACAAACAAACCAAATCAAACCCAAGTCATGTAAGTCTCGATGGCAATGAGAGGGCTGATGCAGCTGCTAAATCTGCATCCGGCCCGTCTCTTCCATCCATTCCTTTGGATGTGAGAAGGTGTGTTAAAAAATTTACAAGAGATCTTTGGCAGGAGTCTTGGAACATGCAGGTCACTAATAAATTGCGCGTGCCATATTTCCATACATCACCACATTGACAGTTTTACCGTTACGAAGTGCTGATGTTCGTCTGACTCGCCTTCCTATCGGACACACACGTTTCACACAGACATTTGTTCTTAAACGAATTGAATCCATGGTGCGAAACGTGTGATGAACCTTATACAATATATCATATTTTAATTTCATGTCATGATTTTAACCATTAATATTTACATTTTTTAAACAGATATTTTAACATTATTTGATTTACTGGGAGAACCTCCAAATGGAAATCTATTTGGCTTCTTACGAGCAATAGGTTTTCTCCATTTTATTTAAATTGTATATTTACTTAAAATTTATATTCTACTTAACAGTTTTTAAATCTGAATTTTTTATATACACTATATACACTGTTTTTTGTATTTTAATGATTTTAATGTTGCTTGGGTTTTCCTTACTTTAATTTAAAAAAAAAATCAAAGTTTGGCGCAGTTTGTCCTTTTTGGACCTTGCGTCAGAAAACCCAACCAACCAATCAAAAGTCCGTGGGTTCAATTCCTATCTAGATCAGCAATGTTTCTGATGATTTAAAGTCCACTTTAAGCTTTAAGTTTCGGTTGATTTCAGAATTTTACAATGCAAAATTATTGTTGAATGACAAGCGAACCAGTGTCATTTTTAACAAATTTTAATCATACATCTGACTTAGAAATTATATTGTAACTTGGCAAAATTATCTTCCATCAATAATTAAACATTTTGGCAAAGAAGATATCATAATTTGAAAACTGAAGTTTAAGAGACTAAAATTAAAATGCTTAAGAAAAATTAAAGATACGCATTCCTTATAAAATTTGTTTCAATTTTTTAGTGATTCTAAAGTTTTCATTTGGTTATGCTTGTATTCTGAATTACAGAAAATTTTAGTACTTAAAATTGAAAAAATATACTGGATTTTCTAATTTAATATATAAGAATTAGTTTTATACCTTGAATAATTTTCTAATGTGCTATTATCAGTCAAACATACTTATTTCCATTAGAGAAATATTTAACAAAACCTATCTCAAAGATAATTCCAAGTATTTATGAAAGAAATGTCTAATGATATTTTGACTATATATTCGGATAATATATTTCGCAATTATTCAGCTATACACGGAAACCATTTCACAATTACTTTAATGGATCTACCGCAAAGTTTACAGGTTATAAAGAAAAACACATTTTAAATTTGTTTTCTTACTTGTTTTAATGACAGTAAGAATCCATTATTTCAATTGAAACTATATATATATATATATATATATATATATATATATATATATATATATATATATATATGTATATATATATATATATTAACACATTCATTTGAAATTAGCTTTGTTCAAAAAAACTAAAATTTTAGTCATCAAAAGAAATATTTGATTTAATTTTTTTGTCATTTAAATTTAATTGGTTCTGATTTTAAAGCTTAATTTTATATATAATTACTGTTTTTGGGAGAATTTTTTACACTCAGTATCATTTTTTTATTTCTGTTCATTTTTAACAGAAGCAAATTACAAAATTGTTGAGTAATTTGTAGAAATATTTTTCTCGTACACATTACGTGTTGTCAAATAATTCATATTTACTAATATTTTAAGCTGCTTATATTATTTTCTATTTATATTATATTAATTTTTAATTATAATCGAATGCTAATCGATAATGAGGAATATAAAATTATTGAAGATCTTGAGAAAGGTTATTGTTAGAGTTCAATATTGAAATTATTTCTAATGACATAGTACTATAGCTCGTTCTTATTATAATATTCTTTCTTGGCCTAAATTTAGATTTCTGCGATGGGAAGAGAATAGTTAGCATTGAGTTCGCTTCAACAGTCCACACGTTCGATTCTTATACCAGGCTGGGATGTTTGTAGTAATTCTAAATCTGCTTTAAACTGCTGTTCCTAATCTAATGAAACTTCATGTATAACCCTGTTCGTAATTGTAAGATCATCTCTCTAAACTTCTATTGAACGAGTCGTGGGTTCGATTCCTATGACGGGTGGGAAATTTCTGGGTGGTTTGGAGTCAACTTTAAACCGTATGTTCCAGTTCACTTAACCCTCATGAACTAAAAAATTACCATTGAGCGACAAAAAACGAATTAAATCTAAATTTACGTTTTTCAAGTTATTTCACAACTGGTTTAGAAAAGTTTTATATAAGAAAAAAAATGTGCGTCTTTCGATAAATAAAACTACTGTTTTAAATTGTAAGTGACCTTTTACTTAAATGTAATACAATACTGTGATTCTTATTTAAGCTTCAATTTGGAACTAAGCCATAATTTATTTTATTTTACATAAAACTTTAGTTCAAGATTTAATTTGCTTTACTTTTTTTTAAAAAAAAATAATGTTTATATAAATAAAATCCTTCTCTTTGCCAGCTGAATTTACATGCGGGGTTAAATTGAGAACTGCATTACCACAAATGAAAGGAAACTTATTTCAGAATTTTGATCTATGACTAATTTATCTATGCTTGTGGCTAACTTAAAATATAGGCTATGTTTCAGTTCAATATTTTAATTATAAGTTTTACAATCAAAGCATAATTTCCACATTTATTCAAACCTATTGTTATATTTCTTATTACTCAATGCAATTGAGATATAAATTATGTAACTGTCCGGATCTCCGCTCGTTTCAAAAGCGAAGCTTGTTCTTCCTCTGCATTTCATCATCTCGCTAACCATCTATTCATAACAAGACAAAAATATGTAGGGCATTGCCTCCTTCCTTTTACAATCCTACAAAGTAATTTCCTGTAAAAAAATATTTATTTTCCAATTTTTAAAAATGTTTTTTCTCCGAAAGCAAACGCGTCTACCCTTTTTCGAATGTGGGTGAAAAGAGTATCGCGTGTGGCATGCAATAATTTAGTCACTAAAGCCAATTTTTAAGTATTTTACATCCCAGTCATTTTTTTTTTAGCTAATGTATACGAAACAGCATTTTAACAGAACAAAGTTAAGTGAAAAGCAAATTTCATTAAAAAACTAAATATCGTATTTTTCAAAATTGGGTTTTTTTAATTAGTGAGCTATGTGTACATATACACTAGGAGTTATGACCAACGAAATATAGTGATCCAAAAATTAACATTTACTCCTTTGTGACAAATGAATGTAAAGCATTATTTAAAAAGTTTTTCATTGGATAATTATTTATTAGGTGAATGCTCACAAAGGGCCTGTTTTTAGTTAGAGCATACATTATGGGGTATAAAATAGTTTGTATTTCGGTTCATAGTAGCCGAGTAGTAAAACTTGTTTTTCGAAAAAATGGATTTAAAGAAAAAATAAAAAACGAGGATAATTATTTAAATGAAAGTTTCATTGTTAAGTAACGGAAAGCGTCATATTGCTGATTTCTATTTGTATATCTGTAGGGATAAGATGAGTTTTGCAGATAGAGGATAACTGCTTTGATTTTTAAACTTAAAGAATATGGGTTCAATTCCCATATCAGCCATAACTGTTTATAGTGATTTGTAATCATTGAAAAATATCAGTCCTTTCCAATCAATTTTCGGGAGCAAAAAGTGAATATAGAGTGATCAACTATCCTGTAATTTTGATGAATAAGGATTTTTTATATTTTTTACCTGGCGGCCTTAGATTATCTAATGTCAATGAAAATTTCTCCCGTTGTGGGTGTTAAAAAAGTCTTAAGACAGTTTTAATCTTTAAGCTATCCATTTTACGCAAGCCCAAAAGTAAAATAACCAATATCATAAACTGTCATTATTCTCTGATTCATGTAAATATCAAAATCTTTCTACATTTCTGAAATGAAGGAAACTATAATTTTTTAGATGAGTTACTCTTATTAGCGTAGAAAGACTACTACTTAAAAGCTATGTCTGTAAATTCCTTTACTGTTAAATAATGAACATGCATATAGCTATAATCCGCACACTCACATAGACACATGCACTTTCCTTTGCTTTTATACTTTTCTGTGGCTTTAAAATTTTGACTATGGAAATATTCTTTCAGTGGTTATGGAAACTGTTCATTCTGAAGTTTGGGCAATAGTTTTTTCTTATGTATCACAGAATTTACCGAATTTTCCAGATGAACCATTTAGAATACTCTTAAATCTATTAATCTAAGATTTTCTTAGGAGGCAAATTGCTTAAAAATTTTCGGTTATGAAGTAAATTTTTTTGTTTAGGATTTATTTGCTGGAAAATTTTACAGTTTTGTTCCACTGTTAATTTGATTTTATAGTTTTATTATTTTTACAAAAAATATTTTTCATATAGTCATATCAATATATAAATTTCTATAAAATATTACATGATCATGCATTTTTAAGCAAGTCTTAGATTAAACATTTTAATAACCTTCGAATTGTGCTATAAAGGAACGAAGCATCAATGTGTAAAATATGCAAATATTTAAAATTTTATAATAAGTATAGTATGTTTTACATACGTGACTACAATTATTTTTCAGATCATCTTTCATTGATATCAATATAATCAATAAATGTGGATATTTTTTATATTAATTATTTATAAAGAAACTTTCAGTATAAATTTTGATTATAAATAATATTAGGATAAATAAATAATAAAAAATGGAATTATTAATTACATAAGAAGTCACCTTGCACAAGACATACATTTTGAACTGGACAGAAATTTAAAAATGGAGGGATTTTACAATGTTAGCCTAATGAGAAATCAAATTCAAACTCTTAAACTGAACTCCACAGAGCTGATTATACAGCTACTAACCTGGCATAAATTTTAATGTATTTATGGTCAAAATTAATATTTTCAATTTGAATTTACGTAATTTAATTTCTACTAGTAGTTAGATTTTTGCACTGCGAGCACTAAAAAAATTAAGGAAATATTTACTAATCAGAAAAAATTATTAGAAGAGAAATTTTTTAAGCAACACTTCCCGCGCAACTAGTTTTCTTTTCGTTTTTATACAATTGTCAAAGTAATACAACTGGTTCTGATAAAAAAAAATTTTTAAATTTCGTTTAAGTTTGCATTACTTTGAATAGAATTGCTTATTTTTTCCTTCAAAAATAACGCACATGTAACACTTCACGCTTTAAGAATATTTATCTTCTGTTGCTTGTAAACAACATGAAAATATTCCGCATATATGTTGCCAAAAAATGTGGGACAAAAAATTTCCACTACGCTTTTTCTTTTGACGTCACTTGGACCTTTTTCTTGGAGAAGAGCATGTACGTTCAACTCATTCATTAGTTACAAAAACTAAAAATATCTAAGATTGAAATGCTTCAATGATAATTAGCATTCACCTACCTAAATAAATACACGTGTTTCTGTTAAGTTTATTCAAGTGTATCAATATATTGTAGCTATTATAATTAGCTTGAAAGAAACATTTTTTTCGTTTTGTATTAACTGTAACTAGAAAAATATTTACATAATTCTATAAATAGAAGTAAAAATAGTTCACAGAATGAATAATAATAACTAATTTGTTTTACATATTCGATATATTATATATTCCTGCAGGAAAAATCCATCATTTATAATACTAAATCTTATATACACTACTGTAGTTTTCAGTGTTTTTTTTTTTCTTAAAATATTAAGGCTGAGCTAGCTTTCGAATGTTTGGTGCTTTGATCTTTGGTTGAACAATTCGTGGGTTCAAATCTCACCTCAGCTCAGTGATTATTAAATTAAAATCCACTTTAAACTGGTCTAGTTTGTTCTCACATGCACAAACGATTGTTCAGCAGCATGCGAACAAACAAAACAAAAAATAAGATTTTACGATACGTTTACTATCGTTTACAAATTGGAGGAATAATTTATTACAACAGTGTTATTATTGAAATTTTTAGCGTGCTCAAGTATACTGTTTGGCTGACACAGATTTTCAGTTGAACTGCTCGTGGGTTCTCCTCAGATAATGGTTTGGAATCCTCTTTAAAACCCAAATCTTTATCCAATTCTTTCACTGTGTCATATCCATTTGGATCGCATATTTACTAGATTGATTACTAGATTTTAAACATATTTTGTAAGTTTGTTCAATTTTGGGGGAATTTTCTTTTCAGTTCAGTCTGGGTATTTATCAATATTGAACCTATTCCCGGAGATCGTAAGCATGGATATTTTGTAAAAATTTCCTTTGAAGTCTGCTTATAATTCATTTTGCAACAGCGATGTAATCTAAAATTTACAAAATTCAAATTTAAAGGACAAGAAACATTTTTCTTCAATCTATTCAAACTTGAAAGTATTTCAACAACCAATTGAAATCAGCATTTCATACGCATTTCCTAATTACTTATCTGAGGAGGGCCGTGGTAGCCTAGTGGTTAGGGTATCGGCCTTTCATCCGGAAGGGTGGAGTTCGATTCCCAATGCCGCCAAAGACCCACCTAGTACACGCGATATACGTGCTCGTTAAATCTGTGGAATCGAAAGTCCTGTGGTCTGTCGTTGACCAGTTACCATGGCTGCTATGGTCTGGAGAAATTTACTTCCCCTTCAGATCAATGCCTAAATTGAGGGAGTTTATCCTCTGTTATTGCCATCTATCGGAGGATTTGAAGAGCAAAGTCATACTTTCACCTTCATGGTGCTCTCATTAAACGAAAGACACTCCCAATTGACTTAAATTCACATAGCCAAGGTATAGCGAGCTTGGCTTGTTCAAGTGTCATTAGTAACAACACAACACTTATCTGAGGAGTCAAACTGCATCTGAATGGTTAGCGCTTTGATCTTCAAATCAAAGTACATCTGAATTTCAATTTGCAATGCGAGTATGGATATTTGTTGTAATTCAGGATCCACTTTAAATCATAAGTCTCAGTTAAACTATCCCTAATGTGTAAATTATAACCAGAGCAAAACAAATCAAAAAGCATTAATACAGTAATAGTTAAAATATTAAATTCTTATTCTTTGGCTCAGTGCTCCAATTTGTAGAAACGGGAATTGAACTGGCAACTAACTGGTTATCTCTCTTTCCTTCTGTTTAACTTTTTTGGTTTGATATCTACCTCAGGCATCAGTGTTTTAGTGGTTAAGAATTTACTTTAGGTGTCAGTCTAATTGGTCCTCATTTCCACTAAATTAACATTGAGCAACAAATAATTAAAAACTCAAAGAAATATGTGTATTTATATGCTTCTAAAATTACACATACTAATTACGTTAAATAGTCTGATTATATATATATACACCTATGTAATTATAGTGCATCATTATTTGGAACTTTTCTCAAGAAACAAGTTTGACACTTGAGATGGCATCCACTTCAATAAACATTAACAAAAACCAAAAATACCATTATAAAAACATTATTTAACAAATATTTAACGGACTAGTTCATGAGATAAACACAATACTCTTTCTTCAAGTCAGAATTATTTGATCTAAGAAGTACTCGTGTCCAAAAAACGACCGTTGAGCGACAAACAAACCAAACTAAATTAGAATGAAACTAATTCCTTTCTAATTCTGACCATCTTTTAAGTCTTTAATTTTAGAAAATTGATATATTGATTAATAATGCACTACTTCTGATCCTACATAGTAAAAACTGTCAAAATATTATTTTCTTAAGTTTTAACTCCGGCCATTATCAGTTGTCATTGATAAGCTGATATATATTTGCAAGCTGCAATTACCTTCTCAATTACCACATTTAAATGTAGTATCCATATGAAACTGCAATTATTCTTAAACGAATATTTTTTGTGTCTGCCTGAATTGTGAAAGTCTTAAGCTCATCTTATTGTACTTATCTAGTAAACGTGATTCAAAAAATCTGTCTTATATAATCCTTACATAACAATAAAGGCCCACATTTTGACATGAGCATTAAGTAGATTTTTAGATTCATATATTAATTAAAAGAATTTAAGTGAATAATCACGGCCACAGTGAGGAGGTCATTGTTATTCTTCCGAAGAACGTGAAACAAGATAGTCTTCTTTCCCGCAAAATTCTGAAAGTAATTGTGCATGACGGACATGCTCCCATGAATGACAACCAAGATATCAAATGCACGTGTTTTCAACAAAGGAGTAAAAATTATTTATCTGAGTATTTTCTTTGTTCAAAAGAATGTATAAATGGCAGTGTGTTTCCCATGGAGTTCCAGTTGATATACTCAAAGTAATTTAAAAAAATTTTAATATATATATATATAAAGAATATTTCTCTGAGCAGCAAATATATTAATATTTTTGAAGCTGTAATTTATTTATTTAATATTATAATCGTATGTAGTGGAACATAAATTTATAATATTGTTACGTTATGAAATTGCAATGCCAAACTGCAAGAATTGAGAAAAATTCAATGTGTTTGATACCATCGATGTGAGAACATAAAATTCATATTCTTATATCAATAAAAGAATATGAACGCAAAATGAAAGATTTAGAACATTATAATATAGTTTATTTGGTAAATGAAAAATTCAATATAGGTGATAACACAGTTGCATATGATTTCTATTAAAATTGTGAAACATTTCTGAATATACGGGGTCGAATTCGTTTGCGGAGTGATAAGCTCATTGACTTTCAATTTAACAGTTTCTAGATTTGATACCCACCTATCACATAAGTTTTACTCTTCGAGTTATGTTTCAGTTAATATTTGTCAGTTTTCCAAAAAGTCGTATTTAAAACTTTAAAAAAAATGTATTTAAATAAACTATTTGTAACTTTAAATCGTTAAGCATTTTTGTTCTTTACAAGCCTGATTTTCTAAATTTAAGTCATCAATGTGTTTATATAGTAGACACAAGTAAAAGAAAAAATGAATAATCTCACAATACATATTTTCTATAATTATTTTAAGAAAGAGAAAACTCCCCAAAATAAGATTTTCTTCAAGCAAAACAGACCTTTGCTTAAAAAATTCATATAATAATAAAAATAAAATACTCGTCTACCTTAAAAGGATTTTTATTTGTTAAAAAATGAAATGCGTTGGAAATTTATTCCGCTAAAGTTTTGTCGTTCAAACCAATCACACACTCGATCAACACGGTATTATTTGAACAATTTTGAACGCTGTATGCTGAACATTATTTTTTAAATTTTCATTCAAAATATTTTATGGAATTATATCATGCATACAGAGAGCCAAATGTTAAAAACAAACTAATTGCAAGTGTACAATTCGGTTTAATTTTCGGTATCGGTCACATACACACACATTTAATGGTTAAAATATGCTGCATTTTTAACTTTGTACAAAAAAAACGTGTATTAATGTAGTATATGTAATATTTATACTGAGATGTGTATTCATAATTTGCGTAAATGTTTGTAATATTTATATTAAATTTAAAATCCATGTCCCAATTTAATTAGCCATTTTATGCTAAATCTGCTCGTAGAAACAAACCACTAAGACAAAAATTTATCAATCATTGTACATATATAGATCATAAAACAGCAAAATAGCAAAGATGTTACTTTTAGTATCCTAGATATTCATTTTAAAGATTAATTAGTAATAAATCTGGGGACTGTGTTAATCACCAAAATGTTGTATTATGTTTCAACCATTATGTGAACCATTTCTGCGGGTATGTAAGCCTTGTTGGAAAGCATTTTTTCAAAGTCCCTGGATATTCCAGTTGCAAATTTCGCTTCAGTTGAATTGCAAGGAATAACCAAAATATATAAAAAGAATTCTTCAGGCCAGTATCTTAATATGTGATTTGGTTTGGTTATAATTTTTTTGCACATGAGAACTAACTTACTATTTTAGGAACTTACAGTTTTAACTAGAATATGGATCTCAACTAGCGTTCAAATCTGATGAGAAAATCTACAAACTGGTTAAATGTAGTCCATAGTGCCATTCATTTAGCTACCAGTTTTGTCGTAATCGATGAGGCAATATTTTGTATCGTACAAAAAGACAAATTGCAGCAAAATCTCCAAAGCGAAATCTTCAAATACAAAGTCGACCACTATCAAAAGCTGTGTATAGTAATTTCAATGTATTCCTATCGTCAATTGTCATGCAAGATTCTGAAGACAAGATTTTGAATACCTAACCATCATTTTTTCAATATACTTTAGACGATAATGATATGGATCCTGAAACAGAGGGAATTTTTTTTACTTTTCATTTCGTAAAATGTCAACATTTAGAAAGGATCGGGATAAATTTAATCAATATGAAATCGAATTTTTTCTCTAAATTATAAATACCAAAAATTATTTATTTAAGATCGTATGCAAGTAAGGAAAATCTGACTCCCGAGGAAAACTAAACAATATTTTTTAAGAGTTCTTCTTTAGCTGCTATCGTATTGTTGTAGAACCCTGTTTTTTATTTTCCAGCTTAATAGTGTAGTTGGTGGATGAAGATTTTATCTTAACAATATAAGTAGAATATCAGGAATCACTTATTTTAGCCCGATAGTAAGTTATCGGGAGCTATTTTTCAATGGGACAATAGTCTGCTTTCGGCTAGATTGTTACAAAAGCATATAAAATAGGCTGATGAGGTTTTACCATGACCGAAATAGTTTCTTAATTCTACCTTGATCGAATATTAAATTAGGCACAATAAATTGAACATTCTATGTTTGGTTTGCTTGGAAACTTATTTATATTGTTTATGGTTAAAATTTCCTCACAATTTTACTAAGCACTACATGTCAACATTTTAGCAAATGATGCATTCTGCATTTATGTTACTGAATAGACAGCTGAATAGTTAGTTCTCTGAACTTTGGTTCAATAATTCGTGAAATTATTTTCCAATTTCGATATTCGATGTTTGTAGTAGATTGAACCGCACTTCAATGTTACAAACCTCGGTCTAATTAACTTTTTGGTGTAAAAATACCATTGATAGACAAATTTGCTTTCATTGCCTAGAGTTGGTCTTCAGCTCAACAGTTCTTTGGCTTGATTCTCACCTCTGGCTAGAATTTTATAGTGTGACAATCAAACGATATATAATTAAATCAAATTTTTACATTTAAGTTAACGGCAACATAACGATATTCTACAGTCAATATTTAGGTATTTTTCAACAGTAAATTCTTTTAGTCATAAATTTAGGTCATTTATATCTAATGTACAAAGCCACACGCAAATTTCATTTAATTTTCAAAGTTCCTCTAGCGCATGCACCTGCAATTTTATTTGACATCAAATCTATTTATATAAATATAATGCTGGTTCTGCGCAGTCGGTATATTTTTGTCCATATTAGGATAATGACTGCACGAAACGAAATAAAATTTATTCCTAGATGTTGGTCACTGGTTAACATAAATCACAGATTCCCTTTTATTTTTAAATATTGGCTTAATGCTTATAATGAATTTAAATTTTAACAAACGCTGGCTTAAGCTTCCTGCAAAATTGCTTATAACATGATTGAATTAATTTCAGCGATGTTATCATATTCCAGAACTTTGCCGATTCCAAAATGTGTATTTCTTCTTCAACAGACTTTTCAAAAATTGTCATCGATAATGTTTGATGGTAGAGAAGAAATTATATCTACATTTGCAATTCTCCCTTCTTCTATAATTAAATTTCTGCCACATTCTACAGTGTAATTTTTTAAAATAATTATATTCATATTACTTCTAGATTTTTAAAATGTATTGTTTCCACCTTCTGCGGTGAATGTGTTTTTGATTTTCCCGATGCATTGCCGATCAAAAAGCATTCAAACCCTGATGAAAAGTGTCCCAACTTTTCATAACTGAAGAGAATTTGAACTCAGATCTAAAAGGCTGATCTGTAAGTGAAACCGCATGTTCTAGAGCAAATCATCATTTTGAATAAAGCTACATAACTAAATAAATATTTTTCAAAATTGTGTATATAATTACTTTTTTAAATCGCAGTTTTGTCCCGAAATGAAGATACACGTTTTAAACAGAAAACCGCGGCTTATAAAAATTGGAGAGTTTGTCAATTATTTGATAAAACTACATTTTAGTAAAAAATACATACATATATAAATAATTTTGATTTTTAAACAGCTTTCAAAAATTAAAGAAATTTCTTAAATACTTTTATATTTTAAATTATAAAATTAATGAATTAAGAAATGAACCAAAATCGCAAAGTGAAATGTGAGTTAATTTACACGAAAAAAAGTGTCCTTGTAAGTCTCCAGAGTTTATTCATGGACTTCATAACCTAAGCCCTCGAATGTATCGGATTTCTCTCTCTTTACATAATACGTTTTTTCTTTTAAATTTATTTCTTTTTCCTCAACATAACGAGTTTGTTTCATCTCAGCATAACACGTTTTTATGATAATATTTTACTAACTTATTAATGGATACCATATGGCTACCAAAATTTATTATCGTTCACATTAAGGAAATCAAACCCTTCTAGAATGTTTAAAGTTATATAAGCTGTTAATGATCGCATTCCTTTCTTTCAACTTTGCGTCATTGATTCGCATATTCCTTAATATATTTACTATCAATTGTTGCATGTAACTTTAGTTCATCATTTTTTTTTTACTTTACCTTACTGTCTAGTAGCTGAATACTTAGTAATTTGACTAACTTCCATTTCAACAGTTCATGGGTTCGATTCTCTAAATGCTTGTAAATATTTGGAGCCCACTAAAAACTGAACCAGCCTAAATAAATCATGAGTAAATTGACTATACTACAATGCAAGCAAAACCTTGTGTATATATATTAAAATTGTCCATGTTTATTACTTAAAACGCCTTATTTTAATTTAATTACATGCCAGTAAAAAAATTTCAATGAATCTTTATGGAAGTTATGAATGAAATTTAAATATCTTTTCTTATTTAATCTCATATCATTCTTGCCTAAATGAAATATATTTCTTTTAAATTTTTCTGTTTATTTTACTATTAATTTTGTGTACTTAGGACTTCATAAATATTAGACAGGTTAGCACTTTAGTGCTAGCCTGTCTTATATTTATAAATCTAATTCAAAACTCTAACTTAGGATTTCCTGAGTTTGAATCCCCCTTCGAGCGAGTGGACGCGTCTAACACAGAGGAATCTACTTTTAACTGTAAACACTGGACTAGTTAGTCCACGTGTATGCAAACATTGACCGTAGAATCATAAGTAAACGATATCTATCAAATTAAAATCAAGCAATTTTTTTCTTTAATTACAATATTTTGAAAATAACTATTATTTATCTCCTATAAGCGCCCAAACTGCTTATATGGATTAAATACTTTTCGTCATATAAATATTATATTTATACAGGGTGATTCTAAATTGTTTTTACAAATAAAGAGGGGTGATAGTACCCATCAATGCAAGCAATAATTACATAGGAACATAGGGTCGCATTCTACTCTGGTAGGCAGAAAAGAGGAAAGTAGAAACGCATCCATAATCAATCGCGAATTTACAGTATGAAAATTTCCACAAAGAAGAAATTTTACTTTAATTGATTACCGGAGAAAGCTAATTAGAGTAGAAGTTGTCTTTTAACACTTCGCGACGTCATCGATTCAAGTATTATCTGGATAACATCATCCAAAAATTTTCGTGAATGCTGTGGTGGCGTATACGTACGAAGAATTGGCTGATATGCATTTCATATACGGTGAAGCAAACGGGAATGGACGCGAAGCACGAAGATTGTAAGAACATCGGTTTCCAACTCGTTGTATTCCTACCTTTTCCAGAGTTGATTCTTAGCCCGTGTCAACTGTGCAACGACACACGTAGTCGGCATTTTGAGCATTTTCTGTGAAGTTTTCACTGAACAATAAACATGATTGTGAAAATTTTGCTATTATTCATTCGCTTTCAGAAGGAAATTCTTCTTTTCTGCCTCTCAGAGTGGAATGCGACCCTGTGCTCCAATGTAATTATTGCTTGTATGGATGACTATTATCACCCCCCTTAATTTGTAAAAACAATTTAAAATCACCCTATATATATACATAATGTTTCTTCAGAGAAATATTAATTAAAGCTCATAAATTGTTTTTAATTTAAGCTGATATATATATATATATATTAACTTAAATTAAAAACAATTTGAGCTTTAATTAATATTATTTTTTACTTAAGTACTTTTGATAAAAATTCATTCATAGATAAAATTTAAAAGAACATTATTTAAATAATATATGTGTTTTATATTTTTTATATTATATTTTGGTACACTACATGATATAAAATTTATTAAATAAAAATTTCTATTTTAATATTTTTATTTATGAACTTTATTTATTCCTTCTCTGAATATTATCGACACATTAAAGAAATAAATTGAAAGTAAATATTACTAAAAGTTCAATGCCTTTTAAACTTTAGTAACATATTTAAACTTAGTCAGATGATGGCAACAAAGTGATTAAAAATATCACACTGACCATTTTCTTTGGCTTTATTTTATTAATTTATGGGTGCTGTTTCTTATCCCTCTCAAGAGATAGAAACTCTAGTAAGTCCATAAGCCCATGCGAACCGATCGACAATTTTCCAAACCGAAGAGTCGTGGTGGTGGGTGTAAGATGCAGTTTCAGGAGGTCCAAAACCGTGAAGTAGCAACGGTTGAAATCTGACTTTGCCTACAGCTTGCAAAGCTTTTAGCAGAGCAGATGGGTAGGTTTTCGTTGCTTGGAAACAACTTCCAAGCAGGGAAGCCAAAAACTTGGCTTACGACATTCAAAGGTATCATTTCACTTAGAGGACATTGCGAGCATCAAATATTTTATGTGCTGCAGTCTCCCTTAAAAAACACGATGGATTAGATGGCTGAGTCCGGATTCGAGCTCACTAGTTTCCTATAGTGAGAACTATGTGCAAATTGAAATAGAATAACTTATCAGTTATTCTATTTAATATTATTTTACTCCTGGGAATAAAAATGCTATTTGTAAACATCTAGAAAAGTTCTACTTTCTTTACAAATTTAACGGCTGCTAAAAAGAGCTCCTAAGGTAACAAACTACTTTTCTCAAAATACTTAATCACTGTTTTCCTTGCTTTTCAGCCATTTACTATCACTTTTCTATTTTCCGTGCACTTAAAATTGTTTATAGAAACACCCCAAAAGATTTTACATATTCTGAATTATAAGCGTCTCATTTTTACGTCCTTATCTTCCCCTATCAAAAAAAAATAAATAAAGTTTGCATTGCATTGAAAATTCCTGAAATAGAATTGAATATAGGCCAAGGTTTTTTGGATTTTCTGTGACTTCAAAATAAATGTGTTTTCTTAAATGAAAAATATATTTTGGTCGTCAAATTTTGAGAGAATTTGAAAAATTTAACAAAATAGAAATATTTTTTTTAAATTATTCTTACGATAACAACTAATGAAATGCCCTAAATTTTAAATAGTATAGTTATTAATAAATTATATTGAAGTAAAAATAAAATTAACAATTTAATATAGACAATTTTTTCACACTCATTTGTGTGTGTGAGAGTGCCTACTCTCAAACATTTATCAAATATTTTGATAAAATTTTTATATAATTAATTGGATGAAAATTTTGCAAATTACATTCTTTCATGAAGAATACCGATCTGGTAGCCAAATAGTTAGAGCTCTTGTCTTCGGTTCAACAGCTCTTGTGTTCGAATCCTAACTTGGGCGTGATTGCTCTTGGTGGTTCGGAATTCACTTTTAAAGCCCTCGGTCATTTAATAGCCATAGTGTGCAAAAAATGACCATTTAGTCGATAAACCCAAAATCTTAATGAGGGAATTAAAATTTAATCCTTTCCTGTTTATATCCCTGTGTACATGTAATTTTTGTTTAGTTAATGAACATATAAGGGAAAAACATTTTTTACTTATAGAATTTAAAAAAGCAATTTTCGAAAGTTGTGTTTATGACTGGAAAATTATTTACAAATGGTAAATTACTATAAGTTAAGAAATGTGTAATTGATAAAACTAGACTATCTAATCTGTTAGTAGTAACTTATAAACTTTATTCATTCATTGTTTAATAGCACATTTTATGAACTGAAATTAAAATGTTAATTTTTTCTTAGAAAATATTATAACTGCCAATTTTAATAAATTATCGAATTCTTTTATTACACATTAATTGAACCATTAAAAATATTTACATTAATTATAATGAATTTAGGTAAGAAATGAAACAGTTACTAATATACATTATTATATATATATATATATATATATATATATATATATATATATATATATATATATATATATATATATATATATATATATATACACTCATGTCCATAAATTAAGGATAATTCAGAATCATTCAGAAATTGAACTCAACTTTCATATGGAGAGGGCAAAGTACCCGTTACCACCCAGAGAACACCATTGAACAACACCGTTATGGTGGTGCAGGATTGCTCGTATGGAGAGGAATTATTCTGAGTTCCATAATTAACGTGCATGTTCAGAATGTAACCATGACAGGCCACATCTATCGAGATGTCATTCTGCAACAACATGTACGTTTGCTTCGGGGCGCCATGGGTGCAGAATTTCTCTTTACGGATGACAACGCCCGTCCTCACCGTGCAAACATTGTAGACGAATGCCTTCAATTGGAGGATATCACCCGTATGGACTGGCCAACATACTCTCCGGACTTGAATCCATTAAATCATGTATGGTATATGCTTGGACGATGAATTGCAGCCCGTCAACCACTTCCCACTTGTCTACCGGAACTTCGGAGAACATTCTTTAATGTGAGTGGTGTAATATTCCCCAAGATCAGATCGATAATTTGATACTCAGCATACCTAGGCGTTTTACGGCCTATATTGCATCGTCTGGGGGAATACTCTATGTATTAACCATCATACCAACCATGTTATATTGATTTTTGTAAATGGATTCTTTTTGAAATTTGTGCTCCAGGGAGTAAAAATCGCAATTTTTATTAATGATGTCAAGCATATAGCATCTTTCTTGCTCCTTGACCTTTGGTTTGATAAATAGACTTTACAAATAAGTGTCACATTCGCTTTGCTTCTGTCCCTTTCTTTGCCAGAACGAGTATGTATATATATGTATGTTCTCTAGTATTCCCTTGTTAAATACCCTCCCCTTGTAAAATAGCTTAATTTATTTCTGAATGATTAATATTTCTGTATTCCGCTCAATAGTTTGAAAGTTCGAATCCTATATCAAGCATAGGTATATATAGTGGTTCGGGGAATCAAATTAAAAATAACTTTCAATCGAGTTTTCATATGAAATAAGGGATCGTCTAGGAGTAGAACAATTTTGTAAAAAAACTTAAGTATATGGTTAAATCAAAGTAATCAATAATATTTGAAGTAGATGATTGAATTAATTGAATTCATCTTGATCTTCAGTGTATATACATACACATGTATATTTCACATGATGCAAATATCTTAAGATTCTTGAAATATTATATTACGTAGAGTCAGAAATAAAGGTATGACGTCTGAAACTTCAATTTTCAAATAGATGTAGCAGTTAAAATGTCTCACGAAGTACCACTTCAGTAAAAAAATTAGATTGGTACTGAAACCCAATCATTGCATTCGTCAGTTCAAAAATGAAAGTTTGCTGGCTCGAACATCTATCATTAAAATGTGCGAAGGTTTCCAGGAGCTTGACATTAAATTTTAACAGTAGGTATTAAATAAATCAGCCTTCTTGCGTAAAAAGTAAGTGAAAAATAATCAATCCAACTCCATCAGAAGATTGCTTCGAAAGATTCCAGTTGCTCAAAACATAGTTTAAGCATTGATTGCAATGTATGTACTTATTTCAAACAACTGTATTCTTAAATAATATTAATAGGCATTTCCTAAAAATAAAAAATTATTCTAGTTAGCGTAAGTAATTATCAACAAATAAAAGAATAAATATATTTTACTCTGTAAATTATTAAATTGCATCCCAAAGCTTGCATTTTGATTTCAATTCTAATTTAGAATTTGATAAGAAGAAACTATAAAAAACAAGGTTAGTGACTGACAGTTCAACTTGTCCCTGCTTAAGATACAGACAGGAAATAGTCTCTAATGCGAGTCTCTTGAGAGAGTGTAGCTCAGCAAATAACCTCAACAAAACGCCCATCTAATTGTAAGCTAGACGAAATTTTTTTTGGAAAAAAGGACATCTGGGCTGTTCTAGATAGGTATGGGTTAGGTTGAGAAAGATTCTTAGAATCGAAACCCAGTGGCCTCATTTGTTTTCGCATTATTCATTATGAGGCATTTTTACTGTTGATGAAAGAACCATTCTTTTAGTATCACTGATTATATATTTCCTTTTCATAAGATATGGTAATTCTTGAATGAATAGGTATGATTGTTTAAGGTTCATTCTCCATTCTTCTATCTCAATGAAAAAATTTTTGTTATAAAAGCTAAATTATAGTTCAGTGTTTGTTGAATTATACACGTTTCACACATTTTATATTGTTACATGAAGCTTAGAATTATCTTATATATATATATATATATATATATATATATATATATATATATATATATATATATATATATATATATATGTGTGTGTGTGTGTGTGTGTGTGTGTGTGTGTGTGTGTGTGTGTGTGTGTGTGTGTGTGTGTGTGTGTGTGTGTGTGTGTGTGTGTGTGTGTGTGTGTGTGTGTGTGTGTGTGTGTGTGTGTGTGTGTGTGTGTGTGTGTGTTTTTTTTTTTTTTTTTTTTTTTTTTTTTTTCAAATTGTTAACTGGACTTTACTCATTATTCTAAAATTATATGATATTATTTTAATTTGATAACACGGGAATATCAATGTTACACGACATTCAAAACAATAGTTATGTATTATTTATAAATAATTGTATATACATACATTCAAACTAAGAAATCCTAAATAAAATTGAAAAATTAGTCTAATTTAAATCAAAAAATATTAATCAGAAATACAAAGCCAAATTTTTCTCTTATACGTTCTTTAAAACGTAATTATGATCATAAAACTTTGTTTTTTTCCATTTAACTGTGGAAAGAGTACAGTTGTAAAGTATGAAAAAAAGATGTCATCCAAAATGTTTTCACTTATTTTAATTTTTTTATATTTTAAGAATTTTATTCGGTTAGTTATAACATATAATTTCTTTATTTAGATATTAATTTATAAATTTACGTAATTTCATACACACATGTATATAAAGTCAATATATACTTAACATATCTTAAATACCTTTTTAGTATACTACATAGTTTTATTGATTTCTCACATTTCGAATACATTAATTCCTCTCATAGTTTTAATTTAAATAATATTATGACGATCACAATCCAACATTGTATATTAAGCATGAACACTTCCGTTCCTTTACATAAGGTATGACACCCGCTAAGGTCCGAAACTTGCTCGAACTTGAACATTAGTGAATTCAACTTCTATAATAGAAAATAAAAGTTTTTTATTCATTTTACAATAGAAATATAAAAAAGATTGAAAGGCTGTTAATGAGAAGAAATTAACTTGAATTTTACAAAATGGGCCAGGTATTTCATCCAATGAATAGTAGTAACATATTTTCGAATCTTTGTGCATTTCATCGAAGTTCAAAGTATATATCTTCTCGAAATTGCTCGAAGTTTAACAATCTTTTCATCAATAATAATACATCTTTTAGAATTTCAGGCATGCAGCTAAACTTGAAATGCTTTCTTTTCAAAATACTTGCATTTGATATATTTTATCCTATTTTATTTCAGGGAAAATCATAATATTCCGAAGATACTCAAATCAGGATACATTTTGATACATCTGAAAGATGGTTGAATCAGGATACATTTTGAAATAATGTCAGATGACTAAGTTTTTTAAATTTATTTTCCATATATCTTCATACTTATTAATAATAATTATTTATCCTCATCTTCCCGAGTTTAATGTTCTGCTTTTAGAAATATTCTTGTTTTTAATTTTTGTTCTTCGTTTATAAGCACCATTTTGTTTTGATTTCAATCGTTTAATGCGTCTTGTAGTCGAATTTACATCTAACTTTTGCTATTTTTAATAAATTTCACAGTATTTTCTGCACGTGATGTTCTGTTTTACAATTCTTCCATACCTTTTAAATATTCACTGCATTTAAGACATTAAATATACCCATCATATTGATTTTCTGTATTACGTAACTTATATGTGGACTCAAACATTTAATTCTTTTAAAAGCTTTTATTAATAATCTTTCCGTTTGTCTCTGTTCCTTTGAAATATTGTGAATTATATTTAAAGTCGATTATTTAAGATGAGGCAGAGCTGTCGTTGAAAATATATTTCTCTCTGGCAAATCAAGCAGTCAATTTTGCATGTCATCATTCTGATCAAAATGCTCACAGCGCACTTCAGTGTTCTTGATGTTGGTTTTGTAATTTCTTCGACATTTGTACACCCATTCTTTCGAAGGCTTTTCTTTTGGAAACCGATGAAATAACATGTGCTTTCCTTTTGTATTGGGATGCATTTGAACACATAATAACAGCATATATGATGGCATGTTTTCTTTATTAAAAAATACTCTTGCTTCAAAATAAAAACATTAATATTATCTTTCTTCTTCAGTTTTCCTTGATCAATCTAATATTGATAATGCCAGGCAGTCAATGCCCAGTGACATCACGCTCCTTCCCCCTCTCTGGGGTTAAAGCGGCTTTCGACATTACAAAGTGATGACCCATCCCTTCTCTTTTACCTTTAGTGAACACAATGGATCTTCAGTGAAATCGGGATTCGAATTCACTACCTTCCTATAATAAGAACGACACCCTAACCAACCAGACTACCGTTGCTCTGCAGTTCCACAATATGGATCTTTTCTTTAAATGTCAATATTTTCTATTTTCTTCCAATTTTTAAAATAACATTATATTTGCTCATTGCAGAGTTGCGAATATACCATTGATAGGTAAATCACTGGATCACGAATTAAAGGAGTCCTGACTACAATGTTTAATAGCTTCTTAACCATGAAGACTCTTCAAACATTAACTATGATTTGTTTTCATTTGATCTATACTTGAGATCTCATTTTCAAAATGAAGGGTATTATTGGTCTGTAATACAACGTTATGAACAAAGTTAAGTAAGCAGTAAATAGCGTTATCTTTTCCACATTCCAATTTTTCTCCCGAAAGCTTGGTACTTAGGTTTCATTGGATGCTATGCATCGCGAAAGTTGGCGTGCTTGACACGCTATCTTAAAAATATTAATATTATTTAAATGTTTAAAGTTCAAAATTATCTACAATTTTTTTTTATTATTGATAGTTCTATGACCACTTTTTGCACATGAAAGCTAGTTCAATCTGGTTTTACGTCTGGAAGTGCATTTTGGGCCACTATACACATCTACACTCGAGGGAAGAGTCCAGTGCATGAATTATTGAATTGCAAGATGTAACAATTACAATTCATGTGAACTAAAGTAAAAGCTTTTAAATTAAAACCATTTCGTTCTATATGACCAAGTATAGAAAACACAAGTGATCCTTTCGTACCAAGTTCAAGTTGAGGTCAATCACCAGTAAATTTTAGTGCCTTATATATTAGTATTTCAGTAGAACCATTAAGTTGGTTTGTTCTATAGTTTATAGATTATTTAGTATGGAATTATTTAAATGTGGAATATTTAAATAGTACCATATTAAATAATCTTGCTAGTTCTGTTGAATATTGTTGCGTATAAGATTTATTTAAATATGGTATTTTATTACAGCTTTCGCGTATGAATCATCTCATTGTAAAAAAAAACCTAATTCAGAAATACAATAAGTCACTGTAAATTTTTAGACTATACAATGCATTTAAGATTATTGTGTGCATTAATAATAGGCCGTGTTATTTATCTTTTATTCAAAAATAAAAACTGAGTATCAAATATCCGAAAATGGCTTTACTAACAAGTTTTTGTAAATTTGTGTTACTTCATATTTTCAGTGAACCTTGATAAAAATTACTTTTTGGTATTAGCGGTACTTATTTTCGCTAATATGCTACAGGAAAATTAACATCAGTGGATGTATCGCTTAACCCAAATTCCTATCCTAAGCATGCAAAAAGTCATTACTCAAAATGGTAAAAACAGTAATTTGCGATACATCTAATTGGTAAAAAATCAACCGACTGATTATTATTTACGTAAGATTCAAGACTGTTTTGCTTTTTTTCCACTAATCACTTGAGTATTTACCTTCTCAATTACTTCGTTTTTAAATGTGTAATTTCAAATCACTTCAAAATGATATCTTAAGTATTCAAATAAATTGCATGTTTTCTGCTTTGCTTAATACACTTCTTAATTTAAATTCTTATTTTGCTTGATTTAAGCTTAGTATTTTGCTTTACATCCAAATTTTACTCACGTGGTCTTATGCGACCGTGACCTATAGTTCAGACTAGGTTACGAACCACATCAAATTTCCATTAGAAGTCGAATTCCCAAATAACTCGCAGGAAGGTTGTAACAATAACCTTTCCATTTACATTTAAGTTATTACTCTGGTAGATAATTATTAACATGAATTATCATTATATTATAATTACGTTCTGTGTGTAGACAATAAAATCACAAGGTAACGTTCTATCAACAAGTAAAACTAAGCCCCTCCTTTCGGAACTCAAAAAACAATTCAATATTTTTTGAGAATTGCAGCATGTGACAAATATTTTTCAAAATTCTATATTATGCTGATGAACGCGTCGTTTCTGAAAAAGTTTGAAAATTCCGTTCTGATGTGTAAAAAATTATTTTTAAATTGAGTTTCTGGAAGCAAAATGTGAAAATTAATAGAAAATTTGTTTCACTAAAAGTGTATTGCTCTTAAAATATTTAATTTTTTTTTCATATAAATCGAATGTTTTTATGTAAATAAATGAAATTATTCGTGTAAATATAATTTATATATTTAACTTTCCATTTCTTTGCAATTCAGTTAGGGAAAAACTGATCGTATTTCGTTATTGATTATTGGATAGTTATAACCTTGCATGACTTCGAATCATAAGCAGAAAAATCACTCTTTATTATGGAACATAATAAAAACTACAAATAAACCATTGAAAATTTTAATTGCTTCATTTTTTAAGAGTAAATAACTTTCATTTGAATATTAGCTTACTTTGCAAACCTTTATTATTATAACCCCTCCCCACCCCCTCTTGGTGGAAAGAAAGGAATTGAATGGATTTCGCTTAGTAAAGGGAAGACCCAAAGAGTGTGCCATCGTAAACCCGAAAGTTGCAGGGTACTAGTAATTTAGAAGCAGGAACCAAGCAAAAAAAACCCTGACTTTGTGTGCCACCCACAGATAAATCATTTCATTTGGAAGACATTGCAACCATGACCCAGTTTATATCATCAGCAATAAGGTTCCTTAAACCAAAATGAATTTACTATATTTAATTAGATACCAATAGAATATTTTCATCTGATTTATTTATATGCTGGGGATTTCCAAATATTTCGTGATCGTTGATTTTGAGCACTGCATATCGGTTGGAAAACTTATAAAATAATCAGTCTGATTTAAACATTTGGAATTAATTTAAGTGAAAAAAATGTTTTGTTTTTTTAGCTTGATATTTTAAAAAGTTTTTCGATCAAAACAAATCAAATTAAAACATTAATACGCAAATATAATTGAAAATATAATATTGGACCATATTTATAAATTGTCAAAGTTTTAAACAACTTATATGTTTCAAAATTGTGTACTTTAATTTAGCATTTAAAAAACTGTTTGGATACTAAATTCAACAGCTCCTATATTTAATCACTCTTAAGACCCGTTTGTATATAGTATATTGGTAAACAAATCTTTTGCAGAATTCTTTTTAAAATTTCTATAGAGATTTAGACATTATACGCTACCACACACATTATAAAAGATACTAAATCCTCCACTAAGGTTAGAAGTGATAGTAAAAAATTCCACAGCTGTTGTATATTTTGTAAATTTAACTGAAATTTATATATATATATATATATATATATATATATATATATATATATATATATAATATTATTCTATAAGATGGAAGAAATGTACAAAAATGAAACATACTGTGAACTAATAAATTTTCATCTGCCAAGTCAATCATTTTATAAAGCCAAAACCATAGAAACTCATCTCTGATTAAAGGAAAATCAAATTATTTTTAAAAAATTTTCAAATAATTATTATTCCAATTTTTTTTTGGAAATTTTGTCTGAAAAATATATTGATGCATTTCAGTTAGTTATAATTTCGTGAAAAGATTCAAAATATGGTGCTAATAATTAAGCCAATATCATCCATTTTAAATGCATTTTTTATTTAAAAAAGAGACATTTTTCTTTGAATATAAAATATTCGTTAATTGAAAGGTTACTTTTATGAAAAACTCCAACATCTGTGGTGGTGTTTTCGAGACTTTTTTCCCTTTCTTTTCCACTCTCGTGAAATGACAGCTGATAACTCTTCATTGCGTCTTTGACTCCCTCTATATTAAATTATCTTCTTGGAATGAAATTTCCAAATCATTGAACATTCAGTTCAAAAAAATTATTCGATACATTATTCTCCATGGAACTTATAAATATTGCATTACGTTTTTATTGTATGTCATTTATGAATAATTTTTAGAGTCATTGAATTATTGCTTTGATTGTTTTGCTATTGTCTACTTCACTATTGAGAATTAAAATTACTATCATCGTCAGAGATTAGATAGGATTTTAATCAAACGTAATTATTCGCTTGAGATGAATTCAGGTTCAGTGACAGGGAAGTAGTTTTGAATGATTGGTCGTTGTGTCTCAAAGTGGAAACTTGTTCGTTTTCAATATCTCCACTACAGTTCGAAAGAGTCTAATTGCCCTCAGAATAATTAATCTGGTTCAGCATAATCCTGATTCAGTTAAATAATTTGATTCATGATCGCTGAGTCTAAGTGCAAGTCGTTCTCACTTTTTTACTGCAATTCGGTGGAATCCGGAATTTCCTCAGTAATGAATCCCGATTACGCGCAAACCAACAGGGAAGCAGTTTTGATTCATGAAAGCTGAATCACCAAGTGTAAGAATTTTTCTTATCAATATGTCCACTGCATTTCAGTGTAGTCTAACTGCCCACAGAGATTAATCCTGATTCAACACAAACTGATTTCTTGAACAGTTTTGTTTGCATGCAATACCAACTGCACATTTCAGGTTTACCATTTATGAGCATAAATACAGCCAATCATCAGCCTCAATAAAAAAAGAGAAAAGAGTTTTTATTTTAAATCACCTCTCGTAGCTGCTCAAGAAAGATTATAGTTCGACTTAAAACTTATCATGTTAAAACTTGTCTTAAAATATTTTATAACAAAATATTATCAGACTTGTTAGGTGAAGGATTAGCTCTCTGGGTTTCAGTTCAACAGCTCTTGGGCTTAGTTTTCTCTTTAGATTTGAATGTTTGCAATATTTTAGAACCCATTTTAAATTGTAGATCTCAGTTGAATAAGATCTATTATACAATAAAATAAGTCGTAGAAGTTTTTGAATTAGCAAATTAACAAAACAAGGTTTTTACTGAATGTCACAAGAATAAATATCTGAATAAAAGTTTATTTTCATCGAACATTTGAGGGATTATCTTGATAATTAAACTAAGCATTCTACAGGTTTCTTGATGTTTTTAAGCATAAATGTACTTTTCGTAGGCCTGTCAGATGTGTTCTACTTACCGCAACTCACTATCACCTGCTGTTAGCCTGAAGTACAGAGCATGCATTATGGACACCACAACAGTGGTCTTGTGAGGTGATTTTCGACGAGTCCAGGTTTATCTTTCAGTCTGATTCTAACCGGACTTTCATATGGAGAGGGCCAGGTACCCGTTACCACCAAGAGAACACCACTGAACGACACCGTTTCGGTGGTGCAGAAGATGCTCGTTTGGGGAGGAATTATTCTGGGTTACAGAACTAACCTGCATGTTCAGAATGTAACCATGACAGGCCACATCTATCGGGATGTTATTCTGGAACAACATGTACGTAAGTTTCGGGGCGCCATCGATGCAGAATTTCTGTTTATGGATGACAACGATGGTCCTCACCGTGCAAACATTTTAGACGAATGCCTTTAATCGGAGGATATCACCCGTATGGACTGGCCAGCATTCTCACCGGACTTGAATCCAATAGAGCATGAGTGGGACATGCTTGGCCGACGAATTGCCACCCGTTAACCCCCTTCCACATGTCTACCGGAATTTCTGAGACCACTGCTTGATGAGTGGTGTAATATTCCCCCAAGATCAGATCGTTAATTTGATACTCAGCATGCCTAGGCATTGTACGGCCTGTATTGCACGTCTAGGGGGCATACTATGTACTAACCATCATACCAACCATGTTATATTGGTTTTTGTAAATAGGTTCTTTTCTAAAATTTACTCCAGGGAGTAAAAATCGCAATATTTATGAATGATGTCAAACATATAGGATCTTTTTTTGCTCTTTACCTTTTGTTTAATAAATAGACTTTTTACAAATAAGTCACATTTGTTTTGCTTCTATCTCTTTCTTTGCCTGAACTTGCGTTATCCTTAATTTATGGACACGAGTGTATTTCAGCAATTATTAAATTCTACTGCCATTTCAAAAATGGATGTTTATAACCTCAGAATTGACATTAAACTATAGATCTGTTAGTGCCTGATACACATGCACGAAAAATTTGAATAAAATTCCATCATAATTACTGCAAAAATGATTATTCAGCACTGTTCTTCTGAACAATGTAATTAAAATTTAAGACAAGAATCTCAGGATACAAGATTACAGCACGTTTTTATTTTTTTCTCCACAACACACCGAAGTTAACATTCCACTGACTCACAACAACTATATTGTTGCCAAACTCATTATTCAAAGAAAATACATTTTCAGCTACAGTTAACATAACTTGTTTTTTCATATTACATGCATAAACAAATAATTTAATAAATTACACATTATTTTTATCTTTAAAATTTACATGAAGATTTATTACTTATTGTAATTAATATTTTAACACTTTGTTTAATTTCCTTCATTGCAAAATAATATTTTGCTAATGATATGATATCGAGTATCTTTGAACCTGTATCGATATCCTTTCAAAAGAAAGCTTGGCTTGTAGAGCCATCTAGTGTTCAATTTACGATCTAGAAACTGTGTACTTACAGATCTCGGTTCATTTGGTCTTCGTGAGCAAAAGTGACCGTAATGGAATAAACAAAGAGTAAACCTCCCGTTATCTCCACCTTTTTCATAGCAACAAACTTATTTTTGTTTACTTCATGTGAAATAGCTATCAGTATTTGTTTAATTAATTAAAAAATTATATAAACTTGATTGTCTAAATTTATCATAGAATTTAAAGACAGAAATTAGATTACAGATTATCTTTTGAAAATATAAATGACTCATTTGAAAGATGTATGCCTGCATATTTATGCAAATAGTGTTTTTGAAATTCAATTGATCAATCATTTCACAATGAAAAGTGTTATCATTTTACTTAAAATGTTTAATAACGAAAGAGTCAAGGCCATCGATTTACGCTTATGTTCCATTGATAAAAGTGTATCCAACTTTTGTGGAAAAACATGGCAGCTCACTAAAATAAAGATATTTTTATTAATGATATTTATGTTGTTTGTTATTTATGACACTTTTCAAATCAAGCGTACTAACCGACGCCTATACGAAATTAAATCAGAAGAGAGTGTCATTTGTTTAAATCAAAGCATGGCGAAGGGGAGCTCTAAGACTCCTCCAGTAGATGGCACCACCTGAGGATTCACTCCCTCAATTTTAGCTTTGATCTGGAGAGGGAGGAAATTTTCACCAGACCATTACGCCCATCGTTACTGCTCAGCCACCGACCACAGGACTTTCGATTCCACAAGTTTAAAGAGCACGTATATCTCATGTACTCGGTGGGTCTTTGGCAGCAATGAGAATCGAACCCAGGCCTTCCGGACGAAAATCCCCGATATAAGGAATTTAATCGTGAGTTTAAATACCCTGGCATGGCACTAGACTACCCTAACCACAAGACTACCATGGCTCTTTTACTGATGTTTATTATTTAGTTGGCTTTGTTGAAAGTGCTCATTTACACAAACAATTTCACGTGTTCAAACATTACATTCATTTACACAGAATTTCACAAAGAATGGCCAAAAACAAATCAAATGAGGTATGAAACTCATGAAAAATATGTGTACTAACGAAGTAATTAAATGTTGAATGTTGCTATTTTTAATGAATAAAATATTTGGAAACAGTGCATTTCCAATCGAAGGCATATTTGAAAAAGCGTAAAAACTTTCAATGATAAAAGCAAAAACAATGCACTTGTTAAAATCGGATTAAAAAAGTGATAAAAATCTTTGTTTTTTTTAAAAAAATTAGTCTAGAAGAATATAGAAAGAAGAAGAAATTCGGTGCAATACATATTTTTTTATATTCCAGCTGTGTTATATATAAATAACAATTTTAAAAAGGGGCCGAAAAAAACGTTTACATTCTTGAAATGAGAAGAGTTGCAGAACAGAATGTTACATGGCTTTGATTAGTTGCATCGCGATATAAGAAATTTAATCGTAAGTTTAAATCAGTGTTAGTGTGGCTTAAATTAATTGCAGACACTGTAATTAAAATTTCGAAATGAAACATGGCAAATGTTTTAAGTTAGCCAGCGATATTCATTCCATTGTGAGACGCCATCTTTAATTCAACCCCGGATAAAAATAATAGCAATTAGGAATAATTTATTTATGTGGATTTACTATACATAACTAAGTACATTGAATAAATTTTCCTACTTCTATATTATTTTCTCGATGTAAAATTAATTTGTACATTATTTTTGCAAAAATTTGAATTTTGTAAAAAATTTTTATACATTTCATTCTTTTTTATTGTCTTTTTTTATTTCAGGCCCTGCAACGAGCATTCTAACACATTACATGTCTCAGCGGAAAGCATGTATTTTAGGAGCAGCTATTGCCACCATAGGAGTATCAGGATGTTATTTTGCTCCCAGTATTTTCTGGATAAACATCTCATATGGAATAATCCATGGTAATATGTTTACCTTAATAAATAATGATTCGTTGCTATGAAATATCTTGATTATTTTTATAAAATTTGTTTATAAATATATTTTAATCAAATATATATTTCTCAAACAGGATCTTTTAATGGAAAATATGTAACTAACTTTCGGGGAATATTGCAATTTGGAAAAATAACGATATTTATTATTTTAGCAATATTTATTAGGTACTGCAAAATTAAGTCTTATGTTTACATCATCTAACAAAAGAATGGAGTCCTTTGCGACTTTCCTTTATGAATTTATTTTGTTTACAAAGTTAAACAGTGAATTCATACTCCTTTCATTTTTAAAACTATGTTATAATTCTACGACTAAATTCCGTTTACTTTCCGTAATTATCACACAAATGTATCAATTATATCAATCTTTAGTAATATCCCCTATTTAGTGTAAGTCGAGCTGGTAACCGAATGGTTAGCGCTCTGGTCTTCGGTTTAACAGTTCGTAGGATCGAATCTTACCTTAGTTTGTGTGTCAGAATCCACTTCTGATCTAATTAGCCCTCAAGTGCAAAAATTCATCATGGAGCGACAAACAGTGTAAATCTTATGATAATCTATAATGTAAATCCATTTATATATGTATAATGTAAATTTTATAATGGGAGAAAGTTGATGTCATTATATTAAGCTAATGTATATATTTTAGTAGTATAGATAAAATTTTGATATTCTTATTTAAAATAGAATATCTTTGTTTCTATTTTTAAAATTATTAATAAATTATTTAAGACGAAATATTTTTAAGTGTTTTGAGTGTTTTAATTATCTTATTTTGTTTACTTAAAATATTTGGGAAAATGTTGGTTTTCTCTCTCTCGTGAAATAGAATGTGCTATTTATTGATGTGATTCAATACAATAATTAACCTAATTTCATCTTGAAATGAACGTCCAATATCGCCTCTAATAAAAATGGTTTAGTAATTAATGCATCTTGGGCAATAAATTATGTCTCCGCGTGTTTATCACTAGGATGAGATTCGAATAGAAAATAACCTTCAGGAACGAGAAAATCGATTAATCGATGTGCATGACTTCTTCCTCAGTGTCTAGTGATATTTATATAGTAAGTCCTTGAAAGATTCTGCTTTTTTTTTTTTTTTTTTTTGAAAATGTTGGTAGTTATTTTACTTTTTGTTTATACAGATACAAAAAAATTTATTGAAAAGTATCTAAAGAAGTACAAGAAAATTAGAGATTAAAAAAATTAAAACAAAATATTTATATTCTCGAATTGGGAATATGTGCGACGTTTTTTTTTTAATTAAATTCTTCGATCCTCTTTTTACAAACACTGGAAGTATTTGTATATTTGATTTAGTCGAAATAGTACTGCATATATTATACTTAATACAAAAAGTGTGTTCCTCTCTATCTCTTATTGATTTAATCACAAAATTTTAAAAGAAGAACACCTACATTTTAATTCTTACACATTACGAATATATTATACAAGATTTTTCAGATAACTATTCACTAAAACTTTATATTTAATTTTGAATTTATTTTCGAATTTATAATATTCAGTATACATATAGTTTATGAAATAGGTTAAACAGCTTCTTAAATTAAATTGTGAAATTCTATCAGTTTTTATACTGAATTTAACATTATAGTTTGTTTCAAGCATTATATCCGTCAAAAACAAGTATTCTTACCTAACACTAATTCAGTTAACACAATCATTTATCTTTTAATTAATTTAGTTCAAAATTTAATTCAAAATAATGCTAATTTATTCAATGAATTATTTACACCTGGCAATGGATTTAATATAAGGTATAATGAAAGCGTATGTCCGCGTTCTTTGTGCATATATGTATTCATACATAGATTAGTGAATTAGAAACCCAAGATTGATACTTTATTCGAACACCTTTTATATGTTTAAATGGATAATATGGATAACAATTATTTGTTGGGCATCAAGTGTACATGGTGGAGAGCATTTATGTCCATATAATAGCATGCTGCTTTCCTACATAGCTTTCCAGATCTTGAAAATTAGATGATAAAGGGTAGCGCTGTCAGAGTGGGCAATATTCACTCTTTTATTGCTGCTTGGAAAAGAATCGTTGGAAGTTTGTTTTTGTCGCTGTAATTGCAAAGAATGCCAAGCCATCATCGACAGAGTCAGTTCCAGCATACAGACGAATTTACGAGGGGCATGATAATCGGACAAAGAAGGGCAGGTTGGTCCTTACGACAAATCACAGCTGACAGACACCTAGACGCGTCTAAAGTGCACCGGTTGTGGCGAAGATGATAGGAACAAAAAACTGTGGAACGGTGCAGCCAGAGGGACTTCAGCACACGTGGATTGACACGTCTGACTGGAGTTGGTGGCGGCGCAGCAAAGCACGTCTACCGAAATTTTGTAGCATGTACAAGACACCATGGTTGCTCCTATATCGAGCAGACTCATTTGCCGTAAATTGGTTGCTAGTGGCCTGTGTTCATAGCGCCCGTTAAGATGACTACCATTGACCCTACAGCATAGACACCAACGTCTGGAATGTTGGCATATTAGAGCGATGTGGAAGATGGAATGACACAGGATCATTTTCTCAGATGAGTTACGCTTGTTTCTTTACTGTTAATAGCCATGTGCAAGGGTGGCGTCTATGTGGAGATAGGTCCAATCCAGCAACAGTTGTAGAACGATCCACCACGCGACAACACAGCATTATGTTTTGGGGTATCATTGAGCATGATTCCAGGTCACCTCTAGTTCATATTCACGGCACTTTGACAGCCCAGTATTACGTGGATGATATGCTGCAGCCTGTGATACTCCCCTTCCTTCTGGGTGTGCCCAATACCCTTTATCAGCAGGATAACGCCCAACTGCACATTGCCCGCATCAGCCAACATGCCATGTAAGGAGTACAGCTTCTTCCCAGGCCAACGTGCTTGCCGGATCTCTCACCTATCAAACACTTTTGGGAAATGATTGGAAGCCATTTGCAGAAACTACCACTGCCTCCTTCAGCAGATGCTTTGGCAAATAGTTGAAAGGGAATGAAGAGCTATTCCTCAGGACACTATCCATACTCGCATTGACTCTGTGCCGAGCCACGTTGCTTCGTGTATCGCCGTCCACTTTGGTCCTACAACCAACTGAACCGATCACATTCTTGCTCTCTATTATCCTTATGATTTCGAAATACAGATCATTTATCGTTCGTTGCTGTCTCTCTCTGTTTGCTGAGTATCGTTACTTTCCGGCATTTTTTTCTTGGTATTGCATTTTCAATGTCACAAGTAGTATATATATATACATATAATTAAATACGTTTTTATAAGAAAATAAAGATAAGTTACATTCCTTGGAAATAGAAGCCCATGTTATTATTAATGGAGAATATTGCAATTTAATCATTTTAACTGGCGTTTGAAGACTATCTTTAATTGGTGCAGACCATTAATTTATAATTCAACATAAAGATTACTAACAGGGTGGCACGCAAGTTTTCAGGATCATGCGTTCAAGTGAAAAACGTGTTTAAAGAAATATATATATATATATATATATATATATATATATATATATATATATATATATATATATATATATATATATATATATAGTGCTTAAAGAAAAATATTTGAAAAATTATTACATTTACTATTTATAACTATATTAACAGCTTATATTTAATTGTATTCAAATGTTCCGCACCACAAACTGAGGTATCACATATAGATAATCTAAAAACAAATGTAATGTTTTGTGGGGCGTTTGAAATTTAGTTACAAAAAAATTACAGTTGAGTTTGCTTTATCCATATTCTAATGCACTTTCAATCAGTGACGCATTTGGAAAACCAAAAACACGTTCTCTATATTGTAAGAAAAAGCGTTTTCAAAAATCAAAAATGGTAAATATCGAAATTTTCTGCGCAAGAATACTCTTTGATCTCAGAAAGAAAAATCCGATGTCTAACATGTACTTCTCTACTCTTAACTGTTACGAGTAGACGAAAATTTTAAAAGGAAAGAAAGAACCATATTTCTAGGTTTGTCAATGGAAAACTCTACTTGATGGTAACAATAAAATCCCTGGCTCCTTACCACGAGCTGCTGGTGTCGCTTGTTTCCGGGTGACAACTGGACATGACTATCTACAAAGACATCTGCATCGAACTGGTGCAATGGACTCTGCTCGTTGTCCGTTGTGCAATCATGATGATATGGATGCTGCTCACCTCAAGAACTGCCCTGAAGTTTTAAAGTTTATGACTGACAACTCTTTTGAGACTACTAAAGAACTTTATTCTTTTTTTATACTTGTTCACCTTTTTATTGGACTGCTCGTCGATTAATGGAAGAGATGCCGAGGACGGGCGTAGGAGAAAAAATATATATTCCTAGGTTTATAAAGCAAATTTCAGAAACGGTGTGCACCATGTTATAAATAACTGTACAGTCTGTTCAAATCAGCGTTAATTATAGTTTCAATTAATTGTAAGTGAGACGAAATTAAACGTAGCCTTTGCTTTAAATTGACTAAATATCTCCTGATCGGAATTTCCTACTATTCCACACAGTTCCTAAATTCAATCTAAGACAAAAATTATGAGACACTCGTAATAAGGATTTTATTCATATGGGTATCGGCTTATATTACTTTTGAACTCGCATTTTGCCCGAACTTTATGTTTGTTCTGTCTCCGATATTATCTAAAGCAAGAAATAATCATTTTGTTTTTCTTCATCAAGAGGCTACTTATAAATACTTTCAAAAAATACTTACCTTATACTTAATACTTATACTTACTTACTTAATAATGCTTACTTAATACTTACCTTAAAAAATACTCACCTTATAAATGCCACCTTAATGTTTTTGATACATAGTTTTTACTTATAAAACATTTCCTAGTTCATTTGAATGCATTATTTAGTAGTTTCTTTGTTTTTCTATATTTGTACAGTGCTAAAATTCAGACTAATTTCTTTCAATCTATTAAAGAAGATTCTCTAATTACATAAAATAATATACGAAATCTAACACAATTTCATCCTTATTTTGAGGTTTTAAAAAATTATCGAACTTTTTTTTTAAATTTAGTAAATATTTGATAAACCTTCATAGTTATTGAATTCTATTATCTGAAAGTAATTATAAAGACTGATAACATTTAAAAACCTTCTATTATTAGCTTATTAAAAAAATTATAAAATATATATGTTGAGCGTTATAGGTATTTAGAAAAATTATTATTACTCATATATTACATTCAATTTTTGTTATATTTTATCTTATAAATCTCTATTTTATATCAATAATCCGTTAGAAATTCCTACGTCTTTTTTAAAATTTAGTAAATAATTACTTGTAAAAATTAATTCTTTCAAGAATTTTTTAAATTTATGTTTTTTTAATACAAAACACAAAATCTGTGCTTTGGTTTCTTAAAAAAATTATGCGAAACAAAACTAAGCACAAAAAGCATAACTGAATTTCATAGTAAAGAGTAAATTATTTGTATATCTATTGTGTGTAGTTAATTATTTTGTTGTTGACGAAATATTGCTTTTGAAAACTTGGTTTCCATTTTGACTCGGTTCAATAAATTTCTAGGAAGAAATTGAGTGCTATATGAAATACATACATAATTTGATTCACCAAATCTTTAAAATTGTTAAAAAAATTACCTTTATTATTCTGTAAATCCATATTTATCTGACATGGGAACATTATGCAATTTTATATAACTAGTACTTTCATTATATAATTGAGCTTTATATTGCTTCTTTCTTTACGAAAGAAAAAAATTATTACAACCAAATTCAGGAACTGTCTTACAGATAATTTGGTGCCAATTTAAAAATAGATTGGTTAGTGTCCAATCACTTTTATGTTTTACCATGGAAACAGAAATTAAGGAAGTAGATTTTCTTCACCTGTAGGTAAAGTATTTTTTTAAGTAAGAGTTATCAGAATAATAGTTCGTAATTTTTTTCCTATTATTGCTGAGTTTCCAATTTCTGTAAAATTTAAATGCTTATGGTAAAATTTACTCAACAGTTTTGTAGTAAATTTTACGATTTTAGTTTGGTTTCTTTGTCGCTCAACAGTCATTTTTTTGCATACGAGGACTAGTTAGAACAGGGCCTACTGTTTAAAGTGGATTTCGAACCACTACAGACATTCAAACCCATGAAACAACGAACTGAAGACAAGATTTATGATTCTAGTATTCATTAAATGTAACAAAGGATATCTAATAAAATGGCTTCTTTTATAAAAGCATAATAATTGGTCCTTAAAGAAACTTTGATTTTTTAATTTCAATGCAATTAATATTTCAGATTATATCTAACTTTAATACTCTCGACAATTTACAGATGAAATATAAATTTTATTAACTCCAATTTTTAAGTTGAGAGTTCGTGCTTTTGATGCACACTTTGAGTACGAATAATTGTAACCCCTTTAAACCATAAGTCCCGAACAAAAGTAGCCTGTATTAGTAAAAGGGTAACAAAATATGACCAGTTATTGTAGAAGTAAAAGAACATACCGATAGCATTCATCAAGCAAACCTAAATCAATACTTTTACTAATTTTATATTTTTTCGAGTAAGGAATTGCTTCAAAGAATAAAGCTTCCTAATAGCCATGTAGCTCTGAAATGCTTAGGAATCTGCAGTCTGATATTTTTTAGTATTAGCTAAATGTTTATCAATGAGTCCATCTTACGTTGAATAGCATGATACACTAATAATGGAAATATTATTACGAGTTCAAAATTATACAATTATGAAAATTTCATAATTCAGGGAGAAATTATATCTATGTGTAATACACATAAATAATTTATATTACATAGATGGATTTTAATACTTTTATCGTGTTCTTTTATTACCTTTATAGAAAACTGATAGAACAAAATTAGCATGTGAACACAAACATTCATTTATTAATGTCAATAATACATTTTATTAATGAAAAGGATATAAGTCTACTTATATTTCAAACTTATTTTACTAAAACTTATTTACTAATTTACTACTTATTTACTAAAAAAACTTTTTTTAGTAAAAAATAAGAGAAAAAGTTAATGGAATTTAATATTAAGTATATTATGAATAGAATGAAACCACCTATTTATACGTATCTACCTATACATTATCAATATATATATTTCTCGTTAGTATATTTTACACAAATACATTCTCATTCCATTCATTTTACACATTTATGTTTTCATTCCATTCATTTTGTACATTTACATTCTCATTCCATTCATTTTATGTATTTTTCTCATTCCATTCATTTTGTACATTTACATTCTCATTCCATTCTTTTTACACATTTATATTCCCATTCCATTCATTTTACACATTTATATTTCCATTCCATTTACTATAGTACACTTTTCTGCATTGTATTATATAAATCGTTTCAATTTATTATTCTGGTATTTTGCTCATTGTATGTATTCTTCATTTGCAAATAACAAGAATTTGCTGCACATTCTTATATGCGTTTTTATATTTTCTCTACTTAAAGTAACTTTTCATTCCTTATAAATGCCCCTTGAAAAAAAAACTTCCAAAATACCTTACTGAAATGCTTGTCAGTTCTTCTGTAGTGATACTATTGATGAAATCCTGGATCCTGATCTTGAATCCTTTAACTGTGTGTAGATTTGTTTCGCATACTCTTTTCTTTAACAGTCTCTACAAGTAGAAGTCACAAGTTTACTGGTCATGTGACCGAAAAGACCATAAGACATTCTGATCATCTTCTCAGATGTAAACACTTCAACCATGCGGGATAATCATGATCTGATCTGCGGCATGTTGCATAGTTTTGCTGAAAGTAGCGTAACAGAAGCTTCTCTTCTGAATTGTTTCTTATGAAAGAATTATTGATAATCAGCACTTTACAAAATCGTAATTTTTATTTCACTGTCTATTCTAACACTCAATATGATTTTGCAAACATTCTGAATATTATTAATTACATATATATGTACTGTATATAGACAAAATCTCATAAATTGACGAGAACAAAAATTTGAATTCAAACATGCAGATTCCAATCACTAAATGCATCAATGCTCAAGTATGAACTCAAAACTATGAAGTGTTACATTTAAGATAACTGTACTAACCATGCCTTCCGTTTATCTAGACATTAAAGAAATGAATTAATTTTATTAGTGATACAGGTTATTTCCTACTGAATGAACAAAATAGATCATAGTATAAAATCTGAAAGTGATTTATTTTAGCAAAGCTGAAATTACAGTCATAAATGTTTTATTTGACTATAACATAAAATATTCTGATAACGCCTCTCGAAACACTAATGATCAAAGAGGCTTCACCAATGCTTAAAGAGAAATGTTTATGATAAGACATCAGTTATCGCATTCAAAGACAAGTTTGATAAGGACCACCTCATCATCACAACTTTGAATACTAAGTGGAAAATTATGAAAATAATTATCATTTTAATTTAAAACTATTACATTTTTAGAAAATATTTTCATACTGTTAGGATTAGTAAAAGTCACACACATAGCAATATGTTAAATAGATTATTGCTAGACTATTTAACATATCGCTGATAAAAATAATGAATATATATAGTTACTATATATATTCATTATTTTTTAATATATATCTTGTAGAATAAATTTTTAAAGCTTGTATATACTATTACATAGTTAATAAAAACTATTTAACTTATCCTACACCTTTCTCATTAATCTTTCAATCTAGTTTGAAATTTTAAAGAAATTAGACAAATATTATTAGAATCACTTTCCCTGAACTTTACAAAATATATTATTGCATTACATTTCCAGATGACTATTTCATCCGATCAAAATCAATATACACTGCCACCATTCATTTTGATATTTTGAATCATTTTCTATTGTCCATATTCTGACTCTGAATTAGTAGCATTTGTTTCAGCCTTCCAAACTCACAGAGGGATATTAGACCTTACAAATATTTTTGACATACATAGGCCTTCTCAATACCAATATTTTCTTCTGAATCTGGTTTCGAACTCGTTGTTTCCCATAAAAGATAGCAACAACTTCTATCACTATGGCAAAACAACCTGACAAAATATTAACGCTTGCAAAAGCCGGCTAAATTTCATCATTTCCCCAACTATAATAAAGCTAATTTGGCAGACGAATGGTTAGTGCTCTTATCTTCGGTTCAACAATTCATGAGTTCCAGTACCAACTAGGCCATGGATGTTTGTAGTGATTCGGAATCTACTTTAAACTGTAGATTCTGGTCTGATTAGTGCTTGTATATACAAAAAAAATGACCATGGCGAGACAAACAAACCAAACCAACTATAGTTAAAGAAAACTCAAAAACGCAAAGATTGTAGATTAAAGTATGTGACTGATTATATTAGAAATTATTTTAATACTTTTATCTCATTCTAGCATTATTAAATAAATATTTCTTTTTCATTTAAGGTATAGGTTTTGGAATATTGGCTACTCTACTTACAGTGACTCTTAATCAGTATTTTGTGAAGTACCGGGCTACAGCCATCGGTATAGCCTTTTCCGGTGGTTCGGTAAGCTCACTCGTCTTCCCATTGGTCATGGAGTGGATGCTAGAAAACTACAGCCTCAGCGACAGCTTCCTGCTGCTCAGTGGAGCTGTCATGAACACCCTGGTGGCAGCTTCCTTATTGCGTGCCCCACCCTGGATACAAAGGACAACACACAAGCAGGCCACAATAGAAGAACCTTCAGAAGCCAAAGATTCCGGTGTGTCAACTTCAGAAGACCCTGTTGCCGAAGCGAAAAAGTCTACGCCACCTCCTATGGTGTATCAACTAGCACCTCAAGCAGAACCAGAGGACTCTGATATTGAGGACGTTATAAAAACTGAAGATGCGTCTCAAGAGCTGTCAAATTTCGTCAGCAACCATCCAGAAGGCAGCCAGGCAAGTTCTAAAGAAGATTCTCCAGATAGCGTAAGAAACTCAGATACAGTCTGCAGCAACAATGATAGCGTTCTATTCGGTGGTTCTTGTTCCAAACTAAACTTGCACACAAAAAACAATGAATTTGAAGTGAAAGAACCACTGATTTGTGATAAACAAGTATTTATAATTCCGAAAAAGGAAGTTAAAGAACCAGTTGAGGCACCAACTTCAGAACGCAGTCTTTACCATGCTCTCAGAAACATTTTAAAGCAGGCAATATTTTACAAAATTGCCTTAACCATGTGCGTCTATTTTTTGGGGGTACATTCAACATTTATGGTCATAGTTGATTTCGCCAAGGACAAAGGCATTCCTGAGGACCAAGGAGTTTTCATCATTTCAATGTTTTCATTCACTGACTTGATAGGCAGAGCTGGTCTCGGCTGGGTAACCGATCGCAACTATATCGGAAGAAAAGAAATGGTGTGCCTCAACTTGATAATATTGGGCATTATTTACCAGCTGTATCCCCTCATCAATGTGCTGTCTGGCATTCTAATGGTGGCAGCAGTACAAGGCTTAGCCGTTGGATGTTCCATCACGTTGTTCTTTGTCATTCAGGTAGAAAGTATGGGGTTGAAACATTTAACTTTAGTAGTTGGTTTGACAAGCTTCATCAATGGAATAGCCAGTTTCTTAAGACCTAATATAATTGGTAAGTTTTTTATATTCTTTTTTTCTTTTCATTTTAACAATATAACAGATAAAATATGTTAATGTTAGTTAAACAACTAGGTAGCTTTTATTTCCTTGTTTGAAATAATATGCTAAACCAACAACGACATATAATTGCTTTATTTGAGGCTAGATTAAAGCAAATATAAACTGCCAGAAAGCTGAATATCCACAGACAAACGGTATCACGCACTATAAAATGATTCTTGGAGCTTGCTCATGATGGTGATAGACCCCGAAAACCAAATAAAGGGACTATGAATACAAATGAAATTAGCAAAATTATCAAGAAACGAATCAACCGAAATCCAAGAAACTCAATGAGAAAAATAGCTAAAGAAATAGGGATTAATAGAGAATCAGTTAGACAAATTGCAAAGAAGAACTCTGACTTAAGCCATATAAACTTTGAAAAGTACAGAAACTAACTGAGCAAAATAAGCGTACACGTTTGCAAAGATGCTAAGCTCTCCTTTGAAAGTCCGCAAAAGATGCATTGAAGCACTTCATTTTCAGGAACGAGAAACTTTTCACAATTGAACAATCCTATATTCTACAAAATGACCGTTACTGGTCATCTGATCGTCCTGGAACTTCTACAAGTTTGGTTTGCTTGTCGCTCAACGGTCATTTTTTGCACACGATGGCTAATTAGATCGGGACCTACGATTTAAAGTGGATTCCGAACCACTACAAACATCCATGCCTAAGGTAGGATTTGAACCCACGAACTGTTGAACCGAAGGCAAGAGCACTAACCATTCGGCTGCCAGCTCGGCGGAACATCTACAAGAGTAGAACGTCGGCAAAAACCGCAGTCAGTAATTGTTTGGGGAGGCATTTGTGAATCTGGGAAAACTCCTTTGGTTTTCATAGATCAAGGTGTCAAAATGAGTAAGACCATGCACTACAATGAGATTTTACAATATGTTTTACTTTCTTGGGCCTGAAAACATTTTAAAAACAGCATCTGGACACTTCAATAAGATTCTGCCCCTTCTCATAGGGCAAAAGCCACGCAAGACTGATGTCAAACAAACCTTACAGATTTCATACCTGTGGGAATTCCCCCTCCTATTCACCTGACTTAAACCCAATAGACTATTGTGTTTGATCTATTCTGCAATAAAGAGTATGATCTAAGCCACATCGAAGTAAGGAATGCATAAAGGCTACTCTTAAGAAGGAATGGGCTAACTTAACGACTGGTGAACTGCGGCAAATTGCAGAAAATTTTGCGTGACGTTTAAGGCTCTGTATCGATGCCCAAGGCGGCCATTTTGAAAATACTTAAATATGTTGTATCTAAGTAACAAATGACTTAGGTAAAGTTAGTTTTTCGAAAATAAGTTATATATTATTAGTTTAATACAATTTTTTGTCAACATGATAAAGTTGCCACCCTGCATCTTATATCCCCCATCAAGCTTTACATTATGCCATTTCAGATTAAATTCAGAAGGAAATTAAACTATAGCAAATAATTAGCTCATTAATCGTAGCAGAAAACTCATCAATTATGTCATAATTTTGTGATGCAGGTTGGTTTTTGAACAGCACTTCTCCGATAGAAAATCTGCTGAACATGATTCATTGAAAAGCGACAATTATTTAAGGCTGTGCATCATAAAAAAAGAATACGAGCCAAATTTCATCTTCTAAGAATCAAGTACTGATTTGAAATTGAATGGTTATCGCAGTGGCCTTCAGTTTAACGAACTGTTAAACTAGTTGTTGTTAGTTCGGTTCCCCCTTTGGGGGTAATATGTAATGATTTGGAATGCACTTAAAATGAGAGACGTTTTTCACTTAGTCCTCGAGTCCAAAAAGTGATAGAACAACAAATAAATTAAACCAAGCCTGAATATTAGGATTTTATCACTTCAAACCATGAAATGTAAAATTCAGAAAAGGTGAACAATTTCCTAAAATATGATTAGAGCAAGAAATGCTTGACATAAATACTCTGTCATGAATCAACATCAAGTCAATATACCAGTTCAGTGCCCTGTTTTTATAGAAAATACTTTTTTATTTTGAAGGCGAGTTCTTTGTTCGAACAACAAGAAATTTATTTTTCAAAAACAGTTTCTCTCTCTTGGAAATAAAGAACATAAAATTTGGGTACTTTATTGATAGATAAATGTGATTTCTTGCTTCGTAAAATGGAAAAAGAGCAATAACTGATGAAAATGGATTTTTAAGTTCTTTCATTCTAAGAATATATAAAAATTCATGAATGTAAACTTGCAAATTATTTAATATGTAGTGTGAAATTCATGTCTTAGTTAATATCAGTCTTTCTTTGTAATCGATTTTTATCAATTTTATTCCATTTTGGATTAAAATTTTATTCATTTTGCTGAAAGAAAGGGCGTTTTGAAAGTAAAATTTAAATATTATATATAGGTTTAAAAGACACGTGTGTTACATATTATTATAACTATATACATATTATAGATAATTAAGTTACATATATTACATATTTTATATTACAAATATTTTTTAGATATTTGAAACTTGTGACAAAATAAGCGAAGGTATTCTTATGAGTCGTTATGATGACAAACATTCTGACAAACATTTGACAAACAGTCTTATGACAAACATTTACTACACCAGTCTTTAGTTCAACAGCTCTTGGGTTCGAGCCCCACCTACCATATAGATTACGTAGTGCATCGGAATTCACTTTAAACTGTAGATTCCAGTCTTATAAGCCCTCGTGTGCAAAAAAAAACTGTTGAGTAATAAAAAAACTAAACTGCTCATTTACGAAATGTAACTGAAAATTTACAATCCAGGAGACTGATACCAATAAGTTAAGTTTAATTAGTATAAAAAATATTCTGTTGTACGGTCAAATACCCTTTTTTAAAATATAGTTTCATCGGTATAAATAAAGTCCTCATATTTCTAAATTCAGCCCGGATGAAAATTCGTGGCTGAATTTAGCATGGCATCCCAGAGTGAAAGGATTTTTGTATCGAGATGTTGACTTCTAGCTAACATAAAACAGGCTACATTTCACTTCGAAATCTTGATTATAGCGTTTATAATTCATTGTAAGTTACGTTGATTTTAACTCAGTGTAAAATTGCTTATGCTGTGACGACATTAATTTAAGCAATGTAATATTATCCCGGAATTCTGCTCTTTTCAAGAAAGAAGATGCGTGATCCTTTTCCCTATTTTGAAATTTGTATCTATTTTTAATCACTGGAAAAGGAATAGAAACAAAATTATGTGTGGTGTACCATTATCCTTTCTTTCTACATTTTCACATAATTCATTTTACAATAATAATATTTATCGTCGCTTTCTTCATTTTTTAAAAAATATTGCTTTTTTTCCCTGCTGTGAATGAGTTTTCGCTTTTTCCAATAAGCTGCCAATCAAAAAGGTTTTGGACATGGACGAAAATAGTCACTATTTCAATATACATTAACTTCACAACTAAAAGGAATTTTCAAGCTTTACGCATTCATTTCATTTGTTTTTAGCTAATTAGTACGAGACTTCGTTTCATTTACAAAGCAATGTTTTGAATGGAACTAAATAAAGATGAAATATAATTAACAAGCAGAACATATCACTACTTATTTCTCCGAAAGTGTTGGAAACTTACAGCCCGCAAAAGCTACGATATTTGGCCCGTTTGTACTTATTAAACAAAAAAAAATCGTTTTTGAGAAAATTTCCGGCATCTTAAAAATGCTGCACATTTAAACTCAATGTTGAATTTTAAACATTGGGTCACTTACTTAAAATCCAATAATTGGTGGCTCTCTACAGCTAACTTTCACAAAAAATGTGTAATTTAATATTAACTTATCAATATCAGGCATTTGTATATTAATTTTACTAAGCAATGGAATAGCTATCGTTCTGTGTGGATTCTTGTAATAGTTTAATAACTAATATGAGAAGCTGTAGAAATTGATTGTATTTAACTTATGATCTAAAAGTATCCACATACCGAGACATCAAGCCAAATCAATCAAAATCCTTTTATTCCATTTTTATCGAAATATCTGCATACACACTGAAATGATTTCAATGACATTGAAAAACAATAATTACAATGATAAATTTTTGAGCAAAATCTTTATCACTTTATATTGTTAATTTTTCATAATTAAAGCAATTTATTTTTTCAGATGCATGCACTGCAGATTAAAAGTTAAATATTGTTCATTTCTTTTTTTCCAATGATGTCTTACTATTTTTATGAATGACTTTGCTGATATATAATTCACAACTATAAACTAAACTCAGTGGTACGACAGCCCATCGAGGGGTCAAGGTCTACAATCTATCAAAAATCTACAGTCAATCAAGAAAACAGTATCCATATCTGTTTTCTCGATTTAGGAATTTGAAGGGCGAAATATGTCCCAGTTATATGGTCAGCCTCCAGGCGAACCACCAGTATTTAGTTCGCTAGCATGCTTTATGCTCAGTTTTATCGATCCACTAAACTATGAAAAGCTGACTTGACCTTGCCTAGACCAAGAATAGAACCAAGGACTGGCATGCCAATCACTATGAGAAATCACTATGCCACTAACTTCTAAAATTCAAAACACACAAAATTATATTATTCTGATCAATGTAAGATATGCTTTAAAAAATCAAAATAAAGCTTGGTAAAATTAGGATGAATAAATTTAGTAGCTAAAAGGTAGAAAAATTTACAAGCTTTAAAATTTTATTCGAAATGTTCACCTGCAACAAGAATTGAGAATTCTTGTATTTATCAGTTAAAAACAATTGGAATGAGGCTTGAAATGATTGAAAATTTCTTTCAGCGACAAAATTATATTAAGTGTTATAAAGTCAGGATTTATTTTATCCGTTATCCAAAAATTTCCAATCGGTGCCGTACTAGTAAAGCCGAAAACACGTTCGCTGCAAAAAGTAAAACTGATATTCTTTTTTAAAAATTGAAACCAAAGTTAGCAAATATCTTAATTTTAAGAAAGAATTTTCTCTGTGGGAATGTGTAAAAGGCAATGAAGCTCTGAGGACATTCATATTTTCCCCATGTTTCCAGAGATTATGTATAATGATAGGGTTAAAATACCATATGCTGTCGTCGTCGCAGACAGTTTGTGCTGCACCACAAGCAACTTTACAGTTAAAATTAGTGTTAATTACGATTGAAAACGATGTAATTAAATTTTTGAAAAGAAACATTTTCTGTTTTAACTTTACCAAGAGCCGACACTCTATTCTCTCGATAACATGCACCTGCTTTCATTTCAAGCAAAAGACAAAAATTCGAAGTAAACAGAATTATGTTTTTATTTATGTAGATAGATGACCTTGTGGCAGAAGAATACAATTTCTTGATTACTTTAAAGCAATAAAAAAAGTAAGACTTTTTTGTCTCAAAGCAGCCTAGTAGGTGGATATGCTATTGAGAGGGAAGGTCCTGGGTTACATTCAAACCACTGTTGAACAACGTTAAATAGATGTTTCGCTTCTACTTTCTGCATCCACATCTATTGGAATTTGTTCTTGGGAGTTTTCCGAGTTTCCTTGCTTGTGGTATATGATTACTGCGAATTGTTCCATGACAAATTTTACGAGATGGTTATAAAGATATTAGATATGTAGTTTATTCGTATTCAGTTAATTAGGTGTTGCGAGATGTTCAAAATAACTCAACAAACTTCAGCATCTAACGGATATATTATTATGCATGCAACATCGATCGTATCAGCAAAGCAACTAAACATGGCGCTCAAAAACATGTTTTTTACAAATACAGTTCGGTTTCCAGTTGACATTGATACACAGTTAAATGATATAAAAGTAAAATTACACAAAACTGAAATATAAATTATTACAAAAATTAACAATAATTATTCACTTTAAATAAAATAGTCTTAACATTTATTATTTTAAGAAATGGAATTAATTGGTTTTCTTTATAACCCTGTCACACAGACATTCAATCAATTTGAGAAAGCAGTTTGACAGGTGCAGCCATCTAGTGGCAAAAATAACAATAACTGTGGTCCAAGATGATTTTTATCATATTTAAGCTTTTAGCTATTTACTACAATACGTTAAAAATAATAAAGGTTTAATATTTTAAATGCATTAATTTTTTACAACACTTGTTTATTATTTTATTTTATTTTAGGTCTCTTTCGTGACGTCATCGGATCATATAACTGGATGTTTCATTTTATAGGGACTGTTACCTTAATTAATGCCTTCACTTGGGTATTGGACATATATAATTCGAGGAAAAGAAGTTCAGCTGCAGACTGTGATGATAAAACTGTGATTTGAATTTGCTATTTAATGTTTTTATACTGTGTATAGATAACTTATGTTTTCATTTCGAAAACTAATATAAATAAATTGAAAACTTTTTTTCTGAAGCATTTTGATTCAGTGATGTTTATTTAAATGAAATGCATGAGTTTTTCTAAGTATATTAAAAATGTCCATGTGAAAGTTACAAAGCATTTTTAAAAATTTCATTGTAATAAGAATTAAACAGTTTTTAGAATTAATTATAGAATTTAAAAAACTATATTTATTTAACACGTGATGAAATGATTATGTAAAGGTTAAATAAAAGATTCGATTTTTTAACGGGAATTGTTACTCAAAATTCATAATGTCCATAGTTATTTCTGTAAGTGATTATCAATTGCTGACAATCAATCACCGATAAAAAAATAAACTAAATCCGTAGTTATATAAACATTTTACACTTAACTGAATCAATTTTCGGAAAAGAATGAAAATTGCATTGAAGCTAAGAAAATTCAAAATACTTCTCCGTATTAATTGTACAGTGTAAAATGATCGGATTTTTGAAATTATTTTGGCAACCTTTGTTTTGTGCAGAATGCTTCTTAAAATGTAAACTATCGCATTTCATCTTTGGCACTGCATTAACGTTATATAACGATAGATAATGCAATAAAGATTCCTAAGTTGGTTTGCAAAGGACTACTATATATATATATATATATATATATATATATATATATATATATATATATATATATATATATATATATATATATATATATATATGATGTATTCGCGCTTAATATTAAAACTTAAATATTATAGTTTATAATACAAAAAACTGAATATTTTTTAGAAAAATTTTCACAAATTTATCGAAAAAACGTTAAAAAATTTGCAACATTTTAATTTTAAAATGCTGAAATTACATTTTCATTGAATCAATTTTATGGAGAGATCACTAAAATTTTTTAACTTTTAAATGGAAGCGAATGAATTGCATTGTTCAAAATAATTTAGGAACACACTTAGTTCTATCGATATTATTTACCTAAGTAACTAATGTCAAATAAAACTTTTAACTTGAAACCTAGAATAAAACATGTAAGAACTTCATTTGCAAATGAAAGACGTTGAAAACCAAAAACTAAAATAGTAAAATTGCAAAATTGGTAATTTCGCAGAAATTGTTTTTTCCCACTTCTTTAATTGTACAATACATTTATTTTGAAAAAAAGAGTAATATATTTCGTCAGTATGTTTGGGGGAATCCTTGGATTGTGTGTGTTGCGCTATCAGGATATTTAAATCCAAAAAAGCAATCACTTTTTCAAGAAAAAAAGAATCCTATATCTGTTAACATTAACGATTACAAAGTCTCCCATACACTACTCTATATACCTATATTCCTTTATTCAAAGTTCCTATGCTGGCTGATATATATTGTTATCAATTCAAAGAAAAATCAAGGAAACCTTCTCCAGTATGAAAACAGATTCGTTTTACATCAAAATAAAATATCTCAAGCCAAACAGCCCAAGCAGATTTCACCAAGACTATGCACATAAACTAACGATATGATTTCTATTGACGTCAAGACACCATGCGAACTGAAGAAATCGTTACGAAGAGAGGCTGCTAAACAACGAGACTGGATACAAAATTATGAAAGTCAAGTTTGATGAATCCCTATTCCTTGATTAGCCTAACCTAACGTATTTTGCCTAAGGAAATGTCACACCACACTCGGGAGAGGAAGATTACAACAAGCGATGTGGGTTGAGGCTATGAAAATTCCCATAAATGGATGTATGAACCAACATATCACTTAGAATGGCAATTTAGTATTCCATATTTGTGCAGACAAATACTGAAATCTCATGTCGTACTCTATGCAGCAACCACACACACATTATCGATTATTTTCTCAATGTATGATGATACCAAATCCAAACAGTTGGTACTGGGAAAATATGCTGTTGTTACTTATGACACTTGGACAAGCCAAGCTCGCTATGCCTTGGCTATGCGAATTTAAGTCAATAGGGAGTATCTTTCATTTTAATCAGAGCACCATGAAGGTGAAAGTACGTCTTTGCTCTTTTTAAAGATAGATAGCACCACCAGAGAATCCACTCCCTCAATTTTGACATTGATCTGAAGAGGGAGGAAATTTTCTCCAGACCATTGCACCCATGGTAACTGCTCAACGACCGACCACAGGACTTTTGTTTCCACAGATTTAACGAGCACGAATATCGCATGTAATCGGTGGGTCTTTGGTGGCATTGGGAATCGAACCCCGTCCTTCCGGATGAAAGGCCGATAGCCTAACTACCAGGCTACCACGGCCTGCGTAGCTGGTAAAGTCCATCTCAGGACTAGGTACAGGGAAGTATGCCGGTGCAACAACAACGGTCTGAGTAGCCTGGCCTGGGTATACTTGGACGGAAACAATTGAAGGTATGTATTCTTCTTTCAGTATGCTCTTCTAGTTTAAATCACCTTTAATATATTTGAAACACATTTAGACAGTAAATTTTTTGTTGTAAAACCAAATCCTACATTTATTATCCAGATTTGAAATTTGTGTGCCTTTCATCAAGAGAAGAACATTTATCTACAAAATCAAATCGATGCATAACTAAACAATTTGAAAGAATCTTAGCTGAACAAAGAGACCACACACCAAATTAAATACTTTTCATTATATCCAAATAATGCGTTTTTATTTCTGTCATTTACCTGTAAATCAATTGCTCACTTGAAAGTACTTTCCTTCCTTATTCTTCAGTCTTCTATCGTTTCCTAATAAAATTTGATACAATAATTTTACATCTTTTGTTCAGTATTGTGTTTTGTTAAAGGTATACTCTCTATTTTACAAGTATTCATTACTGCCGAGCGAAGATTTTCTTCATTTTGTTGCTTGCCACCTTAAATATTCTAAATTATCACCATAATTGTTTAATAACCTAAGTTGTTAATTTTTAATTCAAATTAAAAAAGCATTAAGATTCAGGCTTTTAGTAAGCAAATAGTTTTCACATGTTTCATATTTTAGGTTTTTTAAAAATCCCATTTTTCTCTATATTTTCTATCACAATCCTATAAAATTTGTATACTCTCTCAATTATTTCATTTTATTTACTGCAATAAATAAACTTCAGTAAATTTTATCCCCCTTTTCAGATATAACTAAAAATGTGTGATTTTCTTTTATTTTAATATTGTATGCAATTTATTTAAAATCTTTATTTAACTTCTCGTTCTTAACAATTTTTGATTATTTTTTCCAAGAGTCAATTTTAAAGTTTAATAATCTTTTAATATTTATCACTTCAAAAATAAAACGCAACTTTGTGACACAAAATTTATATTTAATTTTATATAATCCCTAAAATAACTAGGCATTTATTAATGTAGCAAAAATAAAAAATTCTTTGTTAAATTTGATTTAATAATAGTAATAAAATGCATAGGTGAAATTACTAAGCAAAGTTTACCGAATTACTCTTAACGTAGCTTCCTATTTTATGCATGCATAACTTATGGAAGTATCTAAATTTTGATTTTCATATAAAGATATTCAGAAGAATATAAGCAATTCATTGAAATTTATATAATCTGTAGTTTTTTTTTTCTACTCATTAATAATGGTAAATAGTCTCAAGCAAAAAAAAAACCCATACATTTTATCAAATAAATTTAAGAATGGTTTCTTGCACTATTTATGTGTACCTTATCGAAATATCATTTATAATTTTTAAAAAAATTCCTTTATGAAAGAAGAAATTTAAAAAAAAAGAAAACAAATTAAATTTAGATAATCAGCAGATTTTTTTTATTAAGACAACTAAGCGTCTGCAGTAAAATTTATCGAATTTCGTTAAATGTAATAGATAAAAAATCACTTTTTTATGTAATAGTTGAAACATTGTTTGAAATTTTTTTTACCAAATGAAAATATAATAGATAATTTAAAGAATAAGAAAACAAATTTATGTAGTTAAATTATAAATTTAATAAAAATAGTTTATTAAAATATTATTTAAATATTCAGTTGCTTAATAAGATATAAATGATATTCAGAAAAGTAAAGTAATAATTGTTCAATTATTTTTAAAACGTAATTTTTCAAATGTAAAAATATTTATAGTTAGAGATTTTTTCATAGGTAATCATTTATAGATTGTATCATCAAAAACAACGTGATCGATGTATTGTTTTTCCCTTTATATCAAAAATGCAGGTTCTCTTAAATTCAAAAGAATTTATCAAGAATTGTGTCCCACATATAAAACTTTCTTTTTTGTCATCATTTCGTAAGTTAATAACGTTTCTCGGAAAATAAGTTTCCTGGAATAAACCTTTATTTTTGTCACTATTTACGCTTGAATTATTACCGTACAACATTGTATCATAAATTTTCGAAAGAAAGGCTATTCAATTTTAAAATCGATGCTAAACTTTAATGGACATCATATGCCACTATGACAGAAAAGCTTATTTCAGTGGTTCTCAATATGTTAAATTTATCACCCGGAGGACAATTTCGTTGTTTTTAAAAACATATACACATAAATTTTTATTATATTCAGTCAAACGCATATCCCCATATGCTCGACCTTGAACATTCTGTCAAATAAATTACGTGAACTAAAAAGCACAAATAATATTTTAAAAAATGCAAAACTTCATTCATTTTTTTCATTCTTTTTAGTACTTTTACTTAAAAATATTATTTTAAAAAACAAAGGAAATAATCATTAATCATAACGGAAATAATATCTTTAATTTTTAATACTAAAAAACCACACTAATTTAAATGGTCTTATTTACTTTTCTTATTTTATATATTAGTAATATTATATATATGAACAAATAAACAAATAACATAAAAAATAACAAATAAAAAAATATATACAACAAATTAAAAAAATATTTCTTTAACGTAAGCAATATACATAAAGATTACATTATTAAATTTGCAACCGATTAATAAATAGCAAGTCTGTGAAATTAGTAGAAAATAATGTCATGCTTAGCAGCAAAAACAACCTTTCTAGATGGCATGAAGAGGAAATGAGCAAATCACTCGATATTGCAGGTTAGTGGATATGGCATAGATTTTTTTGTTTATTTATTTATTTTTTTTTAGTCTGCTTTATTCTCTCTACCCTTCGTTTGAACAGCTTATGGGTTCGAGTCCCATTTAGGGCATGGGTATTTGAATCTACTTTAAATTCTCGTCTACTTCGTAATTTACTTTAACTTTTGATCTCGATCTAATTACCCCTCGTGTGTAACAAATTACCGTTAAGCAACAAATAAGCAAGCCTTATTCACTAACCTTAGTAGCTGAGGAGCAGTTTTTCAGTAACAAGGAATGTTTGTAATTGATGAGAAAGCTAAAACCTTCAGCATCAAGAAAAGTCAGAATGCCCTCTTGTTAAAAAATGCCATTTCGAATGCCTCGAAGTTAGGAATTAGCCATTGACTGCCCTTTAGATGGCAGAAACGTACCTACAACCGCTCAATTTATAGTCGATCCAAACTAGAAATGAGCATGTCGTGTAACCAATGGCTGCTGACACCATCACACTAATGTAAGTTGGTTGGGTTTTATGGCGCAAGGTCCTAAAATGGACATGCTGCGCCCACACGAATGCAAGATCCCTATGACGTTATCGAATTCAATCACGCGATGAGCATTCTTCTCGTTGTCTCCAGAATCGAATACAGCCATCAGAATATTTTTAGTTCTTTATCCATACTGTACAAATTAATGTTTGGATTGGTGTTCCTCCATCATTTATATTTATTTAGAAAAAAGTATGCACAACAAAAGGTGCTCATATATCCACCCTATGAGTATATAAGCCTCGAAATTTAAAATACAACTATTTATTGTATATCAAGACATCAATCATAAAAAATAGTCTAAAATTGTGATGTATTAATAGGTAATTAAAACATTAAATTGGAATAAAGTGATACTTAGGTATAATGCTTATATATGTACAGATAATACAAAACCAAGAAAATTATACACACAATTTGAATGTTATTGATAATGGTATGTAGCATTAATCTACAATAAAGAATACAGTAGTTATATGAAATATGGTTTAAAAAATGGGAAAGTAATTCTCCGTAAGATATGGGTTAACTTGCTTGTCGCTCAACGATCATTTTTTGCACAAAAGGGCTAATTAGACCGGGACCTTAGGTTTAAAGTGGATTCTGAAACTTTACAAACACCATACGCAAGGTGGAATTTCTATAAGATGTGATTATAATGCAAAATTATAAAAAATACATTGTTTATATAATAGGTGATTATTTTTATGTGAGATCTGAATCCGATTATCTTCATGTTTCCAAATCTGCAGTGGGTTATCGCTTCAGCAGAAAGACATCTAATCTGTGAACTAAAAAGTTAAACAATATCTGTAATTCTTTTTTGAAAGAGCTTCAAAGGCAAATTTTGAGGAAGCTGGTTGGTGGCATAGTAGCAAATATTTTTTAATATATTTCGTAAGGGAACAGCTCAAGAGATAGTGATCAAATGTACACTTGACCACACATGCAAATGCTGTGTTACATTTTTTAATTATGTTGGAATATATAAAGGACCACATGGTTCATTATTGTGTAGTTGATGTACTAATTCGTTTTCAGAGAATTGATTGAAACTAGAAATAATTCGTTTGGTGAGTCGCAGCTATTTTATTGTGTCCTATTGCTCTTACCATAATCTTGCTTGAGTTTTAACAGTAGAGCAGATTTTGTGTTGTTGCAATAGTATGTTTCCCTGTATTGGGCTCTACTAGTTAAATAGGAGCAGACGGATGGAGTCATGATTTTGTAGCAGAGACCAAGCAGAAAACACCCAATATATGGCCAACCACCTCCAGAAAGATATCACTTGGAGAACATTGTGAGCACAGCCTATTTAATGTGTCACAGCTGTATTTAGCGATCACGAAGTATTTTCAGTTAGGCCGGAATTCGAATTCACACCTTCCGATAATGGGATCGACGCCCTAACCAAACATGCCACTGCAGCTTCATAGATTTTGGGTGTAGCAAAGTAAAGTATTTGACCATCAAGATTTCTTGCAGCTTCTTTTACTCTTGATCTGCAAGCTCATAGCCCAAAGTTCCTGTATGAGCACATATCCAGCCAAGTTGAATTCTCATGTTTTTTAACAGTTGTTATAAAGAATGCAGTATCTCATGTTATAAATGGTCACCCCAAAATGTCAGTAGTCCTCTGGTCGATCATGATCAATTTAATGCTTACCCCTGCTCTAGTATGTCAGTTGTTGTTACATGATTACCTGTTTTTCTCTCCTAAAAATAAAGATGATATAACTATACGTTTTGTATAGGATACTCATGTCTTTCTCATGTGATTTCAACTTGGGTAGACTTTAATCAATGGCATTCATGTAATAAACTGTCCTATATGATTGCTAGACTCCAATATAATAGACTCGTTTGGATAATGTTAATACATAATGTTTTATGAAATGATCAGTGATATAATGCACTTATGCTAACTTATACTTCTATTTCTGTGCAACTGCATCAAATTCTAGCTAATTCAATATCTAGTTGTGCCTAACATATCATATGAAAATATGGAGTTTATTGGTAGTGAAAAGTACTTTGAGTCTTTGAAAGAAATGCAACATACATCTTCCATTTTTCAGCAACGCCTGAGATCGAACTAAGTACTTTATCCTTTGAAAAGCACAGTCCTACCTCTAGACCATGGTGAGTTTGGCGCACTGACGTTTGGAGATGCACAGGCTGTCAACATGTTAACCATTTTTTTAGTTTCCTCTAACAATGCAGCATAGAGGTAGATGGTGGTTCCAGTGCACTCAACAACAAAGCTGGATACTGGAAAGACACAATGTTTTCCTGATTCTGCATGCAGTATTCGGTTTGTTCTAAATGCCATTAAGGACACAAAAGAAATATTCCTTAGTAACTATTTGAAGTGACAGCTTATCAATTTTAATGGCGACATACAATCTGCAATATAAATCTAAGATGTAAGAAGCCATTAATAGATATTTTTTCATGAAACATGGATGCCAACTAGGCTGATGAATAGGGTTTTAACAACCAGTGTGATTATTTACTTTGGCAAATGATTTGATGAATGTGTAGACAACACACAATAGTACCTTTAATCAAAGCGAAAGTTGATGCTTGACACATTAGCTAGCGTTATAGGGAAAAAAAGCAATCAAAACGATGTCATTAGAAACAAATTTTTTTACACACTTCTACTGATGGAGACAGTTTATATAAACTATTCCCGTATTGAACCTGCAAGAAAATTTTGAACTCAATCTATAGAACAAGTCTTCAAAGAATAATGCAGGCTCAACTAGAAAAAACAAATCCGACTATGAGGATTTTCTAGATCATGCAGTTATTGTTTGATTAGTCAGAGCACATTTTTACAGATTCAAGAACACACAAAAGAAAATATTTTTTGGAATCAAAAGATTAAGTGTATGTTGAACTTAATGACGATTGGGGGATAAATTTGGCTTTTGTTGATATAATAAGTTATCATAATGTGACCTTATAAAATACAAGAAAATTCAAACAATAAAGTTAACTGGATTTGTCAACACTTTCAAAAAAACAAGTTAAAGCTTATTTCTATTCTTTGTGTAATAAAATGAAGGCTATCTAATATTAACTGAATTTCTACACTGGTGTGCAAAAATTAAGGACGAAACGGTTTTTCTAGTGCAGCGTCGCTCAGCAGTGTTCCAAATCGATAAAAATCGTACCAGAACATCCTCCAGATGTAAGAATATAGAAAGAAAAAAAAACTTTTCACAAAAAAATTCCAAATGATTAAAAAAGAACTTTATTGAAAAATGAGCATGGAGGAGAATAACAGAGACGGCCGAAACATCTATGTGACAGCTCTCTACCAAGAAACATCCAGTTTTTAGTAGGTTTGGTTTGGTTTGTTTGTCGCTCAACAGTCATTTTTTGCACACGAGGGCTAATTAGACCGGGACTTACGGCTTAAAGCAGCTTTTAGTAGTGGATATGATCTCCCCTGACTGCTGTGCAGGATTGACATCGTCTGTCCATACTGAGTATGAGATTGTCAATAAGTTGTTGAGGTACTGCTGCCCATTCTTCTTGTAGCGCCAATCGCAGCTCCGGAATCGTTACTGGCGGTTGGTGACGTGCCGCCAAGCATCTCCCTAGAAAGTCCCACACGTGTTCGATTGGATTTAGATCCGGGGAAATTGCCGACCAATCTATGCATTCAATATCCTCACTTTCCAACGGCTCTTCAACAGCCTTTGTACAATGAAGTGAAGCATTGTCGCCCATGAAGAGGAACTGGGGACCCATAGCACCTCTAAAAAGACGCACATAAGGAAGGAGAATATCATTACAATAACGGGACCCGGTGACTGAACCTCCTTAAGACATGAAGGTCAGTACGGGTACCAAGTATGCCTCTCCAAACGAGAACACCGCAACCTCGAAACCGGTCCCTTTCGACGATGTTGGAGGGGTTATTGCGTGTTCCCCACTCTCTCCAGATGTGTATGCGTCCAGAATCGGTACTCAGACTAAATCTGCTTTCGTCCGTAAAGAGTACTTATTCCAATTGCTGATCCGTCCAGTTCTGATGTTCCCAGCACCACGCAAAGCGTCTTCTCCGGTGAACAGACGTTAATGGTACACAACGTACAGGTCGTCGTGCGAATAGGCCACCTGGCGACTGTAAACCGTGATATCGGTCGTCCAGTCGTCTGTTGGAGGTGTCTCGCGATTTCTCCAGTCGTCTGCCGCCTGTTCCTTCTTGCCTGTAGGACCATATACCGATCGTCGACTGCCGTGGTTGCTCGTTGACGACCACTCCTGAGCCTTCGGACAGCTGTTCCTGTAGTTTGAAATGCTCTCCAGATTCGTGAAACGATGCTGTGAGCGATTCCAAACTACGAAGCCACACTTCGACCTTCCTCAATCTTCCCAATGATTCGACCTCGTGTAAGGTCACCTAGATGTCGTCTACGAGGTTGCCTGTTCATTATTTCACACTGATTAAGCAGCTCTACGTCGTTTAAACTGATATACGCCGTGCAATAGCTTTCACAGAAACGCTGAGCATACACCGCCACAGCCTGCTTTATACCCCTACGATATTCCCCCTTTACGTTATGTTGCATAATTTGAGTATGCCCTTGCGTACCTGACCGTAGTCGATCTTCTGATTGGTCTTTCGGTCCGATCTACCTGTTTGTTACACTTTTATGCTAATTTTTCCATTTAGTCCCTAATTTTTGCACACCAGTGTATAATGTGACATTTAAAAGCACCATGTTGTGGAAAAAGGTCTATAATGTGACCTTTTTTGCACAACATATAATGCTTCAGTGGAATTACCTTTTTGAGAATTCGACTCATTTTTATTAATTTACAACAATCAACACAGCATGCAATGAATAACAATAAATATGGGGGGAAAAATACATAACAAAACATGCTTTTATTATACTATTTATTTAAATATTGACAAGAATTACAGATTTCAAAAACTTAAATTATAATTCACTTTTATACAAATTTTAAAAGGTAACAACTTTAGTGTAACAATGTGCAAGAAATTTTAAATATATAATACTTAAGTTATCACATTCTTTAAAAATTCTTCAGCTTTTGAAAAATTAGAGATTTTGTTCCTGTACAAAAGAAATTAGTCACGTCATACATATCATACATGTTTCACATTAATCTTATTTTAAATAACTTAAATTCGTAATATTTACAAATAATAAATAAATGCTCGCTATTTAGCTGCATAAAAATATTTAAATTCATTTGGGAATAAGTTTTTCAATTTTCGTCGCCACTGGAGTCATTTTCTTCTTCATCTAGTTCTTCCATTGGAAATCTTAGAATGGCTGCTAATCCAGATAATTGATCCAGTTCTATTAGAAAATTGTTTTATAATTACTAATTTTGAATAAAAAATTTTAAGAACCAAAAAATGCATGGAGGTTTAATAGAATATGCATTAATATATATAATTCATGTAAAAAACATACATATCCTACATAATTTTGAAAAGATTGATTTACTTATATGCACTTTTGATTAGTTGTAAGTACTAAATCCTGAAAAAGACAAAATATAACAGTCTATTCAAATTTAGTTAACTGGGATTAATTTTTTGGTTTGTTATTCTGCAGTCACAGATGCTAGTTTGAATAGAAGATACAGTAAAAAGTGATTTCAAAATCACTATAAGCATGGAGCTTTTAAGTGGGAAGTAAACTGTTGAAAAGGAAACAAACTAAATAACCTAAAAACTTCCAAAATTTTACATTCAAAAGATTTGAAAACGTGTGCTTAAAAATTAAGCTTCAAGTTTTATAGAAAATTTAATATAAAAAATATCATTAATAAAAAAGTTATTTCAATGAAAACCAACATACTGAGAGACTGTCTCCTAGTTGTTATTTTAAACTGCGTAATTTATTCAAATGTTTTAGCAAGTTGACCAAATATTAAACTGCAGTAATTTTTTTGATGAATAGTCAAAAATATATACTACTGATAATTTGGTGCCAAAAAAAAAAACACAGCATGATTAGAAAAACAATAAATTGCACAGAAAAAAACATTTATAATGAAAATGAATTGTTTGGATCCAACTCAATGCAAAGTGCGATATACTGAGATGAAAGCAGGACATCAATCAAGACTGGAGAAGATTCTAATTAAACTTATCAATTTTTAGACTTTAATAACTTTTAAAACGAGGTTAGACATATTTTAAAAATAAAATATATTTGTTTTGTTAATAATTAAATGAAAGAAATGGATTATTTTTGAGCTGCGCATTGGATAGATTTTTTCTTTTGCACCACGCATCCTTTGTTTTTACCTTACATTATTCGGCATTTCTTTTTTTTATTATTTGCCTTCCCTATAATTTTTAGTTTAAAATTTGCTCAGTAATTTAATAGTTTGCACATCCACATGATATAGAAATTTGATATTTTCAAAGCGAAACAGCTTAGGTCAAGACAGAAAGTGAAATGATGATATCCAGTTTCAACTGTTATATATTATATATATTACAGTACTTGAACCAAATTAATTTTTAAATGTAATTGGGCAATGCTGATTATAGTTGAAATAAGTCAGCCAAGTCGTGACAGCATCTATTATTCATTTTATGAAATATATCGGCATTTCTTTTAAAACTATTGCATGATTTTCTGATGAGTATTTTTTATAAAATTATCTGCTGTGGCATATAATACGCACAATGAAATTCGAAACTTTTTAACACATAATCCAGGGATTATATACAAGAAAATACAATAGTAAAATTGTAAGATAAAAAATGCTAAGATAAAAATATTACATTTAAAATTTTATAATATTAAAATGTATAATTATCATTAAAATCTCACATATAACTTATACAGTTCCATCACACAAGAATCTCTTACAAACATATCTACTCTACCACAAATTTTAGAAAAAACTATAATAGAATTGTATAACAACACATCTTATTTACAAATATTAAATCTTAATAATTATCAAATAGTGAGTACCTTAAGAAAAAAATATGCTTGAGAAATTAGTTTTATAAAAATTATATTGATTAATTTATAAAAAAAATGAGTAAAAACTAATATAAGAAAATCTGACTAATACTTTTCAGAAAATATTAATTTCAAAAAAGCACAAACAGTGAATTGAAATGAAATATCAAACTGCCATCATCAAAAATTAAATATATTTAGTAACATAAAAAATTATTTCTAACTTTAGGATATGATTTAAAATTCTTTTGCTTTTTTGAATACCCAGATTCACAAAAACGTTGTTCAAAATTTTATCAAGATTTTTTCCTGAACAGGGTTCTTTAAGACATGAAACAATGAAAATTGTTAACAAATTCTTTAATCTTTAATTCAGAATAATAGCAAGTTTCCAGTTACTTGTTTAATAGGAAAATATGTATTACCGTTTAAATCTTCAGCACTTAAATTCTATAAAATTATACAGAAAATATTTCCAAAGATAATATCAGTATAAATACATGTTCATAAATTATAGAAAATGCCAGTTTAATAAATAAAAGTTCAAAGGTTAAGATTCAAATATTTTATTATAGCTAAAAATAAAGTTGTAATGTCTTTTTTCCTTTGAGACTTAGAAGCGTTTTCTCATTGATGGAAGATTTACTTGTGTCTCAGTAAATAAGTTTCACGTAATCTGTTTAAATAAATTTAAAAACAATGTGTTTATAAAAGTCAAAAATTATTATCCTGAATGGTCTTTAATTAGTTTGATATGATGCATAATTAAAAATAGCAAATCTATTTACTTTCAATATCTCATTATTAAAATAAATATAACAATCTAAGACATATTTTGAAATGTTATAAATATTTATACAGTAGAATTTTTTTATTTTATTCACCATAAGCACCGAAAAGATTCAAATATTAAATCAATTGGTAGAAACTTGTGCAATTTCACTTAAAGTAAAACTGAAACTAATCACAACACTCCTTATTTTTATGAAGCAAATTTCTTTAGAAATTGCCGGTTTGTTTTGAATGTATTGAGATTAGTTTTGACATTTATCATAAAATTATTTATTTTAGTAATAATATGCTTTGATTTAATAATCACATCTTTAAAGAAAGGAAGTTGTTCAGGGACACGAAATTCAGAAAAGTGAGACAGAAATAACAAGCAACAATGTTGATGAGAAAAGTGTTTCAGATTCTAAAGTTAAAACAGACCCTTCTAAAACAGAAAGCTAAAACAGACATAAGTTAAAATAACATTAGTTAACTTTCTAAATGGAACTAATACTATAAATGAAAAATTCATCTTCTAACACTTTGCAACAATCCATATTATACAAAACCTGTAAAAATGCTAGCATCTCATTCAAATTCTCACAACATTTGTAAGGTCTTGCAACAGAACATTCTTTGCAAAAGTTATAATTTTTTATATCATTTTTAAACACAAAATATGTCACTAAAAATTGTAATAGCAAAGACATTCATGTGTATAATGAAAACACAAGATGTATGCATTAAAATGCATTGCAAAGGGAAACGCAGCAAAAATATTTTGTGGTGTTAGCAAAAATAATTTGCCTCCTCCCTCACTAAGGTTCAATGAAAACTGTAATAAATTAAATTATACTATTAGAAATGTTGCAGAAGAAAGTATGAATGCTGCTGCTGCAGAAACCTAAGAAGCAAATCAAATATCCAGTGACATTCCAACAGATATCAATGGAATGTGGACAAACTTCTCTGAATGTTGTTATCGCCACAAGTGTTGATACTGGTTAAGTTTTAGATGCAGAAGTATTGCCAAGTCATATGATGGTGGTGTTATTGAAAAATTAGAATGCATAAATCATATTGAGAAAAAGATGGAGACATGACTTTGAGTTTGGAAGGAAAACATGAAAGGAATAGTTAGCTGATAATGAAGCATTAGGCGGATATACCAAATTAACTAAAAAATTGATTGATTACAATTGTATTATGGACTAGCAATACAAAATATGTTAACAACCTTTATGCTATGAAGCAAGCTGTTTGAACGTTTTTCCACAAAGCGTCAACTGATGAAAATTCCCAACATGGTCTATGCCGTAATGTTGAAGATACATGGTATGGGTATAACAAAGCTGTATTAAGTACAGCAATATATAAATATGAAAACTTTTTAGTGCAACCAGTGTTGAACAGTATAAAAATATAAACAGAGACCTTAGCAAATTTACAATTGCTTGCTAGATGTCTTCATGGTAAAATAATAAGTATTTCAATAGACTCTTGTTGTCAAGGATTTCTAAAAATGTTTTTGTACTGATAGAAACTTTGAAAATTGATGTATATGAAGCTATAGCTTCATTTGATTATTAAAATATCTCAAAAGTCAAGGTATTATTATTATTAGGAATTTAGCAATGTTTATACACTTGTAGAGCTATGATGTTAGCAAATCAAGCTTGTATACAAAAAAAGGTATAAAACAGAAATCTATAGAGGATAAAAGGAAGACCTGAAAAGTGTAGAATGGAATATGCTGTAGCAGTTAATTTTGATAATCCAATTATGGTACTGGGATGTATAAATTGAACACAATTTTTCATGTTAAATCTTGTTTTTCCCAAAATGAAGATTTTTACTTACTAAGGAGCATTTTCTGAAAAAGTACTTTATTAAACATGTTAAAACTTAGCATATTTAACAAATATATTCTTTTCCATATTTTTAGCAAAAATTTTTTTGCATAATATTTTCTTAAAATTTTATAATTTAAATGATGTAAGTGAAAAATGCATCTAACTATCATTATTTCTTAAAAAAAAAAATAATAATAATAATAAATGCTCATGTAAATTATGTAAAAATGTGTATTTAATCAGGAAAAAATTTCAAACAATTTGGCTTATTAGTTAATTTTTAAACGCTCCTTGAAGTGAGGACGTTTTAACATTACCGGTGTAAAAATTTTGCTGCAACAACCTAATCCCTTAAAAAATTTTTAATTTTATAAATTAATTATTAATAATCTATCAATTGTTAATAATAATTCATTTCCATCCACAATAGAATTTATTACTATTATATGACTTACGTTCACCAGAAGGATGTAAGCTGGAAAACATTTTTACTTCACCTCCATTGTCTCTCACACTATCGACTAACTGTACAAATAACTTTCTTTTGACTACATCATTACATCTATAGAAAATTATATAACCATCAAATAAGTATATAAATAATTACTAACAAATGAATAGAGCATTTTAAATAAAAATCAGCATTATCATAATCAGCAAGATTAGCATAAAAATTAAATTTATAACATAAAGATATATTTTAAATAAGTTACTTCATTATTAAAGAGTATTATTCATTTTTGTCTATACCCACAATAGAATTTATTATAATATTATAAGATTTAAGCGTTTTATTATGCATATTTTTACCTACATAAAATGTAAATATATTGTAAAATGCTTATTTTTAATCATCACATGTCAACACATGTAAAAAATAAAGAATATAAGAAAGGTATATTTTAAAATTAAAGAATATAAAATAGGATATTTCCTTCTTGAAAAAACATTTGAAAAATATTTTTTATTTAAGCAGTCCAAGTTGCTGTATGAGAAATGACTTTTCAGCTATATTACTTGACAAACTGGTGATTTACGAACTTTGCAAATTTATTAGAAATCGAATATTTTACTATTAAATTGAAGAGAACAGTAATTTTCTTTAGAGCTTTCACAGAATTTCTATTTAGTAATATTTATATGAAATTATTCTTTTGTAGTTTGTAAAATATAACAAAATTATAAATTGCTAGAATAATATGATTTATTTATTATACGAAATAAAATATATTTTTATATTACAATATTTGTTAAGACTGCTTTAACAAAAATTATCAGTTAAGTAAGTGATTGAAGGACTAAAATAAATAATTAGATTATTCAAAACCGATATAATTAACAGCTGTTTTTGATAAAATTCATTTCATTTTTTCTTTGCTTTTTTATAATCTAGAGAACATAAACAAAAATTGTAATTATCTTCACATTAATTTCTTTTAATAAATTTAAAAAGGACGAAAATAAATTTCATACCTAGGAAATACATAAAGACATGTTCAATTAGTGGTACAATCATATGAATTTAAAAACAGTTTGGAAATCATTGAGGTGTTATTATAATTTTCCAAGGACGAACTTTCAGAGTCAAATTCATTATAATAGAAATATATTTAAACAGATACTATTTAATTTAATAAAATACAAACACTGAATATTGCCAAAATAAAATCAACAATTAAAAAAAAAATAGCCACTATATTTTTTTAAGTAGAATACATAAAACATAGTTAAATAAAAGCCGTCTCGTTCAATTATATCTAGGCTAAATTTAACACACATAGGAAATTCAAGATTTTTATACGATAACAAATATTAGGTCTATTTTTTGTTTTGTATTTCAGCCACCTTATATTTAAATATTTACAAAGCACAATCTACAATTCAAGGAAAAAAATTCTATTTAAATGTTTAAATTGTAATATGATAGATTGAACCCTTTCTCACCTAAATAATTTATCACTAATAAGCAATGTATCAATAGCTTGAGCTTCATTAGCCTTCAATACATGCTTTACACCATAAAAAGCTTTATTGGGTTCAGTCATTAGTAAAGAATAAAACTGCTCAAGACTTTTTACTTCAGAAGAAGCCTTGGTGTCTGACAATTTGTTTGCAATTCCAGGATCAGCTAAAACTTCTAAAGTAATAAAAAATTAAATTTAAAGGTGTCAGAAATGAGTGAATATTTACAAAAAATACACAGCCATTAAATTAAAATTATTAGCAATTGAAACAGTGCAGTATTTAACATATATAACATATTAGATATTACAAAAAATTCACATTTCACAAACATTGTTTTAAAAAAATTGCAATATATTTAATTTTTAAAACTAAAAGATAATTATAAATTCAGCACAAAACATTTATTTTTAAAGAAAAAATTATTTTCTAGAAAAAAATGGGCAATTTTAGTACCATTAGAAAATTTGACAATAAATTTCCAGCTTTGTAGACTCTTCTAAAGGTATCACAAAATTATTTTATGTTTATGATAAAAAAAAATAGTCAAATAATGGGCTTTCAAAAGATAAATGTTAAATTAATTATTGTTTTTGTAACAGAATAATAATTAAACAGCCAAAATATCCTCAAAGACTTTTATTCTGAAATATTTACTTTGATATTTCAAATTGATTTATCAGAACATATTTTCAATTTTTTATAAATATTTTACTACATAAATAAATGAAGAGAAAAACTATAAGAAAATAATTAACATTAATATATGCAAGTATTACAAATTGAATTTCAAGAAAACTGCTGACTGAAACTATCAATAATGATGACAAGTCATGGGAAAATATCAAAAATCCAAATTTTCATAATATTGTAAGGGAATATCATCACTAAATGGTTCAATATTTATACATATTTTAAAATATAAATATAAAAAACTCCTTATTGAATAATGAAATTAAAACTTAAATCTACAAAGAATTGAAAAAAGTATTTACAAGCAAAGAGGAAATTACTCATTTTATAAAACAGATTATTTAAATAATCTGTGCTGTATTTTGTATTCAAAGTTTTTCTACAACTGAATTAAAACAAAAAAAAATTATTGCAATATAAGATATTTATTACATTTTAAACCAAAACATTGTTTTTTAGCTAAAGTTTATTATGAAATTAACTTCTTTATTCTTCATTAACAGAATCTTAATATGTTTAGCCATTGTAAATAAAATAATTTTCATTGAAAATGGTTGATAACATAACAAAAACTATAAATTAATTTAAATTTAGAATGTAGAGATACTTTGATAATATATATATATATGAAATTATGATATAAATAGATTATGTGTAGAATATATGGAGAAGATTCATTATTTTACAAAAAACAAAAATTTTAAAAATGCCAATACTAAGTCTTTTTGAGTTTGTGCTTGAGTTACTCGTTTGCATTAGCCTATATTATCATCTCATATTGTTTGCAATTATTAAAATGCTTTTTATAATCTCAATAATGAAATAAAATCTTTTTATGAAGATAAAATTAAGGTATTGTAATAATACAGCAAATGACATTAGTTAATATTATTTTTAATACTTTCATAGTTCTTCCTGCATTTTCTCATGATATATAAAAAAATGCTAATATTTTAGAATATTTTTAAAATTCAAATTTCGGAATGTTTTCTCAAATTTTCTTTTTGTTTTACACAAAAAAATATTTGTTTCATGAGCTAAAAGATACAGTATACCTTGTTTTACTAATGTAAAATTGCATGTATTATCGTTGCATACACGCATATAAAATTAACTTTAAGTCTTATTATAAATAGCCCTTGTTTGCAAAAAATGATCACGTTGCGACAAACAATCCAAACTTTATTTGAATGGCATGGTCTTTAAACACTTAAACTAAATGAAGAAGATTCATTATTTTACATAAAGTAAAAAACTTTAATATAAACAATTAAGATTTTTTGAGTTTGTGTTTGAGTTACTCGTTTGCATTAGCCTATATTATTATCTCATGTTGTTTAGAAATATTTAAATGATTTATATTACCTCACTAATTTTTGATTTTGGGTTCTACTTGTAGAGTGGGATGCCACCTATATAACCTCTAATTTTAACTTGCTTATTAAATTTTAGAAGAATAAGAAAGTGAAATCTATAGAAAATGTTTATAAGAAATTATTAGATTCCTGAAAGTATAAAATGCTATTTTTTCTCCTGTTTTAGTATAAGCTTTGAGTGATTTCTCTCAAAGAAGTGAAATTTTATACTTTTAACATTTAATTATGAAGTATGATGAGCTATCGGTGGTGAGTAATGAGGACAAGGGGGAAATTCTCTAAAATTTCTAATATCTAATTATGTAATAATTATCTGGGAAAAATTAATAGATTATGAGCAGCAGAAGTCAAATATTAACTTCAGAAGTCAAATATTATCTCGTCTTTTTGATTTCAATATAAATTCATTCACTAACTCCATATAAGAATAATTGGTCCTCTTATTTCCTTGCTATGTCATATTATTTGTTATGAGATGTTTAAAGAAACATTGAAACCGAAATGTAATATTAGAGAATATATGTTAAGAGAATTATTATCAATTAATTGAGGAAAAAATGAAGCAAAACCATAATTTAGTTTTGTCTTTACGATAAGACGAACTTGACGATGAGACTTTCCAGTTACATTAAGAATCACGGAAATTGGAAAATTCATAAAGTGTACCTTTAAATAAAACTTCTCCACCACAAATGATTCTTTCATTCTTACACTAGCAGAAACTTTAAATGATGCCTTTATTATCTTCGGAAATCCCATAGTTAAGTATTAATTTCGTGATAAAATTTTAACACGTGGCCGTGACGTAAGCCATAAGGACATTTAACCTTTCCAGTTTGGCAACAGTCTCTGACGACAATGTTACTGGGGGACTGTTTTTAAATTACATCATTAGAGGTAGTCACCATCATTAATGGGAGAGCAAATACATAATTTAGTTCCAGCTTTTCCCCAGATTGATTAGATCCATGTCCTTTTCCCTTTCTTCCCCAGTCTCTAGTTATTATTCTGTTTATGAAAAGGTCACTAAGCTTTGATATTCACTTGGTGCTGGAATGGATTCGCTTAATTGAACTATTAAAAACCAAAGGGTGAAATGAGAAAGGATTGATACGAATATGTGAGATTTGCAATGTAATAATCCATGTATTGATGTATTTGAATAACTATCTCGCTTTATTCTGAAAAAACTTTAAATAAAACTAAAAAATATTAATACTTGAATCCGTTTATTACAAGCTACAGAGAAGTATATATATCTATATATATATATATATATATAGAGAGAGAGAGAGAGAGAGAGAGAGAAAGAGAGAGATCATTTTGCATTAATATTTATGTATATATTAATTAATGAATAGTATTATGCCGATCGATAGCTAAGTGGTTAGCCTTCCAGTTTCCTGAGTTGTGGGTCATGGGTTCGAATCCCAGTTCGGGCATCGATGTTACTTTTTCTATGTGTTTCAATGTCTTTTCTGCTGTGATAATGTATGGAAGTGTCCTGTCCTGTAAAAGGATTTGTGGTGGTATGGCGAGGCTAATGCTAATCGCCTCCGTAACTTGGTTCACAAGTGCCCGCTGGTTAATGACAAATGAGTTGCAATTTCCGGCCTTGTTGTGGAGAAGGGTTGGTCACCCAAGTGCCCGCAGTTGTTAAAAAATGTATATTATTATTCATATTTATCAGTATATATTATTATTCGTAAATTTTATATATTTTCGAGGAAACAATAACGGTGAGCTTAATTATATTATTAAATGTGTGTGTATTTTATTAATTACACTTTGAGTTTTTCAATGGGTGAATAAAACGGATATTAAAACTAAAGCATATTTTTGTTATATTTTTTAATTTTTCAAAATTCTTTTGTTTATTAATTGCAAGCAATAAAATATAACGAATTTTTAGGAGGATTATCCCTAATAAAAAGTTAAAAATAATTCGAAATTAGTAATTGAGAGAATGCAAGAAAAAATATTATAATATTAAATAAAGCATTAATTAAAAACCTCTTATCTGATTACCTGATTTCAGTTCTAAAAAGAAATAATATAAGTCCTAAATTGACTGTCTTTACTAAATAACTTCAAAGAAGTTCAAATATGATATAGTTCCTCTGAATTAAAATCCATGAAATAATAAACTAATGAAAAACATTATAATATTTCATGCTATTCTGATATAACTTTTGCAATATTTAGGTTATTTAGCTGTATGTAATTTAAAGATTGGAATAGCATCTAGAATACTCAGTCAATCAATTTCTTTGTCTTCTCATTATTTTACAAAATACTTGAATGAATTTCGATTTGAAGATTTATTTTCATAATATATGTAATGTTCTGTTCATTAGTTATTACTTTTAAAATTTAAGGAAATTTATTAATCCAATACAAGAATTGCTATAATTAAAAAAATCATGTAAATTTTGCAGGGGTTAATATAAATCAGGTTGAAGTAGTTCTGTATGTCAAATCTTATAATGATATGCTTGAAAAAGTAAAATATATTTTATATGATAAATGTAAAAATATAGGGAAAAAATTAATATATTTAATCAAAAATAAGGTTTTGATTGTTTATAAAAATTAATATATATTACAAAATATTTCCAAAAACTTAACTTGTAAGTACAGAAATCAATTATGTTCACACTTTAACAAGTTACAAGTTTATTAATTAAAATTAAACATCCCCCACATGAAATATTGAAAATAAACCAAGCAACAATTTTAGAACATAATTGAAAGGGAAGATAAAATAATAAAATCTAAGAAACTATTGTTTTATCAAACATTGACTAAATTGTTTTTTAAAAAAAAATCAATTTTTAACAAAATTGGAATTGCATAATTCACAAAAAATTATTTCAAATATACATCAAAATTACATAATTACATTTTATTATTATATAAAAATTATATCTATGCACATATTTTCCAAAATTTATAATCATGTAATGTTTAAAAAACAAAAAGATTTAAAAGTATTTTAATAAATAAGCTGAACAATTACCTTTAAGAGCATGCTTAAATCCTGAAGAAGAATGTACCAAAACAAATGAACCTTTGTTTTCAAGAAGGATCTTGTTATCAGTTTTTGAAGCTTGTTGAAACATATATTCATAAAACTGGTCCTAAAATTTGAATATATATAACATTGTCAACTTATTAACTTGTAACTTATATATGTAAATTGTTTTTGTGGTAAAATGTTTTACCAGTTAATCAGTTATTTGAAAAATCCTTGAATACAGAATTATTTTCAATTTTCAGCTTTTTCAATCTTTTATTATAATTTTATTCTGATTCATTTAGATAATTCTTATTTGAATAAAATTAATGTCAGCTTCTGTAACATACCAAAACCAAATTAAATCACTGAAAGTAGTTACTAAATGCTGAATCTAGTAAATGCATACATTTACCTCACACATGCTTTTATTGTACTCTTATGCAATAACTGTATATTTGATATTCACTATAATACCAGTTATTCACTATAATACTATAATACCAGTTTAAATATGTCTAATACACATCTTCATTACATCACTTTTAACAAGCAAGGGAAGTTTTTTTAAGCAACAATTTTTTTTATTTACAGTTATTGTAACATCAAAAGTCATTCAGTTAAAGCATCTTGGAGGAAAATATTTTTAACTCATAGTCAACACATAGCTAAGTTGGAAAAACAATAAGAAAAACTATTAAACTTCTGACAATGAAGCGCTTAACTCAAAAACAGGCATATGACTTCATGATTCTTTTTTATATGGAACAGAATTATCAACTTGAATCAAAGAACTGAAATTGGTCTTGTAACAATTCAAACTGGTCAAGATAGTTATATTTTGAAATAGAAAAATCTGATAAATGTTGAGTCTATGGCATTTGTTTTGTATTCATAAGTTATACAGAACTGAACAAACAGGCATAATATTTATCACAGAAAAAACTATCCTTTGAACAATTCTCTCCTGAATTTTATATTAAATTTCCACATTAACCTTTAAGCACTCATATTTAACATTTTAAGAGATAATATTTACTCATCAATAATATTTCATTATTCACATCACCTCATTTTATTAAATAATATTTACCCACAAAAATTACTGCGGAAATGGAAAAAAAAAGATTTAAGTATTTCACTCGAAGATTTCTCTAAATCTGATTTTAAAAAGACATTAATATTCAAATTATATAACAATATAAATTTTCTGAAGGATTTTTTAAAAATAAATTAAAAATTGTGAATTTGCTTTTCAATTAAATTAAAGCTGTATTAATGTTAATAATATTAAAGTTATCAATATAAAAAATGTGATTCACATTAAAATTTATGATTTAAAATTTCAATACATTTATCAAAATAAAACTTTTTCAAAACAAAATTTTACAGTTTGAATAATTTTTGAGAAAAGTTTTAATGTATCAGTTAAAGGTTAAAGTTTAAAAAATTATCTGAATGAATAATATATTTATCTCTTTAATAAATTTAATTACAGTACTTTTTTAAATAATTTATTTCATATGCAGTAAAAGATATTTGCAAATTTAAAATAATCTTTAATATGAACTGCTACAAAAATACAGTAAAACAGTGAATTGAAGTTATGTATATATTTAATATTTTCCTGCAAATAACATTTCATTCCATTGAGAAAAAAACTAACAGTTCTTTAATGCAATAAATGTTATTAATTCCCATGGAATCAAGTTATTCGATAAAATTTTCATGGTTTAACGTTTTCTTCGAATTTTTCAAACCAAATACTTTATCCTATTTAAAGTTATGATCAAAATGATGCTGAAACTAATCCTGGATTTATATAGCAAATTTTACAGGAAAATTCCATATCAAAAGTAGAAAAATCAATAAATATTTTGAAAGCATTCTTAACATTTTAAAATTAACAAAACTCCAAAAGATTTTTTTTCTTTTGTTGTAAACCAATAGTAAGTCTTCCCATAATGTAACACAATTTCTCACAATGTAGATTTATAAAGCAAATTTTACAGGAAAATTTTGCGTCAAAAGTAGAAAGTTCAATAAATATTCTGAAAGCACCCCAAACATTTTAAAATTAACAAAACGCTAAAAGGTATTTTTTCTCTTCTGTTAAAGACCAACAGGAAGGCTTTCCACGATGTAGCACAAATCAGCTAAAATCCTTTGAAGATGAAATTATCTATGTCTTTAAATTCATATACAGAAAACAGTAAATAAATTCCTTATCAATTTTGATTTCAGAATTAATGGAAATGTTAATCTGGTTGAAAAAATGCACTTCATATTGTTTGATTTTTTGTGCTAAATAATCATTTTTTGCACATATATCTAATTTTAGCACACATATCTATGCTTCTAATTTAACTGGGATATACAATTTAAAGTGAATCCTCCTGCATGATTACAAACATCCACTCCCAAGATGGGATTAAGCCACAAACTATTAAGCTTAAGGTCATATCATTGGTCTAGGAATGTGTAACAAGAAATTGCACTTCTTTACATTTAACGAATATGGATATTTTTCATAACAATTGAAGCTTGTATTTAAGAAGTTAACTCAGTAGATTTTATTTTTCTTAGATTTAATTTTGAAGAGCTCATTGATAATGTTGCAAATATCATCAGATCAAAAATTTCAGGAACATACAATTCTGTAGAATTATTTTCACAAGAGAATGCAAGTTGAAGACAGAGTCATGATCTTTCTTGCTAACACTATGAAAAGACTAACTAGCGAAAATTTAATCATTTAAAAACAAAACAATTAACAATATCAATTTTCTCTATATTATGTTTTATGAAACAATACACTTCAAAAGCATTATTTTTTTTATGGTGAAACTTTCAAATAAGAAGCTATACCTGCATACTCTTTTTACATAAATGAAATTCCAAAAAGCTTATTTCATTTTGAAATGTGTATATAACTTAAAATGTTTTACAATGGAAAGACATTATTAAAAGTCAGTAATTTTCTATGAATAATTTCTATAATAATTATAACTCTAATTTCAAATATAAATTTTATTAGAACTTACATTTTAATAAATACTAATTTAAATCTTGCATTTATAAGCACATAAATGAAAGTATATTGCTGAAAATATTAATTCTAAAATATAATGATTGTTGCATAATTAAACAAAATTACTTATAGGGAAAATACCTTTACAAATCCTGGACTTGCAATAAGAACACATTTTACAACTGAAACAAAAAAAAAATCTTGTAATAATTTTTGTTTTCATTCACATAAAATTTAAATTTGTTTAGGGCTTCAGGTAAAAAAAACTTATAATGTAAAAAATAAACCAAACTGTAATAAATAAATACTTACTATCAAAATTAATATGCCTTATTACAGCTTGGTAAACAGCATCAAAAAATCTTTCTAATCCCTAAGAAAAATATTATTGTTTAATGTTTGGGATATAAACACAATAAAAATTATTTTCGCAACTGTTATCATGCATGGTTAAAATATTAAACAGGATGCTCAAATTATAGGTGAGGTACAAAAACATTAACATTATTTAGGCAAATGTTCATCAAATTTTGCATAAATTATTTCCTATGCTTCCTTGCCTCTTTCCATAGTACCAAGTTTTTTCATCACCAGTTTTCTCCCATTAAATAGAAAGAAAATATGACAGTAATGTATTTAATTTATATATAAGAAAAGTAACTGAAATATCAGAAGTTTTAAGATCAAAATTATTATAAGATAAAAAAAATGTAGAATAGCTTTATTGAATCATAAGGAAATGGAATTAATAAACGTAACAAAAGAATTAATATATTTAAAAAGTTTCCTATTCATTAATATGTTTAAAATTAAAAATAAACAGGTAATTAACAATAACATTAATTTATAACTGCATATCATATAACAGTAGATATGGTTCAATATAATCTTCATTAATTCTCTCTAGTGTTTAAATCACTAGATTTAATAGCCCAAAATTAAATATTTTTACTGAAAACTGAAATATAGTGAAATTTTGATGTAAAAGAAAAATCTTCTCAGCAGGTAAATATAAAGCAGTTACATGAAGTTCTTTAAACAAATCAAGTTAAAAAAGTCACAAAGATTAAGTAATTAAATGCAAGTTATTGGAAATGGTCTATTAATTATTTTATCATTAAAAAAACTTTGTCATTGTAGCCTTAGCACACATACAGAGACACATTGCTCTAGCATAAAAATCGTGATTTTACACACAAAACATTTTCTCTATTGAAGAGATTAAATAACAAAAGGCTTATCTGCAGATATTAGAAAAAGATGTCACTGATTCTGCAATTTTTTGAAAAAACTAATAATGAACAATGAGAAGTAGCCCATTGCATTAATACTTCTTTTATGTAACAACACATTTATGCTATACTATCACCTAGATAAAAAAAGCCTAATAACATTATACAAAGCAATGTCATATTACCTATATTCTTCCAAACAGTAACAGAAAAAATAATTTTGATGTGTGTGTGGTTTCTTATCAACAAACAACATTTCATGATTATACAACACCAAAAAAACTTCCAGACATTACACAGAGCTACATATTTATATATTACTCAGTGTATTATATTTATTTCATGACATAATATTGATGCACAACTCTACTCCCTACACTTTTTAACATATTTTTAAGTTTTCAAATAATTCTCCAACTTTAATATTTTTTATTAATTCTTAGATTAGAAATCAAATACAATATTTCATACTGAATATCTCAAAAGATACATATAGTTGATGAAATGGGAGCTACCACCAAAATTTGATTTAGTGAAATGTATATAATTCAAAATTTATAATTTAACAATTATTTTTAACACACAAGGATTAATATAACAAACAGCAATAACTAAGATCAGAATCAAACTAACAAAATTAACAGAATATCAAAATACAGACTATGTACCAAATAGTTAGCCTTAATGTTTGAGATACTAAAGATAAAATTTATTTTACTATGACAAAGATCTGAATAAATTTGATTCAGTGTTTTACACCAGCATTTTAGAAATCAATTTCCCATTCATACAAATGCAGATACATATTTTGAAATATATTTTCTATTTATTCTTTAAATATATCAAAGAGCTCGAATAGAATACAAGAGCCAAAACTTCGAATAGAATACAAGAGCCAAAATTTCCATCATCATTGAATCGTATATAAAGTACAGAATAAGCATATAATTGAATCCAAATCAGTCAATAAAAATAAATTTTTCCAAAAGATGTAACTAATGTATATCAGTTACATCTTTTAGAGAAATTTTCAAAAATTCCAAGTGTAGTGTTAGGATACTCCTCATTCTCTTCACGTGATGGTGCTGTAGTCACTGGGAGAAAGGAGAGGAGGGAGTCCGCTAAGGCGAGGAGAGATGCCTTGGACCAGCAAACGAGGAGGTTTAGCTGGCTCTCCTTGGGTGTTTGTTCTGTTGGCCGCGTAGGGCCATAATCAAATTTCTATTAATTATAATTTTAATATACTATACTATTAATTACTAATTTTAATTTTTAAATAAATATTTGTATTTGTTTGTGCTTTCTTCTACAGAACAGACACTACATATTCGAACCCAACAAGATTACGAGCTGACGTTTCTGATATAATCTGAAACGGAACTGTGAATTTGTTTATTTAACTGTTGTGTTTTACAAGTAATTGAAATGGCATTTCTCGCAAAAGGAAAGAAAGAAGATTTATGAACTATTGCGGTGGAATTAGGCATTGAGAATGCTACGAATCTAAAACTTTACAAACGAAAAAAATTTATAACAGAAAGCAAAAACTATGACGAAGAGTTCATTAAAGAATTCTTAAATTCGTTGATTGAAGAACGAAAAAAAATGAAGAAATTGAAGAACGGAAAAGATTGCAAGAAATTGAAAGCGAAAACAAGAAATGGAGTTCGAGCTTCAATAACTAAGTTTACTGGGAAAGGAACGAACAGGAGAAGATAACTTACGAAATGCTGGTACTGATTTTCATTTTAAGGAGAAATTAGATTTAAATAATATTTTACAGAAGTTTGATCCCAAAACAAATGATATAAGTTTATATCTTGTCCTCTTCGAAAGACAAGCTAAAAGAATTGAAATTAAAAAAGAACTTTGGGTTGCGCATTTAATCGGATTATTGCCGTATGATGTTGTACAAATTACAGCAAGAGAAGAGGAAGAAGTCATCGAGAATTCTGATAAAGTAAAAAGTTGACTTCTAAAAAGGTATAAAATGACGCCTGAAAAATTTAGACAGTTCTTCACGAAGCACCATAAGAAACCAGAAATAAACTGTCGAGATTTTGCTTATGAACTGAAAAATTATTTCTTCGAATGGATCAATGGACTTGGAATATGAACATTTGAAGAGCTATGTGATCTAATAATAACTGATCAAATAAAACGCAAAGTTCCCTTAGAAATTAAAGAGCATTTTATTGATCTTTGGTCAAATTTTAAAACTCTAAAAGAAATAACGAGTAAATTGGATGATTATGAAAATGTCAGAATGAATACTAATGTCAAACTGAAAGAAATTCCTTGCAAAGAATATTTCAAGAGATACAATTATAACGAACAAGAACAAAAATATTCGGCAGAGTCAAAACATATTTCTCCGTATTTTAGACAACAAAAATTCAAAAATTTTTGGAAAGAAGAAAATTTTGAAAAAAGAAGTGTGAAAGAATGTTATATTTGTGGAGATTCACATTTTGCGAGAGAATGTCCAAAAAGATTTAAAGCAAATAATAAGAAAAGCAATGTTCTGACAGCAGAAATTCGCTCTCAATTATTAAAAGAAAAAAGAAAGGAAATTGAAATTAATCCTCTTCAATATGTGGATAATACTCCAGTAAAAGCTCTCGTAGACTCTGGATGCCAACTTCCAGTCATAAATAATGACTTCATTTCAAAATCAAAAACAGAAAAAGGAAGAGTCATTTTAATCAGTGCTTTTGGAGAGAAAATAGGAAGTCGAATTAATGAGCTTTCAAGTAGCGTTAAAAACAGAAAATAATAAAATGTTTTCAAAACCCATCAAAATAATTGCAGCTGTTACAAATAAAATCCAAGGGCAATGTATAATACCAACGAAAGTTTTTTATTTATTAGAAATTGTAATGCTAAAAGAAAACAAGAAGTCTGCCGTCTGCTTTGTTTTGGTGTCGCAAGAAGTTGAATATCATTACACGGCGAAAATTTGGGTGAAGTTTTCTGTTCAATTGATGCTACGAATTCGGGTGTTTCTGATGATGTGAAAGTGCTGGAAGCCGAAACAAATTGGAAATTGAGCCAATCATTACAATTTAAAAAAGAACAACAAGAATGCACCTCTTTGTATGAAGTGAGATCTTCTTTATCATGTGGTAAGGGTAAATATTTTGAATTAGATGGCATTTTATTCCACAAAGAAAAAGTTTGTGGTAAAACTGTAAATCAGTTAATTTTACCGAAACGTTGCTATCAAAAAGTTATGGATTTGGCTCACACCTCTGTTTTTAGAAGTCATGTGGGATTAAAAAAAACAAAAGAGAGAATTAGATATAGCTTTTACTGGCCGATATGTCAAATGATATTTTAAATTTCTGCAAATCTTGTAAAGAATGTCAATTACGGTCTCCTGAGAAATCTTCTGATAAAATTCCTATTTCTCCAGTACTTAGACCAGACCTGCCTTTTGAAACTGTGAACGTGAATATTATTGGAGCGATTGAGCCTTAGTCTGCATGTAAACACAAATATGTTTTAGTACTGATGGATCAGCATTCGAGGTGGCGAGAGCCTAATCCTTTACGTTCTCTAACAGCAAAAGCAACTTGTGATGCACTATTGGAAATTTTTATGAGGACAAGTGTTATTGCCAGTTATCAAGGGACTAATTTTACTTCTAAATTAACACAAGAATTTATTAATCGCTTAGGATGTTCTCCCAGATTTTCAGTGCCAGTATATGCTGCCAGCAATGGATTACTTGAAAGATATAATAAAGTTCTGAAGAACTCTCTTCATCATGTCATACAATCAGATCCCAGCAATTGGGATAAATATATCCCTTATTTACTCTTCACTTACAGAGAAATGCCAAATTGCACTACTGGCATTCCTCCCTTCAAGCTTTTGTACGGTAGAGAAGCAAGAGGGCATTTAAGTGTTTTGAAATCAAGCTGGACTGGTGAAATCCCTATTCCATTAAATATGAGTAAATCTGTTTGATTATTTACAAGATCAGAAGGTAAAATTTGAAAGAGCTGTTGAACAAGCCTCATTGATAGCTGCTGGGAAACAACAAGCCTACACCAAATACTTCAATCGCTGGACTGTTCCTATTGAATTTAAGGTAGGTGATCAAGTTATCTATTGATTTCAGACTCTTCTAACAAATTGTATGCCAGATGGACAGGTCCTGGTGAAGTAGTTGAGCACTGCCCACCTAATTCCTATAAAGTTATACTCCCAGAAGGAAATATTAGACATTCCCATGTAAACAAGATCAGAAAATATTATCCAAGAGTCAATGCTGTGGGAATTATCTTTGAAGATGACGAAAAATTTGGTGAAATTCATGCTTCTCCAAGACTTACTAGTAAATTACATACCGAAGATCCTTTGCAAAATGTATGCATGCAACATTTATCTAGAGATGACAGGGAAAAGATTTTGAGTTCATTACGTAATTATAAGACTGTTTACTGGAAATGTAAAAAATAGCCAAAGTTGATGAACATAAGATGAGATAGAAGGGAAAGAACGTAAAAAACCTTATGTTTACAGAATTCCAGAGGCTCTTAAATTCCAAATAGATGAACTATTGATAGATGAACGACCAGATAGATCTCACAGAGGAGAGCTCGGCTGAAATAGCACATCTGGTGGTATGTGTAAACAAAAGAGATGGAGGAATTAGGATGTGTATCGACTACAGATCTCTTAATGCTGTGACAAAAACGGGTGATTTTCCTATGGAAGATTCAATGCAATTAACTCATTGTATTGGATCAATGCAATTAACTCAACTCTTGAACACTTTAATCGGCTTAAGACGTTTATAATAGTATAACTAATATAATTTTATTTTTTGCTTACTAAATAAAATATGGTACAAAAAAATGTAGAATTTTTTATACCTAAAGTAACTTATTTAATGATCTGAATAGAAAATTTTAAAAATAAAAAATTATATTACATCATTTAAATGCACACAGTAAATTTCTATAAATTTACATCTTTTTAGGAAAAATACAATTACCATGTTTATAACAAATGTTACAATCATTCAATGAATTTGAATTGAAACAAATATAAAATATCTAAAAGCTGAAAACAAAAATCCAATTCTAAATCATCGTTAACAAAAAGTAAATGTATTGACTATAGCAGTTTATTTATTTGAGAAATATTACTTCATGGATGTATATAATCACCAATCGTAATGTAAATACTTTTGACAATATCAAAAACTGCATTCATAAAAATTAACCGAATGAAAAATTATACCTTATCATGTTGTGCACACATGCCCTTTCGTTTCCTAGGAATATTTACATCAATTTTTGCACGGACTAAAGTCATATTTGAAGTAACTAAACATACATGTGCAAGACCTTCTTGCATAACAATAGCAGCAAGGTCAGCATGTTGTGCAGGATCACAAGCCATGTCTAGGATGAAAAGAGATAGGTTCAACTTTTTTTTATTAAGAATATACAATAATATGAAATTGCTCAATGCTATAATTTTAATATACACATCAATTATTTTCTTGAGTATATAATAGTCCAAGGAAGTCTCACCACTTTTAGTAATGACAATTTCAGGTGCTCTTATCAAGACCAACAAATTACCCGCTGGCATACTATAGCTCATATATCAATTTAAATTATGCATGTATTATTTTTACTATCAGGATTTTTTTAGCACAGCTGTACAGAATTTCTGCAATTTTTTTCAAATATAACTTTTTTATGGAAAAGAAATTTTTACAATTTTTTTTTTAAATTCATCAAAGTTTGAGTTTTTCTCTAATTATTTTTAAAGTAAAATCAAACATCTACCCAGATCAGAATTAATGGCCTAAAATTTTTAGTCAAATTATTTATTTATTTTTTTTTATCGTATACCCGACCTTGGTTTTTCAACCATCAGTCTCTGTCGGGCAGCCCAATACAATCTTGAGGTGAATGAAAAGTCATCTTCCGCAGAATTTCTATCTGCGACGTCCGAAAGTCCAGGGCAAGTGAAAAGGTGGTCACCAGTCATATCCTCTAGTCCGCAAAAAGGGCAGATTGGAGAGTCCCTCAAACCCAAACAGTGAAGGTGTTTTTGCAGAAAAACAGTCAAATTATAAAAATATGCAAATTATGATTAGACTAAAAATACAAAAAGAGTAGTGATAATTATTTTTGTAGTTAACCAGTAATCATTCAAAAAGAGAAGGCAAATTATACTATTAATAATACTATAAAGAATAGAAATTCATGTATTGTTTTTGTTTACTAGCTAATATATATTAACTGTAAAATTGATAATTGTTGCTAAACTAATCATACAATCCAATACTAGATAATTTCTTAAGACAACATAAAATAAAAATTCTAAAATGTTATTAGTTGATAAAATAGAATAAATAAGCCTTTGGGAAAAAATATAGACCAACAATTAATAATCAAAATTTCAATAAAAGAAAATAGTTTAAAATTTATTCATAACTATCTTTCATAATACTTCAAATTTGAATTTTCTCTCTTTTATCCATTTTAAATAATTTTAAGATAAGAGAAATGCTTCTATCAAATTGCATTATAAATAATAACAAAAATACAAGGATTATATAAATAACAAAATATTTTCCAATAATAATTCTAAATTAATCAAAAATATTTATTTAAGTGTGGCAGGTATAAAATGAACATTTTGCATTTATTAATATTATTCATACAGACTTGATAATCATCTTGATTCTGTTTAACTATTTCTTATATCTTAGCATTGTCTATAGCTTTATACTCATTTAACATATTCTGATTTCACTTACATAGTCATTTTCAATAAAAACTTCATTTTTAAAGTATTTTTACAATATTTAGAAATAAAATACATTTTATTAAAGTTCAATCTTTCCTTATTTGTGAGAATCTTATGAGGAACATTGATTTATTAATGATTTAACATTCTTTAAAAACAATATAGCTAAGAACTCCATAAACAGGTCTACCAAAATAATCCATGAACAAGTCAGGTCTACTTTTAAATAATGAATAATTTCCAAAATTAAATATTGAAGTTGAGTGATACAATTTTTGTATTATTCAACATCATGATTTCAACTGAGAAAAATATTAAAAAAATAAATACCAAGAAATGCAAAAAAAAAATTACCATAATGACTATGCACAAAACACAAAATGAAATATTGGGGGGATTGAAATATCTCAAAAATCTAAAGCTATAAAAACTAACTTTTGATACACTTATAAATTAGATATATTTAATCAACACAAAAAAGCACATGATCTACTAATACATAGTTTCTTTTTCTAAATAAGTACTACAGTGGCTTAATTTTAAATTAAAAACAAGTTTATAAAACAAGTGAAATATGAACAATAACTTTTAGTGTATTTCACAAACATATTAGCTTTTTTAAAAAGTAGAACACTGCATTTGAAATCAATTTATCACTTAACTTGACCATATCTAATTTCAATTGATATTTCTTCACATCATTTTTTAAATATTTTTGTCATAGAAATTTATTACAGAATTTTAAAAAGATAGATGAATTAAAAATTGAAACTAAATTGTTGATTTGACAATGAGTAACACTAAATGTTTTAAGTCAAAACATAAAATACAACTTGTTTCAAGCTTACCAATTCTTTCCAGAGCAACACTATCCCAGCATGCTTTTGCAAGGGTAAACTTTCGATTGAGTTCTAAATCCAAAGTATGATATGCACCCATCTTAAAATAAATAGAGCATTACTTAGTTTTAGTTTCATTCTACATAATTACATACATATATATATATATACATACATATATATATATACATACATATATATATATATACATACATATATACACATATATATACATACATATATACACATACATATACATACATATATACACATACATATATACACATACATATATACACATATATACACATACATATATACACATACATATATATACATACATACATACATACATACATACGTGTGTGTGTGTGTGTGTGTGTGTGTGTGTGTGTGTGTGTGTGTGTGTGTGTGTGTGTGTGTTTGTGTGTGTGTTTTGTGTGTGTGTGTGTGTGTGTGTGTGTGTGTGTGTGTGTGTGTAATAATAAAGTCATAAAATATGCTTACTTTTACATATTGGTTTTCTTGTATATTTCTGCCTTTCACTCTAAGCATACATGCCTGCGTATCAAAATCAATATCTTCTACTCTAATTGTTAGAGTAGTACGAACTCTATTACTTCCTGTGCTACCAGTTGATGATTCAGTTGTTACTTTCCTGTAAAAAATATTGTTACATCAGAAAAATGTAAATCTTTGCAAGGCTTAACAATATAAAATGTACTATAACTATTTATTAATATAGCTAATCAATACAAATGAGTATAAGTAATTAAAAATATATATCAGATTTTTATTATCAATTAATAACAATAAATTCTCCAACATTATATTTGACAGTAAAATTTTATCTAATAGAACATTATATTTAGATATAAAATTGGGCATCTTATTTGAATGAACTTTAATAAAATTCTATACTTAGTAAATTAGTTATTAACATTAATAACTTTTGAAGATGTATGATGATTGTTCACTAATTATAATTAATAATTTTTGATGAAAACAAATGTGTATAATTTGATATGAACTAGTTACTTTCCATAGTAAAAGCAATAATAATTAAGATCAATTACTTACACAGAATATAGTACATAAATAAGAATTGTAATTATAAAAAACAGCTGTTCTTGATTAGAAATATTACAAGAGAAATTTCAATTTTAAATAAAACTGTTATAATAGATAATTAAATTCTAGAGAGTTTTTTAATAGCAATTAACATACAAATTAGAAAATAATTGATGTTCAACAGAAAAATACCCAATCATCAAAATACTGAAAAAAATTCTTTAAATAAGTAATTTTAGACTTAGTCCTAGTGCATGGATTTGGCATGATTGTAAAATTAAGGAGGGCAATAAAGTTTACGACCTAGGCTTAATCCTACAAGTCTGTTAGGGTGACAAATACACTGTTGGTTACTGTAGCAGAATGAATTATTTGTCAATTCTAAAACTTACAATTCATTTGAAGTTTTAGTAATCCTTGAAACTCATGCTGTGTTTTATTTTTTGTAATTTATTTTAAACTGTTGAAATTTGAATTTCTCACAATTTAAAAGTTAATTAAATGTCATTTGGATGTTATAATTTAGTAAAGTTTTTGTATTTTATATTTTTAAAAGTTAATTTCAAAACTGAATTTAAATTTTTGAAATTTTTTTTTAATTTGGTACTTGAGGGAAGTTGATTAGGTACATAAATTTACTTAGCATTATTTTATTTAATTTGCTATTTTATATAGTAAAATATATATAATTTATTAAGTATAGTTTAGAAATATTTGAGATGTTTCTAGCTGAATTGTATTAATTCAAATTAGAATAATGTGTTATTTTGAGACGGATGCCAGTGTCAGGTTGGTTAGAAATTCGAGTTTTCATAATGTGTTATTTACCTGACTATCTTAAAATTTATAGCACAGTAAACACCTGCTTCGTTTTTTTACAAATGGTGTATTGTTAAAGTGTTTGTATTTTATTGATTAATTAAAAGAATTAAAAAATTCATAATTATATTTTAGTGAATGATTATGAATAGTGGTAATGACTTTTAGAGATTTATATTTGCTTTGTAATATATAAATTTTGTAAAATATGTGCATTTAAGTTCATAGCCTTTAGTTTTGTAATAGTTCTTTAGTAAGTAAATATAAGAAAATGTTCAAAACTTTGATATTTGGAATCTAAAATAGCATGAGATTGCAATATTCAAAGTTGGATATTAAGCACAATCAGGATTTTGAAAATTGCAATTTTACGATAACCTGTAGTTGATTTGGCAAGAATCAGTGGATTATTGCTTTTCAGACAATTTTGTATTTGAAAATCTTGTAATTTTATATTTAGAGTCATTTTTGAAAATACCAGCAAATATGTTACATATACTAGGATTTTACCTTTGTTTGCATTAAAATAAAATCTATTTTGATTTTGTTTAAATGGAGGCAAGCAAAGAAGAATTACTAATTTAAATAATTTGATGTTTAGTATTGTTAATGGGATAATAATAAAATAAAATATAGGGGGAAACATTTTTATTATCATGTGCATGAAGTACAGCACATTGCTTTAAAATATTTAATAATTTAAAATGTTTGGCATTTTATAATGAACATTTAGCCTATTCTCATTAAAATCTCAAATAATGAAAAAACAACGGGCATAATTTAATCAACCATCTAGAATTTTAACGAGCATTTTTGAACTTAAATAGATATTAACGACATGAACTGTTCTATATTTCACTATGAACCAATAAATATAATACTTTGATACATTAATTACACAAGTTTATAAGAAGATTACATAGCTTTTTCTAAGAAAAATCTAAAATATACCAATAAACTATCAAAAATCTTACATATTTAAATAGTTTTTGGAAATCTATTGCATAAAGTATTAAAAATACTGAAGTGAGCAATCTATTACAGAAACATTTAGCAAACATAGATAAAATTTCTTTCATATTAATATTGCTACAGAGTTTCAAAAATAAGAGAATTCGTAAAGTATTACTTTAATGCCTATTTGTAAAATTTTCATAAGCATTATGCAACATTTTTTAAATAAAAAAGTAAATAGCAATTTATGAAAAACATTTTGTATGCAATGATATTTTTTAAAATTAATATATGTGATTATTGTTTAAATATGACAGCTTCATTCTTGAGCAATAACTTACTTCTAAAAATTTTTGACAACAATCAAATGTAAATTGAAAAAATGTTCAATCTAATTTATTTTAATACTCAAGAAGAAGCAATATTAGTTGTCTTTTTAATAAAAAATGGTAGCTACAATATTTACTATATATCACAATAGTCATTTTAAATCTTACCGAATGGTAGTACTCTTTAAAGTATCCCCTTCAGCTATGAGATTATAAGCATGCCACATATCCTCTGATTCTTCTGGTATAAGGGTCACTGACCTAAAATAAATTTGAAACCTATTATTAGGAACTCAATACAGAGATTGAACATAAATATATTATTTATTAAATATATTGTAGGAATGATGTAAGTATAGGTTTCCTGTTAAATTATAAAAATTGTCAAATAACTATGTTAATATTATGATTGTGCAACTACTTAATTAATTAAAAATTGACATAGCTTATGTTATTGATATGGAATTATTGCTCAGTTGTAGATTCCTGCAAACACAAGGATATATTTTTTTAAGGAGTGCCTCCAGCTTATAAATTAAAAACCAAATTTCTTAAAGTAAATGTTTTTCACATTATTGATTTACCTTTATTGCTTGGTTCTTAACTTCTGGCCAGTAGTGTTAGAGGAAAATTTTTAAGGCATGCATTACTAGCCAAATAAAGTGTGGTGTTATTTCCTTTAACTCATTTAATTTTCTATTCTCTAAAATTGCCAAACTCCATGAAATTGTATCAGTTTTTGTATTTTAACTTTAAATACTGTAAAAAAAATATGACAGTTCATAATTATGAAGAGTGATGAACATGAAATTTCTTTCCTTAAAAAAAATTGCAATATTTGCAATCAAGTAAATGAACAGCAAGTGAAACTATATATGAATAAAATTATGCAGAGATGAAATATGATAATTTTAAACAAAAGAAAATAGTGACAGTTCTTCATCAACTAAAATCATATATAGCCAACTGATTGCTGAGTGATTAGCGTTCCAGAATCCTGAGCTATTGATCCTGGGTTTGAATTCTTGCATGGATGTCCCTTTCTTTCTCCATGCTTTCATGTTCTTTCTTTTGAGATGATGAATGAATGTGGCCCACCCTATAAAGAGGTTCATAGTGGAGTAGTGTGAGTAATGCTACTTGCCTCTACCACTTGATTCACAGGTGTCCATTTGGTAACAATAAATAAATAACAGTTTCAAACTTTGTTCTCGCAAAAGGTTGGTCACCTAATTCCCACCATTAGGGGAATGAAATCATATTGCAAAATTCAAGTGGTATGAATCCTATGGGAAAGATAAGCCTCTTCATGTTGTATTAAATGAAATTCACAAATATATGGTAGCCACAAACTATACATAAATAGCTGTAATCTAGGAATAGTTTTCAAACCCCAGACAGTGAAAGTCAAATAGTGCAGAAACTCTAAGAATTCCCAAGCATCTAGTCAACATGTGTAAAAACTATAAATAGAAACACAACAACCATTACATGTAGTTCAATAACAGCTAAATGTGAACCAAAAGAATTTTAATTCAAGTAACACACAATGATTAAATTAAAAGTTTTAATATTACTTATGATATATTCAATGATTATATAATTCATGCATTCAAGATGTAAGCAAACGATTACTTGTAGGAAACACATCTATTGTTTTCACATTAAGCAAACACATGAATGACTTTTCAGACTTCTATACAGAAATATGGTTCAAAATTAATTTTAATTTATAAATAACATTTTTAGTTTACTAATGTTTTCCTTAACGTGTTCAATTTTTATACCATTAGTCATGCTCATAGACATATTTCTACACTCACTTAATCTAGATACTAATTATTGACTAAAGCTTGTGCTAACATCTATTAAAATCACTTTAGTTATAATAATTAAACTTAGGTATTGCTCAGCAATAAGTATAAGGCAGGCCGCACACTGAGGAAGCATGTCTTCAACGCGCACCTATTGCTTCTCGATAGTACACGCGAGCGGCATGTCGAAAAGTACCACACACTAAAGCGATGTGAGCAAGACCTAACGCATGCGCAGTACATCGGAGCGGATATTGTTTAGCTCTTCTGTTCCGGCGTTTACTTGTCTGTTTCGTAGTCTTCTGCCTCTGCGTTTGCCTGAGAATTTATGTGGCCTCTAAATCGTTGACATTGTTATTAAATATTAGAAGTTTTAAAAAGAAAAGAAAATACTTTATTAAAAAAATGATATTAATATGACTTATATTGTAAACACAAAATATAATTTCATTTTGTCTCGCATTTGAAAAATAAAATTATCGCAATAGGCAAGGTATAAAACTTAAGAAAATGTTTGATTGTTATTTCAAATCACAACTGATTTCTATTGAATATTATTTACTGTACTTTCAGAACAAAGGCGCATTCTTCCAATTTATTAATTAACACAACACTAAATTTACACTGGTTCATACTTCAGGTTTAAGTCCGACTAAAATGGCATTAAAATACACAAATTGAAATTATTTTAATAAAAAAAATAGGTAAATTTGAATAGGTTGTAAATTTATTGTTTGATTTAAAAGTATAAATTGAAACTAAGTTTCATTTCTTTATGTAACATTAACATAAAAAAATTAAATACGATGTACTTTCCAATACTTCTGTTGTGAATAAGATCGTAATAATCTCTTGCTGGGATATGTTAATTGTAAATGCTAATAATTTTAAATGCTTTTAAAACTAAAACCATAAGTATTAAATACTAACTAGAAAACAATACGTTTTTTAAAGGAGCAAAAAATGTTCTTTTTACCTGGTAACTTTCTGATATTTCTGCCCAGTTCACAATAGGTGTTATTTTAATGTTTCTTCAATTCATGGACTCAAAAATGACATTAGAAATATTTTGTTAAAGTTATTTTAAATACATTATATATATTTTATATATTTTAGTTACTTTTTAATGATATTTAAAATTTGTTATGATATTTAAGTATAAATTAATGCATATTTATGCATTATAACAAATTAGTTCAATATGAATCAGTTCAAAACTAAAAGTAATTAAAAATAATGTATGTCAATGGAAATTATTAAAAATTATATAAAAAGTATTTTAAATGCAAAATAACTGAGCAATCCAAATAGTCACTCGTATAATGTTTTATGTTAGTTAAAAATTAATTTGAACAATATTATAATAATGTACAAGAAGATATGTGAATACTAAAGCCCATACAACTCATATCGATAGAGGTTCTTAATAATACTATAGTATTTAAACTAGTTTTTTAATAAGATTATTTTAATTTAATAATTTTTTAAAATTTAGAAACTAATAGTTCAGAAACATCTATGCATTTAAACAAGAAATTTAAAAAAAACTTGTATAAAATTTACTTCATAAGATGATTATTTCAACTGCAAATACTTATCGATTAAAAATGTTTTGCACGGGAAATTTATTAATTTTATTTAAATTTCGTAAAATTTTTAAATTACAAATTTTAAATTTACATATAAGTAAACTACAAATGATTAAAAAGTAGAATAAAAATAACCAGGAAATTTCATTTCAATAGATATTTCCATCAAAGGTTTTTTGACTTAAATACTACTATTTCGATTAGAATAATCTTCGCTAAAAACATATAATGCAGGAAATATTTTTTCACAAAATTAATGAAACTGGTTAAATGCAGCATATTCTCTCATTTGTGAACAATGGAAATTCACTTCTGAAGAAATGAAATCAAACACAAGATATATACATGAAAGCGACAAGCGATAAAAATAGCGCAAGTCACAAATGGTAGACACCTGTCACTAAAGTGAAGCTGACGCGCTCGCGATAAATATTGCTCCAGTGTGCGTGCGCAGCATAGGGAAAACCAGTTTTAACGGCGTGATGTCGTGCTGCTCGTCTGCTGTCGCCTAAGTGTGCGGCCTGCCTTAGCATTTAATATTAATTCCGTTTTCTCGGCTAATATACATCAATTTCTTTACGTACTATATATTCTTTATCGAAATTCATAACGAAAAACTAGCATCAAATTTTTGGGAAATACAATAAATGAAATCAATTTTTTTACACATTTTTGCTGTTTTTCAACAAAGAAATTTATAACATTCGATATAAATATCAATTTAACAATTAAACTTACCCACTACCATCCTTCTCCAGATATTTATGAACTAACTTCATAATTTTATTTTCCTTTCAAAATCATATTCACAGTAAAAAAATAATTTTATAAATTTAAAACCAAATATTGGATTTAAGAGACCAGACTTTCTGCAGTAGCTGGCCTCACATAGATTTTGTCTAGTTTGCCAACAAGGTGAAAGTCGCAGTTATTATTGTTAAACACAAATCTATGAGGATGTGGCTTACAGCAACAATGCTTCTTAATTTTAAAATTAGATACTTGCATATGACGTCTATGGATGGAGTTTTCAATGTAAACAAAGACTAACCTCTAAAGTCATCTGAAATACTTCCGGTTTTCTCTCTTCCCATTGAAAATCAATGCAATCGCAAAAATATTTATTTAAATATTTTCAGGTATTTATTTCTGTTTTCAAAAATGTTTTTATTTTATCCATTAAAATCATAATTTTTAATAAGAGTGGAATCAGTGGTGATCCCGTAAATTTTTTAAAAAAATTTTAATTTTTACTTAAATAATACTGATGGATTTACCATATTTTTCGGGGATTGTAACAATGATTCTCAATTGTTGATGAATGATATATTGTAACCCACAATCAAACTCTTGCTATTATTTATCTCAATTGTTAATCATTTTCTTCTTTAACTAATTTTTAATTTTATGCATTTATTCCAAAATTTCAGGAAATATATTTTGCGCGCGATTGAACTATAAATCATTTCAAATACTAAGCAAGGTATTATTTATGCTTACATTTATAGTATTATAAATTTTATTAAAATTTTCTTCCTCATGCTAGAATATATGAATTGGTATGAATAATGAGTAGAACAAAATTGCTATGATGTGCCTATTTACTTGTTGTTTATTAATATTTTAAACAAATCTTAGTTTTTATTGGAATTAAAATTGAAGTTTTTTTAAGAATTGATTTAATATATACCTAATTAAATTAAGGGTTGTAAATCGGGTTCCATTGGAAATTTGAACACCTTCACTTGCGAAAATAAATTTGTTCCAGCTCGAATATTGCAACGAAATGCTTCGCAACAACTACTACCTTCATTTGCTTTCTGCATTTCAAAAATTTATAGGATAATTACTTTTAAATTAATATTTCTCAAAAGCAATGGAAACTACAGAAAATAAGCACAATGGTAAGACAATAATGGAATAGTAAGCAGGAAGTTTCGTGCCGGAAGTTTTCTCGATCTCCAAGGTAGTAGCGTCCTCTATTCTACGCTTTACAGAAACTTCCATCCATAATATTTATGTAGACAAAATTGTGATTCATTTTGTGAAATTCACATAAATACATGCAATGAAATAAGAAATAATTGATAAATTAGTTATAAATACTAAAATTAAAATAAAAGAAAATTTAATTGCAACTGTAAGGCTCATTGAGATTATTGTGCATTCAGTGAATAAGTAACTGATTTCTCTCATATATATATATATATATATATATATATATATATATATATATATATATATATATATATATATATATATATATATATATATATATATATATATATATATATATATATATATATATATATATATATATATATATATATCAAAACTTATCGTACAAATTTCGTGGAGAGGTAGGGAATGCGTCTGGAAACCGATTTCACATAGGAAAGTATATGCGCAAAAGTACGCATGCGTATGTAGAGGGCACTGTGTGTAGACAACCAGCTCGCCCGACCACTCACGCTGTCATCAGTGTGGAAGCTGACTTGCAAGTTGTAAGATGAATCGTTTCACGTATCAAGAGCTAGCGGATATGCATCTCACATATGGGGCAGCTGACGAAAGTGGTCGCCGAGCTAGGTAAGTTTACGAAGACCTCAACAAAAGAATACTGCAGCATGAAAGGTTTGCATGCGTGCATCACAATCTGTGCAAAAGTGGTACACTACGCAGCAACATGCATGATACGGGGAGAAGACGACTGATGTGGACTGTCAGCGTTACAGAACAAGTACTACAGTCCATTGAAGATAATCCGAATACCAGCTCACGAGCTATTTCTCACCAGCTTGGGGTCTCTCAGTCATCAGTGTGACGGATACTGCACGAGGAACGTGTGCATCCTTACCATCTGCAAAGGGCGTAGTTACTGCAACCCGACGATTATGCGAAGCGTGTGGAATTTGCACAATGGTTCATGCAGAAAGGTACCGTGGATCCCAGTTTTCCCACTTCTGTCCTTCTTACAGATGAAGCTTCATTCATTTGTGAAAGTGTGTTCAATACACAAAATTTACATGTCTGGGCTTATGACAACTCGCATGATACTAGAAGTCTCGCTGCGCAACATCATTTTGCCGTCATAGTGTAGGCGAGAATCACTGGTGATTATTTGCTGGAACCTTATTTGCTACCGTGCCGATTGGACGGCCGGAAATATCTTTCTCGAAACAGTGTTACCGACATTTTTGGGCGTTATTCCTTCACATGTCCGCCGAGATATGTAGTATCAACATGAACGGGGTCCATCACTCACCACAACTGCTGTGCGTGATTACATAAACCGTACATAAGGAGCTCGATGGATTGGCAGACGTGGACCGATCTCTTGGCCAGCCAGGTCACCTGATTTAACGCCCATGGATTTCTTTTTTTGGTGAGCAATGTAAGAACTTATGTATGAGACACCCATCGACAGAGAAATAGACCTTGTTTCATGAATAGTAGCCTGCCCGTGAAATGCCGGGCGTTTTCGAAAATGTTCGGTGGTCAATGTAACTGCACTGTGAAGTCTGTATTCGTTTAGATGGTCACAACTTTGAGCACCTACTGTGAACTACTTTATCTTGCTGTAATAAAAATCACATTGCTAACAACTTAATTGTACTCATTTCTTATGCTCCCTTTACTTCTCCATTTTGTTCATGTAGATAACGTTTGCCGACATTCTTTCCTATGTGAAATCGGTTTCCAGACGTATTCCCTACCTCTCCACGAAATTATATATATATATATACTTATGTATATATCTTATATTATATATATATATATATATATATATATACATATATATATATATATATATATATATATATATATATATATATATATATATATATATATATACATATTTCATGAGAGGATTCTAATAATAACTCTCCCATGAAATTCGTACATGTTTATCAAATAAATATCATAATGCATTTTGAAATATTACATTTATCACTAAATATTTTTTTTTTATGAAAAATTAACAGTCATTGCAGGTGTGTCAGGAAAAATTCTTGTTGAATATTAGGTTTCAAGAGAGAACTAGATTTACTTCAATTTTTTGCTGTTTTGTTGTTATATCCTTATCATATCAACTAATGTGTAATTCATTATTCATCATTTATGTATTCATCAGAACTAATTAAAACTTTTTCCGAAGATAAATTCGTTATTTACGCAATTGAAATATACTATACTATAAGTATATTATATTGAATAATTAATATAATATAATATATATATATATATATATATATATATATATATTATATATATATATATATATATATATATATATATATATATATATATATATATATATATATATATATATATATATATATATATTGCTAATTTTCGCTTGAGAGAAATGAGAAACAACAAATTAAAATATGAAAAATACATGGTTGCTTAAAAAAGAACACAATGGTACAATGGATACAGTATGGAAACCAACAAAAATGCTTTTTTCCACAGATAGTTTCGTTACATATTATTGCCTGCAAAAAAGGAATAACAAGTAGATGTTCCTTAGTATGAGATATGGTCTTCCCTTACTGCAGTGGTTGATTTGCACTGTCTCTCCGCATTCGGCGTCAAGTGATCCAACAGTTCTTGAAGTAAGAGTGATTTAAGCCGACCGATGGCTGAATGGTTGGCGTTCCTGACTCCTGGGCTGTGGGTCCTGTGTTCGAATTCCGGTTCGGGCATGCATGTTTCTTTCTCTCTACGTTTCTCTGTCTTTTCTTCTGAGATGGCCCACTCTATAAACGGGTTTATGGTGATATGAAATGGGTAATACTACTCGCTGCTGTGACTTGATTGACAGGTGCCCATTGGGTAACGATAAATGAGAAGCAGTTCCCCGCCTTGTTGTGGCGAAGGGTTAGTCACCCAGTACTCACCATTGTTAAAAAAACTTAATTTGTTTGGTGTCCTATGGAGGGCGAAATCAAACCGTAAGGTGCTTTACTAAAGAAAACCACACATGTTCTATGAGATTTAAGTAAGGATAATAGGCTAATCATTCTATTTTATCTTCCCGTTTCGGTAACTGATGCAGCTGAAGTTCACTGCGGTCATGCATTTTTAACCATAAAAACGAAGTCTATTCTAATAGCATGCAGAAACAGACATACATGGACAAAGATCACCTCCTTTCAATTGCAATCTCCGGTTACAGAAGCTCTATCGAAATTGGAGTTCATTGCACTCATTCAGCATAATATCTCTCAGAAGACAACTCCAGGACTATCGTAACAGCGTCTTTTCATGCTGTTACTTTGATGAAACTGTATCTCTATCTCTTTCAAAATCAATTGGCATTGTGAATCGCCATTGACACTGAAACAACTCTAATCCACAAGGAGGTACAACTCTACTGATGAGATGTACATTTTTGCTGCTCTACATGGTGACGCGGATAGTTAGTTTTCAAACGGATATGACATTCAGGAAGATGTGTGGATATACTACCTAAATGAAAAAATATAGATACAATAAACCGCGACACTTGTCACCCTCTTAATGTACACAGTTGCTGAGCAATGGTGCTTGTTGATTGACTTTAGGATCTTTTCGCCTATGGGACAATATATCAGTCATGCTCCGCATAAGCGCGGTCAAAACAAGGGGCATCATCAGGTCGCTTATAGTTCTATTAATTAATCAAAAATCTTTTACTAGTTTTTCATAATAAAGCATGAAGCAAGTAGAATAAATATCTGGGTTTTAAATAGTTATTGAAAAATTAAAATAAGTGCCGAGTCATAGCTCATTATGTCTGCTCTTTACACCAGAGTCTCTAAACCTTTCATCATTCATGCTCCTCCCTCCCCGTGTACAATAAAGTATATACAATAATAATGAATTTTGAGAAATTTGGCGCTAAATATATGCTACGAGCTTAATTTTAAAATTTACCGACTACCAGTAATACTAAACTTTTTCGACTTTTTCAGCATTGAAAAAACAAGAATCTGATGCCATTTTGCATTGGAATCTGCTCTTGTGTCCACCATAATGGACATTTTCGTGGTTTTTAGAGAAATTCCAATTTGTCTCGAACATACTGGATTATCGAAAACATTCCGCCTTGAGCATTCGCAGATGTGAGTAAATTTTTTATGGGGACAAGGAGGATGTTTGATATTACCAGTTTCAATTTCTGGCAGTTTAGTTTAAGTCGATCGCTATCGAATCTATTTGAATGTGTCTGCTATATATGTTATGTGTTAATTGAGTTCACCATATTAAATATTCTTGGAAGAATATTTATTCAAAAACATGGATAAATTTTTAACCGGTCGTAAGAGAGCATGAGAAACTAGACAAGAATTAACAAGTACACGGAGAAAAGTTTTTTCTAAAATAAAACCAAAAAAATTGTGTTAAGAATTTTTAAAATTTGGGTTTACCAGTACTGAAACCAAAAGAAAATTTAGTAATAATTCCTCTTTGAATTTCGGACAGGAATAGATGATTAGTTTTTTGTACTAAAAATAAAGAGCATTTCGCATTCCATTACCATTTTCAATATTCTACTTTTGTGAAGCTGGAATTTTTGCGGTGAAGACAAGATATAGCTCTCAGCTAAATGTAGGAAACAAAATTGAAGCTATCTATTTCTCTAGTATGAAATCTTTCTTTGAGAAACTTAGCCCTGCAAGGCAGACACAAATAATTATAAATTTATTATAATTTAGTACGTTTTTATTAATTTTTTTAATCAAAACATCATGCGATCCATACGTTTTAAACTAAATAAAATAATAAAAGGTTTTGATTTCGTAAATTTATTTAAGTTAATTATTAAAAATTATGTCAAAATGTATTTCGTTTGATATCTGTATATGCCTTTCAGTCTGTAAATTAATTTTTTAAATAACATTTTCTCTTAGATATATTTCGGCCTCCCTAAGGGGTCGTGCCCCTCATGTTGAGAATCACTGCATTATACACATCCTTCATTTAATTGTAAAATTCATGATACAGTATGACGTTGAGAAAAAGTATCTCAAAGATCACGGGCAGAGCCGGCAATATTACAATAGAAAAATTTTCCTTGCTTAACAGATGCACTACAGACGCATTGTGAATCGATGCTTAACAAAGTTATCTCAAAATGATTAAAAATGAGAGCTCTGTTCAAATAGCTTAAATATAGATTATTTAGATACTTAGCCTAACATTTTACTGGAAAACATATATATTTATCAGTAGATCATAGTCCCAAACAAGTAGCAAATTTTAAATTTCAATTCAAGATAATAGCAGAATATTTAGTTGTTTATACGATAATAAAATTTTAGTGAATTGAGAAACAATAAATCACGACTGATTTCAATGTTTCATTACAATAAATCGTATTTTTAGTTTTGTACGCAAATTGTTTAGTGAAGATAATTGTAAGTATTATCTTTTTTCATCAACGTTATTGTTCGGATTACTTTAATAAGCACGAAATTAATCTTGAACACGTAAACTCTATAAGATCATGGTACGAATTAAGCATGAGGCTAGAAAAAAATATTATTATTGACAAGAAGCCACAAAATTTACAATCAAGAAAAAAAGAGATAACGCACCATCATTAAAAGAATTATTGCTGTAGTACAATTTTTAGGCAGTCAAAATTTGGTATTCAGAAAAAATAGTATGAAATTGTATCATAAGAATAATAAAATGTTTTGAAGGACAGTGTATATGTTGACCAAATTTGAGACAGTTATTTCAGAAAACCTTAATAATGATAGTAAATGCACAGATAAGAAAATACGATCCCCATATTTTAGGGCAGCATTTTTAAAAGGAAATAATTATTCTTTTAACCGAATCTGTTCGGAATGTAATAACACCCATTGCCAAAAAAGCTAACTATTATGTAATTCTTGACTCGAATTAAATATTAGTCACTCACAAATAATAGTTGTAACTATATGCGTACATTTTATTAATGGTAAGGTAGATATTAAGAAATTTTTTCTCACTAAAGAAGGTCTGTTGCAATTTTCTAATAGAAAAGCAATCACTTAATCTTTAACTAGAAGTTAAAAATATGCGAAGAGATCAGAATGACGATAGTAGATAAAATAGAAAGAAAAAGGATATAAGTCTTTATTGAAATTGACTCCCGATATCAATTCTCGAGCTTCATATGTACGGCTCATAGGATTAAATATTGTTGTTAATGACACACAGTCAAATTTATAAATAATAAGCAATGTTACGTGACTAAAAATATAAATAATGACAATGATATGCATCTGAAAATATAAATAACAAACAATCTTACGCGTAGAAATTATTTATAATATCAATGAAAACAGGATTCATATTTTTTTAATGCCATATTTAACTATCAGTATAATTTTTGCATTACCTGTGGCAATTTTCTGAAAAATTTTGTGTAATTTCTTATAAATTACATGATTTTTTTAAAATTTTATCAAAATAATGATTATTCTTTGGATCCACAAACATCGGTAACGTACATAATTTAATAAAATTAGTGAACTATCAGAGAGAGAGAGAAAGTAAAAATGTAAATTACAAATAACTGTTTCTTAAAAGTTATATCTATTTTATAAGGAACCCTATCAAAATACCCTATCGAGAAGTGCGAAGCTTTTTTTTTAGTACCGTACTTAAAAAAGTAGTGATTTTTATATATACTTTCTTTAGTATGGGTTAATGTTATTTTTTTAGTACTCATTATAGTTACTTATAAAGCAATTAATATAACGGTTACTTTTTGAAGCAGTTACATCTTATTTAGTGCTGCTATCTGGTGGATTAAAACGAATTACAAACTTTTTAGGGGATTTTGTAAATAAATTAAATGATGAAATTTTTATTAAATTTATAATGTAATATTTTATGTAATTCCATGAAATTAATCAATATGAGTAACTTTAGTTTCATTCTTTGAGACTTATAGCTATGTATTTATTTAAATATTTATGAATAGCTGATATTTATGAGATAAATGAATGTAAAAATAATTTTTTTCATTAGTGCTTCATTTCATTGATTGTAATGATGTTTTCATTTTGTTATAATATATATGTTTAATTCCTTGAGTGAAGTATAGAAATATAAGTTATTTCTTCTACAATCAGTTTTTCTGTAAAAAAATTTTGAACATAATTTTTTTTATATATAAGCATCGTTTTAATTAATGCAGAAATACATAATTGTGTTTTTCATTTATATTTATCTTCAGAATTTAAATCTGTATCTGTTCTAAATAAATTTCAAATTACTGAACAGTAATTTTTTAAAGATTTTCAATGTTTTATAAAATATAAGAAAATAATTTGTTTTTCAATTCATTCAGCTTAATTCGCTATTAATTTAATTAATTTATCAATAAAATTTTCCTATTATATAAATAAAATTTCATAATTAATAATTTGGAAGAACTATAATCTAGATTAATTAATCAATTTCAATGCGCGCTTAGAAGTTTGTTTAGAAAAATAATGTAATTAATTTCAAAATATCATTACTTAAACAATTTTGATATATTTTCCTTTTATTATCAAGGAAACGATAGCGGATGTTGAGGTTTTAAAAATTATTATTTGGAATTAACAGGTATCAACCAGCATAAATTATTCTTAACATTCAAAAAATAAATAAATGTGAATTACAAATTATTAGCATGGTTGTGTAGAGGTGAAATTAAATTGACATAGAAAGCAAATCAAATGAGTACACTTTCACAATAATGAGCTTTGACATCGCCCTAAGAATGAAAAGGGGAATTTTAGATTAGCAGCAGCATTAGAGCTCTCCCTAACACGCTCTGCGCCATCGTATCTGCAGCTCTTTAGTGCGCAGGTTACTGCGGCGGACCTTGGCGGTTTACCTTGGCGGGATGCTGTGCTGGAGGTCGCCGCACAATCATAGAAATGTCTTCTCGAAATTATTTATATAAAATTGTAATTTTTTTGTTTATAATTGGTATTTTTTTCTTACACACTTAAAATTGCTAGCTTTCTGAAGTAAAAACTGAATTAATTCAAATATTCTATTACAATTTCGAAAATTTGTATTTAATAAATTTTAAATAAATATGATCATTTTATATCGAAATATAATTTTTATAGTTGATAATAATTATATTTAGAGTTTCACTTTGTGTTTTTGGATTAAATGTTTTGAGGCAAACACAAATTACTGTCAATTATTTTGTTTGTTGACATATTTTTATTATCATTCTATCTTTAATATTTTTTTGTTGCTTATCGAAATTTGCTCTATAAAAATGACCGTGGTTTCAACATGCTGGATGGACTGCTTTATGAAACTGATTGAGATAAAATTATAGAATTCTGACTTGAAAATGCATGAACGCATTTTTTAAAATTAATTTTTAAAGGAAAGTTATTTTCATACTTTCTATACGTTTAATCATTTTAAATGATAACTTTTTTTGATGAGTTGAAATTTCCGATGCAAGTTAAGAAATCCGTTGCTTATATGCATAATTTTTCTTGTTTCATGTTTTTTGTTCTTTTAGCTGACAGGATGTAAACCATACTGTTTTTCTTTGATACCATAATAAATTCGATTACTAGTTGCGAGGAAGAACGTGTTAATTGAATTATAAACCAATGCATGCGCAATAACTTAAAATGTTCATGGATTTTGCACACGCTTCATTGTTTAACATCAAAAAGCTGGGCATGATAATCATGCCATATTGAAAGAAAAAAAATTAAAATATCTATTTAGAAATATTAAATAGATACATGTTTACTAATCACATCTAAAAGTATGTATGAAATATTTCAAATTATTAATAATGACAAATCTAATTCAAAACTTATTTGCAAAATCTGTAATATTGTTTTCAAAATGAAATTTTTTTAATAAATGAAAAAAAATAAAGAAATTGTTTCCAAATATTGCAATTATTAATTTAGAATTCTATTAATTAAATAAATTTTTAAATATTTAAATCATCCTTGCCGATTTGAACTAACCGTATAGTGAATGTTTTGTCATGTCTTTTTCATTTTGCTTTTTTTGCTGTTCTATTGTCCATGTGTTAATGGCTTGAATCAGTGGAAAACGGCTTTTCAAACTGATGCTTTGCTCCTTATATAAGAAATCGTTTTATTAACAAAATGAACTTCGACAATATTTTCAGGTGGTGAACTTCGCCTTGTTTGCTGCTGCTAGATGAATGTCATTTAAGGCAATAGTAAATTCGTCGGCAAGTTGGATTTACAACGCCATCTCAATACGATGTGACGTGGATGAAACGTTATCTGACGTCATAAATATTTTAAATCAATGAGAATCGTAATAAAATGGCGTACTCAGGATCCCAACAGTAATGAAAGAAAGATTTTATGGTTAATAAGCATATTGATTACCAAAAAGCTTTGCATAAGTGTCCAAAAAGAACAGCAAATATATCTAAAAGGTCTATGAAAGAACATTTAAAAGATCATGATATTAAATTAATTGAGAAATTTTAAAATTCAATTCAACTGAAGCGTTGTAGAAGAAAAATGCATCTACAAAAACAATATTTCGTCACTTATGGCTTTGTAATTCAGCTGATTAGAGGACACTAAATTTGTCTGCTTATTGTCCATTGTCAGATTGTCTTAGTAAAAATGAACATATTTTCCTTCAAAATGGAAATTAATTTTTTTAAGCACCAGTTAGGTGATTTGTCCGAAATTTGCATCTATTAGTTTATCTTTCGTCTTTTCCAAAATGAGTGGTGTGACTTAAATAAAATTTCATTTTTGATTTGCTGTTTGTATTCTCCACTTATCCATTATTTCCTGTGTTTAATTCAATGTAACCAATACCAGTTGTCATTTGCATATTGCAAGGCAAAGTGTTATTGTTTTTGATACATATTAATACTTTGAATATCACAAACATAGGAATAACCTTCTTACTCATGCAAGAGTCTTCTAACAGAATAGAGTTTCTTTAATTTAATTTATATTGGTTACCATTATTATAACTACTGTAGTTTTCTCTAAGTTATAAATTTCCGCTTGATTAAAAGTTTTAGCCCAGAAATTTTATAATTATTTTTTAGTTCAATTTTATTACAATTTGAAAATATCATATAAAAAGTTATTTTGTTTTCACTAATGATGCTGAATTTTCTTGGGTATTAATTACTATATTGTTCATATTAGTAAAAGGAATACTCAATATAACAAAATAATTAATGGATGGTTTGTTTCTACTTGAAGTACATGTTTAAATTGTTTATTGAACACTTTCATAGTCATTTCAACATAATATTCAAAACTTAATCAAGAATTTATTGGCTTCAGATATACTTACGCATAGAAATTTAGTTTCAATACGCGGCATGATTTAAAGAAAAAGAAGGCTTGTAGAAGAACTAGTATCTAGTAACATTGTGACCTGCCGAGGAGTAAAATTTTCTTTATTAGCAGGAAGAGGAATATACTCGTATTGTGAGATAAGTTCATGAATAATTGTTCAGGGTTTTCAGATTTTTATATGTTTTTCATTATTGCTATTACTTTTAGGACTAAGGAATTCTTTTACAGTAATATTCTCATTTTTTGAATGAGCCATTTTATAATTCAAAATATTCCGTATTTGATAAGATTTATTTTGCATATTTATTTGGTGGTTTGAAACAACAGAAATGTTATATTTACCTTTATATATAAAAAATTCAGAGAATGATTAAATGCGAAGATTTTCTGGCATTATTAAAAGTAGATCTTAATTTGTTAAAACTTATTCGTTGAAAATAAGTTCTTACTCTTTGATAATGTGCTGAAACATTTGAAACAATAACTGAGGCCATATCTATGTTTTTGATAATAAATTCAGAAGAACGTTTTTATATTCATATTCTGTTAGGCAGCTGCAACATCTTACTGGGTTTCGTTTTGAATGTTTCTTTCTTTCTGTTTTTTTTTTGTTTCTACCATTTCATAAAAAATTCGGTGCTTTGAAGAATTACAATTGAATAGGTAATATCTTATATATTATAAAATTAACTGGTAAAAAACCGTATCTAAGAATTTGATTTTAAGTTTTTTATAATTCATATTTTATATTTTTTTACTCCTTTATATTAATTTAATACCTAGTGTAGTAATAGGAGTTATAACATAGGCAGGAATAATTTCAATACTTTTTTGAGGGTTTTTTAAATTATGTAATTTTTTTTACAATACCATCAATTTCAGATAAATTTTTCAAATAATCTTGGACTTTATAGATATGGGCAGAGGAATAATTAATTGACGAGCCTTTAATTTATCAGAAATTTCATCAACTTTGATGTTGTTGTTGTTGTTTTCCTATGACACTTGGACGAGCCAAGCTCGCTTTTGCCTTTGGCAGTGTGAATTAAGTCAAAAAGGAGCGTCTTTCGTTTGGATCAGAGCACCACGAAGGTGAAAGTATGACTTTGCTCTTTTTAAGGTGCCTCGTAATTTTGAACCACGGTCAGGGGACGAGGTTACACCTGAGCTGGCACCCTCCTCTCCACATCCACGCCACACCAGCGGAAGGACTTTGGACGTCACAGATTAACGTGGACACGTCCCCAACCGACGGAGCTCCAGCAACCCAGTGAAGGAGAGTACACCGTGGTCACCCTCCCAACCACTGCCCGCGGCAAATGATGCTTCACTTTGCTGAGCTTACGGGAAGCGGCGTGAAACTACTGAGCCACTGGAGCTCTTCAACTTTGATGTAATTTATAGTAGTAATATTTTGGGAAGTAGAGATCTTTTTTTAAAATTTTATTTGGTAAAATCAGATCATGTTGGACTGCTATTAAATTGTTTTAAGACAAATTTTCACGAAGACAAATTTTCGCAAAGTTCCACTAATTTTTTACTAGTTTCCACAATGTGTTTTGCGTGTTTATAGCAGGCATCTTCCTGTTACAAAAATTAACTTTTGATTAATGTAATTTACAGGAATGTGATCGTTGACAACTTTTAGGGTTTTAATGTTCTTTGGGATATGTTTATCGGATGAGTTAAAGATTATTGTCAGTAAGCTTTGAGTTTAAGAATGTGAGAGAAGTATAGTTGATGCAATAGTTAAACCTTTTACTTCTATTTGAGTGGTCTGTGAAACATAATAATTTCACAAAGGAACCATCAAATAGATTCACTGAAATTGAACATTTTTCTGAGATGATTCGTCGTTGTTTTTCTTACGTAATATTTATGTTTTAAATTAAGAGTCATACACACTTTTTACAACAATAATAATAGCGTTATATAAAAAATAAGCCATACATTTCATGCCCAAATATTATAGTTCAGTTTTATTTCATAAGTTATACATCAATTAAGCAAAAGTTTAGCATTCTCTTCGCTGTTATTTCTTTTTTCTCTTTCACATTCTAAGATGCTCTCCGTGTGACACGAGAAGGCGGATGGTCAGTCAAGCAAAAGTGTCATCTAATAAGGACGTAATATTCTTGCATATTGTTTTAATATTAAAAATATATCGAGACTTACTGTGGCCCATTGGTAAGACTGAGCATAGGTTACGGGTTCGATCCCAGCCGCTGCTGAACAGTTGTTGTTGCACCCGCATGCTTCCCTGTACCTAGCCCTGAGTTGGGCTCTACCAGTTAGATAGAAGCAGCCGGGTGGAGTTATCGTGATTTTGAAGCAGGAATCAAGCATAAGATGCTCCCAATACTTGGCTTGCCATCCCAGAGGTATCATTTCACTTGGAGGACATTGCGACCACACCCATTTTTAACGTGCCCACGCCGCCATTAGTGAACACAACAGGTATTCGTTTAAGCCGGGATTCGAAATCACAACCTTCTGATTTATGAGAACGACGCCTTAGCCAACCAGGCCACCCCAGCCCTCAAGTGCTGAACAGTGGAAGATGGATACTTATCTTCTGCACCCATCCTTGTCGGGGTTAAGCACTTAAGAGTTCATGGTTTCCTTCCTTGAGACGAGTGAATCATTATCTAAGAAAAATCCTCGTTGTGGATATCAAAAACGCCTGATTATGGTCTTGACCCGATAAGTTGACCACTATGATTAGGCAAAATGTTAAAAAAATAGTAAGGTCTTAGCGAGTTTAATGTCTCTTTCACGAAGTCAACCTTTTTTAAACTATTCTAGAAACATTTAACTTTTTATTTTAAAACTTTAGTCTTTACAATCTTTGCATTCAATAAAATTTTTATAGTAATATTAAGCGATTTTAGCTTAAATATATATAAAAATTTATATTTTACAATTAACCAATTTTTTAATTTAATTAAACATGATATGTAACATAGTGGTAAATTTTTCTATCACAGAGTATTTTCTAACGGTGGTACCCGGATTTTACTAAGATATATTTTTTTTATCTTGAATTTATCTTTAATAAGTTTTGGAAATTGGATTTCAGTATTTCCCATTTAATTGCTTTTAAATTTTGCCTAAAATCGTGATTCTTTATAAGTCTTATCAAAATGTTTTTTTCTTGACGAAAAGATTTCGAAAGAATAGAAGAATCAAAGGAAATTTCTTGGAGAAATTTGAGATTTGAGTTTCCTAAGTGTTTGAAAATAAAAAGATACCTTAAATGAAATTTATTGAATACACAAACATAAAGAATATTAAAATATTTTTATAATACTATAAAAAATATTTTAATATAAAAATATTAAAATATTTTTTACATTATTATTGAGAAATAAGTTTAAGCTATGTAAATTATTAATAAAAAACTAAAATTTGTCTACTTAACGTAAACTATAGCTTAATTTGTGATTAAATTTTCACTGATCAGTTATTTTTTGTGCAATGTTAATTTAACATAGACTAGTATAAATTTTTTTATATGTATGCTACACCTTAACAATAAAATTCGAAGAAATTTTGCAATTGTTTATGTCAAAATTTATTAATAATAAATTGAAAAATTACTAAAAAACTTCCAAACGTAGCAGATAAAATTTCCTAAATTTTTCAGGCCTTTCAAATGAAAGTAATGTAGATAAATTGCTATACCTTAACAATATTTTCTAAGTAAAACCAAACGAATTTTTACTGTACAAATTAAATACATGTATTTTTAAATTTATTAAAAATTGCTCTTAAATTTCATTTTCGCATTTTTTTAATTTTCTAAATAAAATCTGTTAGTTATTTTATGAAACGGCAGCAGAATAATTGATTTTTTCCTTCCGTACAATCCCGATAACCCTTTTGCCATAAAATATGTCGCCAACTTTAAAATTTTGTTCATTCATTTATTTTTCAAAATATGAAAGAAAAAAAACAGAACACTTAACTTATATCTTCCTTGAAATAAACAGATAAAAATTATATTTATTCTCTTAACATTAATTTAAAATTCGATGGCGTAAAAATAAGAAATATAAAACGTGAAGTTGGACACTAAACAGCAATATTTGATGCTAAATCGCAGCATTTGGAAACATATTGTTTTTTCACGGGAAAAATCGATGGATTATACAAAAGTGCCTTGTTTAATTATTCGAGTTCAATAAAATTCATGATTTATTAACTTCTACTAAATGTAATCATGAGATGAGGTGTGAATTCAAATTTCAATGAATCTTGAGTTAAAACTCGAAAAATTATGCTGCAGATTGAACTATAAGTTTTGAGATCATAAAATTCTGCAGTTAGCAGGTTAGATACGGATTTTAAGAACATATATATATATATATATATATATATATATATATATATATATATATATATATATATATATATATATATATATATATATATATATATATATATAAATTCTCAACGTTTCAGAATTCACATAAAATGGCTTATAAATGACAAAATGAACACATATCTTCAATAACGGTACACAATTTTCTCAAAGCACCTGGATTACATGAAGAACAATAACTTAATACTTCAACATTATATATGACTTAAGGTGGGATGGTAAATTCAAAGACTCTATTCCTTCAGGAAGCATATAATTACGAATCATGGCTTCTCTAATCGTGCAACGACAGTAATGTTTCAGAAGTCTGGGTTTGTTGATGTCATCGCTTCCCATAATTCCACTGTTTTCATACTCATCACAAGCATCTGTCACATCATCTTTCAGAGTAAAGCTGTCAAGAATGTGATCGATTTCGTATGGTAGGATGTAAGTGTCCGGAATGGACCTCCAAACAAGCTCTAGGCATTGCACCATTTTCACTCTCATTTCGGAACCCGCAGGTTTCATAAAAGCCAGAAGCAGTTGAAAAATCTTAAATCGCCTCAGCTGCTTTTTAGAAGGTTTTTTCTTTTTCATATCTTCGCCTGTCCATGCGATCGTGTAAAGAATGGACAAATCTACTAGAGTTTGTTGGTCGATGCACATGATCAGATCTCTACTTACTTTACAGAGCAGACGCTTGTACAACTTATCCAACACTACCTTCCGTCTACCGTATGAGGAATTATCACGTTCTCTTATGAGTCCTTGGTCATCGAAAGGCGGCCTAAAAATGCGAGAAAAAATTTAATTTCAATTTAAACTCACAAAAGGGTAAACTGAAAGATAAGCGTCTAGAATTGAAATAATGTAATATATCAGGTTGGGAAATAAGAGAGAGTGTGTTGCATTTTTAACAAAGACTTTTATTTAAACAAAAAACAATAACTATATCAATAAGTTAATCAATTGTTTATTCGCCGTTGCTGTTTACAACTTCTTCCCACCTCTTGACCAATTTCTTGAGGCCGTTCCCCTAAAAATTGCCTGGTCTGGTGTCAAAGAAGTTGTTGAGCCAGTTTTTAGGACTCTTTTGTTATCGAAGGTAACGCCTTTCATATGGTTTGACAATGAGTGGAAAAGATGATAATCAGTCGTTGCAAGATCCGGAGTATACGGCGGATGCTGTAGGAACTCCCATTCGAGCTTCTTGAGTGCGGCTTTGATGACTTGTGTAACATGGGGCCTGGCGTTGTCGTGAAGGAGTATGGTTTGGCCATGTCGATCAAGTATTTTCAGTCGAATAGCCTCATTCACGCGGTGTAGCTGGGCAATGTAGAGCTCCTTGTTGACATTGGCATTCTTTTCGAGCATTTCCCAGTGCAACAAGAGATCCTTAAAATCTGGCTCCACAACTTCTTTGACACCAGACCAGGTGATTTTTGGCGGGACGGCATCAACAAATGGATCGAGAGGTGGGAAGAAGTTGTAAATAGCAACGGCGAATATATAATGGATTAACTTAATAATATAATTACTGTTTTTTGTTTAAATAAAAATCTTTGGTAAAAATGCTTCGAACTTATTTCGCAACCAAATAAATTGGAATGCTTTAGCCACACTATAATACTTCGCTTCTTTTTACCAAAATCCTTTTGTCAGCATCAGCTAATAGTTTATTGTTCGTTATATTTTATTTGAGTTATTAATCAAACAGAACATAAAACTTGTAAAAAGCAAAATAGTTAGTAGACATAAAAAGAAAGAGCTTTTTGGAGAAGAAAGGCAAAATGCAGCACGAATTACAGAGTCGAATAATAGTAGTAGTAGTAGTAGTAATTCTTGTTTTTACCCATATGATGACCAGAATTACGAATTTCAAGTAACGCACTATATGTATCTTTTAAAGTATTTTTAGCAATTTAAACAATGGAAATTAATTTTAGTCACGTTAGGCAATAACTGTAAAAATTTAATTCGGCAATTTATTTTTGAAACATTAAAGTTTTCATATAATCAATACTTATTCTCAAATTCAATAAATTATAATTCAATGAACACACTATAGAATAAAAATGTATTTCTACAGCCTTAAATTCGAGCTTTCTAACCATCTAAAAGAATTTATCTAGAAAAACGCGTCATAAAATAATGAAAAAAAATTAATACATAATTTGGAACAGAAAATTCAAGATTATCCCTATAATCTTAAAATATTTAAGTAATAATGAGTCATGTTTCGCTGGTTGCCATAAGTTATGTAAAATAAAAAAAATAATAAAAATTATATATTTAATATAAAAATAAATCAAAAATGAGAAGCTTAGCAGAAGGGCATTTGAAATAAATCGAATGTCATGCATAGTATAATCTTCGCAAGCACTTTTAACCATTACTGTTCGAATCTTTTCATTATCTTGGTGAATGTCTTACATGTGTTATGAAAGAAGTCAACAGTGTTAGTTAGGGTCTCGATCAGAAATTAGAATGCAGATATTCCTCCTAAGACTTGTTTTCAGTAGACATGTACCAGAGAAAGATACCCTGATTAATAATACTCATTTTGAATTTTTTTTTCTTATTTTTATGAATATCTGTTTCATTTTTTTGTGAGAGTCTATTCAATCAATAAAAATACCATTTTATATTCCATATTATTCTCTGGTATTAATTTTGCAGCAATTTTTTTTAAAATTTTTACTCTTAATTTTTTTTATGGTTCTGAAAATTTCGAGTAATTTTTTTTACTTTAATTATATATATATATATATATATATATATATATATATATATATATATATATATATATATATATATATATATATATATATATATATATATATATATATATATATAACATTGCATTAGATAATAATATTATTTTAACTGGAAATTTAAAATTTTATTGTTAAAAAGGAAATATTAAAATATTGTCTTACTCTTCGTTATATCGCATCGGTTCATTTCTGAATTGCAGTATTTCATCAAATCTGGCTTCCAGACTGCGTCTGAAAAGAAAAGGAGCAATATTTACGAAAATTTAAACAGTAAAGTCAATGACATTCATACGAAAAATTATAAAAGTATTTTTAAAAATGCTGGCATCTATACGATGCCTTAAGTGTAGAGGTCCAACTTACGATTGCATCAATGTGTATTGCATCAATTTACCATACTGTGCCTATTTATATGTAATAAATAAACATTTCTGCTATAAACAATTATTTCACATTCAAAAGATTTACAACTTTCTGCATATGTGTTTTCAAATGCCAAAAAGTGTCTTTTTAATGCACATATTTTAAATCCAGAGAGCCACTCAAAAATATCAATTTCTGTATTGCAAGAATATGAAAAAGCAATTGTGATTTTTTTAAAGAGTGTCCTAAAAAAGTTCTTTGAAAACTGCTGTCTTTGAAATTTTAATAACAAAATTAAAACAAGAAAGCTTAAATTAATCCTACAATTCAAATCAAAAAACACTAATTGTATTTTTAGAATGCATTATGTTCAATGAAAACTTGACGCGAACATAAGTAGATTTCAATTTGTAATTATGAAATTATGAAGTTACATTTAATTATTGGATATCATAAAATATGAAGCAAAAATATTTCTTTTAAGCTAAGTAAATATATTATAAGCGTTTGAAACTAAAAATAGCATGCACATGACTTATAAATTCTTTTACATTAAAAAAAAAATAAAGATTTTGATCTGGAGTCATTTAAGAGCATATGATTTTATAATCTTCCGATATAGAAAAATTCTCTTTGCTGATTAGCCGTAAAATAGCCGTCTATTGTTCCAAAAAATGATTCTAACATTGAGGTAAAATAAAAAAATATTATTGTTAAATTTGTTATTAGAACCTTTTACAGATCTATCAGCAAATTTTGCTGATGATCAGATTCATAGTATTTATTTAAAAATAATTACTAATAAAAATATTATTGTAATAAGTTAGAAATATATACAGGATTATAATTTTATTCAGAGAGCAACAATTTTCATTACTTTCTGTAAATATTGTTTTCCTTTCAAAATTTGGCTCATGATATTATTCAAAGAGACAAATATTTATAATAAATTCCCTAATGAAAAGCATAGAAAGTTACGCATTATTTTAATTTTTAATACATTAATAAAAATATTAATATACTAAAAATTTAAATAATCCATTTCATATTTCATATAAGAATCAATGAGCATACCAATTTATTTGCTTAAAAAATTACAAGTAACAAATAAATGGAAATAAAAGCAAATAATGTATTTAACATAATTAATGAACTGAAAATAATTTTTCTAATTGTTTTCTATACAGTTACGTATAAAACGTTTAAGTTAATAAATTATATTTAAATAAGGAAAAACTGGAATATTATAATAGGTATGAAAAATATAACTAAACAGAAATTATTCTATAAAATGAATTTTATATTGAGACAAACATATAAATAATTAAAGTATGTATAAATATACAATATTATTTAATATTAACAAAGGTTTTTCAAAAATAATTGAGATAACTTAAAAGATAAATTGATAGAACACATTTTATGTCCTAACCAATAAAGTTGAAAGGGATAAAAATTGTGTTTTGATGATATGCTATCAAAACCATTAAAAAATTAAATGCTGAAATACATATTTTTTTTTAATAAAAAGACCTAAAATAAAGACCTAAGGAATAAGTAGAGCAAATAGATTCTCAAAATGATAAATGGGATTCATTCACCAAAAAATATGTAATTAGGACATTTAAATTGAGTGAGTTAAAAAGACAAAAAACGAAACAGCAGTAAATATAAAAAAAATTCCTGAATCAGAAAGAGTCCAAGATATGAATATATATAAAAAAATTTTAAGAAAAAAATATTAAAATATATCAGAAAAATTAAAATACATAAAAATATTTATGAAACTGAAAAGTTCACTTAAGTATTATGTGTGTGTGATAACAGTTTAAAAAAAAACTGAAATGTTGAACTAAAAACTTACTATAGAAATGTAGTTGGTAATGATAATTTCAAAATGTTATGTCTTAAAAATAAACCTGATATGTTTTCATTGTATATTTAATAAGCATATTCAAAATAACATAAACATAATATAAAAAAAGTTCGAACATTTCTTACAAAAGAATTCAAGATTTTTCAATTAAATGCTTCGAAACATTTTATGTATTCCTATTATACACAATTTTACAATATCATAAGATTTTATTAATCACATTATTTTAACCACATGCATTACATAAGTAATTATGTCAACAATTTTTTACGTATAAGTACGTAAATTTTTTATGCAAACATATAAAATTCCAAAAGAAAATTCATTAGTAAAATATTTTAACAGTGTTAAAACTTAATATAAAGAGAGTTTCTTTTATTAAACGGGACATTTTTAGCTTAATAATTGAAAGTTTCATTGAAGAATTTTGCTTATAGATGTGTGTTAGGTAGGTGATTGACTTTGATTATAATTGTGCATATGATTACATAAAAGATCTTAATGTTTGTATATTAATAAAAATGCTTATTAAGAAACTAATGCATAAATTATACGTTAACGTATACTCATTAAATAACTTATTAACATAATATTTATTAAGTACTTTTTCTTAGATTTTAAATACATTAACTTACAAATTATTTGTTGAAATAAGTAGATATTTTAATAAAAATATTTGCAATGTATTGAAATTTTATAATGAAAATTTTTAATTTTTTTGCCAATTCGTTTGTAGAAATTAATATTTTAAAGATAAAAATAAAAACAGTTTATATATATGTTTATATATATATATATATATATATATATATATATATATATATATATATATATATATATATATATATATATATATATATATATATATATATATATATATATATATATGTATGTATGTATGTATGTATATTATTTAATTTTAGAGTTTTAATTATTATTTATTCATAAAATTTAATGTTTTCAATTAATATGGTTAAATTATAATGAAAATTTTAAAAGCTTGCTTAAAAATTGGAAAAAAAAAAAACGATGGACAGAAATAGGAATAAAAGCACATGTTTCGAAATGATAAAATTCAAAATAATCAGTATTGATTTTCCAAGAATTACAACCAGTTTTATAAAATGATAATTATGTAAAAAATATAAATATGTGAGTGTTTATATAGAAGAAATTATTTCACAAAATACCTACTCATATAAGTCATTTAACACCTGTTTAACATCCCTTTCAATATTTCGACCACATGACTTTGCATATTTAAAATTTTGTGCTTCACTGAATTCCATTTTGCAACCATGATTCAGGAAAAGTTCTAGGCGATCTACATCGCCAAGTCTGAAGGATTCATGGATAGGACTATAACGGCTTTCCATTACATGCTTGAGAGGATTTACTCGAACAAATTTATGTGTAGCGCCTGTCGCCAAGTTATATTGGCGGAGGAAATAGCGGAGTTTTTCGTAGGAGGTGTTGTAGAACATATTTTGGGCTCGCCTACTGTAGAGGAGTCTTGTTATTGTCAGCTTGCCTATTAAGAAGTAATCTTCACGTTCACTCTCATACAGATAGCTGAGCATGATGTCGAACACTTCCTGTTGAGCCATCTCTCTGTGAATGTCGAGGTCATCACGACGTCTTAGGTTTTTGATGAACTTCTCTCGGTCTTTCGAGTTGCATGTCATGAGAAGGTTACTGTACTGTAAATCAAGCAGAAACTTTTCGTATTTCAAGTACCTTATATTGTATATCCGACGTCGCGTAAGCTCATCGGTGTTGTTCTCAGCTTGGTTTCCTCTTTGGCAACGGAGACACCCGAACAGGTGTCTTATTCGATTAGAGTCAAAGTATGAGGTAGTGTTTCCCATTCTGGTAACATTTTCATAAACTGGCAGTGGAGGTTGAAAATTCAAATAGTAAGAATATATTCCACTGACTTAATAACCATACATTTGCTATTGCATCCATTGACAATGAATTTTTAATTCACCTGTGTTAGCTTATAGAAAGGAATATTTGATATAAATTTGATCGGTAATAAACAAAACGTGGACAATATTGAATATTTTATATCAGTTTTCCTTTTACAAACACAATATATCGAATATATCTTTATATATATTTTAAAACGAGGATATAAATTTAATTTCAATTTAATGATTTCATAACTTTATATCAACTTATGTTTAAGAAAAGACTTGTTAAATGTTCACTTGCATAGGCTGAAAACAAAGTAATTCATAGCCCCTTACTACGAGCCATTATTGGTATAATTGAAGCCTAGCACCGAGTCTAATATACCTCCATAAATAATAGCCTGTAATCAACCGACTATAGTTGTGAAGTTGTTAAATATTCAAAACTGATATTACTTGAAAAATTATTATCACTGATACCACAGGAGTGAACAAATGAGAAAGAAATCTTCACAGTAGCGATAGTGCCCTTTAAAGTGTTTATTTTCCCTGATTCCAAGCGAAAAGATGCAAACAATTTTCCTGCTTAGAGTCCTGATGCTGACGAACTGTTGCTATGGAAACCATCCGGGAGCCTGATTTTCCAATAAGATTTGGAGAAATGCACCTCCACTGCCATCTTCGAGAACTGCGCAGTCGCCATGAAGCTACACAGCACAAGAACTATTTATAGATTCCACCAAGATTACCTTATGACTATAGAAAATGGCGAAAATTCTGATCTAACCGATTGGATACTAGTTAAGAATTAAGAAACGTTAATTTCTTGTAGATTTGAATCATTTCAACATTCATTAGAAACTACTTTACTAGGGTATTTACTAGAAAGGAAATACGATCCACATCCTCAAAAATTGATTTTTTTATACCCTATTATAGAGAGGCTTTGAAATAACAAATAGAGCAATAATGTATTTTTGTAAAATATTTACATACATTTAACTGTATGGGTTAAAGGGGATTTTTATTTACAATATTCAGGAAAAGTAAACTATTAATTAAAAAAGATGATTTCTGTTTATTAAAATAGAAAATCAATTTTAGAAGTATAATTTTTCTTACCAATAGTAGTCAATTAAAGTAAGGAAAAATCTAAATTAAAAAATGAAATGTACTAGGAGAAAGATTCTAAATTTTAAAGGAAATGAAATTTATAGAATTGATATTTTTTATAGTTTGTTAGATTTTATATGTCTTTATATATTTGAATAAATGTAATTCGAATTATTCTTTAAAACAAATCACGTATTTATAAACAAATGAAAGTTTTGAAATAAATAATAACCTTAAAAGAGATTTCGTCTGTTGCTGAATATACATCTTACAATGTTAATGCCTGCAGTTTAAGAGAATAGTTCACTTTTTTTATTTATTTGCGCAATAAAACATTTATTAAAGAATGGTAAAAAAAATTTATTGATTGTAGAAATTGAAAAACCTACTTAGAAATATATTTCTCATACAGTCATAGTGTAGTTAGAAAATATTTAAATAACGTATTTTTTATATTTTTTCTCTTATCACATGATTATCAAGAAGAAAAAATAGTTTATTTTATTCACTGTCAAAAATGATTAGTTTAAAATTCATATTTTTTTCATCAGGAAAAAAGCGAAATTTATATTAAAGATTTCACAATATATATAGATTTAAAACCTAGAACTTTATAAAAATAAAGATAAAAGTACAAGCATTATTAGAAAATTAAAAAAGAAAAGAATGAAAAATCTCATTTAGAATACGAAGTTGGAGATGTAAACATTAATATTATTATTTTATAATTACGAATATAATCAAAAAGTATTGATAAATAAGGGTTACGCCGTAATTGTTAACTATTCTATGCTGTTTAAATAGCAAACATTTTGATAGGAAAATGTTTTTATTGATTATCGAACAATGAATAAAAATTTTTTAACTTGTTTTTGCGCATCTATCAAGACATTGGATATAAAATAACTTATCTACTTTCTACAAAAAAGCCCGTGCAGTGTTTTATAAATATGTGCTTATAAAATGTTGCTTAATATAAGCAAGAGTAAAACACTTAGAAAACATTGGCAGAGAATTGTGTACTTATAGAACTGGAATCTCTTTTATTATTTTAAGTCACAACTGAATGTATGTGAGTCAAAAGTTATAACATTAATTGATTATTATGTACCTATTTATAAAATAAGTTATAATTAATATTTTTTAGAGTAAATTATGAAACAGTATAGCTGTTTATAAAATACTCAAACCAACAAAATGTAATTACCTCAAATGTACAAATTTGAAAAAATGCTCCTAAAGTTTCGCATTTCGCAGCATTTTTTATCCAATTTTAGCCGAACAATGGTTGGTGCTTTTATCTTTAGTTCTGCAGTTCGTGAATTGGCTTTTCATCTTCAGGTTTGGTTGTTAAGTAGTAGTTCAGAATGGAATTTAAGTCAAAGGTTAGGCCTAATTATTCATAATGCAAAAAATAATAGTTGAGTTACAAATAAATCGCCAATTTTAATACATCACAATATTAATGCAATGTCAAACATTAATTTTCGCTCTCTAAAATAGTCACTTTATAATGTAAAATTAATAATTTTGATCTCCTTTCGTTTTTAACCATGATTTAGTTACGAAATTGAAGTATCAATTGGGACACTCCTCTCAATACTTCCACTGCATATCAATGAAAATTAGTTGGCAACTTATTACCGGCCGAATGGAAATATCGTTAAAACGTTATGCAAATAATTTTACAATTACAACTCCGATGTAAAGTATTAAATATCATGGCTTATACTTTGAAAAGTGAGGGCCAACTACTAAGATTTCTTACGTACTAGTTTTAACTTATTCTATTGAGCATTAAACAGTTTAAATATGTATAAAAATTTTAATTTTAACAAAAAACATTTAATGTTAGTGATAAATTTGTTGCACATACTTTGATGAATCGATAAGTCTATTTTCTTTTATTTTTGAGTTAAAAACAGTATTCGAAAATACAGTATAATCTCATTAATCCGGACTAATTGAGAATACACATCGTCTGAATTAAAGAAAGTAAGGATTAAACAAAATAACTTATAAACTGAACCAAGGTACATAAGCAAACTACTGTACACAGTGAAAATTGTATTTTGAATTCAAGAGGCAAAAAATATAAAAATTCTTGAGGGAAAATTAAGTATAGTATGTACACATTCATTATTTTACTTAAGAAACAATATATCAGGTGAAAAACTACTTTGAACATGATGGTCCAAGCTCTTCTGTAATAACCACACTCGAATGGTCGGAAGAAACTATTGATCGTTTTGTTTTACTTTAGTGGTAATTTCTTGAATGATTAATTGACAAAGGTGTCGCAAAAATACATTATTTTGCTAAATCTCCTTTTATTTAGACAGTATGTGCATACATATGTATCTGGGTATGTGTATCTAAATGATTATCCGGATTAAGTGAAAACGGTTTCATTGGCTCCGAATTAATGAGGGTTTACTGTATATATTAATTTCATTTAAAAACATTGAAAATGTTATCATTTAAACCGATAAAGTAGAATTTAAATATTTTTACGCATTTCGATAAAAATCTAACATATATTTATATATAATGAAATCCTTTTTATATAGATATTTTGAAAATTCTAATAAATTACCAATATAAATGAAATACTTTCGAGAATTTTATAGAATTTAAAAAAGCTCGCTACATGAAATTATTGACAATGAACACTCTATACTATTCTATATTTGCCTTGCAAAACCCTTATTCATCACAAAATGAATTAAGTTTTATGTAGTTATTTAGTTTTAGAATATTTCATTTGCATAAAATATTATGTGAAAGGTCTCTTTTAAATAAATGTATGAATTTCAAATTAAAAAAAAATAGTTAGATTTGATTTAATACACTAATTTGGGCATCATATTATTGATTAAATTTTGTATTTCCATATGAATAAAGATCTCTTGCAACTACATGAGTTCCACCCACAACTGTATATATAGACCAGTTTAATTGTCTGTTTTGTTAGACAGGATGGGGGTATAATTCAACAACATGCAATTCAATTATTGCATGGACGCTGAAATCAAGGCAAAGAAAGAATGTAAAACATCTGTATGCATGTCGGATGATGATGAGTCATCAGTGGTTCATGAAGATTCCTTCTACACACAATAGCAAGTAATATTCCAACTTAATAACTATCATTAGTAGAAGTGCCTGTGTCTTGCCATAGTATCCCTAATAATTATCGCGAGAGAGTGTTGAATGCTCGGTAACCAGCCATTGTGGTTCATTAAACCACTCGATACAAAGCCACCCTTTTAACTTGGTTTAGATGTTGTTGCACTAGCATGGTTCCATGTACCTAGTCCTGAGTTCGGTTGTATTAGTTAGATAGAAGCAGCCAGGTGGAATCTTCGTGATTTTGAAGTAAGGACCAAGCAGAAGACTCCCATAATTCGCCTGCCACCCCCAGAGTTATTATTTCACTTGAAGGAATTGAGACCACGCCAAGTTTAAAAGTGTCCAATCCGCCACTAGCAGATCTTCTGTTATGCTTGGATTCATACACCACGGATCTTTGGTTATGCTTGGATTCAAACTCACCACTTTCCGATAATGAGAACGACGTCCTATCCAACCAGACCACCATGGCTTCTTTGTTTTTGATCTTATCGTCATTGGAGAAACAAATGGCGTTTTGTTATATGACGAATCTCGATTTTCTTCACAAAGAAATGATGGTCGTGTACATGTGTGTATTTTCAAGAGAAAGTTACCAACCATCCTATATCACTGATCATCACACAAGCCTCACACTGGGCTTCATGTCTTAGTGTGGCACCATATTCAAACAGCTGATAGCTCTAGGCCACGCTACTGTCAGTTTAACATAAGAATGCTGTGTTACTCAAACCGTCTTGTAGATTGTTTTTCAATTTATAAATCTCCTTGACATATTATTTCAGTAAGATAAAACCCATCTTCACACACATGTCAGACGTTGGTCTCTAAACAGCCTGAATGTAAATGGTATCCTCTCTTAACTGCCAGCCTCACTGGAATATGCATGGACTTCCATTCATGGTGCACAAGGCATTGTATTCGGATAATGCAGTGATCTTGGCAAGAAATAATTCAAAAGACCATTTCTGGCTTCCTGTGTATCTCTCCATTTAGAGGACTGTGAAACTATTCATAGTGGTCAGTTTAAATATTGAATTTTTATTTTTCATATTTTTCTTTTATTTGAATATGCGTCTTTTCCCTACCAATCCTCATTTTTCAAATCGCTATTTTCATGCAATGCATCCCTCTTTGGTATTGAAATCTCACTTCCCTTCTGAAGGTTGCATATATATATATATATATATATATATATATATATATATATATATATATATATATATATATATATATATATATATATATATATATATATATATATATATATATATATATATATATATCCAAATTATACCTTTATAAGCGAAGAACCGTATGAGAAATTTTCTGACAAAATAGATGTTTGTTGCTAGTTAGAATAAATTTAATTTATTTATTAACAAAACGTCAAAGGTGCTTCGCAATTTCAACTTAAAATAAAGATTTAACAAGAAATTTTGTGTGATTTAACATGAGATGTATGATTCATAAGTATTTAACATGAGAAAATTAATACCATGCTTAATATTGTTCATGCTGGTTACAACTTATTTTTGGTATTAAAGAAACAATTTATTTTGTTATTTTTTATACAAAAATAGTGTACTATCAATACTTGTATCATTAATTTTTTTGTAAGATACAGATTATTTTTATATTCTTTTCCTTTTCTTCATCACACTTCTAAATAACTCACGCTTATTAACAGTTATGTTATACAATATAAATGTCATTGTAAATTAATATCTATAGGCTAAATATAAAATTTTTATTTTATAATTTTGCCAACATTTAAGATAAAATTTTCACTTACAGTTAGCTACATCACCCTAATGCTTACTAAAAATTCATTATAATAAATATTTCTTGAATGCAAATATTTCCTTATCAATTTGATTTTTTTGTCTTTTTTGGGGGGGCATTGTGACTATTTATTAATAAGAGCTTTTACAAATTGTTCGTAATTTAGGAGTTAGAGATGAGACTAATGTAATGTCTTTATGAGCAACTTTAATATTGAACAGCTTAACAGCTGAAAGCAGTTGTTAAAGTAATCGTATATACAGCATGTCATTCTTGTTTATAATTGTAGATACAGCATTATATATATTAAAGACTGGAAGATATTTCGCAAGTAGGGAGCTGTATTTACGTGTCGTGAGTAAATAAAATAAAAAAATATGAAGAAAACTGAAAAAAAAAGATGAAAAAGTATTTCAAGAAAAAAGATGAAAAGTATTTATATAGAAAAAAGATCTTTCTCCATTCGCTTAACGAGAGGTGAGATCAACCAGACATTTACACTGAGACAAACAAGGTCCTACAATTTAGTCATAATGAGTGCTGATTTTTTTAATCCAGGATCCGGAAGAAGACTTAAAAATAGATGATTAGGCCATATGACCTAGAATCTAATCACCATTCAAATAAAGAGCTGAGAATCTATGCCAATATCAGAAAGGTTTGAAGTGTATTTCAAATCAAAGAACAGTACTGAAGAAAAGAGTTTCGATGAAGAACTCTTAAACTCGTTTTCGATGAGTGAGCTTTCTTAAGGAGAAAAATAAATATTTGTCTATTAATTTTAGTTTTTTAATGATTATATTATATACAATAATCCCCTCTGTAACACGGTACTCTTATAACGCTGTTTTCATATCACGTGATTTCATGTCCCTCGTATAACACGTGCTTTCCTCCATGAAACGTAAGGATTCCCCACGTTATATTTCTGCATTGAGAAATTTATAATGATTTATACTGTTCTTAATCAATTTCGCATATGCTTGCACGTTGTTATAATTATGTTCTTATAAAATTAAATTATTTAATTAAATTTGGATTTTGGAAATTATTTGATTTATTTGAATGTATATATGTAAAAAAATTACATATTTCGTTCCTAATATAGTTTCCATTTAACATTTGATTTAAACCCCCTTTAACTAATATACTGTGTTAAAGGAGGATTACTGTATAAGAAATTCTTTTCATTGTGAAAAATGTTCAATTAAAGTACGTTGCCGAAAAGTATTTTTAATAAGTTGCATGTAATACGAAACTAACACAAGTTTCAATTTTTAAATAATAAATCTTTCATCAATTTGAATTTATAAAAATTAATATTTAATGTATAAATACTAACGATAAAAAAAGGTCGATAAATGGAAACAAACTATACAGATGAATAAACTTAAAGAAAGATCCAGTCCAATTTCTTACAACTATATATAAATTTATTTATTCATATCATTATAACCTTAAAAACATGATCAAATTGAGATTAAGCTGACATTTACCAAACTTTAAAAAAAACATAAATAAAATATAAACTCTTTCTTTACTGGCAATGTAATTCTGATATTTTTTTATGAAATGTTTCTTAAGCAATAACTTATATAAATTTTCTAGAAAAAAAATTCGATTAAATAAGATTACTGATAAAAAGAACTGTCATCAAACTTATCAAATCATACATTGCTAACTAATAAGATACTAAAAAAAGGCTGCTGCCTTTTAATCGGAACTATCCAACTATAGATCTTTGCAACGAGCAGCAATTTAATTTTTTCTTTTGCTGATACTTATTTATTTTTGTAATGTTTATAAACAAAATAGCCAGTAAAACATCATCGCTTCAATTGAAATGTATCGGTAATCGCTGCATTATAACAGAAAAAAAAAATGATTTTGATTTTGAAGGATGTTGCGTCAATGGATGAAAACGCTTTCATGAACGTTTTTTGGCAATTGTTTCATAGCTGTCTCTCTTACAGTAGCAAAAAAAAAATCCACTCTTTAAGTATATTAAATATATTTTACTAGGCTTTATACCAAAAATTTAATATTCAGTATGTCTGTTTTTAGAACTATTTTGAGTCGATTCAATCTGAAAGTTGCCATTTACATTCTTAGTATATTACTTCCTTTCATTTTATCACCTTTGGCGGCATCACCACATAAGGCAAGTGTTTTTAACTTTAACTTTATTATACTTTAACTTCATTATCCTTTAAACTAACACTATAAATACATTAAAACGAGTCTGATTTAAAGATTAAGAACAGTTTTAATTTGCTCACATCTAATTCATGGACATAAGAAATAAAATCTATTGAATTTAATGTAAACAGAAATATTCCAGTTATTTAGCATTAATTTGATAAGAAGTATTAAAAATAAATAGCAATTTAATAGATTAAGCATACAAATTAAGAAAAACTGAAGAAAGTTTTGAGTTTTTATATTTTAATTATTTCACTAAAATAATTTAAATAATATCATATCAATAGCAAATTATGCACGTATTTTTCAATTTAAAGAAAGTGATGAAGTTTATATTTTTCTAAAAATATTATAGGAAAAACGTGAAATTTTTTTATAGTTTAATGAAATTGTTATTGATTTTGAATTTCTAATCTAATCTGTCATACTATTTATAAGCTTTTATATTTGTCTCTTAATCCTTTAATTTAGTCATGCCTTAATTTTCCAAAAAACTAACAATTACTTTCTTTAATAAAATTGATATTTAGTTCCTTAATGTTTCAATTTTTACATGTAAATAAAGCACTCTCGAAATTTTTCAGGTTTTTATTTATTAATTTCAAAATTCACTTACAACTTTTGCTTATTCTTGAAGTTATCTAGAACAAAAGAATTCTTAGAAACATAAAATATTAATAAAACTTTAAAAATATAATGATTCAAAAAATGATCTCAAATTGTCTAAAAAAACAACTATTGAAGCATTTTGAAGTAAAATGTCACAAGGACATGTATATGATTATGTATATAAGACAAAGTATAACTCTATTTATGGACAAGATAATCCATCTTTAGACATTGGGAAAAAGTAAATTGAACGTCAGATCTTTTTTAGTCAAATTAAATTTTTTTTTATCTCCTACACTTTCATAAAAATTCCTGCATAATTCACTAGGAAATTCTTAAACGTTAAATAAATCTAGTAGGGGTTATATTACTTGATATTTTAAAAATATGTTAAGCACAGTTTTTGTCAATGGGGTAATTTTAACAAAAGTACACAATTTTCCTGATCTTTAAATAAAAATAATAGTCGATTTAAACATAATAGAAAATAATACTCTTATTAAAAATAATAACCGCTATTTTATAAATGATGCATTTTAAGTAGTTCACTTCATAAAATTATTTTGAGCTGCAAAATTTGCACATTTTTTCAGTTTTTTTAACCTTTGCCTTATTAGGAATACATTATAGTAAATATTATAACAATTTATTTAAAGGATGTAACTGATAATTAAGAAGGATTATGACTTGCACAAATTAAAACAATATCATATTAAATGTTCTAAGAAATTTCGAAAAATAGGCTTCTAATTTGTAATATACGAATTTTTTTTAAATAGATATTAAAAGATAAATAAAGTGCATCTGTCTTTTATTAACATTTAATATAATAATAAACTTATAAAATAAGAAAGATGAATTAACATAAAATTATACTATGAGTTATTACACTGTCTAAAGTTAATCTTATTGTAATAGAAAAGTTTATATTAAAAACTTAAATTTTATAAAACTTGTAAAATAAAAAATACATATGAGTTTTAAATTTATATTAGAAATATTATATTTGGAAATCACTTGAAATAACTATTATACACTATTTTTTAATTAAAGAAATGTATATTAGTAGAAAATAAAGAATTAGCTTACACATTAATTATATCACAATGTTGAAATATGCATGTTAAAATTATTTTAGTGATTTTAAAAATTTTAAGCAAAACATTTTCTGAAGATTTTTATAATTTGAGGCAATTTTCTCCTATTTTCATTTATCAATATTAGACTACTTATCTTATAAGAATCTTGTTTAAAAATTCAATGATAATCATAAGGAGCCGCAATTGTTTTTCCATTAATGATTGCGAAATTTAGTTTACACGAAAAATATATAACTTCACTCACATAAAGCTTACAAAGGTTTAAAAAGCTTGATGCGTACAATGTCATTTTATCTTATTTTTATCAATTATTTTTTAAAAAAAACTTAATATAATATTTGTTTTGTTATTACAATAATATGGATTTATATTTACATTTAAAATTTTAAAGATAATCGCTTATTAGTAATTAAATTGGCTTAAATCGAAATATAGTTTACTAAAATCAGTTATAATGATGTCTTAGTTACATGGGGTACTTATTTAGGAACACTAATTACAAATATTCCAAAATTAAATTTAAAATCACATATTACCTGCTTCTGACTTTCAGTTCACCAGTTCATAGATTCGATTCCCATTTTGTGTGTGAAAGTTCGTGGAAGATCAACGTCTATTTCAAGATATAGAATCTTGTCGAATTAGTTCTCATGAACAAAACATTACTAAAAAGTGACGAAGAAATCACTCGTTATTTTTATATTAAACTTTATTTCTTTGACATTCTACAACAAAAACTCGCTATTTCGTTGCTTTTTATGAAAATGAATTTCCCATTTTTAATTCAAAAAACTTTTGATAATTAAGAATTATATTTTTATTCGAGTGAGAAAAATTATTTTAACTAAGAAATACTTTAGAAATTCAACGATTTGTGTTGTTGAGAAAGAAATTCTTTATTTTTATTTTATTCCTGATGAGGTAAACACAATTTGTAGAATTTTCTATTCAATTAAAAGGGGAAAATTATCTAATGTAGTCAAAATTATTTCAATGCAAACAAATAAACCAAATCTGTTTATTTCTGTAGAAGAAGCTTTTATATATCCAGTCTTTCTAACAAAATGAAAATTGCTCAAGAAAAGAAATCAATTTATAGAAAAAAATTAAGGGAAAAAAAGAAACACACACGCATGAGGCCTCTTATGGACATAAGTTGTAGCTCTTTAATGTTGAGGGTAACCAAAGTGGTTATTCGAGTTATGGCACAAAGGAATCACATTCATATACAATATCAAACGCAGATTCCACACTCTTATGGTATTTTCTACATACAGGGTCTCATTCAAAAGTAACTTCGTATGCAGTTTTCTCTGAAATAATAGTGCTGACAAATGAATATTTTGTATAAGGGATGATCAAATGAAAAGGTACAAAACGACACGGTAGGTAGAAATGTAGACTTTATTCAAAATATACAGCATAGGCTTGAGCAACGAGCCCACTGATCAACAAGCCACAGGATTCCTTGTTCCCAGAATTCCTGTGGCCGTGACGAGACCCAGTCCTTCACAGCGTCCTTGAGTACGTCGTCCGAGTTGAAGCGCTTCCCTTTCAGGTGTTTCTTCATTGGAACAAACGCATGGAAATCGCAGGGCGACATGTCCGGACTGTAGGTCGGATGGTCCAACGTCTCCCACTTGAACTTGGCCAGTTCCATGTGTGTGACTCTGGAGACGTGTGGACGCGCGTTATCATGGAGCAGAACCACAGCCTTCGTGAGCAGCCCCAGTCTTTTGTTCTTGATTGACCTGCGTAGGCATCGGAGTGTCTCACTGTACACATCGGAGTTTATGGTTTTTCTGCGCTTGTGTAATTCCACAAGTATCGGAATTGAAATGGGTAAAAAGACGGTAAGCAACACCTTTCCTGCTGACGGTATGGTTTTGAACTTTTTATGAGGAGATGACAACTCATGCTTTCACTGGTTTCTCACCTTCCGCTGTAAAAATAGGATAACACCTCGCTGATCCTCAGTCGTCGAATATTGCAACGAGAGCGACATCCTGTCCTCATAAGGACTGCCGCATCATTTGGACGCCGCTTTTGATAAAGAATCTCTGTTCTCTCCTACGCACGCAGGTGCCGGCGCATGCTCCGATCCCAATCAGAAACTCCAATCACATCCCGAGCTGTCTCGCTACGTTCTCCCATGGCGGAATATGCCACTATTTAACTGTTACGTTTTTATGTCGTTTTGTACCTTTTCATTTGATCAACTCTTATATCTTACGTCTAGAGCATTTGAGAATTTCAGAAGCAATTTTCGCAAATGACTTTTTGATCTTTGCTTTTAGCGTGTCATTGTCCAAATGATTCAATTCAGGCTATATTCGTCTTCTGTTTTTCTCATTTAAGCATAGTTTCTTTAATAATTTTTAAATTGATGCATACTAAGTCCTTTTGTGATGTTAAATTTCTAATAGGTTGCTCATTTGTGAACTAGATGAAATCAGTGTTATAATTAATCATGTTGCTCTCCCATTCTTCTCATGTTGCGAAAATAACCTCAAATATTCTGAGAAACATGTAAGTCTTTTCCATGATGTCCGAATGCATCATTAGAATAAATTTGTGAATTTTCTTAGTAATACTGATATAATATTTAACAGAGGCCTTTTCATACCACATCTTCTGCAAAATCCAACAATAAGCAGACAATTTAGTAGTGCTGCAACTGAGTATGTCCATAGGAATCAGGTCTAAGATATTCTCCAGAATTCTGGCTGACACAATAGTCATTGTACATGTAATACACAGGCAGACTAATCTTTGAGAACTCCCCAGCCTTTCCTTCATAATTCTAAACCCAATTGGAACCATCAAATAAGCGAGGCATAAGTTGCAACTTTTCAAACAATTGCTGTGTACATTCGAAATATCATTTTTGACTGCAAGTCCAGTTTTTATATCAAGCATACGTCTGCCCATCATGTTGTGATCATTTTTCTTTGATTAATTTTGTAATTAACCTGTTTATTCCAGGTGAGCTTTGGGTCAAGAAATATGCCCAAATATTTCCCTTCAAATGCCATATCTATTTAGGCATTAGAAAGTTTTAGGACAAAAAATCCATTCCATTTTCTTTTGCGAGTAAAAGGTATAAAGTTGATTATCTGAGACTAACATTCTTATATCTATCTATACTGCAGTTGCGGAAATTACTTAAAGAATTTTCATGAATTGAAAGGTTATGTTAAAATCTTTGACAAGAATGAGTAAGACAATGTCATTTTCATGATCTTGAATATAGTAATCTAAATTATTTAAACCGTAGGTTGGGGACGTGTCCACGTTAATATGTGACGTCCAAAGTCCTTCCGCTGGTGTGGCGTGGATGTGGATAAGAGGGTGCCAGCTCAGGTGTGGCCTCACCACTTGAGCGTGGTTCAAAATTACGAGGCACCTTAAAAAGAGCAAAGTCGTACTTTCACCTTCGTGGTGTTCTAATCCAAACGAAAGATGCTCTCTTTGACTTAATTCGCACAGACAGAAGGCATAGCGAGCTTGGCTTGTCCAAGTGTCATAAGCAACAACAACAAATTATTTAAATGAATGATAAGGTTATTTTCTACCAGGTTCCAAAGTAATATTGATAAAACACCTTCTTGAACCCAACCTCAACCTTTATTGTATTTTCCTCAGATAATTCTCCAAAAATGTTCATTTTTGAATAATATCTATCCGAAAGCAAAGTCTCAATTTGCTTACACAAAAAACCTTAGCTCTGTTTCCTTTAAAGTCTCAAGGAGAGGCAGATGTAAAGTACTATCAAAAGTAACCCAAATGTCTAGCAAAGTAGCCAGAGCAATTTCCTTCTTATCCAGATCATCTTTCGACTCACAAACAAGCTGATGTAAAGCTGTTTCTATGGATTTACCTGGTTGGGGTGAATTTTGTAACTTATGAAAGGGACAATTTTTCCCAAGTATATTTTTAACATATCTATCAATAATTTCCCCCATAATTTTAACGAAGAATGAAGAGATATTAATAAGTTATGAAATATTTAATCTGGTGATAGTTATCTTTGTCAGACTCAGGAATGAAAATATCCGAGTTTTCCGTCATATCATAGGCATATATCCCAAGACAAAAAACTAGTTCTATATAATCTCATTAGCACTGGAATAATACAATTCTTATCTTTTAGAACCTCAGCCTTTATGCATTGTTTTATTAAGTCTAGAGCATTTAAATGTTTTAAAAGAGGTATAATAGCCCAACTAAAAAGATAATAGTTAAAAATATTTTTAGTGTAGGTCCGATTATTTATGTGAACTCCTTTCAAAGAACCAATGAAATGCTGCCCTCCATCGCTAAATAGATCCTTAGCACCTGTAAAACGGGCTCTGGACATAATTTTTATAAGCCCTTTACCATTGCTAGCTTAGCTATCATCCTCATCCTTTGAGGTTCCGCCCAGTATTGATTCATCCTTCTAAAGAATCTTTGAAGTCTTAACTCCTTCTCAGAGATAGAATTTATTTTTTCACAAAATTTTTTTCAGGGGTCTTCCTTATATTTATTAATGTTTTTGTTAATATTTTCATAAGGGTTTGCTTATAATCATACTATTTTTCTTTGCTTAATTGAAAAGTTTCGTAACATTTGCTCTTTCAACAGTGAGAAAGTCATTTATCCAGAGACAATTTGGTTTTGCTTTCTTCATATGAAATGTGCAATTGTTGCTGTAAGAATATACAATGAATATTTACAAATATTTTTCAGTAACTTCTAAAGTGTAGTTGTTTCTAATGTGAGTTCCACCAAATTCCGTTAACCCTACGAGCACCACATGGAATTTTTCCAGTTTGTGCTCATGAAGTCTCTTAATATGCAGTCAATCTTTAAATTTGTGTGAAGCTCAAAGTTTATATTTTGATGGTATGTCATCAACTTTCCACTCTTTGATATTTTTGCTGACTAATATATTTGCGATAATTATTTCAATAGCAGATATATTACAAATATAAGGAAAATAAGTGAGTTACTAATATTTAGAATATCTAAATTGTGTTTAATAATAAATTCTAAAAGACATTAATTTCTTTTTTTCTGTGTCTGTACTCAGACCACATGATAAGCAATGTAGTCTATCCCGAGAATAACCTGCAAATTATTTTTTTGCACAAAACTTCATCAATTTATACAGAGTAGGTTCAAGGGACGTTTTCTCTTCCTAAGGAAAGTAGATCGAGATAAAAGTGATTTCTCGGCAAAAATCAAAAGTGTTTTTCGCCACATTAAGATATCTTCGAATAAATTTATTAAGAAGCAAAACAATATCATTATGTAGAAGAATATAAGTTCTAACATTACTATTAAAATTATAGATTAACTTAATCTTAGCTACTTTAAGGCCCCTAATTCTACCCCTGACAATACAACATTCTTGAATTAGGGTCAGATGCATTTATACAGTGAGGAATTTCCGGTAGTGATTGGTGGCCCCCGCATCTACTATGATTATTGGTGGCCTCAAGAATTTTCACAGAAAACATCTTTTGATGGTTTGTTAAGAAATTTAGCCTGCACTGTTAAAAATCCGATATAGAATTTACACCTTCTTCTATCAACTGTAACTTTAATTTCAGGCACATTAAAGATGATGATCTATCCTGATGGATCATTTTTCAAGAGAAGGAAGGGCCATTCATTTGATTTCAACCTTCCATTCTGCGCCAACATTCGATATTTTTTTACTCTTTAGAATAGTTTTCAGAGTAGGGTTTGCAACAAACCCAATGTAATTTTGCAATAATGTGGTGGTTCTGATACGTTTCCTTGCCTCTCAAACCAACAGTTGCTGCTTTTGCCATTGTTTAATATCACTTAGAATCTGTTCCAGCCATTTTGAGTTATTAATCTTTAGTACTGAGTTAGGATAAGTTGAAGTGCTATACTTTTATTTACCATTTTCTCAGCCACAGTGTCCGAAATATTGCATGAATATTTATAAACTGAGTCTAGGTATTTATGTCATCAAATTATCAAATGCATTTAGTTGCTGCTCGATTAATATCAGAAAAATTGAGAGGAAGAAAAATAGTTCAAAAACTTTCACAATCATTTCACTATATCTCGAAAAATATAAAAACATTTTCTCCGATAGTATTTTAAAAATGATCATAAATCTGTCTTATTTAAAATTTATGTATTTCAAGAACTATATAAAAAACAAGTTTTCGTTTTTGTTTTATCAAACTTGTAATTTTAAACTATTTGATTCTTATTTTATCAGTACCTTTCAGGAATCAAAATGTGCTTATGTTATGATACTAGTAGCCAGTTATTGGTTGCTGGAGCCCGTTTCAATTGTTGCCTCATCACTTTTGCCTGTGGTCCTATTTCCACTTTTGGGAGTCGTTGGATCGGTAGATGTATGCCTGAACTACATGAAAGTAAGAAAATTCTAACTATTTTTCTACATAATTTTATGTTGAATGAGTTTATTTTACATTTTTTTTAAAAGAATTACTTTGAAGAGAATAATCATTTAGGTTTTATCAGTATGAAAATTAAATATCTCCTTTTCCGTCAGCCAACAATATATTTAATAAATTAACTTATTTACACATGATGAGATATAATAGTAATGTTTTGCTTTAGTTTTACCGCATTTAGGTTTGATGAATCAATTATTATCATAAGATCTGAATAACATTACTGATAGACTCCAGAGTTAATTATACTAGAAAGTGCAAGATCTTAGTAATAGTTACATGTTGCTTTTGATTCACCAGCGTGCACCCGTGTACCTTGCTGTGAATTGGACTCTACCAGTTAGAAGGAGGCAGCCTGGTAATAGTTGGTAAAACAAGAGCTAATATTTTTATTTAATACATCAGATTTATTTTATAGGAAACATTCATGATGTTCATTGGTGGCTTGCTTGTGGCCATTGCTGTAGAAGAATGCAGATTGCATGAGAGAATAGCTCTGAAAGTCTTATTGCTGATTGGGACCGAGATTAAGTGGTGAGCCATTTTTATCAAAAAGTATAATCGTGATAGTTTATATTGTATTTACTTCTATATGAAATAGTATATGATGTGTTTTGGATTCTATTTCACATGACGATGCATCATTTCTTTCTTTTCTGGAATTTATGTTTTTGGTCATTCAAGATCCATGGGATCGGTATTATATATTCTCAGATTGTGGGTCATAAAATCATTTATCGGTTCCTAGTAAACCTCATCAACTATACTTTAACTAGGCCTTATCAACATTCAGTATAAAATTGAAAAAAAGCTTACTTTAATCAACTGTAAAATATATCCAAATTTATTTTTCGTGAAGAAGATATAGAATGTAAACAAATATCTGTGCACCTTATAAACTAATCGAAAAAAAAATTTTATATCCGTTTTTGATTCTAAACTTAAATTCTATAAATTCGATGTCATAAGCTTTAAAAGCAAAATTAATAATAGTAAATGTTTGTCTAATACATTTATAAACTAATAACGGACCGTGGTTTTCAGTGGAAAACGTGTTCCTAGCTTTTAGAGAAAAATTGGGACTTGTGGAAAAATAACGATATTTACTATTTTTAATGATAATTATTATTTACTTATCTTTCTTCAAAACTTGTTTTATTCCACGATATGAGGTTTCACATATAAATAAGATAAAAACCAATCGAATGAGTTCTAGAGCACTTGAAAGAAAATCCCTTTATTCACTATATTATTAAATACTGAAGTTGAGATTCCTTTCACACCCACGTTCTAATGCGTATTCCACGGATGTTATTACCAAATGTGAAAACAAATTTGATGTAGTAGTGAAGAGACAAAAATATTGAAGATGTATATGCAGTTGTAATCAGTCAAAAATAAAATCATTTAAAAAATGGCAAAAGATAGAAAATATAATGTTATTTTAAAAAACATTTTTTAATGGGATTACAGAATGTAAGTAGGATATAATGCCGTATACATTTTTCTATATACCAAATTGTTAAACATTGATGGAAATTTTAAAAGGAATAAAAAAATCACAACTTCGTGTTCGAAGCAAGTAGAATTTTGAGGATAGTAACAATTTTATTGTTCATTTCAGCATCATGTCAGAATCTTAATCAATATTAATTTCTGTTTAAATTAATTACAAAAGCTGTAATTAAAATTTCGAAAAAAAAACATGACCAGGTTTTTAAGTTAATCAAAGTCCAACATCCTGATATAAATTTTATTCTATTCTCCTCAGCCATTTTCTATTCAAATCTGAGCAAAAATTCGGCTATGAAACAGCGGAAGGCTTTAAATTATACAGATCACTTTATAAATGAAAAAAAAAAACGCATCAGTATCTGAAAGACTAAAATGTGATTGATAATAAATCTGAATTTATATTATTAAAATTTCACTTCAACCAATACCCTCACACTAAAAATCACTTATTTGTGACACTTTGATGCTACTTAGTATACAGTTTAACGGCCGGCATTTTTTATAGATAGTAAACCGTTTCCCAGACCATTTTTCACAAAAGGCCCAGTCAATTCGTAGCACCCATACCCACAGATATGAATAATCAAACAGACAAGCAAAATCCCTTTAGCATTGTTTAAAATAAGTTGGTATCGAATAAACAATTTTATACTTCGAAGACCTTAGTCCCCCTATTTTGCCACGATGAAATTTCCCTGATGTATGCTTATTGAAAAATGAGTCTTATAAAATTGTGAATTATTTACTTACATTCCTATCTAATTTATAATTATTAGGCTGATGATGGGTTTCATGCTGACCACAATGTTCCTGTCTATGTGGGTGAGTAATACGGCCACGACGGCCATGATGGTTCCCATTGTTGATGCTGTCCTAAAGAAAATCAGCAATCCAATCAAAGATATCCGTCTTGAAAAAAGTAGTTCGCATAGTAAGAATAGGCAATTTATATTCCTTAAGTGTATGATTTGTCCATAAACTAACAAGTTAAATCAATTATTCTTTATTTGATTTTGAACAGAATTTATAGGTCTCAAGACCTAATTATAATATCCAAAATCGTCAGTATTTGGTAAAAATTTGAAAAAAAGTTATAAAAATATTCACGATTTTCATATTCATGATAAGCATTCAAATGAAATTTAATTTGTGCAGTTTTTCTCCGATAGTGAAAAATGTTAACTTCGTATAAATCTCTTGGTTATTTTAGTAAAACATTTGGCGTCAAGAATCTAGTTTTAATAACAGAAAAACATTAAAAATTCTTTTTTTTTTTGGTAGTTTAGCTGTTAAATTTCTTTTATAAATATTTCATTTAATTACACTTAATGTTTTCAGTACTTAATAATTATGATAAATAATAGCTAAAAAGACAAAATTTCAGCAAATTATTTAAATTATTTCATAAATATTTAATTAATTATATTTCAATAAATGATATTAATAATGATTAGTATTTAATAAATAAAAAATAATCTCATACATGATTACGTTTAAAAATACATCCAAATAATTCCAATTGCTATGATCATTTTCAAAATAATATTTCTTAATTTGAACAAAATAGTATTTAGAATTTTACTATTGTCTAATTTAATTTTAACACTATTTGATTTAATACAATGTATATATTTAAAAAAAAGTTCTCTAATTGCTTTCAGATATTTCTGACTTATCTTTGACCGAAAGTATACAGGTAGATAATCCTGAAGATGATGTAGTCTCAAATAAAAAGTAAGAATACCATAATTATCCAAAATAAAATTGTTCTAAATTATACTATTAATTCTAAAATCATATTAAAATTTTTATTTATTTTTACCAAATATAATATAAAAGTATTCTTTGTAAATTATTTAAAAATCGATATTTGAATATTATTGAAGGCGATGAATTCGTTAATAAAAAATGAGTAGAATAATCAAAACTATTGAATATAATTTTGTCTGGAATAACTTTTTCATTCTAAAAATCTTGTTTATTAACACTGAATTCAGCACTAAAAATTCTTATTCTGAAAAGATATGAATTCAATCCAGATAGAGCATCTGAAAATGTGATAACTGATAATTATGAAAAAATTAAAATTCTAAATGAAATGTAAAAAAAAAATAATAATAATAAAATTTATTGAGGGAACTAAATTTCCTTTGATATTGCGCATTTTTTATTCAAGGTCACTTTTCAGTTTCTTATTTATCATTACTGATAATTAAAGTAAGATTTCTTTTTCTAAAAGCATAATCATGCAATTCTTATACAGTATATAAAATGTGATAATCGAATCATTTGCTAAATCATTTGCAGATTTTTCAAATAATTGCACAATTAAAAAAGAGCTGCCGGTTAATATAAATCAAACAAATGCAATGGGTACTGTTGAATAAAATTTCATAAATTTTATAAGGAATGGTTTACACTTTATACTTTATAAAGATTTCTTATTTGCGTTTGTTAAAAGAGATACATTATTCTTCATACTATTTAGAAATATTTGCTTTATTTGCATGCTTGAAAATTTTTAAGTATGTATATCCTAATTTAATGTACGATAAAAATTAGTTTTAAGACATTTAGATTTATGAGGTATAAAGCATATTAACAAGAAGATATTTTTATGGAATTAAAAATGGGAAAGATAATTAATATATCGTTTTATTATGATTTCAGAAATTTAAATAAAGACATAATTATTTCATAAAATTTTGACTGAAGCGAAAGCTTATATGCTTATCAATTTAAAGAAAATTTCCATATTTATTTAAAATATTGAATAATATTAATTAAAATTTTGTTAAGTTTTGAATCTGATTACTCGAAATCGTTTTAATTTTATTGAGAGAAAACATATTATTTATTCGATGGATTCTATTGCACGTAATTTTTATGATAACACAAAAAAGAAAGAATCGATAGATTTAATATAATTTATTGTTGGATTTTAGTGTTATCTATAAAATTTGTCAATAAAGAATTCTTTCATGTTAACTTCATCACTAACTCTATTTCAATATATTTTAATGTTTCCTTAGTTTCCTCCGAATTTTTAGGTTTTAGTGATTTCCTTAAAATTGAACTTACCTTATATTTTAAATTTATCTACTTCTCATTTTAGTTTTAAATTTTATTTAGATAAAAATAATTAAGAATCATAAACGAATATTAATTCTTATTCAGTCTAGACATATTTACAAAGACGCTTTCTTTTTATTTTCATTTTTTAAATTTTGTTCACAATATTTGCCTGTATAATTTTACCAACAATAAAAAAAATTACATTTCTTATGTTTTTAAGCATAAAAATAAACTCACATGCTCTGTTAATAAAAATCAATACATTGGAGAATTATTTCTCAATTATTTTAATTCAGAAATCGTTAATGTCTTCCAAATAATTGTTATCAAACATTAAAGAAGAACTATATTAGACATTTTTATAAATTAATTCTATGAAATTTTATATTATATAAAAAAAATTCTCTCTATATTAACAAATAGCTACAGTTATAAAAGTTTACTTAAGAGTATCCCTTTGATTTTTTGGAGATTTGTTTTACGGCAATTTTTGACGCAATGTTAATAACAAATTTTCAAACCTAAGTTACGTAAAAATTAAAGAGCTAAAAATACCAGGTTTACCAGAAATTAAATTTTATTGCCAATATTTATCGCCAAATTTTTTTGCCAAACCACAAGGAGTACCCTTTTCTACAAAATGGTTGATCTCTTAGATATAGAATAACTGAGTATGGTTACTATATGAATAGCAAAAAATAAATTGCAGAAAAATTGATTCAGGTTATATTTCATCTATTTATTACATTACACTCTGTATTATACCACATGATTTTAAAATTTAATGTCTCGTTTAAAAATATTCGATTGCAGCTAGTTTAATAAATTGTATTAAATTTATCAGCCGAAACAGCATATTTTTAGTTTTAAATTAAAGTTATAATATAATTCAAAAAAATATAATTGTTGAAACTTTATAATGTTATAAATAATTTTCTTTTGTATTTTGTATTGTATTTTCAGAGAGAGAAATTCTACATTAAAAACTGCTCTTCTTCTAAGTATCTGTTACTCTGCCAACATTGGTGGAACAGGAACATTGACAGGAACAGGTCCGAATTTGGTACTCAAAGGATTAATGGAAGAGTATAGTTGTTTTTAAATTGTTTGAAATGATTCCCTTGTTCGTGGGAAGAAGTGTTAATGCCAATTTTCAGCAAAAGATGAATTACAAACTTTTTTTTACAGATTTTTAACATTTAAATATTCCGTTGTTCTGAACTGTAAAAGTCAATCTGAACAGAATCTCTAAATTATTGCTTCTGTTTTGCTCACAATTATAAAAGAATCTGGAAAAATCTGCACTTTTTCCCTAATTTTGCAGTAATGTTTAAAATAAAAGAATTAACTTTAACTTACATATTTCTAACATTGATGATATACATTGGATGCACTTATCTTTATTTCCTAGTATTTCCAAAAAAAAAAAAAGAAAGAAAGAAATATTGGCATTAGCATTTCCTATAGCAAGCTAGAGATATTTTTAAGTAACTTTCCATATTTAATTTTGATCACTCATTTACTGATATTTTGTTAATAAATCTATGTCATAATTATTTTAAGATTGTTGTTCATTAAATTAAAAATAGGAAGGAAGAAATATTACTTTTGATTTAGGTTTTACGTCTTTGTAAAAAAGATTTTGAAAAAAAAATACTTTTATTTTTTAAAAATAAATGAATATATTTAACTTTTTGAATGCCATTATTGAAATATCTCAAAAATTATTCTTAACTTATGATAGCTACTGTTCGCATACTCGTCGCATGTTTGCAATTATAATAATTCTGAAACTGTATTTATTGGAATTTTCTGAAATGGAACTCAGGTACACTTAAGCAAAATGTTTCCCCAGTTGGTCCTGGAGTTGTTGCAATTCCAGGACCACTATAACGACACTTTCCATGGTGGTATTGGGATAAAACTGGGTTTCAATCTCTCTCCCGAGCAACTGGCGTTGATAATCGTTTGGGGCACTAAAACAACCAACATCCATAAAAAAGACATGATTCCTTTGATGAGATCTTCAGTTTTTGTGCTTCTTGCATCAGTTAGATGAAAACTTAAATTATTTGTTACTCTAGTCTATCACTTAAATTGGTATGAATAAAATAAATTTAGAGTATCGATTAACGTGGCAAGTTTTGAGTTACAGGAGCCGAAGGGTTTTAAGAATTTACAATAAATGGGCTGAAAGAAAAAGAAAGTAATGTAAAAAATTATGTTGTTTACTAACTAATTTTGATTAGTGATTAATTTAATCTTTGAAATTTAAAATTACTAAAGCTGTGCTTTTATAAGAGAAACTTACGAATATTCATGTATAAGATAAACTATACCTACACAGTTAAGCTATCATCAATATATTACAATGTAAAATATTCATATAGTTACAGTTATTTTATCATACAAAACATCGTAACTCTTTCATTAATTATTATTGATAATATTAATGACATGATTTTAAATTACAAATAATAAAATTAAAGCAAAAAGCAAAGCATTTCATTTGAATTTTATTGCCATTGTTTTAGTAGGTCGAATGTAAAATATACGATCAATTTTAAAATATATATCATATATTTTTCAAAAGAAAATAAAAAAAATCTTTATGAATCGTAATTGAAGGCTAATATTAACCAGAAATACTGTACATACAAAGAGTGGGTGATTCTGTGTATTATTAAACCGGATTGGCTGCAACAAAGGAAAATATTTTGATATAAATTATTATCAACCAACAGTATGTTGATTATTTGATGTATTCGTAGAAAAAAATTCCTTATTTACTTTAAATCGTTAACATTTTTCTTATAAAAACGTTAAAAAAAACTTTTCTTAGCCATTTAAGTTTTACACAAAAGAAAATTTTTTTAAATTTTTATAACCATTTTCACATTATTGTTATTTATGCCATTTTTCATATCTTCCTTTTTAAAATTGTTTTCATAAAAGAAAATTATCATAAAATATGGTTATTATTTAGAAAAAACATGATTTCTGTTATTTTATTTAGACTCCACCCCGAAAGCAATGAAATAACTTTTGCTTCTTGGATGCTGTATAATGTGCCAGGAATGGTTCTGTGCGTCTTAATAGGTTGGTTTTATCTATGGATGATATACATACGGTGCTCGTAAGTAATATAATAGTAATGTCTCATAACTATTTGAATGAAATGAAACTTAATGTGCATTGCAAAGTGCACAGAAGGTTTTATAATGAACTCTGTAATAAATTGTGAAAACATTTTTGATTCATTTATTCCTTTGCGACTTCCTTAGGAAATCAGCCACTAATTTGGCATCAAAGAAAGACATTCACGATATCATTTCAAAAAAATATGCAGAATTAGGAGCTATAACGTAAGTTTATATTTTTGTATTTTTATACATAAGCTAAGTATGAAAATATATAAAGCAAATATGATAATATGATAAATTTATTTTTTGTTATCATTTACGTGGAAAGATATACATAAAAAAAGTATTTAACAATATTTGTAAACATTGTTCTGCATTTTATGTTGTATTTATATGCTTTTATCATATATATATATATATATATATATATATATATATATATATATATATATATATGTTACAAATTTGTAAATAATGATTATATTTGTCTTAAAATATCTCAGACAGATCAGAAATTCTCACATTTTGGGCAAAAATTGCGGTATTTAGACGTGTTGTAGTTTAAAAGCGGATTTCCTAATGATTTGGCGACTTGGCGACAGTTGGCGAGATTCTTGGCGACTTGGCGACGGTTGGCGAGATTTTTGGCGACTTGGCGAGAAATCAATACTTCTGGAAACATCCATCACCTAAGCTCTAGGACCAATATTTTTCGAGATAGCCTAGAAGCTTCCAGAACCTTGGCGAAATTGGTAGATTTCTCCGCCAAGTCAGGTATAAATACCGCAGCCCGACATGGTAGAGAGAGAAGTATTGTGAAGACAGTCAGTTTAGTGAAGACGATTAGTTGTGACTGCTAGTTGTTCTCTGTCTGAGGTATTTGAGACCTGTGATTGGAAGTTGTTTCTTATTATATCTGACGAATTGTAGCTGTATAATTGTGATTGTTACAGCGGGAATTTCGTTAATCTAGTGAGATTTTTACGAATAAAAGTCTTGTGTTCATTAAGTGGTTGCTTTATTCAACTCTCAATCAACACGAACGCGTGAGCTCGGTACAACTGGTGTCAGAATCGGGGTTGAAGAGTTGATGCAGCGTGTCACAAGAAAAATGGATATGGATTTAATGAAAAGTCTTCTCGAAAAATTAGCGGAGCAGATGGCTGAGATGAAAGCTGGACAAGAAGATATGAAAACTGAGATGAAAGCTGGACAAGAAGAGATGAAAGCTGGACAAGAAGAGATGAAAGCTGGACAAGAAGAGATGAAAGCTAGACAAGAAGAGATGAAAGCTGGACAAGAAGAGATTAAAACCGAGATGATGAAAGAGATAAAATCTGGACAGGAGGAGATGAAAGCGGGACAGGAGGAGCTTAAAAAGGAACTTAAGAAGGACATTGTAAGTGTTAAAGAAGAATTCTCCAACATCATTCAGGAGAAGATGAATGCAATGGAAGATAAGGTAACTTCAGTTGAAACTAAAGTTCTGGAGATAGAAGAAAACGTTGAAGAAGCATTAGACAATATGAATAAGAAGATTGAAAGCTTGGAGAAGCAAATATCAAACAAACATGAGGAACCCAACGTGACATTTGTGCCTTCCCTAGCCAATATTAAACTCTCAACATTTGATGGGAAATCATCCTGGCAAGTATACAAGACCCAGTTTATGATGGTAGCGGAAGCTAATGGATGGAATCCCCGAGCCCAAGCTTTTCACCTGGCGGCTTCTTTAAGAGGAGACGCGGCTGACATCCTCGAGACGCTTCCGGAGGAGCAGAGGCACGATTTCCAAGCCCTATCGAGTGCGCTTGAGCTGCGGTTTGGAGATAAGTGCACTAAGGAATATAGCAGACTACAGTTAAAGTCCCGCTATCAAAAAGCGGGTGAAAGTCTTCAAGAATTGGCTGCCGATATTCAGCGACTTTCCCATCTAGCATTTTCGGACTGCCCAGCTGAGATACGTCAAGATTTGGCCCTCCATTACTTCATCGATAGTGTGCGGGATCCGGAGATACAGAAAACACTTAGACTTGCCGATGTCAAAGATATCGGATCTGCCCTAGTCTACGCACATAAGATAGAGGCTGCCCAGCAAGCCACGCGTAAAGACCAGCACTACATCAGAGCCGTCTCTGCTACTGATACGAACTATGATCTAAGAAAGCAAATTGAAGATCTGCAGCGAAAATTGCGTAGCTTAGAATTGAGTAAAGGTGGCAGAAACACAAAAATTCAGTGTTGGACGTGCGGTAGAGTCGGACACGTCCGTAGATACTGTCCGAAAACAAAAGATGGTGGAATTTCTAAAATGGAAATACGTCAACGCAAAGAAACTCTTCAAAGAAATACTGATGCATTATCAAGGAAACCGTGTAATGAAAGCTGCCGATATTGTTCGAGAGTAGAGAAGAACTATCAGTTAGTAAATCCTTCGGTACGCCAAGTTACTGTTTCATCTCCACCGAAACCAGACCCATGGAGTGATAAAGGACTTAGGGAAGCCCAAAAAGAAGACCCAGATATAAATCCAATTCTTGAATTGAAAGAATCTTCTAGTATGAGACCAAGTTGGCAGGATATCTCCACCTACAGTCCTGCTACTAAGCAATATTGGGCTCTTTGGGACTCACTCCATATAAGAAATGGTGTCTTATACAGGAAATGGGAGTCCGATGATGGACGTAATTTCAAATGGCAGCTTGTTCTTCCAAAATCAAGAATTTCAGATGTTTTGAAAGAATTGCATAGTAGCTCAACTGGAGGCCACTTCGGAGTAATGAAAACTCTACAGAAAGTTCGAGAACGCTTCTATTGGAGCAAAACGAGACAAGATGTAAAGAAATGGTGCCAATCTTGTGATGACTGTGCGGCACGTAAAGGACCGAAGAAACGTAGCCGAGGAAGGTTGCAGCGGTACAACGTAGGAGCACCTTTTGAGAGGATAGCATTGGACATTTTGGGTCCTTTACCACGATCCTCAAATGGCAACAAATACATACTAGTTGTCATGGACTACTTTACTAAGTGGCCTGAAGCGTTTGCAATCCCCGATCAAGAGGCGACTACAGTAGCCGAGGTTCTAGTGCAACAATGGGTTTCCAGATTCGGCACACCCTTACAAATTCATTCTGATCAAGGGACAAATTTCACCTCTGTTGTGTTTAAAGGAATGTGTCAAATTCTCGGAATAGACAAGACGCAGACCACGCCACTACACCCACAATCGGATGGCATGGTAGAGAGGTTTAACAGAACCATCTTGAATAACCTCTCCCTTATGGTTTCCAGAAATCAGCAAGATTGGGATTTGAAGCTACCGCTGTTTCTTCTTGCATATCGCAGTGCTGTCCATGAGACTACCGGATATACTCCTTCACAGATGCTCTTTGGTCGCGAACTTCGTCTCCCTTGTGATCTTCAGTTTGGTCGTCCACCGGATACATCTTCATCGCCAGAGGAATACCTTCGAGACCTTCAGGCACGTCTTGAAGATGTCCATAACTTCGCTCGAGACCGAATCAACCTGACGTCCGAAAGAATGAAGACAAGGTATGACACAAGAGCGACGGGACATGAATTCCAAGAAGGTGACAAAGTTTGGTTGTGGAACCCGATTCGACGTAAAGGACTTTCTCCAAAGTTGCAAGCCAACTGGGAAGGTCCCTACACAGTCCTAAAAAGACTGAACGACGTCGTGGTTCGTATAAGAAAATCATCTGCTTCAAAACCAAAGGTAGTACATTATGATAGATTAGCTCCTTATCGTAATGTAGAGTAAAAATCAGTAGACCATGGTCTGTTTGTAAATAGTATAGATAATTTTAATCTTTTCTATTTTCTTGTATTTTTAGTTGCTTGTGTATGTAATGTGCTCTGTATCCTCTTGAAATGTAAATTCTTTTATATTAAATTTGGCCTCCTATCAGGGGATTGTACTGCCCGGGACGTGCAGTCCTTGAGAGGGGGACAATGTTACAAATTTGTAAATAATGATTATATTTGTCTTAAAATATCTCAGACAGATCAGAAATTCTCACATTTTGGGCAAAAATTGCGGTATTTAGACGTGTTGTAGTTTAAAAGCGGATTTCCTAATGATTTGGTGACTTGGCGACAGTTGGCGAGATTCTTGGCGACTTGGCGACGGTTGGCGAGATTTTTGGCGACTTGGCGAGAAATCGATACTTCTGGAAACATCCATCACCTAAGCTCTAGGACCAATATTTTTCGAGATAGCCTAGAAGCTTCCAGAACCTTGGCGAAATTGGTAGATTTCTCCGCCAAGTCAGGTATAAATACCGCAGCCCGACATGGTAGAGAGAGAGAAGTATTGTGAAGACAGTCAGTTTAGTGAAGACGATTAGTTGTGACTGCTAGTTGTTCTCTGTCTGAGGTATTTGAGACCTGTGATTGGAAGTTGTTTCTTATTATATCTGACGAATTGTAGCTGTATAATTGTGATTGTTACAGCGGGAATTTCGTTAATCTAGTGAGATTTTTACGAATAAAAGTCTTGTGTTCATTAAGTGGTTGCTTTATTCAACTCTCAATCAACACGAACCCGTGGAGCTCGGTACAATATATATATATATATATATATATATATATATATATATATATATATATATATATATATATATATATATATATATATATATATATATATATATATATATATATATATCATACTACCCGTCCTGCTATATGCAAGCGAAACGTGGACATTAAATGTTGATATACAGCGAACCCTAGACCTTTGAAAGGAAGGTATTAAGAAAGAGCGGTTTTTGGCAAATGAGATATAATTTTGAATTGTATAAGCTGTATAACCAGCCCCAGATTACCCAGGTTATCAGAAGCAACAGGCTTAGATGGCCTGACCATATCTGGAGACGCCGGGAAAACAACCCCACTATAATACCAACGTTTAAGAACCTCGAAGGATACCTTGCCAGAGAGAGACCACCAATAAAATGGCTCACTGACACTGAAAATGACCACAAGATACTGAAAGTTAGGAACTGGCAAAGTGTCGCTCTGGATCAGTGGTTCTTAACCGGGGGTGCGGGAATTTATTTTTGGGAATGTGGGAGAAACCCCTACCTAACCATAAAAATTATTAAAAATCATTTATTAAATTTCTTATAATAAAATATTTGAAATCTGCAATAGTGTCCCCAATATTGAAGCTCATAAAAATTGGTAGCACCTAGCTCACTTATCGGCAAAAGACACAGGAAAGAGCCGATGCCGATGGGCGTATACACTACGCTACGAAAATGCATGAAACGGTACAAACGAATGCGAAGAGGCAGCTAGGTGACGGAGAAAAGAAAAAAACTTTGTGGGAATACAAGTGGAGAACGTTATCCCAGCTTGCGCATACGCTGAATTCAATATGTGCCACTCCAATAAAATCTAGAGATTCACAGATTTGTATCTGCATCTACTGCGCCTGTGTTAGGTTGAGTCAACTATTGTGTCTGCTACATGTGTATTGTGTATTCTGTCGTAAGCTGGTCGTACTTGTCCAGAAACCTCTTGAGAATAATACATTCTTAATTGCCCGTTCAAGCCGAATAGGATTCAGTGAAATTACTTGCGTAATGCGTAAGAACATTATATATATATATATATATATATATATATATATATATATATATATATATATATATATATATATATATATATATATATATATATATATATATATATATTGCATTATTTCTAAATAATTAAATTGATTATAGTGAACCCTACAATGTCAAAAAAACGACAATGGAAAGATAAGTATGCCGGTTATGGATTTACCTGCACAACCAAAAAAGATGGCACACAACGACCGCAATGCATCTTGTGTTCCAAGATATTTTCAAACAGCAATCTCAAACCATCAAAGTTATTAGCGCATTTCAACAATCTGCATGGTGGTGAAAAAGCGCATAGCATGAACAGCTTGAAGTCAAAGAAGGCTCGGTTTGTTACCAGTGGAACTATCCTAAAATTGTGCGAACCAGCAATTCAAAAACCTTTATTAGAAGCTTCTTATCAAGTGGCATATTTATGTGGAAAAAAAACCCTCACACGATTGCTGAAGGGATGATTAAACCTTCTGCTTTAATTATTGCTAAGACAGTATTAGATTTGGAAGTACATAAAAAAATCCAACAGATTCCAATATCGAATGATATTATACGATCGCCAATACAAGATCTCAGTGAAGATATTTTAATGCAAGTAACTGAAGACATAAAAATCAGTCCACTAAAAATAAGCATGCAACTGGATGAGTCAAGTGATGTTGATAATTGTAGCCAACTTTTGGTATTGGTCAGGTATGTGAAGGAAAAAGAGGTGATAGAAGAATTTCTATTTTTTGAGCCACTGGAGGTGAATACGAGAGGAATTGTTGTTTTCAATCGCATCAAAGATTTTTTTACTAAATATCAATTACCAATGAATGTGATTGGCTCAATATGCACTGATGGAGCCCCAGCAATGTTAGGCAAAAATTCAGGATTTTTTCACACATGAAAAGAGAATTACCGGAAGTTATAATAACGCATTGCATCGTCATGCACTTGCGTCGAAAGCACTAGTCAAAACTGTTATTTAGTAAAAGATTTTGAGAGTAATGATGCAATGCTGAGGCTGGCCTACTTAGCAGACATATTTAGCCATTTAAATGAATTGAATCTATCAATGCAAGGGGATTTGGTATAAATATAATAATATCTAGTGAAAAATTATTTTCATTTATCACAAAATTAGAAATTCGGATACATCGAGTAGAAAAGGGAAATTTTGCAAACTTTCCCCTTCGTTAATTCTGTTATTGCGGAAAATGTAAAGAATGCATCTATACCCAACATAGTAATACATTTGAGACGATTGAGCGAATTGAATTTTTCAATGGATATTTTTCTACCGGAATATATATATATATATATATATATATATATATATATATATATATATATATATATATATATATATATATATATGGGTTCTCAATAAAAATGACCGATAAATGTTAAATTATTTAATTATATTTTCTAATAATATTATGAGATATATACATATATACAATATCAAAGCGTATTGTCCGTTTTAGCATTCATTGTAGTTAATTCTAATTAAATCAAGTTTAATATCCATTCGTGTATGTATCGTCATCACGTCTTTTCATTTCCTCACATCGTCGTTCTCCTCCTTTCTCCTCTGCGTGTCTGCCGGCAAGCATGTGAGTGGCCCTCTGGTGGCGCTTTCAATCCCACAATCGGCCGTCCTGATGACACTAGCTGACCTCAGCGTTCGTCTGGAATCAGAATTTCCTGAAAAAAAAATGAACAGGAGCAGTAACATGTTCAAGAAAATTTTTAAAACAGTGTTGTCAATTCTCAATTCGTCTTTTCAGCTCTCAACCAAATCGTCGTCGCTATCATCGTCGTTGTCCCTTGAATCTGAGATTCCGTCATGGAGGACTCCTTCGTCTTCATCTGGTTAGAGCATCTGTAGCTACATCTTCACTCTCGTCTTTGGCCATCTTCAAAAGGAAACGTCTTGCACACATCACAGTTACTATTCTTTTTTTTTTAAATTTGAAAAAGTAACAGTCTGAAATATAAAGTTTTAGTCTTAAAAAATAGCAATTCTGTGGGTAATCAAATCAGGAGTCAAAAAGTCAAAATCAGGAGTTGGTCGTCATCGGTGTCTTCTCTTCTTCTTTCAGCATATTTTAAGTTACATCGGGCCAAGGCTTCAGATACTCAGCACAAGTACTGGTAATCAGGGGACCTTCGGTAAAACCAATTTTTTGAACATCGTAGGTGTCATTGTTCTTAACTTTTATTATTTTGTAGGGGCCTAAATATTTGGGTTTTAACTTGAGACCTGGACCTTGTTGTATGCGTTTAATAGCAACAATATCATTTATTTTGAATTTCCTTGCTTGTTTTCTTCTTAAATTATAGGTTTTGCGATTTTCATTTTGAACTTTTAAAATTTGTTTTTTAGCTTCTTTTCTAAGGTTATCGCGATTATTAATGAAATCTATTCGCATTTCTGCGTCTAAGAGATCTTTAATTTTAACATCAATTTTTTGCTTCATTTTTGTACCAAACAACAATTCAAATGGTGTTGTGTTAATACTTCTGTGAAAAGTTGAGTTTATAACCTGTTGTACATTACTAACATGCAAATACCATTTAGCTGGGTTATCTATCGATATTTTAGACAAAACAGAAATTATACTGGAATTAAGGCGCTCTACTTGACCATTAGCTCTAGGTAAACCGGTGGTTATACAAATATGTTTAATTTCTTCACGGCGACAATATTCTTCGAAATCATTTGAAGTAAATGCAGAACCTTTATCCAAAATGATGCAAGAGGGGTTACCGAAAACAGTCTTTTGGAGTTCTAACTTCGAAATTACTTTAGAAGCGTCAGTAGATTTAGTTGGGTAAAGCCAAACAAATTTGGTAAAACTATCAATCACGGCAAATATATATTTATATTTCTTATGAGTACTTTCTAATGGACCTAAATGATCTACATGATATGTGTGCAAAGGTGTGTCATCTTTCTCAATTGGATGTAATTCTCCTTCTTGTTTACCTCTTTTTCGATTGCTTAAAATACATGGTATACAATTAGATATACATCTCTCGATTTTTTGTTTAATTTGAGGAATGTAGAAGTTAGAATTTAAATTATCTTCTGTTCTTTTAACTGCAAAATGACCTTTCTCGTGTGCAGATTTAATTATACTCATTTGCATTTCGTCTGGGACTACTAACAATTCATTACCATTAACATATTTGTAAAGAACATCATTTTTGAGTAAATAATCATCATGAGGTTTTTGTTTTAATATCTCTTTAATTGTTTTGATATGTTCGTCTGTGTTTTGTGCTTGAATTATTTTTAGTGTTAAACTATCTTGAGCTATCATACAAATTGGATTTCTGCTTAAAGCATCAACATGTCGCATACTAGAACCTTTTCTGTGTTCAATTGTGTAGTCAAAATCACTTAGCATTAGAGCCCATCTAGCAATTTTTGTGCATAAATCATTTTTGTTCATTGTCATAGCAAAAGCATTACAGTCAGTAACTATTTTAAAAGGAATTCCCAACACATATACCCTAAATTTTTTTAAAGCTTCTATGACAGCCATTACTTCTAATTCATAACTAGAATATTTTCGTTCAGCTTCTGTTGTTTTCCTACTCATGTAGTAAACAGGGTGAAACTGATTATCTACTAAGGACTTTTGAATAAGGGTGGCACCATAACCATCAATGCTGGCATCACAATGAATTTCGGTTTCACTTTGAGGGTTAAAAATAGCAAGAACGGGTTCCGTAGATAAAATGCATTTCAATTGGTTGAAGGAATTTCTTTCATTTTCACCAAATTTAAATTTAGACTCTTTTCTCAATAAATCACTTAAAGGTTTAGCAATAATAGAATAATTCTTAATAAACTTTCTAAAGTAACCAGTCAGTCCTAAAAAGCTCTGAACGTCTTTTGTTGTTTTTGGTTCGGGAAACTTAATTACAGCTTTCGTTTTATTTATTGATGGGTGTAATTTACCATTTATTATTTTATAGCCTAAAAATTCAATTTCACGTTTCAAAAATTTACATTTCTTTAAGTTCAATTCCAGTCCATACTCCGACGCAGTTTGCAGGACAAGTTTAAGTTTTCTAACACCTTCGGTTTCGTTTTCGGCAGGAATAATTAAGTCATCCATGTAAATCACTACAACACCATCTTTTAATAATTGTCTAAACACATTATTAATGTATTTCTGAAAAATACTAGGAGAATTTGTTAATCCAAATGGTTAATTCGTTCAAAGAAAAATTATTTTCAATTACTTTTAATTTCTTTTTAAACTCTTCACTTTCGATTTCAAAATTAAAACCAGAAAATTCTCTTATACGTTTTCGATTTGACCGGTCTCCGTCAGAATCGAAAATAAATTTATGTAGAAGTTTTACTTTGTCCGACTTAATGATCTGCAATGCAATGCGTATCTTTTTGATATCATTTAACTTCATCTTGAAATAAAGAAAATTTACATACCCTTTTCAGATGCTTTTATCCTTTCTTTTGCACTTCTGACAGCAAAATATGTGGGTTCTCAATAAAAATGACCGATAAATGTTAAATTATTTAATTATATTTTCTAATAATATTATGAGATATATACATATATACAATATCAAAGCGTATTGTCCGTTTTAGCATTCATTGTAGTTAATTCTAATTAAATCAAGTTTAATATCCATTCGTGTATGGATCGTCATCACGTCTTTTCATTTCCTCACATCGTCGTTCTCCTCCTTTCTCCTCTGCGTGTCTGCCGGCAAGCATGTGAGTGGCCCTCTGGTGGCGCTTTCAATCCCACATATATACATGCATTTTATTTTGTAATCAAAGTACTTTCTCCGTAACAATCTTGGTTAATTCTTTGTTCAGTTTTTCACTTTACTTTGAAGTGCCTTTCTTGCATTTTATATTAAAAAAAAGAATTTATTGTTATTCTATTTCTTTTAATCTGTGAAGTATTTTCTTTTTAATGAAGAAAAGTGTTAAAATCATTCGTTTTCCTTAAAATATATTTTTTTATGAAATCATATTAAATACCTATTCCCTTTTTATGCAAAAACCTGAATTATTGTTAGAAGATTTTAAAAAGTAGCTCCATTTTTTGTATTATAACAATAGTTTTTTATAGTGCATAATTCATTCACAATTAAATTTCTCAATAAAAACATACAAAAGGAAACAACGAAAAAAATAATAACAGAACAGGAGTAAAAAAAAATAATAATCATAAATACATTAAAAATTACCAAAGAGAATAACGGAAAAAAATTTAATCATAAGCAACAATTGATCAAAATTTAATAAGCAACAATTGATCAAATTTAATCATAATTGATTTTAGGCTATCTCCAATTATATCGTTAGAGTTTCAACTATAATAATAAGTGCTTCAGAGAAATAAGTCTTAATAGATATTATAATCATATTTTATGTCACACACACAGAGATTAAGGATTTATTTGAAGCAATTCCATTTAATCTGTTATAAAAACTGGCTATTATTTTTTTTTATTTTCTATATGATCTAGTTTAGTTTGGTTTTATGATGTCGTTGAGATTTTTCCACATTAATTTTTTATCAAAAGAACAGAGGCATACAAAATCATAAAAACAGCTGTAACATTTTTGCTAAAATTACCCCAAATTAAATTTTAATAAACTGATTTTAATATTAATATTGAAGCAAAATTAATGCTGCCAAATTATATTTCAGATATCACGAAGCTGAAGTATTGACTTTATTCTTCTTTTTAATACTTCTGTGGATTTTCCGAGATCCCAAGTTTATTACAGGATGGGGTGATGCGATTGGATCTGATACGTAAGTGATTGCATCTTTTATGATTTTTTTTTTAATATTGGCACAGATGCCGTATAATCCATGATTCCAAATTCTGAATTTTTTTGGCGATGAAGAAATGTTGCCAAGATGACGTATCGTGACGTGCACGATGACGTAAATACTAGGGTTACCAAAATAGAATTTTCAGCATAATTCTTATAGGTCTACATATGTATGACGTAATAAAAATGAGATTGCCATATACATAAGAAAATCCGCCAAAAAGTCGCCAATCTCAGAATTTGGCATCCTGGATTATACAGCACCTGTGCCTTAATATTTTATCCAAAATTCATCATATTTGTGTAATTCCCTTGCCATTTCATTAATTTTTACATAAAGAAACAGGGACACTGCAACTGAAATATTTATATTTTTTAATGCCCCATTCTGCTTAGTCATACAAGATTTGGCCCATGGGGTGCCAAGATTACGAAATGAATAAATAAATTAATAAAAATAACCGTATTTTTTACATAATTAGAAGAGCACGAATACAGCCTTAAATAATATGCACTAGCCAAATGATCAAGAACAAGTTAAATATAATAAATAATAAATATTTTATATATTATATTTATTAATTAATAAAATATATCTAATATTTAATAAAGCATTTTTAACATACATTCGAATTTCACTGGTTTACAAAGTCTAATTATGATTGATCCTTCAGAACTTCTAAGCATATATAGAAAATTTTGCATTTTAAAGTTACTCTAGTTTAAATGAGAGTCTGAAAATAGTTTTAAAAAATTCATTTTATATATATGTATATATATATATATATATATATATATATATATATATATATATATATATATATATATATATATATATATATATATATATATATATATATATATAAACAGTTGATTATGATTTCAATAAACTGAAGAAATTGGTTAGAAACCGGCTGAAAAAACACTTTTTCATGGGAAAAAGATAATAAATTAGCTTCGAATGGATCATGTTTTTATAAATACCCGCTAATGATTGAGGAAAAGCTGAGTTTCCTCACAAATATAAATTTAATCTATTGAGACAGGATGGGGATTTTAGTCACTCTACAGTATTTTTATTTTTGGTGTATTAATGGGTTTGGTTTAACAACGTTCCACCGTCACTTTTGCACACAATTATTAGTTAGACAAGAATATAGGCTTAAAATGATTTCCATTCCGAAAAATATCTACAACCAGAGGTGATTGTCGTACTCACTCACCAACTATTGTAGTGTTTATTTGGGTACAATTCTAAACACAAATATTCATTTGCAAGCTCGGTTTATTCTATTCAAAAAATGAGATAAACTCTTAAGAAGAATGTGGAAATGGTGCCTACTTAAATGAAGATCAAAACATCGCCCTTTGCACTATAACCTCGTTTTTGAACCAGATAGAACTCGATGTGTGAGGCACTGAAAAAACATTATAACGAAAATGGCATTTTATTAACGGTGAAGTATTCCCTTAGGATTGGGATACAAGAATGTAAATTCTTCAAATGTTGAATTTGTTGTATAATCATAAATGCAAATAAATGACCAAAAATACGTGAAAGTCTTAAGAAAAAGCTCTTAATTTATTATCACATATTAAAATTTTCAAGAATGCAAACTTTTTTAAAAACGAATAATTTTCCATTATAAATGTCATAAGTATTCGTTTTTCTGTCATTAAATTTCCTTTATATAAATAGATTTTATAAGAGAAATTTTATATCATATATTTTAATATATTGTCCCAAAAGTGTCAGAAAACATATCAAAATTAATAAACCTGAACGCAATAATCTTTCTTATTTAATATTGAAAATCAATTGGCCAAATTTTGTTACAGGTTATATTCAAGCACTAAACAAATTGTTAAAAAAATGATAAAGCTTTTTTATATAAAATATGTCTTCTTATTTTACATTGGCGTTGTAAAATATGATTTTTTTAAAAGTTCATTAATGTTATATTGAACATTATTATCAGCGTGTCTGATTGCGGATAGGGAGGTCCTGGGTTTGAATCCCGGTTCGGGCATGGATGTACTTTCCCTCTCTATATATCCTGTCCTCGTCCTTTCCTTGTATGAATGTGTTGTGAGTGGTTGCCTACCCTATAAGCGGTACCCGCTTATGTGTGGCAAGTGTGTACTGAGGAAGTCGGACTCCACATCTAAACACGGTTCAGTTGGAAAAGTGGAGCAGCACACCCTTTATTGCCAGCCTAGCCTGGCACACGATAACAACAACATTGAACATTATAAAGAATATGTATAAATTTTTTCATGATTCTATAACAAACTGCAGAAATACCATGATTAAGAGTAAATACATTGTAAAATTTTGACTTGATTGAGATGTTATTTGAAATCTGTCCGTATATATTGTGTAATTTATTCAGTTTTTTAGGCGAACTTATTTTAAATTTTAAATGGAGTTGTATTAAAATTAAAACCTTACATTCTGTCTTTACAGAAATATTTAATTTAAAATATCAAAAAATAGACAAAATTATCACAAATTATTCTCGCGGTTTGTGATATCATATATCTGAGAAGAATTTTTATTTCATTCCCGGGAACTAGGATTATTTCTCGTTTCGACTTTAAAAAGGTAAAATTAATGGAATCTTACAAAGCAGGGCATCCAGTAAAATACCTTCTTCACCCCGAAAGTTGTTGAGTCAAATCAGGTACCAAGTAAATAACCACCAAACATACGCCCTCCCAGAAGTATCATTTCCATTGGAAGGCTTGCTTTACGTATCCCAGACTCCATAAACGAACACGACGAATTTTCGACTGAGTCGAATATATACAGTAAGACCCCGCTTAACGCATGGGATACGTTCCATCAAAGTAAAGCGTAATGCAAAACATCGCTAAACGAGGCTATCTTAACATATAAATAATGAAGTTATGAGAAGATGGATAGAAAATTAATTATGTATAAAATTTAATAATGTTTTTAATAGAAATTAAACCAAACATTTATTTCTTACAAAAATAAAACCAATATAAACGAATATACTTATAAAAACAAATAAAATTCTAAGTCAGCCAGACCATTCAGTCTATTCTGTATTTCCAGTTTTCTGCCTTTTTGTCAAGAAAGCATCTAATAAAATTGGCGTTTTCCTTTTGCATTCTGTTAGAAGTTGTTGATAAGTGGATAAAGTATCTATAACACATCATCTTGCTTTTGAACTCCTGTCAAAATTTGGATCATTTTCAATAAATTGATTCATTATTTCAGTTATAGTGGTCAAACTCCTTTTTACAAGTGGTATCGAAAGTTCTTTTTGCTCTTCTTCGAAATCACTACTATCAATATTTTTGTTTTATTCTTGCTCAGTTAATTCCTTGAGCTCATCATTAGAAAGATTAGCTGCTGTTTCTTGAAATATTTCTTCATATACAAGTCTTCCACATTATATATTGCATTACACATTATATAAATACAAGTCTTCCACAATTACCTCAAATAAACCGGATTGTTTCGCTAATTCCACTATTTCTTTCATTATTTCATCCATATCGACAGAGTGTCCAATGTCTTCGCTTTTACTTAAATCTGGCCAAATGTTCTTCCATACTTCTTTCAAAAATCTTTCTGTTATCTCATTCCAAGAAAGGTTTCTGTTTTCTACAGCATTCATGATATTGTAGTTTTTCCAAAATTCTCTTGTTGATTGCTTCTCTTCTCTGTCAGTGTTTTCAAACATCTGTTTAAATGTTCGCTGCAAGTAATAAGCCTTAAAATTGGATACAATGCCTAGGTCCATGGGTTGGATTAAGGCAGTTATGTTAGGTGGCAAGAAAACCACTTCGACAGGAATGCATGTTGTTAAGTCTGATAAATTATTTGGGTGGTTTGGAGCATTATCAATTAATAGTAGTGCTTTTTGTTCAAGTTTTTTTAAATTTCGCAATAATATTTAACAGATGGGCATAAATGTTCAGTGAACCAATCCTGGAATATTTTTATAGTTATCCATGATTTTTTATTAGACTCCCAAATTACAGGTAAAGCTGACCTAAATGTGCCTTTCATCGCTCTTATGTTTTTGGAGTGGTATACTAGTAGTGGTTTTAATTTGAATCTCCGCTTGCGTTACCACCCAGTAGAAGTGTAAAGCGATATTTTGCAGCTTTAAAACCTGATGCTCTTTTCTCTTCACAGGATAGAAATGTTCGTTTTGGCATTATTTCCCATATTCTGTTTCCTCAACATTAAAAACCAATTCTGGAGGATAGTTTCCTTGTTCAGTTATTGTTTTTAATGTCGCTGGGAATTCAGCCGCCGCTTTTGTGTCACCACTTGCTGCTTCTCCTGTAATCTTTATGTTGTGAAGATTATTTCGATGTTTCAATCTAATAAACCATCCTCGACTAGCAACGAAAGTTTCACTTATGTCACTTGTTTCAGCCTGAATGTAATTAAAAATTCTTCTAGCTTTTCCCATTATGATAGATTGGCTTAACGGCATATTACGTTCAATTTCATCGTCAATCCATATAGACAGACTTTTTTCAATTTCCTCTATAAGGTTATTTCTAGAACGGGTAATTCTAGTTGCAGAGCTTGAAGTAGCTGCAGTTGCCGATGACAGTATTTTTTCTTTATTCTTAATAATTGTCCTTTATTGTTGAAGTTGCCAAATTCAATGCAGCACTAATTTAAGATTGACGTTCACCGGAATCTAATCTTCTAATCACTCTCATTTTAGTTTCCAGTGAAATGCTTTTTCTGGTTGCTTTTTTTTATTGTTTTATATTATCACCCATTATAAAAATTAAAGATCATAATATTTGTCACTGTATTAATCGTTATAGTATTATATAAATCTATACTTACAATAATGGCAACAAATGTTTCAAATGATAAAAATGCGTCCGTACAGCACCGCACCAAACAAGAAACACAATTATACTGTTTCAGATATGTTATTCGGAAACTTGGCGCTGCCCACAATTTCGGGAAATCCCCGTACTGCTGCGAGCAATTTAGGGGAATCCCCGGGTTGAAATAAAATAGCGCTAAACGAAACAGCGTTAAGCAGGGTCTTACTGTAATTCGCACCTTTCGATTAGAAAGAACAACGCCTTCCACAACCAAACTACTATGGTTTTATGAAAGAAGTTTTAGCTTCATTAAAGTAAAAATTAAATTATTTGTGAATAAGAATTTCGTTTCGAGCTAAGTGTTTTTCCCCCTCTCTTTCATATTGTAGTTTGTTGTTTTTGCTGTCTTGTGCCAGCTAGGCTGAGAATATGAGGTACGCTGCTCAACTTTTCCAAGTGAGCCGTAATTTGGTGTAGATTCCGACTTCTTCAGTATACACATGCTATAGGTACCCTTTTATAGGGTAGGCAACCATTCATACAAGGAAAAGGTAAATACATGAAAGAGAGAAAGTGCATTCATGCCCAAAGCGGGATTCTAACCCAGAATCTCCCTATCCACAGTCAGGCACGCTGATCGCTAGACAGGGTGGGTAGCATGATACCATTTGGTTATTAGTTTTAATTCTGACACTAATTGATTTTGAATCATAGCCACATCATATATAGGAAGAATTCAGAGACACTTATAATAAATTTTTACAAGAAAATATTAGTATGTCATATTACGTACTTTTGCAAGACTTAATAAGATATGCTGTTAGAATGTGAAAAAAAGTGCAAATGGCGCTGATGTAATTAATTTTTAAAGTTAATTCATACAAATTTTGTGTGTACTTCTGTTTACAAATTAAGAAAACAAAAGAGGCAAGAGTCTATTCATATTCATTTCGGATAGAATGCTTTCACAAATTTAGACGTTAAATGTGAATTGTCAGAGAAAAGATAGCTTGTTGACTGGAACACTTGATGGGTTTTTTTAACGATGATAGTGCACCAAAACATTTCGAGACATTTTTACAGGAAAAGTCAAAGGCTGAATTCAAAAGTCCAATCCTACTATTTAACTTTTTGCGATGGTTTCATAAAAACAGGCTTAACCTAACGAAATACGCAGATATGCGCAGGATATTACAAAATAATTTTAACATTTACAGAATACCAAACATTTTTAATGGTGTAATATAAATTATTTAGATATATCCCCTTTTTGTTTCAAGAGGAAATAAAAATTGCAATTCCATTTAATCTTAAGATATGTACACACCATACTGAAAAAAAGATATCACGTATTTCTTGGAGTACCAGCAACACATTTTTCTGATACTAGTGTATCATTTGTGAAATTGTCTGTTCTTAGTTACGTTGTATTAGTTATTTTCCCTTCAATGAAGTATGTCATGTTCTTTAATTTCTTTTCAGAAAAATAGGAGATTCTGTGCCAGCAATCGCAATTGCTTTCTTGTTATTTTTTGTGCCTTCTGACATTAGAGACATCAGCAGTAAACCTATCTTGGAATGGCGGACAGCTCAAGCGAAACTTCCCTGGGGGGTTATCTTGCTTTGTGGAGGAGGATTCGCTTTAGCAGATGGTGCACAGGTAAAAAAACTATATTTTCTATATCATATGTCTCAGAAAAAATATTCAAACAAAAGAAACCTTACAATTCTTACAAATTGATATCAACTTTATTAAGCAATGGATATTTTAAATTAAAATTATTGCTGAACTACTACAATTTAACTGTTTGAAAAATAATTCAGCATTCAGATGGAAATTTGTAAGATTTAAAAAATATAAATATGGTTTTGTTAGGCAATATAAATTTTGAATAAGATACTAATTCTCTAAAAAAAATTAAATTAGCACAAATTTGCAAAAAATGATCGTGGAATTAAGTAAAACAAAAGGCTTTTCATAATATTATTGGTTATAAACATGTTAACAACATAATTTCTTCAAAAAAAAGAAGCTTAATTTTTTTAAGTTCTACTAATTTTATTTATTAATTTGTGACATTCAACACACGCTTCAAATAATAATCATTATATAATCCATATTTAATTTTAAATCACGTTCTCCTACATTACATATCATTCAAAAAGAGTATATAAATTTTAATAAAGATTAATCCCGATACATCAATAATTAGTAAATATTCAGAGATTACACCACATGTAATAAATTAATAAATCAATTAATTACAATCAATTCAAGACGTTTCAGATTATTTTTGCTCAGTTGTTTTCTATATGAGAGTGTTATTTTTAAAATCTAAATGAGATATTGTACACTTATAATTTAACTATTATAACCTAAATGAGTAAATCAGATAGCTCACTTAGTTATTTTAGGAAAATTTATACATTAAAATGCCAAAATTATATTATATTAGATAACATTCTATATCACATTTATTTACATTGCAATCATTTTTACATTCATAAAAAAATTATTCTTGAGTAAAACGAAATTTTTTTATTGAATCTCACTATTCCTCTTTTTAGAAACTTATGTTCCCATTGCGTGCACTATAATGCAGAGCACATTTGCTTTTATTGCAAGTGAAAAGCTTATAAAAAACGTTTCTAGAAGTTCGCAGTTTATGCTGACAAATGTTTGAAAATATCAATTACATATATTCCTAATTTGGATCTTGCTTTTAGCAGTTTCCACTTTTTGTTTAAACTGAAAATATTTCTGAGCATAAAGTTTTGGAAGTGATAAAAAATATAAGAATGGAGGGATCACTTTGCTTATTGAACTGCGTTGGACGCATAAGAAATAGACTCGTTTTTACGAACATATAATTTACGAAAATTCACGACTTTACGAACTAGTGGCTGGTTAATCCTTATCTTGACAGCATAGGCACATAATTTTAATTCCCATTTACGAACTAAAATTTTGAAAAAGATATCTTTTTTGGAAATTTTGGTTTCTAACTAATCGTTTTATTTTACGTTTTTTATTTTTACGATCAGATATTTTTTCAAATTTTTATTTGATTTCCTTTTTATATATCGCCAGAGAACTTGATTCAGTATTGAACATCAAAGCGACTCTTGCAGGCATGGTTGAAACAGATACGTTTGGAACTTGGTGTTGAATTCGACTTCTATCCTTCACGCACGTAAGAAAACAGAAGGAAAAAAACTGTGCTCTCCTCGCCATACGTGAGAAAATGGAAAAGGGAAAAAAATTTTTAAATTTGAGCTGTAGTCCCGTAGTTGACTTCGTTTGAACAACACAATTTATGAAGTGTCGTTTGTTGAGAGGATGACTGAGCCAGTTCCGTTGAGAATTTATCGCATTTGAAGCAACGAACATGTATATCATTCGAAGCCAAAACGAAAATTCTAAGAGTGGTAGACAAAAAAATATTAAATAAGATAAAAATTGCCCAAAAAAATATTGAATTTCAAAGAACAGCCTCTTGAGAATTTTAAAATCTCGAGGAAAAAAATCCTTGAAGAAGGAAACTGTGCCAGGAAAATATCTCATCCTCGAAAAATCATCTAAAAATGGAAAAAGTTGTTGGCTTGTCTGAGAAAAATGATAAAGAACATTCTTTTTGATGTAATGTCATTAAAGTGAATGAATCATTAAACTTCACAAAAAAGCATCACTGCTTTTCTGTGAAGCTGCGACGTAAAAGATTTCAAAACGTCGGACGGCTGGCCCCAAAATTTAAAACCAGATATGATTTCAGCTTTAGAAAATTGTGTGGTGAAATGAAACTATAAGTAAAATATCAGAAATTGATAATGGAAAGAAAAGAAACTTTGAAATCCCAACTTTCCAAGGAATAACCCAAAGGATGCTTTGAACTCGGAAGAGACAGGTTTGCTTTTTAAGATTTTACTTAAAAGAACACATACCTATAAAGGCGGTAAATGTAAAGATGGTAAAAATTTGAAGTAAAGAATTAGTATTGCTCGAAACCAACATGAATGAAACATAAAAACTGCCTCTGCATTTCATTAGAAAATATTTAAGGCTTAGATGTTTAAAAAATATTCAAAAACTATCAGCTGCATATCATACAGACATTAAAGCTCGGATGACTGACAGCATTTATCAAAATTGGCTAAGAGACATAGATTGATACTTTTTACATGAGAATCGTAAAGTTCTAATTGTCAATAACTACATTGCTGAGGTTGAAGTCTAGCAAATTCAATCGATTCGTGTGGTGTTTCTCCTGCCAAATGTGACTTCTATTTTACAACCTGTGGATCAAGCCATAATCAACAGCTTCAACTTAGTGTTTGTAATGGTGGAAAAAAACAGGTTTATTTCCAGGAATAAACCGAGTTTATTCCCTTAGGAAATTTCATAATTCCCTAGAATTTGGAAATACATCGAGAGTTTTAAAATGTTTCAGATGATTAAGAGATTTTTTTACCAGACATTTTTTAAAATAAACAAAAGTCTACTTATTTTATAATTCATACTATTAATTACGATAGTAAAAAGGCTTTCAGGAAAAAATAATTTTGCGTTAATGACCATTTTAGAATAACTTTAAAAATTAATATTGAAAAAATGTTTTTCCTTTTTTCTCAAAATAAATTTATGAGTTTGTAATGAAAGAAACATGGAAATGTCGATATTTATTCTGACAGTTCATATATTGATATTTTTTATTAATTATTAATTCATTATTTTTATTATTTTTACAAGTATTTTTGTTTTTCTCGGTGCGTAACTAATTAACTTTTGTATTACAAGACAGAACAGATATTTTATCAGATTTATGTAGTTTACATCACTTATCTATATGTATGTAACTTAAAACAGTTCATTAAATGAAAGATGATTGGTTGAGTTTATTTCCTCACAATTTCCAATATTCCCAAAAACTCCAGAATTTACCTCCAAAATTCTCAAGTAAATACCCGTAAATTCAAAATTCACTTTAATTTTAAATCTCTATTTCAAGAATAAATATGTAAATTACTTTGGCAAAGAATGATTACTTGGTTGGAGTTAAAACGGCATTATGATACTTACCTTCAACGCTCAATGCATTTGTCAATTAATGCTTGGAATGATGTTGAAGGGAAGGCAATTTAGAGAGCATCTTCAACATGCAGGCTTTATCAAAGACCAAATTAAATTTTCCGGATGACTTGAGAGAAAATGAATCATTGCTGCATGAACTCTGACAGTGAATCCCTTTGCCGTCTGAAATTTCTTTTGAGGATTTTTTGAGAATAAACTCACATGTGATTGTATGGAAAAAATATTGAATGATGAAATTATTAAAGAAATAAAAAAAGGAATAAGAACGAAAAAGCTTTCAAGTATCGAGCAAGAAGAAAATAATGCAAGAAAGAAAGACCGTCTGCAAAACAATCAAATAAATGACTTAGAAGATTAAAATACTTTTTTGATGATCTTATACATTGAAAAATTGCGAAAAATGTAGTTTTTAAACAGAAAAAGTAAAATGATTACTTTCCCCTATTTTTCATCAATAAAATGAAAGTTAATATTGTTTTTAAAGTGAATCTTATTTTCTATGCATTTTTTATTGTACATTCTTAATAATTTTTTCTAATAATATTTTAATTATAAGTAAAAAGTAGTTTGGTAAAAGAAATTAAGAGAGATATTTTTAATAATCTAAAACATTATTTTCCTATTTTACATTTTACGAACTGTTTTGCTGGTCTCTAAGGATTCGTAAAACACACAAGCGTCTTCTGTATATATATATATATATATATATATATATATATATATATATATATATATATATATATATATATATATATATATATATATATATATATATATATATATATATATATATATATATATATATATATACACCACTATTAAAAAATAATAAAACTATAATTTTAATAGAAATTTTTAAGATAAAATTTACAATGAATTTATTGCATACATATTTTTTTACTTGACAAGTTAAAATGTAAATACTTTTATTTATTTATTATTAAAAAAAGATTTTGTGCCAATTACTAGAGATCAGGATTATCGCAATTACTTGGTACGAAGTTGTCTGCTCTTCAAGTTTTGTCTCCAAGTGCTATAGTGGCCATTGTGTGTTTCATGACAGCTATGTTGACAGAGATCGTAACAAACACTACCACCGCCACAATATTGTTACCAGTATTTAGTCAAATGGTAAGTAATTTTTTAAAAATTAATGTGATAAGTCATATTAAGTACTTTTGAAACAAATAAAGTTCAATGCGAGAAACTGCGATATACTATGTTTTTAAGTCTAAAGATATAGGATTTTACTTTATTATTAGTTTGAACAAATATTGAATAAATTTATAATCGCTAAAACGTATTTATTTCCATTCAATTTCATTGTATTATAAACATCTGAAATGTTAGGACATTTTTGAACTCCTATTTAATTAAACTTCTGAAAGATAAAACTAAAACTTTTAGAAGAGTAATGGAAATAATCAATCTGAAATTTGGAACATCGCGATATAGACGATCATAAAATAATCTAAACACAGATTTTCTCAAATTATATTGAAGCATAGATTTACTTAAGATAAAAAAGTATGTATTTGAAACAAAAATATCTGCAAAGGAAAATCCATCCCTAAATTATATTTTTTTCACTTTACTTTTATTTTTTTGTCGGAGTCACTGAATTAAGATTATTTTTATTAGTTGAACAACACTGGTGTCGATGGTTTCAAATTAAAAAAAAATATTTCTTAATTTGAAAAACCAACTAAAAAATATTTATTAATTTGTTCACAAATTCTTAATTAATTATTAATTTGTTCATAAATTCTTTCATTAAATTAAAGTGGGGATATTGTCATATACATAAACTGATTGTAGAATGTAATCCACAAACCAAAAAAAAATAAAAAGGTATATGACTATTACTTTTTGTTGTTGTTGCACCAGCATAGTTCACTCCTCTGAGCCTAGATTCCACTACCAGCTAATGGAATCAACCGGATTGGAGTCTTAGTTATTTAGAAACAAGGATTAAGTAGAAAAACTTTTAATATTTGAACTGCCAACCAAATAGGAATCATTTCACTTAAAGGACTTTACGACCACGACCTATTTAACATACCCTAGCCGCCTTTGTAAAACACGACAAATCTTCCGTTCAATCGAAATCCGAACTGACTACTTTCTGATAATGGGATTGACGCCCTAAGCAACCAGAATACCCCGATCCTTGATTACTTTTTGAAGTGTATGTAATTATTTCTAGCAATACTCTAAATCAATATACGCAAGGAGTCAAACAGAATTATGATCACGTTTAAAAAGAAATTCTGTAAAGAATTTAACGTCGATACACATTAACACCTTGATACATAACCACCATATCTAATACTGGACAAAAATTCTATGGCAGATTTCTCAGGCCAGAAATGCATCGGTACATCTAAGTATTAGCTTAATAGAGTATAGCTCCTGATATTATGTATGAAAGAGTATGGTATACGATTATAAGATGTTTTGCTACTATCTTTTAATATTTGCAATAGTGAATACAATACATAGAAATAAGCAATTATATTACAAGATCGACCTCACACCAGCAGAGGTGTTAACAGCTGAAACTTTCAACAACTTCGGTCAGTGCATGGAAATCTCCACACACAGATATATTTGTCATCTGCTCTCAATTAGTCACAAATTCTCACTCATTTGTGTCATTCAGAGACTGGACTCTTTGTTGAAGACAGTTAATCCGCCTTCTGACATAGTAAAATGGTATGATATCAGTCCCCTCGATATGGTTAATGAACGTTGTAAAGGCAGCCAGGTACGTAGTATAAATTGCATCAAGTGCCATGATATGCTGAACTGTAAAATTGATTATACGGCATTATCATCAATACTTCAGATATATGGCATGTGGTATTACACTATTAAGTGATATTATCTCTTTATTATGTATTCATTATGGATCGAAGTGATTCATTTTGGCGATAAATTCATGGATGCATCATGGAGAGATTTAACATTGTTCAACCATGTCAATTATATATAAATGTTCAATTACATATTGATTGATAAGATATCAATATTTGGTAAGCAGCAATATAATTACAGAACAGAATGACAATTATTATTTTATTTGTTGAGTTGCATCGTACTATAGCTGTACTTTTGATTAATAATTAAAAATTACAAGAAAGCTTAAGGAAAAACAAAAAGTGTTTTTAAGCATGATCGGTAGTATTACGTTTTTGATTAATCATTCCTTTCTTTTGAAATTCGAACCTGAGTCACTAAATTTTTAATCTACTATTTTCTAATGATTAATATATGTTCATCAGGATTTGTATTTCACCATGTTTATCGTGTATTTAAAATTCGAGAAACTTTGATTATGAATATCTCTATGCATCTCCAAAGTATAATAACTTGCATACTTGGAATGAAGAATTTATAACAAGCATTTAATATGATTAATGGAACAATTTTTTTCTTCCAAAAGATAGAATAATTGCAGCAAAGACCAAATTTTTCAACTGTTTTACAGATCGCTTGCAAAAATTATTGCAAGCTATTTGTGATTGGAGAAATATGATTCGCATTCATTAAACACTTATTATAGATTTCAAAAGACTAGATTAAAAATATTTGGCACAAAGCTATTGGCAAATTTCAATTCTATTTGCAATTTTATTATTCTTTTGATGTATTCAAAAAGTTTATCGCATTCATTCTGAGACATCAAGTTTAACTCCTATCTAAAATGGAAACGTGCGATACAAAGTTTTGTGTTTAATCTGTTAATACCTAATAGGCAGTTATTTTGAGGGTTCCTAGAATAAATGCAGATTTCATGGGGTGTGATTAACGGTTCCATCAATGCTGATTCATTACAATGGTCATTAATATAGTCTCAAGAGTTTATATATTTTAATATGTTGTTTTTCTATTAGTATGAATAAATTGAGACCCTAAATTCCCTATTAAATAAATGCAATTAATTTCATTTAGTATTACCACTTTCAAAAGTACAAAAGTTTAAGAAGATTTTGCAATGTTATAGACTGCAATAATGAAATCAAGCCATGTAATTCAATACAAATATTTTTTAGAACTCAAGGAGTTAAAAATGCTTCAGAAAGCGATATAGTTTAGGACTAATTAGTTTTTCATTAAAATTTATTTAAAATGGTTACTATGTAAGGATAACTTAATTGCACACCAACAAAATATCGGTAAAAACTCTAGAAACTTTATAATATCACCATGAGGAAATAATATATATTTTTTTAAATATTAAACAGAAATTTTTTATGGTTTTAGGACGCCTTTCACAAATTGTACTGCCATTAAATTGTGTATCAGGGTCAGATTCACTTTGAATTTGAAACGATTTTATTTAGAGGAAAACCATGTTGTTGTTTTTTTTATCATGGGTCTTGTTCAACATAAAATTCACTTGTAAAACACGTTTTATTGTTTTGGTTTTATAACGTGTAGAAATCCCAGATGGCTTACAGAGAATGAAAAATATTTTGATCTCTAAAGTTTCACAATAAAATATTCTAAATATATACAAACATGTTTCATTGTTTGTTTGGCGTTTTATTTAAATAAAAATCATCATTTTCTTATTTCAAATTTTTATACCCTTGACAGTTATGTAAAAGGAGTCAAACTTCTTTTGATTCTTTTAAAAAGAAGGGAAATTTCTTTTCTCACTACGTAAATCTTAAGTATTTCAGTTAATTTACTTATTGTAATCAATATATAAATATCAGTGATCACATTTTAAGTTAATGTATATGTTAAAATAACATTTTTACCATTAACATTTAATAATAAATAACATATTTTACTACATCATACAGTCCTTTAGTATAGCTGAAAAATATCATTATGCTTAACATTTTAGGCCATTTCCATCGGAGTAAATCCATTGTTTATGATGCTTCCGGTATCTGTTGTGTGTTCCTACGCCTTTATGCTGCCAGTTGCCACTCCTCCCAATGCTATTGCCTTCGAAAGTGGAAACATGAAAACTATTGAAATGGTAAATTATTTTTCCCCACATAGTATTAAGCGCATTATTAATTTTAAATTTTATTAAATTAATTAAATGTTTTTTTAATTATTTATTAATTTAAGAAATTATATAATAATAATTTCTTAGTTTTTGGAACATGTAACAGTAAATTATTTTTTATGTAAATTAACAGAAAATTGCCACCCAACTTGTCTAGTGGTCAGCGTGCCTGACCTGCGGATAGAGAGGTCCTGGGTTTGAATCTCGGTTCGGGAATGAATGTACTTTCGCTCTCTATCTATCCTGTCTTTGTCCTTTTCTTGTATAAATGGGTTGTGAATCGTTGCCTACAGCGCACCCCATAAGGCCAGCCTAGCTGGCTCACGATAACAACAGAAATTTTTTTTTATACAAAATGGAATAAGAAATACTTTATTAGCTATTCAAAAGTATAAACAGAGATTAAGATAAAATATACAGAAATAAATATATATAAATTAAGAAATTAAAAATATATAAGCAGAGGGCCGCTGAGTGATTGTGACAAAATTGTTCACCGCACAAGGCTGCCTGGGTCAGGGAGCCTCAAAATTTGTAATACTTATAGTTTTTTAATATAATATTACTTACATGAAATTATTTAACTAAACGCTTGCAATTTTGCATGTTTTATATTTTCTATATAAGCAATAAAATGAGATTTTATTTTATATTTTATCTTTAATTTTCTTTTGTTTTTGTTTGTGTAAAACAAAATTTGATTGCCGTTCCGAACAATGAAAACCCATTCCGTGTAGGGTTCCCGCTACCACAAAGAATGTTTAAAAAATCTAAGAATTTGTAACATGTAATAACAGGAATTGGAAATGTTTTTTGTATCGGCGTATATTTATTTTTTATGTGCTCTGACATTGTTGTCGCTCACCGTCGTTGTTATAATATGCATTGATTTTTTTTAATGTGGCAACCATAAATTGCCATTCACAAACTTATTATATTCTCTACTTAAATATATTTTCATCACTTTAAGGGCACATGTATTTCGTCATTTTTCATTTTTTTCTTTGTTTTGTGTTTTTAATAGTATTATTTCTTGATATTTTTTTGCATGTGCTAAGATAACTAAGCCATGGGCTCACTCTACTCTCTCAGATGACTGCCATTTCTATAATACTTTATTACGATTACAATATGCAAATTTATTCAATCTTTTTAAGTTTGGTTACACTTTTCGAGAGAGAGATAAACTTCAACCAGATACTAGTCCAAGTTTTAATTTACCTATTCTAGCCCTAAAAAGGGCCATGTAAGAATCAGTATTCGTGGTGGTTTACGGAATGCTTATTCTTACATTCAAGGCAGTGGCGTAGCGAAGGGGAACAAGGAGGACTATCATGCCCCTGGTGCAGCTCGCAGAGGGGCCCCCAATCATTTCAAAAATAAACAAAATTTTCCAGAAAATATCAATCTTAGTCTGATCATAATATACATTTTATTCAGAGTAAAATATTATGCATTTTATAATTATTGTGTCATGTCTAAAGAAGAAAAAAAAAGTCAGGAAAGAATTAGACGTGGAAGTTAGAAGAGGTTATTGATGAAAAATTACGAGGGAAGAGCTGTTGGAGCTTACCATAAGCTTTACTCTTATATTTCCTTATTCATAATAATTTTGCATTGTTTAATTGCTTTTTTTTTTTAAATTCTGTTCTTTTAACCATGTTTTCGATTTTCGTTTCTTAATCAGTTCGATTATCGTTTTTCATATTTTTAAAAAATCTTTTCGTTTTTAAATTTTATACTTCGTTTAAGATTTTTGATACTATTCTTTTGTATTACAAATCTTGTAAATGTGTAAATAGCAAAAATATCTTTCATATAAAATTTTTGGAATATTAGATTGGTCAGTTCCATTTTTATGCATATGAGAGGTTTTTATTTAAGTATAAAGTTATTTACCAAATTATTTGCGTTGATTTTATAAGGTATTTTTTGACTCTATTAACTCAGAGAGATTACACAAGAGTAAGCTTATGAAATACATCGTATTTAATTTTGTGAATACACTAAAATTCACAGTGCCCTTTATGAGTCCTGCAGGTTGTGTTTGAGTCAAGTTACATGCTAGTGAAAGTGGTTACAATAATATAAACAAAGCAAAAAAGCTTGTTCTACAGAAAATAAAAATTACGTTCAGTGAATAGTATTTCCTCTAGAACCCTTTGGGTTAATAGTTATTCAAAAAATCAAAATGTAAAAAAAATTGTCGAAATTTTAGTGTTTTGAAATACATTCACTTCCAAAAGTTAAGCACGAAGATGTAAAATGCGAAAGAATCAACAAATACTGCTTTGATTGACACGAAATTCGGCAGAAAAGTTGTATATATATTTATGCATAAAATAAAATCAATAATTATATACAGAAATGAAAACAATATTAATTTTTTGTGAGTTTTCAGATAATGACATACTAAAGATTTAAACAGGATTATGTATAAAGTGAAATAAAACAGTATAAAACGACAAAAAGGACATTAATAGGATATGTGATCCCCCCTCATATGTATACAAAGTTTATACCTTGTGACCATGTTTTCAATTGGGTGGTCAACCACCGCAAAATTAAACAATAGCCATTCTTCTTGTAGAGCAGTTTCCAGTTCAATAAGGGTGGCTGGAGGTGGGAAACGTGAAGATACAAGCAGCCCAAAGATTTTCAATGGGATTAAGGTCGGAAGAATATTCTGACCACGCTATACGCGCAATCCCTTCACTCTCCAAATAGTCTTCGACGATGTCAGCTCTATAGGGACGTGCGCTATCGTCCATTAAAACAAAAGTAAGGCCAACTACTGCAGCGTACAATCTCACAATGGGTTCTAGGACTTCATCTCGATACCGGATAGCCGTCACAGAACCCCGTTTAAAGATGTGCAGGTCAGTGCGGTACCCTAATGAAATCCCTGCCCACACCATAATGCATCCGCCTAGGAATGCGTGATGGTCGGTGATGTTTTGCGGCTGGTTGCGTGTTCCTTGTTCACCTCATATACTTATACGCTTGTCATCTGGCTCCAGAGCAAATATTGATTCATCAATAAACATGACATTGCCCCAGTCAGACACAGTGCAACTGACATGTTCCCGGCACCACTTTAATCGTACCCCTCTTGTTTGGACGGATAGACAAACACAAATTCTATGTATCCCGGCGTACAGTCCACTAATATGTAATCTTCGGCCTACAGTAACTGCAGATATCACTTTACCAATGGACGCTGTCACCATAGATGTCACACGTGTGGAGGTCGCTCTGCGATTCCGCTTGACTAAAATCGCAATATATCGATGCTGCGCGGGGTTTTGTAACCCTTGAGAGAAAGGCTACGGGCCTTCGGACAACTGTATGTGTGGTTTGGAATTCTTTCCATAAACGTGAGATTACACAATGATGAACGCTGAAGAAAAGAGCAACATGTGTGAACGATTGTTCTGCTTCAATGCGCTCCAAGACTGCCCTTTTTGAATATTTCTTGACATGAAAGCGTAATTGGTTGTTACCTAACATATTTGCATGTTTCCATTTACCTCTGCAGTGATTTGCATCTTTAATTCTGATTGGCTTCCGGAAATTAGCATTTTCCTCTCCGTGCTTTACTTTTGGATGTGGGTGTGTGTATTATTTGAAGTGCTATTTAATTTCTCATAAGGGATTAAATCATATTATTTAACAATCAATAATTCGTTAATACTTTTAATTTCCTTTTATAATAAAAAAATGTGAAAATTTAATCGAATCTTGACTACAATAACATAGTAAAAATTACTCGCTAAAAAGAAAATTTCTTAAAACTGAAATATTTTTAATGAAAAAACTTGTAAGAATCTGTTGTTGTTGTTGCTTATCCTCCGTGTCTGACGGAGTCAGACTAGATCCACGAGTTCGTTGACTGTAAGGAAGTCGAATACTAAAAGAGGATTGCTAAAGAGATCCTCCCTAGAGAGACCCATGCAATCCAAAAGATGCTCAGGAGAAGCCTGATGATTTTGGCACTTGGTGCAGGTGACGAAAGTTTTCCTGCCCTCGTTGAAAGAGAGGCACTTAATATGACCGCTAGCAAGTCTTGAGAGAACAGTCCGGGTACGTCTGTCACATGGGAGGTCAAGGGACAAACCCGGTTTTGGTAAGAATCTAAATGTGCTAATAGTATCAGAAAAATCAAATTTTACTTAAGTTATCAAGAAATGATATAGAAAGATTGGTTTCAGTTGTTATTAAGATTTTGAGAAATTATTATCCATCATCCCCCCCCAAAAAAAAAAACTAAAAAAAACTTAAGTTTTATTGTAACACTTTCCCAATTAATTTTTGGAATAAATAGTTTTTGAATTGAGTAATATTGAATTTTTTATAATTTGTTATAGCATACGTTCAACACCTAATGATCAACAATTAATATTAAAAATTCACATAAATAAATAGCCTGACTTAAAAATTAATATATAATTTTAAACAATTTTTTAGAAACGTTCTCAGAAAAAGAAAAAAAGTCTGGATTAGAAAATAGGAAAAAAGAAATTGCAACGCGAGGAAGCTAATCTGAAACTTGCGGGATCTCTAAATAAATATTTCACAAACAATAGGATTCAACGGACAAACAATTGAACCAGGATCAGGAATATCAAAATCTGGTTTGAATGTCATAATAAAAATTTATCTCAAAATGTAAATTAATCGGAATATGATTCAGAAAAAACAACGATTGTACCAATAGAAAACTTAGATGTTGACGTAGAAAATTCGCCCGGTTATAACGTCATATCTCTCAAAACGAAGATTTTGATATTGAATTAAACGATTCAGCTACCTATCCTGACATAATTTCAATAAAAATTAGAGATTATTTAATTATTAGATTCTTGATATTTGTCCTTCCACGTTGATAACCAAATATTTTTCGAGAGATAATTCTGGCTAATAGTTTTCAGAATCGTTTTATCATAGAACATTGCCAAATGTAGAAAAAAATGTTTAGAAATTCATCGATTCGGTTTTTCGCGGTTAATGGGGACCAGAACCTACCGTGAAAGCTGAAAAACCGCGAAGTAGGATTTGTCCCAAGGTATATTCGTGTATACGAATGTTTTAAATATGTAAGCAGCATTTATATTTTACACATTTAAGACAAAAATTACAACAATATGCATATTTATTTAAACGTGTCTCAGTGCTGAATTAATAAGGGTTAATTACAAAACCTAATACAGTAATAAATATTAATCCACATTGACTTCTGAGAGAGGCGAAGTCTTGTGTTGGTGGGGGAGGAGCGGCTCTCACTTGATTCGTAGAAGCTTTAGGTTCACTCGGAGATTCTTTTCCTGGAGGCGCTGATGGTAGAGCAGGGGCTGTACCATGGAGAGAAACATGGTGATGGATAGTTTTTATCCTTTACCTTCTAAATTTCTCTGGACAAGGACATAACCCCATCAAAGCGATTGCTGAACTTAACAGCTCGAACCATATTGTCGACAATGTCTCGTGCAAATTGTTACATCGCTCTTGCCATGTTGCGAAATTGTTGCAGATTCTTCAGGGTAGACCATGCTTTTCAGTTTCTTCTTCGTCTTCTTCTTCATTTTCTTCCTCACTTACAGACTTTGTCAACTCAAGGAGGTCTTCATCGTTCAATGGGTCAGAGTAGGAATTGATAAGAGTGCTGATGTCTTCTTTTGTCATGTCGATAAATCACACATATAATTCACATATAATTCTTTACGATGTGAGCCAGCCTCACCGTACTTTCATGGGTCGATGTCGCACCGGAAACCAATCACGCATCTTTATGAGAGCCCGTGGTATATACTCTGAGTCATCTCCTCTCTTTGCTTGACTCACAGGGACCCTTTTCTCCTGCTCATCAACAAGAAACAACGCAGCACCATTCCGCAATGTGGCTGTCGACATAGTTTTTTTTTCATTTTTTTTTTCAATGAATATTTTGTAAAAACCCGCGAAGCACTGAAGCCGCAAAACATAAAGCGCGAAGTGGCGAGGAAACACTATATCCATATAGAGCGAAATTTTAGATAAAATAAAATATAAAGGAATTGTGTGATACGAGCGCTTATAGCTGCTAAAAAACTAGGAAAATCAATATTCGAATATATTTTCTAATTTTTATGTTTTATCATTGTTTTGTTTTTAAAATTTATGAAATAATAAAAAACAATAAGACAAACGTATTTTAATATTATAATTTTGAAGCTTTTCAGTTTGAAAGTAAAATTTTGAATACTACAATAGAGTGTTTCACATATAATTTGCAGCACTTTATAAGAGTGCAACAGAATCTTGTTAAGAGGCACTAAATTTCAATTTGAACAAGGAGGGCTAATACCCACGCGGCGACACTGTATACAAGGTAACTAAGTAAAGTCCTGTCTCATCTACTTAACTTTAGAATGCTGACAGTTAGAGACATAAAAAAAGTGAATTGTGTTCTACAAGAAGTAGTGACTTGTAGTGGCCCTAATTGTAAAATTTGCAAGTTTACGTTGATATCGCAAAAACTAAACGAGATAAACGAAAATAAAGTCAGTTTCGAAATTATAAAGTAACGGCGATTTAATATCAAATGATACCTAGCAAACAGAAATGTGAAGAAAAGAATGCGCGATAACTCATAGAACTCTCATAGGAAAGAGCAACAAGCTGTTATTAAGCCCTTTTCTATCAAGGCTCAATCTGAATGGTAATACATCGCCACGAATCGTACAAATGTTTTCTTTCTAATGAATTGCATAACGCGATAATGATGAAATTTACATACTTTAATAGGGTTTATGTATGTTCTTTTCTTCATATGTATGCGCGCATATGTCATTTATTGTTAAATTTATGTCGCACTACAACTTTGTATTTGGCTTTTTTAACGTATCGCGTTTGGTTTTGATATAGGATATTTTAACTTACAAATTGTATTGCCAGACCGTGGTGCGATTTATGGAGCTCCAGAACTAAAGCTCTATTTCCTAAAGCTTTAAGCTACAGTGGAATAAAGTATACCTGAAAAATTAGTGAGAATGATTAATAATAAATCCGAAATTTCAGAATTTATTTATTCGTCATGATTAATTTTATTCCTGATTTATATCGAATAAAGAAAGAAGGAAAAAAGAAAGCAAAAAAATTAATAATGAAAAATATTATTTCTTTATAAGGGATTATACACATGACTATGTTTGTGCTGTTATTTCACTCGCTTTCGCTGGCTTGCTTAAGCTGTTTCTTTTTGGTTAGGGCTTCAGTTTAGTACAATTTTTATCTATCCTTGTTAGCTACAATTAAAAATTTTATAGATTAGTATCTCGATTAGTTCTCGCTTATCTATATCTGGAAGATTGCTACAAAGCTTTTCGCTTATCTGGAAAAAGCAACTGCAGATACTAATGATTACATAGGTCACACATGATATCTTTTCTGAAGTACCATAACGTTTTAAAGATAGTTCCGAGTGTTTTGTTTTGAATTACTTGGAGTTTCTTAAACTTACTCTCAACTGCATCTTCGAAAATACGACAAGTGTAACTGACCACTTAACAAAAGAATGATCTATATAAAAGTATTTTATTTTTAAATTTAGTTCTAATTTTTATCAGAACTAAGTTTAAAAAATACAGCATTACACGTTTCCTCATCTTGAGGAAAATAACCTCTTCCTATATTTCAACATATTAGAAAAAAAATTAGCATCGGTGATTTAAAATTAAGAAGGTTATGTTTGAAGTTTAATAAGCGCTCTGTATATAATACTTTTACAGTATTTGCACTTCTCTCACTATCGAACTTAAATTATACTCTCTGTCCCTCATTATCACTAAATATTTTTAAATCCTAATGAATTCTGATTAATCCTGCTTTAGCATCTCAAAAACATTTTAACATTTTTTACAAATGTCTTATATTCTCCATGCATCAGGAAAAAATATTTTACACTTAGGTAAAGTTAAGGTTTCAATACTTCACAATGAAAATCAAATTATTTTTGTCCTTGCTATTTCAAATGTTATTGATGTATAACAACTATTTATTTATTTATTACATTACATATATTCAGACTTGTATGCTTGATTCTTGAGATCCGCTTGTAAGTCTTCGTCGATAATAGGACAAATAGCACAATGACAGATGTACAACCACAGAAGAATAACGAAAAAAACACCCAGGGCCACGGTGGGAATCGAACCCACACTCCTACGCTCTCTAGCGATTAACAGTGCTTTAGACCACTCAGCCACGGAGCGCCCTATAACAACTAAACAAAATCATTTCTTAATTACTCAATAAACATCAATTTGGTTGTCGAAGATAAAAAAAATAATTTTAACTATTATGATGAATGCTAATGGAGCTAATTTATTACTTCTCTATTCTTTATTCTGTGTTAACTATTCATTTACCACATTTGTTGATGAAAGACATCGTCACCTGATGCTATTTTTGTTACAGGCAAAACCTGGACTTGTGATGAATCTAGTGTGCTGCAGCGTTCAACTTTTTATGCTAAATACGCTGGGTGTGGCGCTGTTTGATTTGAACACTTTTCCCAGCTGGGCTAACACAAGCAGGGCAATGGAACACAAATTAGACATTCTCCAAAATGGAACATTTTTAAGCAATTTGACAGCTCATGAAATTTAATTATTTTTTAAAAATATTTTGATGATATTGATCATATGATGTGTAGTATATATTATAGAAAAATGATAAATTAGGCATTGTTAACTTTTAAAGAAAATTGTACATATTATTAATAAAGTGTTTTTCATTTTTATAGTATTGAATAAAAATGCGCAGAGAAAGGAATTCAAATGTATGCATACTTTGTTAAAAATAAATTTTTAACACGTTTTTAGTTTTTAAGAATATATTGGTGTTTTTATAAATTCATTATTATTTATTAATTTTAAATACACAATCTAGTCACATTAATGTGACCACTGAGTACTTTCAACGTCGACTTCAAATAACCAATCATAGATGGCATGTGTCAGTACAGTGCATTTGAGCGTATATAAAATGCGTATGAGGGCTTAGAAAAACATTGCAATCGATGGCGTAATGCAGAAACGGAGCGATTTATCAAACGCCCAAAAGGTTATGATCATTGGCTTTTGGACCAAAGGTGGAAGCATTTCAGAAACGACTTAGTAACCGTGGTAAAAATATACAGTGTATGACAAAATGTGACTGTCCCGGTGTGGCAATTGTAGTGCAACACTGGCCATAGATGATAGCGGTGAACGATGGCTGCGGAAATGTGTTCGGGGAATAGACGTGCTACCATTGAGCTACTGACCGCCCAGATGTATCAACGGGGCTACTAACAGTGTCTCCCAAATTACTGTTTAGCGACGTTAGCGTCTTTGACTCCGAAGCAGACATTTGGTTCATGCAACTATGCTGATTGATGTTCATTGGTAGAGCAGGTTGGAATTTGAAAGAACTTCGGTGTACGTTGAATCGAAAAACCCTCAACGATGTTATTTATATAATTTGGAAAGGTATTTTAAAATTGTGGCTGAAAATATACATGTTTAAATTTACGATTTTATTTGCATTTTAAAACTGAAGTTTTAATTATTTTGGTGGAGTTGAAATTGTTAAAAATTTAATTAAAATATGTTTGAAAAAAACTGTTTATTATCTGACCTATGTAAACAATATTTCAACGAGTGTCTATAATGCGAATACTTTATGTATTAATATATAAAATAGCGAATTTGAATGAACTAAATTAGGAATTTATTAAGAATAGAACAGAAATATTTGATATATATATATATATATATATATATATATATATATACCCAACGGCGAGAACTTGGGTAACGAACCCTATACCAGAACAAGGACAAAAACTGCTACTCATTTGTCGTTACCCAGCGAGTAACGTTGCCATCGCCATATTACCATAAACCGGTTTATAAGGTAGGCCACATCCATACATCATCACAGAAGAAAGGACAGAGAAAGAAAGTAACATCCATACCCGAACCGGGACCCACAGCTCAGGAGTCAGGAGCACTAACCATCGCTCGGTTATATATATATATATACATGCACACACATTTGCACTTAACTTGTAAAAACAGTCATTGTAACTTTATTGTATGTGCTTGATTAATCAAAACTAAAATGTTTGCAGCAGTGCCTGGTTAATAACAACCCAAATTATTATAAAAACATATTATTTACGTTGTTGATGTAGCTTTATTGCTCAATTCTTTACCTCAGCCCGGGTGCACTGCATAGGCGACAATACTCGGTTAATTAAAAAATTTTCTTAGAAATCGATGTTATTTAAAGTATTGATTTAACTATATAGTGCTGTTGTGAATACCTACTAAGATTTTTATGTATAGTAATTTTAAAGCGAGTGAGTTCATCCAATTAATTAAAAAGAAATAAACTGAAATTTAAATCGTCCTTGTCGATTTAAGCTGATTATAAAGTGGATGATTTGTCTTGTTCATTTTGCTTTTTCTTCTGTTCCACCGTCAACGTGTTAATGAAACAGTAAAAAACGGCATCTCAAACCGATGCTTTGGTCTTTTATAAGAAATCGTTTTATTAACAAAATGAACCTCGATCATATTTTCAGACATACGATGGTGAACTACGCCTTGTTTGCTGCCGCTCGAAGAATTCGCACGCAAATTCGTTGATAAGTCAGATTTACGACGCAGTCTCAAGACGATGTGACGTTATGTATATTTTAAACCAATGAGAATTATAATCATAATCTCAACTGGAACGAAAGAAACAACCACTTCATGGTTAAAATCCATTATGCATGTATTATTGATCAAAAACGAATATTAGGATTTTTAATGTTATTTGAGATGTGTACTTTTAAAAAATACGTGAAATTGTTTCTAGCATTTAGCCATGAAGCTTTTGTGCATTCAATAAAGTGAAATACTCGAAATCATGATATTCAAAATAGAAAATTATCGCTGTTTAAAGTTATAAATTGAGCGACCAAGTGATATTCAAAGTGGGAGATTGAGCAAGAACATGTTATTCAAAATTGACAATATTCAGCGAAACGGCTACTTTGAAAGTTAAAGAGAAATAATGCAATTTATATTGGCGAGAAAACATGGCGTATCAAGTTGTAGAATCTCACATTAACAACCTTGTCATTAAAAGTAATAGTAAAGAGACCATACAGACATCTGAGCTGGTGCCATCTTACCACATCAATAAAGGAATTTCATGTTCAACTGGTTATTTTTCTCAACTAAAACTGCTAAAATACATCCAACGTCCCAGCCATTATACGCCATGTTTAAGTGGTGAAATTGTAAACTGAGTTAGTATTTTCCTGGCCATACCAGCAGAAAAGTATTAAGCTAAATGAGACTCCCCAAGATATATTGAAAAGAGCACTGAACCAGGATTTTGTATGAATTGCATTTCTTTCATCATTACTTATAGTTGAACCAGGAATTACAGTTCAAAATGGCTCAGAAATACTACAAACATCCACAACCAAAGTGTGAATTGATCCCACAAGATGTTGAATTATAGATCAGAGAGTTAACTATTTAACTTTGCCTTTGAATCTTACATAATGGCAAACACTCAGTCTTTGTTGTCAACAGAATAAGGTAATAAATTGGATGCTTGAAAAATACTTTTTTCTGCTGCATAAAGAAACAATGAATCCAGCTATAGAAACTGTTCTATGGGCTAAATTTGCATTCAAAAATTCATTAAAATAACTATTGCTGACCTAAATAAATAAAAAGTATTTTTTTATTTATCAAATATTTTTCTTTCAGTATTTCTTAATTTAATAGCACATTCAAATAAGTATTTCTTGTGTGAGTGGTATTATTAAAATTTAATTCATAATGCCAAAGATTTTCATTTTATTTTGTGAAAGCTTAAATAATCAATTACATTTCAGGGTACTCATTCAAACTTCTCAAATTGTCTCTTCTGAAAAATGACAGAAGTCTAAAAATCAGAACATTTCCAGCTTAAATTAGCATGTCTGGGACAAATTGTGATTTTTCTACAATAGAAATTATAAACAGTGTTCAATTAATTAAGTAAATTTATTAAATAAAATTAAACATATATTTTTCAAACTTATAATAGTAGAAATTCCGTTAAATAATATTATTTGATTTTTTCTAATGGCTAAGCATAATTTTTTACATTTTTATTTCTACAGTAAAGGGTATTTTACCTGGGGCTTGAGCACAGCCACCAGGCGCGTCGGCAGGTGGTGGATAGCCGAATGTCTGTAGGAATGACAGGATAGCCTTGAATATAGAATCAGAGGCCGCGAACCAGCTCCCGTAAACCCTGGTGTTATGCGATCCGTGCCTAGGGCTAATTGGCACCGCGGTATTGGTGTCTTAACAGAGCCTCTAGTTGCTTGGCGAACTTCTAGAGTAATTTGCCTTGCCCAATAACTCAGGCAATGCTGGGTGGACTTATATTACCTGAGCTTTTTAATTGTTATCTTGTGGCTGAAAAGACACAAGAAGTAACAAACCTTTCTGCATTTGCAGGTGAAGCCTCTAAAGTAGACCTTGCTGAAAAAGACAAGGGAACTCAAAGGCAATCTTGTAAAGGGGCAGCAATGAATCCTTCACTTGAGGCAGAAATTACCTCTAAACCATCTTCTTCTGGTGAAAGTCGGGAAGCTATTCCTAGCATGACTGACTTTCTGACCAGATGGGACTGTTTCAGCAAGACCTTATCTGCTGGAAATGTCATATGCAAGAGGAAACGGCAGAGCATGTCATTTACGAATGTGAGGCTCTTGCCCTCCCTAAATTAACTTCTTTAGGCTTCATCCATACTAACAGAGTTATATCTAGACTCCATTAAAGGGTTATCGGACTTTATTAGTAAAGTGGGTGACTCGAGCAACTGGAACTAGGAAACATTGGGTTTGGAGTTAATGGTACAAAATGCTGATAAAAGCAGAGGCGCCCAATGACATACAAACTCAATTTTAAGAAGAAGAAGAAAGGGTATTTTACAATTCTAATTTACAAATACTAGCAGTTGATCCCTGACATAGTTCCATAGACGCAATAATAATTTTAATTCCTATTCACTAACCCGTTTATTTAATTTTTTTTTTTTTTTGAAAATTTCGTTAGCGTTTACTTTTCAACATACAATATTTTTTCGATTTTTTAAAATAATTTTTTTGTTTTAAGATTGAAAAATGTGGAAGCTATGATGCGTTTTCATTTAAGAATCATAAGTCTTTCGAAATGTGCATAACTAACTGCAGTTTTTAAAATCTTGAACTTTTTATAAGAATTTATTTGGAATTTTTCTTGCTAAATGTAATGCTCATCCTTCAGCGCTTGCATTAGAGAATAATGCATAGCTTCAAGGGCAAATAATATAAGATACTTTTACAAGAATTTAACAATATACAAGTGATCAAGCATAGAACCACTTTATAAAACTAACCTTCAATGTGCAATCAACTTGTGCTTTAAAAAAGATATTTAGGTCATTTTAATATGCAGGCTTTATTAAAGAGACTATAGCTGAAGAAAGCCAAGGACATTTACCTGATTTGAGTGAAGATAAGTTTCTCATCGATGAGCTAGGACTGCCTGAAATTTCAAATCTTTGAAAGGATATTCAAATATAATTTATACATCAGAACTATCAGATGATTAAATAATTGAGAAAACAATGAATGATAATGGAAAAGAATTTTCAGATATTATGTGTGTGTGTATATATATATATATATATGTATGTATATATATAAACATCATAAGACAGTTTGCAAAACAAGCAGATGAATGATCAACAAGATTAAAACACTTTTTTTGAGAAAAACAATAAAATGCTTTCCTGTATTATAAAAATGGAGAAATGTGTTTTTAAAAATATACTTTCAGAAAGGATTAAGGCTACTTTGCTTGATTTTTCAAAAATTAAGTAATTGGCTATCTAAATAATTTGAATAATTTAGTAATTTAAATACTTTAAGATGTAATACTTATTCTTCGATTTTACAAACTTGATTTTAAGAACTATTTTACCAATCCCTACAAGTTTGTAAAAATGAGTGCCTACTGTATTTTATGATAAGTCATGTTCCACCATGGTTAGACACTGCTCTCACTCTTGTATTTCAAAGACATTTCAAGACATAATAATTGATATCAAAACTTAAAACTACACAACAGCATGAAAATAAAAGAAACTGGATACTTCAAAAAATTCTGAATTTATTTACAATTAGCATAAGTCTTAAATGTTCAATGCACAATCGAAACTAACAAATGTACAATTATGATAATGACCACAATTTTTTATTTTTACAAAACTAAATATTCTTATGCAAATATATATATTTCATTAAGCAGTCTTTTGTGAACATCTCCTAAATAAAAGCAAGAACTGAGCAAATAATAAAAGTACTTGGTTTGAGCAAAAACTCACAACTGGAATCACACAAAATTCCTTATCATAAAATATGAGATTCAAAGATAAAAAATGCTTTAAAATTTCATAATCCTCCAATAACACAAATATAATTCAAATACAGAAATTTAATTTACAAACATTTCCTGAAAAAGGATAAAGGTCTTGCAATTAAAATACATAACAATTGATAACAACAATTTTTTTTTTAAATTTTATATCATTGGAAAAATTACTGAAATTGATAAAAACTAAATTTTTATTCATTAGTTAGGAATAACTTACAAGTAACAAATACAATACTCAATCATTGAAACCAAAATATTCTGAACATGAGATCTGTCAGCACTTAAAATTGCTTGATATGATTTTCTTTTAAAAAAATTTTTTGCATCAGAATTATTTCAGAAATGCATCTTAGAAATAAATTAAAATTTTATAAAACTATATATATTAATTTCTTAAATAGAGCATAAGATAAAACTAATAAATTTTCGAAAATAGTTTAAAGCCCACATATATGGTAATTTTTTATAAAATGAATAGCATTTTATGCAAAATGTAAATAAATTTTCCTAAAAATTTGAAAGTTTAAAATAATATAGAAAATACTAATTTCTTATTTTGATAATATAAACTACAAAGGACTAATAACAATATATAGCAAATGAGAAAATATAACTTTAAATCACTACAATTTTTTTTTAAAAAAACACTTTAATAAACACGATATAACTTCAAATAAAATATATTTTTTATTAACAATTAGAAAATTTTGCTACTCATACAACTATTTCCAGCTTTGCTTAAAATAAGTCACTTTATCTATAAAAGCAAACATTACACTTCTTATGAAAGTTAAAACCCAGATTTCAATGCATGTACGCTTCCACATACAATTCACATATGAGCACATAAAATACTCCCAAACATTTGTAAGTCAACATGGTGAGTATAAGAGAGTCCTTTTTTTATACAAAGTTATCTTATCTCAAAGTCTATATATGTAAATATCACATTTCAAAAATAAAATTTTACAATACAGTGCTGCATAGTAAAGGCACATACTCTAAAAGCTGTACTTATTTTTTTAAATGTAAAGGAAGGGAGGAATAAATTAGTGTTTCATCAACACAACAAATTCAAATTTACAAATGTAGAAAAAAATGTTGAATTAGAATTTCAAAATTATGAAATAAAACATAAATTATTTTAATTCGTTAAATACATTTGAATTTTGCTAAATGAAGCAAAAATACGTCTAAAGTATAAAATTAATGAAAAATTGAAAAACAATTCTCGTCTTATCATAAAATTGGACTTTTCAACACAGTGAATTAGATAAGAAATAACTTTACAAATTGAGAGATATTGCAATAGCTATTCCTAAATGCTAACAATTTAAACAACAATTCTTCAATAATGGAATTTTGTGCTGACATGATATGGCATTTAAGGTGCACTTGTGTTAAAAGGGAATGTACCATACATTTTTTAAAATATCCATCTTTTAAGATCCTGAATTTAGACACTTCACATGTGAACAGAAGCAGCAGTGTACCTAGCTTCACCACTTCGGAAACGCCATTGTGTAGGACGGTACTGAAAAAATTAAAACATATATAAATAGAAAATGTCAATTTATTCAAGATAAAATATAAAACTAATTGATAAGTTCATAAATATTCAAATTTTGACATAATATAATCATACAAACTACAAATTAGTAGAAATATGGAATGTGTGAATTCTTAATTATATTTCTAAAGCTAAAATATTTATGTTGAATTTTATTCTCTTTAATACAATGTTTACTCACAAGCAAACATTATTAAAGAGCTGCTGCTTTCATAATAATGAAAGCAAATATTTAGTCTTTTCTTACCCCTTCCCCAAGCAAGAAAAAAAAAAAATATCCCTTCCCCTTCAAAATAATACAAGATTTTCATTTAGTACCTTACCATTGTAAACATCAAAATAAGATAAAAACTAACTTCTAAGAAATTTTTTTTATTTTAAAATATGTCACTGAGAATTTATTCTCATAATATTGCAATTACAGAAATATTTTTAGCAAAAATTACATAAAACGGCCATTATATACACACTTCAATAAAAATTTTACAATTTATATTAAACTAAAAAAAAGTTTAGATAAATTTAGATGAATGAGATTCTAAGGTCGAAAAAAATTATAACAGAACCAGATTAATTTTGGAAGAAAGCTGAATTTCACAAATTTTTTTTAAGAAGCACTAAAAACCCACAGTAAATAAAAAAGCTCACTTTAGATATTTTTTTAAGAGAAAAGAGGGGACTCATATTTCCTAATAACTATACTTTCAATTTCGCTATCAGTATATATATATTGATTCAAGGATAAAATAAGGTTTCAGCAAATGCAAGATCCAAGTGAGAATTTCCATAGAGAAAATATCACCATGCAGATATCTTATGATCTTTTGTATAAAATACTTTATTAAAAGCTAAGTGCAAAGATCTTCACAAGGAGGAAAATCACTACAAAATACTTGATAATTTTTCGAGTTGTCATTTTATTAAAACATAACTACTGCAAAAGCAGAGAAACATTTTTATAAGCAGGGAAATGGCAGCATTGATAGGTTACTAATAATTTATAAACCTGCTTTATATTTCTAAGCACCTGAGATATCCTACAAGAACTTCTAAAATAATTATTAAACATTAATAGCAAAGCTGTAAACATTATTTTTTGAACACTAACCTCTAAATGGGAGAGTTAACTAGCCTTTAAATTTAATGCATTATATATTATCAATGACCCAAAAAAGTGGCAAAAGAAAAATCGTGCAACAAAAAAATTAAAAGAACTTACTTTAAGTTATAATTAAAGGAAGCAAGAAAAATATTTTAAGACATAAATGAAACTGAAAATTAAAACTTTTGTTATTAAACCTTTAATTTGCAGTAATTTCCACAGCTCCAGTATAATTCTAATTAAAGCTTCAGTGGTGCATGGAACAGAGATGCATGTTTTTATTACAATAAAAAGTCATTACTCAAACTGAAAATGGTTAAAAATGAAATATATATACATATAGTTAGTTTCTTTATTAGGGAGCTAAAAATACTCAAAAATTAATTTTGATAAAGACTTCACAATCGACAATAGATAAAAATAGATGTTGTATTAACAAATATATATGTACAATATAATTAACAAATATAATAATGTTTATCTACATTATTATATTTGTTAATTATAAAATAGATGACTCTCTAGAAACACGGACTTAGTTAATGGTGTGAACTGATTAATGCAAAGAAAGACTTTCTTATTTAATTGTTACCTCAATATTGTTCATTTTATAGTTGCACTTGTTCAGAATGATTTTGTAAAAAATGAAATCTAGAAAACTTTGGCATGCAAACATTAAAGAAGACAAAGAACATTTTCCAAATGTCTTTTAAGTAAAGATGTGTTAAAACTAAGACAAAGAAATTCAGTGCTGTTTGAAAATTTATTTCTAGAGATTTAGAATGTGGATTTAGACATAATTAGTAAGAAGTTTCAAATGATTAAAAGTATACTGACTGAGAAAGGGTTTGGTTTGTTTGTCACTCAACGGTCTTTTTTTGCACACGAGGGCTTATCAGACCGGGACTTACGGTTTAAAGTGGATTCCAAACCACTATAAACATTCATGACCAAGTTGGGGTTCAAACCCACGAACTGTTGAACTGAAGGCAAGAGAGGGTTTTCAGGTACCAAACAAGAAAATTGTATATTGCTACAAAACAAGCAGATGAATGGCCACAACAAGACTGACATACTATTTGGAAAAAACAATGAAATGTATTCTTACCAATGTAAGAAAGTATATTATAGTTTTGGAATTTTTTTAAAAATGAGTTTTGAAACAGAAAAAAATTAAGAATATTTTGCCTGTTATTTCCTCAATGAAATGAAAACAATTGTTTTAAGTATGAATTTTATTTTTCAAATGTATCTTATATAATAGATACATAAATTGTATTAATATTATTTTATTTAATAAAGAAAAGCAGCTTAGTAAAAAAGACTCGTTTTAAGATCTTACACACATATTTTTCTAATTAAAAAACTTTTTATATTAAAAACTATTTGATCGATCCCAACAAGTTGGTAAAAATGAGCAATACTGTATATAGTATGAATGACATAAAAATAAAATGTTATTGCATGTTATCAGAAAGAAAATTCTTTCATCATGGGTACCTATAATGAAAGAATTTTCTTTCTTTGCACTTTCTTCTCTCTCTCTTTTTTTAAAGAATTTTTAAAACTTTTCTTTCCATCTATCAAGCATTTTGAGGGAAAAAAATTATCAAATTCTTAGAAGTCTAAAACAACTTCTGAAAGAAGTAAAATAGACATTCTAGGGAACTGGAAAGTGTAAAGAGAAGAACTTTTATTACCTGCAGATTTACATTAATTTGTATTAATATGCATTAGTTTACATTACAAAAAAGCAATGAACCTTTGAACAGTAGAAAATCTTTCTTGAACAGCTTTAATATTTTTACTTTATTTATTTACATATAAGAGACTGAAAATTGGAATGTTCACTGAAGTAACAGAGACACTTGACTTGAACATTATGAAATTGCTATTGAATGCTATTGATTGAAAATATGGGAAATTTCTCATAACACTGAATAAAATATTGAGCATGTGTTTTTATATCATTTGATGCTTTGATTTGTTGCACATGTTTCCTCATTCTTTGAATAAATGATTAATTATAAGGGCTATTTTTTTCAAATAATCATGGTTAGAATGATCATAAACTTTGAAAAATACTTATAATTCAAGATTTTCAGCAAAAATAAAATCCTGAATTTGCCTTTCCTAATGGTAATTTTGTAATACTTGAAGGTCTTTGCATGGCTGTACAGTGAATTCCAATTTTCAATCTAATTTATAGAATTACTAACAGTAAAATCATGTTAAATGAAATTATTCTCAAAACACAATTTTCACAAAAAATTGTATAAATAAATAATCTATTACTTTGTAGTAATCTTTTACATTTTTATGTAAGCATAACAATTATAATATAGAAACTATTTTATAAATATAGCTACATATTCATGATATGGAAGATTAGACATATTATGTAATTAAATAAAAAAGAAAATCAAATGGACAGGAATTAAGGAAGGATCATTTTACAAAAGGAATTAGGTTAAACATGATTATCATGAAAGTCAAAGATGCTTTCTTATGCAGCAAAATTTCATTATTTAAAAAGCATTCAATATTATCTGAACTCAAAAAATAACTTCTCCCCTTTTAGAAAAGAAAATCCCAAAAATTTGCTTTTAATGCCAATTATACTATGTTTTTAGAATATTGGGAGAGATGGAGAGGCGAAAAAACATAACAGTTGAAAATCAAAGCATCCTAAAAATAGTGAAACAAAATAAAAAGTATTTATAAGAAATTGATATGAAAAAGATTAAACATTTGTTTTTAAGTAATTCTTAATCATTTTCGGACCAATTATTTACATATTTATATGTCACAGCAAACATAGGGTATTTATGTGCAATACAATAAACCTTTGATGAAATTAACAGTTATGAATATTAAAAAGTACTCACATGTTTATTTTTATGCAGCATTTAATACATATAACTTTAATTTAATCATCTAATGAAATTCACAATAAAAGATGACTAATTGAATAAAAATTTTGTGAATAATTGTTTTTAAAATTACTTACTCTAATTAGAAGCTGTCCAGAAGAAGTATGTGGGTTACGATATGCATAGCCTACCCACACAAGGCCACCAAGAACAACAGCTAGTATTAATAATATAGCAACTACACTTCCAACTCCCACTGAAGATGATTCTTCCGCAACTAAAAAGATTAGTTATAAATATGAGAAACTAATTTAATAAATTCAATCAATACATTTATATAACTTAACACTGTTTTTAATTTTTCAACATAGATAACAAGACTTTAAAATATTTAGAATACAGATTTAACAGATGAGCAGAAATTAACTCAAGTTATTTAAAAAGATTTCCTACAAATGCATGCTATAAAAATTTAGCTTGAGTTGTTTGCACATTAGATAATAAATTATGAAGACTCTTCATTTGTGCAAGCATAAAGATAAAAAGCAGTTGAATATCTTATAAAATGAAATATACATATTTTCAGCAAAAATTGTATGCTATACCTCGAGCACTAGAAGAAGCTCCATTATCGTCGGTGTGACCTGGTTTATAAGGCATACGTGGATAAGCAGTTGTTTCAAAATGAATATCAGGTTTTGATGTTTGAGGGGAAAAAGTATAAGGTTTGAATGGAGAATCTACAAAAACCATGCAAACATAATAAAATATACTAGAAAATAATAAAAATTAAAAACAAGAACTGAAAAATTTAGCTTTTATCATGCTTAATAAACATGCCAAAATTGATATTGGGCACACCAGAAAACAATTACAAAACATTAAGTGAAAAATGAAGAACTTGAAAAAGTTGAACATATCTAAAAAAATTACTTAATTTCTATATAATTAATCACCACTTTCAATAAAACTTTAAAACAAGTTACTAAATACTTCCCAAAAAGCTTAAATTAATACCAAGTTCTTATTTGTCACACTTAATGTTCCGTATTTGGCATCACACCAAAATTTCAACAGAACCTATAAAAGGCAAAACTTCTATTATTTAAAAATCAATTATTTTAAAACATAAATTATCATGGTAATATTACTCCCATAACCTACAGAATTATAGCAGTAAAATATTAAACAACATCAATAAATGCTTGTTAAAATATAAAAAACTAGTAGTAATTTATTTACTTTTAAGCCCAATGCATACAAATAATCAACAAACTTAAGGAAGCAAATCTTATATGGCATAGTAACATGTTAAACATATATTGATTTGTTAAGTATAATTTGCTTCACTACAAATGTTTTACAATGGCTTTAAGCCATTGTAAGGCATTTATAGTGGAGTGTATCCAACTATTGTAATAGAACCAAGAAAACATTTAAATATCCATTCTCACACATGTGTAAGGATGAAGTCACAGTCAATTTGTCATGGTAACTCACTTCAATAAATTGTTGAGAATAATTACCCAATCTCTCATTGCTTATTGTATTACAATAACTTTATGTACATGAAAATTTATTTTAGGTCATCCAATTCAAGATGGAATTGAATTACTATAAGCATTTATACCAAAAATGAAAGTTAAAACCATGAACCAATGAACAAAAGGCCACAGCATTTAGACACCATTTTGATGAATCTCGTGCTGTAAATAGTTTTGCATATAATGAATTACAATATATATTGTTATATTTAATATAATAAATAATAATTAAGGTAAATCATAAATATGGAACAATTAATTAAAAAAATGTTTCATATAAAACTGTTTGAATTAACAATTATAAAAAACATCAAGCACTAATGAACAGTTTATCTAAACATGAAAAACTGAATCCTTACTTTTTATTGGCCTGAAGATTTTCATATTGAACACAGTTACTCATATTGTAGAAATGTTTAAAAAAGAGTATATTGAAATAATTTTGAGAAAAGATATGTTCCCATAACTTAAAAACTGATAAGCCAAACAATTTCAATAAATCAACAATAAGATATGATTTTTTTCTTAGTATAAAACTTTGATTCTAAGAATTTAATAAGGACAACATAAAAATGTCAAATGCTTGCTTATTTCATAATGAAGTGTGTGTTCATATACATATATACAACAAACGTACAGAAACAATTTAATTATGTTCTATCATTATGTGTATAATAATCTAATAATACTTTTACGACATTTTAAATAGAAACTTTATGATGAAATTTGTAGTAAGAACATGACTTCGTTTAGAAGATTGACTGGACATAACTGGTTACAGAACCATCTCTATGGAATAAGAGAGATGGATTTCTCAAACATGTTTTGTGTAACTCTACTCAACCAATGATATTTGAGCATTTAAAAGATTGTACTGTATTTTCTCAGCATGAGGATAATGTCAAGAAGTATTGGAGGGTCTTTGAATTAATGACTTACATGCTTATGTTTGGCATTTGTAAAATAAATGAATATATGAAAAATATATTATAAATTTCTACCTGTCAAAGTTTGGACATATGGGTTAGTATCAGGTGACGGCAGCGAACTGCAGTTGACAGTACCCTTCTGAAATGAAAATTTAAAACTTCGTAATCAAAACACTTGTACAGCATAACATCAATATGAAATTAAATATGCTAACAAAATTTAGTTATACGAAAATCTGTAATTTTGATTTAAGAGAAAAAAATTGGCAGCTAAATAATAAAATAGCTATATACAATAAGAAGACTCTTTTGATTTGTTTGTCCCTTAATGCTCATTTTATGCATGAATTAAATGCATGCTAATTAAATAGGATCGAGGTTTAAAGTGGATGTTAAACCATAAGCTAGTGCTAACAATTTGGTCAACAGCTTAGCAATTCAGTATGGTAAAAACCTAGTATGTTACATTATATTTAATTAATATTTTCATACAAATAAATTATACAGTTTTGCATCAACAAAAATACCTAGATGCTTTTATATTGGTAAATGATAGAAAGGATTGCAAAACTAATTTTATGACTTTAATCTACATTTTCAAAAAATTTAGCATTCAATTCAAAAGTTCTATTACATTATGTACAAAATACAATTATTAACACATTTTGATTAACTTTTTATTATTATCTTTTTTATCAAATATTTTCAAATACCAAAATTTATTATTTTTTGTAACAAACATCAGATTAATATATTTCTAAAATCATGGATAATTTATTTAAAATATCAAAATTATAATTGAAAACTGTTTTATGACAAAAACATTTTCAAAGACAATATGTAAATACATGTTAATTAGAATACGGTGTATTTTACAGAAACATTTTCAAGGCAAATTACTGTAACAATTACTAAAACCAAATTTGATAATCTGGTGATATTTAATCACCATCAATTTGTAGGAAAACAATTGTATAAATATTCTATGAACTTGCATAGGAAATTTGAGGAATTGTCATCAAATGTCAAAAATACTTCATTCTAAAGATTATTTAGAAGTATTCATGATTATTATGAAGTATTCTAGCAAATAATTTAAAGAACTATCTCTGATAAGGCAAATTCAGTACATACTTAGCAGTGCAGATGAGGCCTGGACTGTACTTTAGGTATTAAGTTAAATTATTTATAAAAGGACTATTTATCTCAATCTCTTATTAGTGTTTGTAACTGTAAATCCAACAATCTAAAGATTATACAAGGAGAAAAAACTTCATAATATGCAAAGTAATTTTCTTATGATGTTCCCTTAACAAAATACTTTCACTGCTTAGTAGTTTTCTCTATAAAAATCTAAATATTTAAACTCAAAAATTTATGATAGAAAACTAGCATTGATTAATAAATATAGACTTCCAAAATTTAAGGCTTTAGATTTTCTATGCATTATAAGAACAAAGGTCGAAATTTTAAATTAATTTTTTACATATAACCAACATCATTTTCTTAAGTACATTTTAAGAAGTACATTCAGATGAAACAGCACAAATGTAATAAAAGTTGTCTGATATCTATTGCTACTATTTCATCAATAAGCAAATATTTAAAAGGTATAATGCAGCAACAGGAAATACTTCACTATCGGAAATCATTCAATTAATAATTCTAAGAAACTAGTTCACATACATTTGCATAAGGTAAACAAGATAAAAATAGTTATCATTTTTTAGTTTGCTCACATCTATAATTACAATATATTTTTTCTTTGCAAGCTTATTTTTACAAAATACAAACCTCATCACATTTAGACTGAAGCCAATCTTGACGCAATCTGTCAAGACCATCAGAACATCTTTTAGCAGCTTCACACCAAATACAATCCAAACCAACATCAGCAGTCATGCAAGATTTACAATCTTGATAACTCATGCAAGCTACAATATAGGACATTCACATAAAGTAAATGATTTGTATACAACTAACATAACAAAAACAATTTATAATACATTAATATCCAAAATAGACAAACACATGTAATTCAAACATGCAAAAACATATAAAGCATACCTTTATAATACAATAAAAAATGAAGTTTTAAACAAATTTGTACAAACTAGAACTAGAATGCAACTAAAATGATGATATATAAATAATTACAATTACTAAGCAACAAAACTATTTAATTATTTCCAAATATAGAAGGAAATGAAATCTGTAAAATATAAAATATAGAGAAAAACAAATAAAAATAATTTTTTTGAGGGGAGAGGGAAAAATATGACATGTTATTGACATTTTGGAAATAAAATGTCCAACTAGATCTTTTGCAAAACTTTTCATAATAATAATCAGCTTTAAAGTTTTTAATTTCATAAATCTTCTAGCATCTTACATCATACAGCTATTATAGCAGTTAAATGAGTAAAAACAGTTTTCAAGACTAGCGAAACCAAATCCTGTTAGAAAAAAAGGGAAAGTTTTCATGTGGGAAGGTTGACATATGTCGATACTTACATAATGATTGCATAGAATTTTAAAAAGCTAATAAACATTTATCAAGAAATATTCTGTAGAATACAAACAAAATAGTTATTGTAGTCACTTATTATTGAACCCCTTCTGTTTACTATCTAAACTGATTACCCTATTCATTGCCCCAAGAGGATAAGTTTCTTTTCCTATATCTTCATACTTCAGTATAACATTTCTATCCTCAAAGTGGATTTGACAAGCCATCACCAGCATTTAAATAATAAAGTGTATAGAATACTTATTATACCTAATAACTTTTTATCAGTTTAAATTAAAATTTCCTATTGCAATTACAGTTCAAAACATTAACAGAAATTTTAAAAGAATCTACAGCAAATGATTACTTCATTCAAGAATTCTCTGTAAAGTTGTGATATGGATCTGAAGCAAGATCACTGTGATAATTAAGAATCTTCCCAATGTTCCATGAAGCAGTATAAATTAAAGCTAATATATTAAGCAAAAAATATGGTAAGAGATTACTAACAAGTCATATGCTTTGTTAGTAATCTATAACCATATTTCCACTAAGCTTTAATTAATTACTTGTCTGACTAAAAATATGGCAAAAAATGGATTCTCATGCATTAAGGGAAAATTCAATTGTTAAACAAAAATTAAAATCTTGAAATCAAATTTACTTTTAATCCAGAGGGTAAATTTTTTACATGCCCATTTTTATACAGAAATTAATCTAGTAAATCATTATCAGGATGACAAATTGATATTTCATGACATTTACATCAGTTTATCATAAAGATATACAAAAATGATAAAATTGATACAATATCAAGAAAGTCATTGTTAAGCTTACTTACAATTCCAAGAAATTTATATTAATTATTTGATGGTCCAAAGCAGGAGCAATTAATTATAATTTTAACTAATGCTTAAACTACTAATTTAGAATGATTATGAAATGAACTACCACAGCTTTATAAATTCATAGTAAAACTAAGAAGTTCGTTTTCAAAATAATATTGTTCTCAATATATAATAGACAATATATAAATTGTGTAAAAAAAGAAAGAAAGAAAAACGAAGAAGCAGCTTTATACCTCCTATTTCTCTAACAGATTTTACTTAAGCTTTGAAATTATTTTCTGTCATACAAACAATATAATCAAGATATGGAAGTTTTTCAATTTTTTACTCATCTGTATTCCAATCCCAAGATGTTGCAACATACTAAGACTACAGCCTGATCAGATAAAACAATGGAGAAAGATAATATATTCATTTTCCAAGTCAATTTCTTTGTACCACACCAATTTAAAATTAATGGTAAATAAAAAACAATAAGTCGTCTATTAAAATGAAATAAAGAGGAACATTTTTAACATGTTTTTTATTATATGGTGAATCAACAGAAATAATGCTGTGAAAAAATATTGAGTAAAAAATTTTACAAATAAGTCTCTCCACTAGAAACTTAATATATAATAATAGTTACTGAAGATGATTTCAATGATTTAATAAAATTATAGAGACATACTAAACCAATTTTCTTAGAAGCCAAATATTTATTACATTAATTCTCAAATCTTCAAATGAATTTTTTACTTTGATAAAATAATAAATTTCAATATGCAAAATATAAAATGTAAATTCTGAATCAAAGCAAAGTTGGTATTATTTGCTCAATATTTTTTAAGTTTATTCAGGTAATAATAGAGCCCAGAGAATTACATTACAGTTGGAACTATTGGCGAGCATTTTTTTTTACAGTGATATTTTCCTGTTATTGCAACGATATATTTTTATATTACCAACTTTCTATTGAAAAGCCCGATTTTATATCACACAAGTTAAGTGCAAATACAAAATATTTGTTCATAACAATTTTTGACAATTGAAAATAATTGTAATTATAATTTCAACAAGAATTCAAATTATCACAGAAAATACTAAACACATTTTGAACAATCAGGAGTCGTTTTAACTTTGACAGTAATTATGGAAGATATATGGTTAAAATTAATTTGTTTTTATCTCTAAACAAGATGGATAACTATCCATCATTTCATGCCACTTTTTTCCAAGCCTACCTAAAATATCTAATTTTATGCAACTATTCAAAGAGTTTTGTTCTCACATAAAATATTTTAAATTATCAATTTTAACACAGATATATTTGATTTTGAAAAACAACCAATTTATATTCTGAAAAGCAATTAAAAAACGTTACTTTTCTAATAAATTGATATTCCTTGAATTTGAGAAATAATTTGTTCTTTTTCAGATTTCATATTTTTTCATTTAACATTGAAATTTTATTATTTACTATTTTATATCAGAACAATGAATTAAAATACACATATTTTTGTGTGCATACAGTACTAAAAAATGAAAACATCTTTTAAATTAACAACAAAAAATAATAATTAGATTAGTTTCTCATTTTAAATGACATTTTCAGATAAAGAAAATTTAAAAATATCACTAAAATCCATTTTTTTAAAATAATAAATTAACTATTCAAGTACAAAAGTTAAAACGTCAAACACATTACTGGTAAGTTCAATTTTAATAGTAATTTCCCATTTTATTGCAGACAGACATAGTTTGCATAACTATCTTATACTGAAATTCATTAAAGCTGAGAACATAACTTAAAACAATTTAACCAACAATCCATTTATAACTGAAGGTATTGCACAGCTATGGAAATAAATGCTAAGAATAAAATTTAAAATGAAAACAAAATTCTCAAACTTTAAATAATAAAAGAGTGAAATAAATGCTAAGAATAAAATTTAAAATGAAAACAAAATTCTCAAACTTTAAATAACAAAAGAGTGTATATTTGAAAATCTAATCATATACTAGAAAGAAAAAAAAAAGAGAAAGGAAAAAATGGTGTTTTATTAAATGAGATTCAATAATCTTTATCACACCATTCAACTTAGACAAACATTATGAAAAAGGAAAGGACAAAAAAGCTTTGGGGAAAAGGAAAACACAAAGCAATTTACAATGGGAAGCAATGACAAAAGTTAGAACTGCAGTAGTATTTTTTAAATTAGAACAGCATATGTATTTTGAAATCATTAAAAATAATGAATTGCATAAACTTCCAACAGTTTAATCATATCCATTATTTTGCACATAAAAATTAAATTGTAAAATAAAGAATTTATGCAAAATAAAAGTCGGTGAGTTAAAAATTCCATGATTAAAAGTTAATTACATGGAATTCTTGAGGAAGAAACTTACTTGTTAAGGCAGTAAAATATATTGCTGTGTTGTTTCCAATTTCTTCCTTCTTCATATCAATTCGATGATATTCATAAATAGTTTTCCTTCGGATAACTGATAAAAAGAAAATATTTAAAAAAATAGAAACATAAAATTATAAACTTCCATAAATTAATATGAAAATGGCAGATTTCTTCATTAAATGTAAATACTATGATATTGAAAAAAGTCACTGATAACTACAAAACGATTAGAATGATCATTCCAACTCTTACAGCTCTTGAAACAAATGACTCAATACTGATTTCTTTTATGCATATAATAAATAATTTTGATGTTTAAAAAGTTATGATTCATTTAGTTTAGCTTGATTCAAAAAGTTAAGATTACGCTTTGCCAAATTTCTATATTAATGACAAGTTAACACAATTTCCTTTTTTTTATTATATATCTATTTATTGATGAATAGTAAATTATTTTCAAGTAATTTTTATAAAGAAAATTTAATAAATTCTACTATTAAATAAATTAAAGTATTTGTCTTTGAAACAAATGATTTTATCTCATTATTAATCTATCAATATTTAATAGAATAAAACAAGTTAAGCAAAAGTATATTCAATAACTATATTGCAATAATTTTAAATAAACTTGATTCTTTTGAAACCCGAAATTATTTCAAAATCACATATGTTAAAAAAGAAAGCTGTGAGAAATTATGAATACATCGTGTTCTTGTGGAAAGGTAAGTAAAATAGTTGATTTTTTAAACTTTTCCATCATATTTAATAAACATTCGTAAATATACTGTCTACTGATTTAATTTATACTATCACTTGAAAATATATTTATAAATTTCAATATATCAGAAATAAATAATACATATCAATACTTAATCTCCCAATTTATCACATTTGTATAAAGCAAATATTTTTCATAATTTTAATATTGTATTTGGTTTATTTTTCACTTAATGGTGCCTACAGTTAAAACTGGATTTCAAACTACTATAAGTAATCATGCCTGAAAATTATGAAATGCTTAATTTTAATACAAAATTGTAAAATTGAACTAATTATTTTAAAAATACAACACATTTTGTCAGGTTATTTTGATTACCAAATATAATCTAGAATATTTACTCAAAACTTACAGAATATAAGCAAATGAAAATTAATAAAATTATTTATTAATACTTTTAATTTATTAATACTTTTTAAAAAAGTTAAATATAAAAAGGTTAAATACAAAAAGACAAATTTCATAAATTTAAATTTTAGGCAGGATAATTTACTGATGTTAACAAAATAGAAATCATTTAGGAATAAATATTATGATTTTAATGCTTACAGAATATTAAACTGTGCATATTTGCTTGATATTTGAAAAATTTATGTCATTTGCAAAACTACAAACTAGTTATATGCAAAGTTTTGGAATATTTCAAATTTCCTTATATCACATAAGTCTTTTCATTGTATATGCAACTATTGGCATGAAAAGAAAAGTTATTTTTTATTATTAATTTCAAAGTTTTATTTCAAAGAACAGTTTCTCTTTAATATCATTGCATTCCACTAATAGGCAAAGCTGTCGCAACAAGCTTCTTTCGATGGACTTGATCAGGTGCTATGTTTAATGTCTTTAGATATGCTTCTACAAAACTCCATTTTTTGCGAGGTCTTTTCTTTTTCTCATATTTTCTACCTTTGCAAAAGTCACTAGGTTTCTAACAAGGGCAAAAAATTAGCAAATTTATCCAAAACTAAATTATATATATATTTTATATATATCAGGGTTCATACAGATTTCCAAGAATCAAATTCCAGGAGTCAAATCAAAAATTTCCAGGAGGTATCAACAGTCATGTAAAATAATATTTTATTTTATTTTAAAAACCATTCCTAACCAAATATGCATATAATTATGTACATGTAATATTTTCCAATCATTTCTTATACAATAAAAATAAATAATTGCTAACATTAATGAGACTATTTTTTATTTGAATTAAAATTATTAATGATTATTTAAAAAGCCTTCAATGAATTTACAGCTACAATAGAAAATTTTTTATTTAAATAATCAACATTCTATATAATACTGGATTATACATTGAATAAAATAATGAGTAATTTTAGAGTTTTTAGACATTTACAATAGATTTAGATAGCAATGATTCTTTTAAAAAATTTTGCATCAAACTTCAACAATGCATGAAAATCTCCAGCAATAAATGACAACATTGGTTTATCAGTTTGATAAAGTGTCTACTTCCTGAGCAATAAATATAAAAAAAATTTGCATTTAGCAGAAAAAAGTACATCTTTTGTACACTTCTGCACAATATCAAAAATTTTGGTACCAAGATTAGAAAATGTTTTGTTTTGAACAAATGACATAAATATTTTAAGATACAGTAACATTTCAAGCAATCTGTTGAAAACAATTATTTTTTCTAACCATCGATATTTGCAAAACTAAAAGGAAATTTTACACCTGGGTGAAGGCTATCAAAGTCATCCCTCTGAGCAGGTGAGTCTTAAATAGACTGTAAATTGCAATTGCTGTTACCTCAACTTCCAGAAATAAGGAGCATCCATGGCTGTGAGCATTAAGTAGAATGCGTAGGCTGCAGTTTCCAACATTTACAATATCTGAATGACGCTCACTATTTAAAAAATCAGCCATTTTAGTTAAAACCGACCAGTTCAAATTTGGGTCATCCATTGACAACTGGAGTAATACACTTGTTCCTAATTCTAAGCACTTCTCATTCACTTTTTTAAACAAAATATCTCCAGTTGAATGACCAAAGAAATCGGAGGAGTAATACTGTTTTTAACTGTAACATTATCTCAAAATCTTACATAGCAGTCCAGTTGTTTTCCCTGTAGATGATTATTTAAGCTTTCATCAAAGAGAAGCACATAGTTAGAAATATTCTAAACTCTTTCTTTCAATAAATTGGGAAATAAGGTGTAATTCCTAAAACTCTTAAATAAGCACACTTTTTTTCACCACAACTGAATTGCTTTGCAATAGCACTGTCTGGAAACATTGCTTGAAAAGAGACAATTTATATTATTATAAGAACTGTAGCTGAATCCATTGTTTAAAATTTTAAAGGTCCATAGAATTTCAGCCTTTAAAACTTCTTTTGAAGAAACAAATGAATCTAAAATTTCAGAGCATGCTTTGGGTTCACATTCATTAACAAGATTAGCAGAAGTTAAAAAATCTTTTAAACGAGTAGAATTTTTAGCACATATAGCTTGTTCTAATAAATATATATGCTTTTTCCTTTTCATATGGGATTTAATTGCCGATTTGCCCATGTATTTGCACAATAGACAATGAGCATGTGTTTTTTCTAAACCATGTAAAAGCCAATATTTCTATGGCTTTTCCAGAGTCCACTGGTGATTGAAAAGATAATTTCCACCAGACACATTAAATAATTAATTTCAGTCTGTAATTCATTAATAAACGAATTTATCCTGCTTCAATTAAATTATAGGCAATTTTCTTTAAAGGGGGACATAGAAAATATGTTTTATCTCAAAAATTTTAATTTATTTAAATTTAAATCTTTAATTATTTAAATATTAATATTCAAAGAATTTTACACAATATAAGAAAAACAGCAGCAAATAGAAAAAGAATCAATTAAAATTGGCTGCCTTTATTGAGCAAAATACTGATTTTGTTTGGTGATTCTTCACTTCACTTAAATCTAAATACTACTAAACCAAATTATCATGAAATTATTGTAGCTGAACTAGATCTTAAAAACCTTAATAGAAATCAACAGTTAAGAATACAAAAATTTAATATCGATCATGCCGCCATTTAGTGGCAATATTAAAAACTACTACTAAAGTAAGTTTTCTGATAATTTTATTGAAAATTTTAAAATATTGAAACCAAAAATTTAAAAAATTTTAAGATTTTCTAGAAAAAAATAAATGCATCAAGGTAGAAAAAACTCCAGGAGTAATTCACGATTTTTAAGGAGTCAAGTCAAAATCCCAAAATCTCCAAGTCAAAATCCTTAAATTCCAAAAGTTTTTTGGAATTTAAGGAGTTTCAAAGAGTTGTATGAACCCTGATACATATAAAATACTTATATAAGTATAAATAATAATAAGAAGAATAAACTATAAAGCAGCGTCTCTTTAAATTATTTAAACAAATTAAAGCTGTCAAATATGAGAAAAACAAAGAATCTAACAATTTCACAAAAATATATATCAAATGTAAATTAAAAATGAGTAATTTTAAAAAGCAAATAATTTTAATGAAAAAATACAAGAAATTAGATTATGCTAGATGGTTTTAAATTTTAATATTAATACAGAAATTGTTTTCACTAAGATCTTTAGTTATGGGATAAAAATCAAAATCAAATATAAAATCTAACTTTCAGTCAAACATAAGCCTAACAATCAAAATTTTATTGGGGTACAAATTTTGAAAGTACAGCTAATTTATTAACAGAAGAAATTAAGAAAAATATCTAGATTTTTCAAAAATGAAAATACATTATTCATACAAATTCACTTTCTAGATATAATTTTAATAGTAATGAGAATGAGAGGCTAATCATGATTTATGGTTAACAATGCAAAGAAGTTTCAGCTGGAGAAGCAGTTACAAGAAAGTTAGCAAAAAAAAAAAAAAAAAAAAAAAAATTTATTGTATTTAAATTTTATCATTTCCAGTAATGAAACTCTGTCTTCTTTAAATAATCAAATTTACAATAACTAAATTTATTTTAGCAGTAAAACTTAAATTTATCAGAAACTGTCTTGTAAAGAAGCCTATACCTTGCATATTGTTGCACCATATAATTAAATGAATGATCAAAGCTTTTTTTTATTTATTCAACATCAACTTCATATGATGTATACAAGTATTTATATTTAAATAGCATTTTCCAAAAATGAAGCAAACATTTAAAATAATTTCAGTTGTTCAAGGGATAAACATAATCAATAATACCATACATTTAAGGATAAATATTAATATTATGACAAATTTTAGATGACATTCAACATTTGGCAATATTCTTATAAATTAGAAAAATTCATCAAATCTTACAATATATTATTCTATCAATGACATATGCATCTGATAACCCAACTTTAACTGGATGAGCTTCATCACCAATCTCAGTCACTGAGACAGGAATCTAAAAAGAAAAAATAAATAAAATAAACAGTAAATCTGGTATAGTTTATAATGATTTAATTTTAAAAATAGCCAACAGTTGCATTTTACGGTAAATACTTGTGAAAATAACATTGCGTTTTCTGTACAAACTATTACATATTTCAAAGTTAATTAACACCATTTTTTTTAACTTTTATATATATTAGCATATCATAGGTAAATCATAAAATACATGTAATACAGATATAAATAAAATGAGAAATATTTGTAGCAGCAAAGTAAAATAGATACAAAATTCAATGTTTACACAATTAAAATAAGTATTCTCTCTCTAGTTAAGAGAAATATAATAAATATATCCTCATAAATCCAGACTACTCATTTCATTAAACTTTTAAAACTTTGTCATAGTTACAATAAGATTATAAAAAATAATTATCCTAATTTGATTTAATAATTTATTTAAATTTTATATATATGAACTATAAGTAAAAAGAACTTACTTTAGCTCATATAAATAAGAGGTTATAAAATAATACATAAAAAGAGAAATAATAAAATAATACGAGAGAAAAATGTGTACAGGCATCAGAAGACAAAATCATGAAAATTTTTTAATCATTTCATCTTTTTAATTTTATAATCTCAAGTGAAAATTGAAAGACATTACAAATAAAAGTTTTTATACATTTTTAATGAAGATATTAGAGACATGAAAATATCCAGCATAAAAATAAAAGTACATTATTCAATAAGGGATAAACTAAAATAGTCAAAGTTATTTTCATTATGAGAATAATAAAAAAAAGAATTTCTTCCACAGTATTTAAATAATAACATCTCTTGAAATTGGAATATATTTTCTGCCATTTTAACATGGTTTTGGTTTGAAGTTGCTGCTATTATAATTCTTTAAAGTCAGTGTTTAAGAAAAATAGCGTTTTTTATTGTTCTGTAATCCCTTTTTGCTGAAGAAAGCGAATATTTTCAACCCAGGAGAGATGAACATGAAGATGCATTGAAAAAAAGTTAAGCACTACAGTTCAACACTTAAGTTAATGGCCGTATGAAATACAATAAGTCAATTGTGAAATGTGATTATCATAAATAAATGAGGATAATAAACAGAAGGTGATTTATAAAAAATAGCATTACATTTTAATTGAAGCTCATTTGTCTCTCTCAGTTAGAAGACTTTTCAATCAATTAAGTTAGCTTTTATAATACTCAACACAAGACTCTGAATTCAACATTATTAACAGTAATGGAAGGGTATATATATATATATATATATATATATATATATATATATATATATATATATATATATATATATATATATAATTAATAGCATTTCCAATCATATCATAAATAACAGGAAATCTACCAAAAATCGCCAAAATTTTTGTGCAATAAATTGTATCCCTACATGTAGATTAATGTCTACAACAATTTATACAAATAATCTAAATGAAATAAGAAAACTTATTACTTTGTTCTTGAAGGATATAATGAATGTACTAAAACATTTATAAAAAAATGGCAACTAACAAGCTCTGAATAATTTAAATTACAATAAAATTATTATTTTCATAACAACTTCTCACAATATTTTTGAACATACATGGTAGACATATAGAAATATTTTAAAGAACAATGAAATCTTTAACTTAATAAATTTGTGAACTATGTTAGTAAAGAAGAAATTGGTATTTTTGCCAACTTTCATTGTGTAATAGCAATGGAGCTTTTGTAAAAACTTAATTCATAACTTAAAAAATACTTCATTTGAAAGGAAAATTACATTTAAGTGGCAGTTTGAACACAAAAAATTTATATGATTGTTTTGAGAAAATTTTTATTTTGCTTCAATTTAAAAGACAATAGAAAACTCATACCAGTATTCTTTCACTAAATAAAAATCAGTAACCTGTTTATTGCTCGATTTCAAAAAGCTGAATAATTTTTCTTAATATATTTGATACAAAATGCCAACAGGAATTTGAAATTAAAATTTTCAGGCTGATTATATTTTAAGCAGAAAATAAACAAAAAAATCATTACTCTCTATATAAATTTACTTTCTAATGTGTTCCTTGAAGTGGATAACAACTCTTAAAAGAAACTGAAACATTTACTGAAGACAAGTCACAAAAAAATTTCATTATAAGATTTTCACAGCATTTTTAAAGAATTATTAGCTACATCTTAATTTTATTCTAAATAACATTTTTAAGAATCATTGATACTAAATAGCTTCACAGAGCTGTAATATGTAACTATTGACACTGGCATCAAACTTTAGGTCTGAGGAATTATGTATCGGATATTTAAATGACATGTTTCCATAAAAAAACTCAAATGCATTTGCATTAGAAATACAATAAATGATGCTTGTTTATACTAATCAAAATAAAATTTAGAATTTAAAATAGTCAACAATTTAAGAAATATCCAAATCATGATTTGTTCAATGATTTTACATCATAAAAACTTCATTTAAAAATAGTGACAAGTACTCAATTTTTTTATCAGAAATTGTGAAATCACTTAACACTGGAACTTTCAAAGATTCATTTCTACAATTTGAAAAGATACAGCAAACTAAATACTTTATTGCTTCATAATTTGAAGTTAAATAGTTTGTTTCATTAACTGATCATAACTATTATTCTACATATAATAACTGAGAAAAACTAAAAAGATTACTAACTGACAAATCTAGTATTGCTGATAATTGCAAAATTAATTTTTAGTAAATAGACTCTGAAGTCTCCTTTACATGACAGATTTATTTCAATTTATTGCTATGTGTCTAATGTACAATCACAAAGAAACACAAATATTATAAGTCAATATTATATATATATATATATATATATATATATATATATATATATATATATATATATATACATACAGTTAAGAAAATATTTGATAAAGAAAACTGAAAAATTATTAATACAAACCTACTTAGCAATTTTACACATAATGAGTAAAAGTTGGCAAATATGAGCTTGGTTTTTCATAACATTCAATAAATATAATTACTTAATATCAATTTATATTGCATTTTAATTGGTATACATATCATAAGTAGGCACCCGTAATTGTTCAAAAATGGTAGACTAAGTTCACATATTAAATTTTGAAATACTTTTAAAAGAATATATTGCATTACAATGAAGAAGATTCCTTTTACTAAGAAAAATGTAATTGTATAAAAAGAAATCATCCATACACTTTTAAAAGAAAGTTCATAACATAAAAAAGGATCTAACTTACAATTTTATACACAAAAATGATGTTTCCATTTTTTAATAATGTTGTTTGAAATGTAAAATTTCCCCCTAAAACAAAAAAATAAGTTATGAATATAAATAATTTTTTAAATAAATTATAATCAGATTTTAATTTCTAACACCTTGGATGCAATTTAAATCAATTATAATGTTTCATTCACTTAAATATTAAATTGAAACATGAAAGTACAGTTATGAAATTCTATCTAAAGATATAATATTGAAGTTTAACAATTGTTCCAAAAGAGAAAAATGGTTTAAATGAAGAAAAATATCACACAAAATTAAAAACATAAAGTCTTAAAATCAATTAAAATGCTAAAACTTCTCCATTTTATCCCATTTGTTTTTAAGATGTTAATGATTTTTTTAAATAGGAAGAACAAAACAATTTAATGTAATTTTTAATTAAAAAGTCAATGATCTACCTTTCTTTTCATCTTGCAAAGCTACCTCATGCCATTCAATAACAAATGCAGTGCCTAAATTTAGAGAAAAATTTTATTTTTATTAATATATTCACTCTTGTTCAAATTTCTTATATAAACTTGGAGCCTAATAACTAATTATAAAAATGCAAAAAACTACATTTTAGGAAAAAAAAATTCAATTTTACCATTATCAAAGTACCGAACAGTTGACTCATCACTTAGACTTGTATCAAAATTAGCCATTAATGGTGCTATATATTGTGTTGCAGCCAGCCAACTGTGCATATAATCTCCCATATATACAAAGCCTAAAAGTATATGAATAAAATATCTTATTTGAATGTGATAACTAAAAATCTAATTTTATAAAGCAATTATAAAATTAAAAAGCATTCAAAATTATGCCTAATTGCTTTATTGGTACAGTAAATTTATATCAAAATGGAGAAACTAAACAAAAAAAATTAAAAAAAAACAAAATTTACAAATTGTAAAAATTACATATATTGCAAATTTACTTTAAGATGGCTTACTATTTTGAATGATATCAATTTAAAATAGCTTTCAAAAATACTCCACATTAGAAAAACCATTTAGTTTATAAATAAGTAAAGAGAAAAAAGGAATTGTTTCTTACCCCCTGTAGCTATAGTAATATTTCTCAATGGGTGGCCATAAAAAGGAAAATCAAATGACAAAGTTACCGTCTAGATATTGAGAAAAATATAATTGTATTAGTGTCATAGAATATATAAATGAAATACAGCTTCATTCTCATATGAATTTGAGAGTGAGCTTTAAAGATGAGTAAAAAACTAACTTACAGCTGCCTTTCTATGCGCATCAGATAACATTCGATGAACTACAACTCTATCTTGAGGTAAAGAGTCAAAGTCAACCCAAAAAGACATTGATTTTTCCTCTTCTAAGAACAAAGTTGAATTATAATACACATGATGATCAACCTGAAAGGAAATTATATTTATGTTAACATTAAAAAATTGCATTACTCTTAAAATATACTACCAAGTATTCATTATTTAATATGATAAATGTTAAAAGAGAAACTCAGTAAAGATTAATATATAAAATCAAATATAAATCTTTATTTGCCTAAAAGATATTTCACTCATACAATTGTTTCTATATTCTGCCAATAAAGGAATATGTTTAACATATTTAACTAATTAAATTAATCTGAATAATTTTTATATGCATATAAATTTTCTATTTTGAGACATTTAGAGATTCAGAAATTTATTTTCTGTGATAGTTCTTGTGTTGCTGTTTTAAGCAGACCAAATTCCTGAAATTTCTAATAAGACAATAAAAAAAGAGATAAGATATCAGTTTTATAATTTGATACATTTTTTTTAAGCAGACAGAAAGGAGCATTTTAAGAATGAGCCAGATGAAGTTGTTCAGCTATTTCAGTATTAAAAGTAACACAATACTAACAGCATTAATATTTTTATACAGCATTTTACAAGAAAAAGGTCATACTTCAAATGACAAAGCAATCTTTCAATTCTTAGGCCATAAGGGAGAAATTATCCATTAATGTAACAAAATGATTAACACATTTATTTATAATCTGAAATATTGAAAAGACTAAAAAATCTTAAAGATTAAAATAAAATAAAACAATTTTAAATTCTTAACGAATTTCCATTTTACCATGAAAAATTTTAGAAATGATACAATTATTAATTAATTAATAAACATGACTGAGTGTTTTCAAATTATTAGCTAGTCAATGAAACATGAACAAAAATTTTATTAAGGAATAATTGAAATGCCAGTGATTTACTACTACAAAATTCAGTTTAAAATCACAAAAATAACCTTATTGTACTTACAGTTGTGTTTGTAATATTTGATGGTTTGGTTGGAAGAATATCTTGTAATGTAGAAAATGGTGTAGTTACAGAAGAAATCATAGAAGTTCCTGAGCTTCCAGTAATATTTGATGATTCTATAGTGGAATTGGCTGCAACTGTTGTGTTTGATAAAGATGAATCTGGAAGTTTGCTTAAGGAAATATTTTTCTGGTCTTCAACAGATGTTGAATTAACTGTAGTTGTTTCAGTGTCTGTAGTGTTTGAGGTAGTTGTATTTTCAAGTTTAGATTTTGCATCATATTCCAATGTTTTGAGTTGGACATTACTTTCTGTAGCTAATTTGGTTGATAGTTTTTTTTCTGAAGTGGAAAAGGCTTTTTTAATTGGGGGACTAGTAATTGATCTTTTATATACATGATATGCAGTCCTTGATGCTTCATCATTTGTTAGAAAACTACCATCATATGACTGTAAACTTAACACATTTATGGAGGGAATGAATTTCGTTCTTCCTATAAAGAAAAAATTTGGTTATAATAAACAATAAAGAATTTATATACAGCCTTTATTGATTTTTTTTTCAAAAGGAAAGCATTATTTTTCCAATACGCATACAAAATGCAGTTGAAATTTAGCAAAAATAAAACTTGAGAAAATAAAAGGGTTTTTGTGTAAAACATTAAAACAAATTAAAGAAAAGAAAATACTTATGTGATATAGAACTAATAACATCAAGAAAAACACATAGTACAAAATTATAGAGAGAAGTTTTGTTTTCATCATATTAATCACATTACTCAAGTTAAATATTCATTTACTTAAAATTTAAAACTATAATTTTTCATTATAAGATTTCTTTGCACTTGAATTTTAAACTTTGATTTACAAATTATCTGAGTTTCAATCAGATTTTGACGGTAAGCTTTTCTTTGTTTATAAAAAAGTTAAAATTAAGAGAAATTTACTCAATACTTTAATTTCAATTTAATATTTTTATTGGATTATTCTCTATTTTAATATTTTTTAATAAAATGTTTCTTTCAAATATTTTTCACTAATATTAACAAGTTTTTAACTATGTTGAACCACAAATTTTAAACTATGTTGTTTTGGTATATAATTTAAAAGTAAAATTATATTTATCTCTATAAACTATTTAATCGATTTCATGAGCTGACCTACAATTCTTAATTTAGCAGTCAAAATCAGAAATAATTTAATATTTATTATTTTATTCCTTAATTTAACAACAAAAAGAGGCAAAATTAATATTTACTTAATATTGAGGGACTTTAAAAGAATATAAATTTCCAGAACAAAATAACATAAAATTACAAGCCAAATTAAATGCTTTACTTATTAATATCCCTAATTAAAAGATCAAACTTTCATTGAAACCTATTATAAGCATACATTTTAATAACAATATATCAATTATGTTCTACTTTTATAAATGAGATACAATTACAGCAAAATAAAATCCCCCCAAAAAATAAATGTTAAAATAATCTAGAATTTTAAAATCACAATGCTTAAAAAGAACTTTTTTTATTTTAAACGAAGAATTATTTCTGATTACCTACTTAAATAGGTTAGAATGGTAATACAAGTGCAAAACTAAATTTAAAATGAATTGAAATGGGTTACAAATATCAAGAATTATTTTTATTGATTCATAGTTAATGCATCAATATATTTTAACTCAGATTTATCTGTTTAGTATCCTTCGTTTAATAATGATCACAAACACATACACAAATGTGTGTGTGAGTGTGTGTATATGTATGTATGTGTGTGTGTGTATGTATATATATATATATATATATACATACACATACACTCAAGACTTTAATTGAGTTATAATAACCAAAATCATTTTAAAAGTTATTTATGATTTAATAGAAATCAAAAGAGTTTACATTTACACATAAATATCTTATAATTTTGAAAATACTGTGGATTAAAATAAGTTTAATAAAATTATTTTTACTTGTAATAAAACAAATTTTAGTAATAAATAAATAAAAAAACAATTTGGAAACTAAAACTTTCAGTAATTTAAAAACTTTATCTATCATTATCTGCCATTATGCATTACTTTAAATTTAAGAAACCCACAAAACATTACTCTTGTACCTAACAGACAAAATAACTTCTGAAATGTTTTTTATAGTACAATGTAAATAAATCTGAAATCATTAATATATAACAAAATCAACATTTTAAAAATTAAAGATGTTTATTTTTTGATAAATATTAATTTCATAAAATAATAATCTTTAATTTTAAATACTTAGAATTTTTTTTAATTTTTCAAAATTAAGTATATCATTAAGGAAATGATTATATATTGCTTTTTAATGTCTTTACAATAGTAATTCATTTTCCTGGTAAATTTTTTTTTGCAAAAATTAAATAAAAATCTAATAGATGTAATAAATTTTTTTAAGTTATCTAAACATTTGCTTAAAAAAAAAAAACCCTAAGGTTTTAGGACTATTTTCTACATAAAATTGTTCTATGTACTTACTATTTTCTCAACTCTTTCAATATGAAAATGTTGAAATGGTAAAATTATCAATTTTCATATACAACCAAATGTAGAAAAAAATAAAAATGTTTTTTTTTTTAAATTTATACAAATTCTCTGGCAAAATAAAATTTTAAGCAAAAATTGGAAATTTCTTATTTACTATAAAAAATGTGTTTTAATGCTTATCAATTACATTAACTCAACAATATCAAAAAAACAAAATACTGGAATTCTTATTAAAGACTTTCTTTTTAATACAAATTTTTTTTTTTATGAAATGATATTTAAAAATAAACTTTAGTAGATGAATCACATATTTATACTGCAAGTTCTTTGATTCCTTAAAAATTATTCAACAGCTTTGTAATGCAATATTTTTTATCAGTTCTACACCTAATAAATTACACAAGAAATGTGTATATTATTTCTTTAAATTTACTTATTAATGCTTAACTTTTTGCATTCATTGTTATGATATAAACAATAGTACTTAAAAAGCTCATATGGTGAAAACTTTTAAAATATATCAATATAAAAAAGCAATTTTATAAAAATAATTTAATTTTGGAAAAGGAGCTACATAATAAAAAATTTTTTATTTGTTAATTTTTTTTTCTTAAACATAAAAGATATTTTAAGAAAAAAAGCTCATCTAACATTCAAAATAAAATTTAAAAGATAACTCACTTATCGAGGAAATGAAATAATAATTTTTATGGAAGATATTATAATAATGCTGTAAAACTGAATAATATACCCATTTATGAATAAAATTAAAATTGATCAAATGAAAGAATTTACAAAAAATGGCATGCTATATAGAATACGTAAATTAAACATCTGCGATAATACCGAAAATATGGCAATTCTTTCTAAATAATTACAATAAGGAAATGTAATAATTATTTGGAAAATAAATTTTAATATATAACAGAAAAATCAAATCCCGATACGTCGAGTAATCAAAGATAAACCTAGTTTTATTTTTGTGAATGTTCGCGCAGAAATTTTACAAAATGTCTACTGCTGTACGCTTGATTTATCCAAAATTAGCAATGAACACAGATTTTAAATTTCTTTAATTTCTATGACTTTTTCTTTTATCAATTTACTACCCTTTTAATGTTTATAATTAAAAAGCTTTAAGTTGAAAAAATAATTACTTAGTGATAGATGTTTCCATATAATCTGTTAAAATCCTCAGTTCTCTAAAAATGTTCGATGTTTAAAGTGTTCAATAAACTCAAGCAAAATTCAAAAGAATAAAATAGTGTAACAAATACTTCCGATTTTTCTTTATAATTTATTTTACGCTCTATAAACAAATAACTATTAGTGAAGAAAATGTATACCATTTCCGGAAGAAACGTCGTGGCTCAAACGAGTTCAAAAATTAAATTTTTCTACCGATGTGAATTTTTATGTGCATTAAAAAAATTCACTATAACTTGCAAAACTGGCAAAAATCGATGCACACCAACTTTTCTTAGCCAGCAAATAGCATCCGTAAATGTAAGCGTTTTGAAGAATTCCTGCATAATTTATAATTCTGCGCCCTTTTAAGCATTTTTCTAAACTGGTATCCTGTTCTATCATATTAAGTGGATCAAGATTTTGCGATTACGACGCTTATTTAGCTCAGTGCGGCTTTTATTTCGAAAATTAATGTGACTTGCTTGCAAGGAAAATTGAAACAAGATAGTATAACAAGTGAGAAGACAAAAATAGCGAGTTTTTTTGAAATTCACGTTTGAAAAAAAATTTATCAAAAATAAAGATTCGAAGAGACAAATAGTATTCTTAATGCAAGCAAAATTAAAATTCTTAATAATCATACGGCTACAAATTCTACTCATTCCTGTCGAAATGTGCGAAAGATTAAGAGAAAATCGCTTTTATAAAATCGGATGACTAATGCAGAAAAAAATATAGCTATCAAGGATACAAAATTTATAAGACCATTACGCAATTAGTACAGTGGAAAGGAAATAGAGGGCAAAACAGTAAAGCACAGAAAAATATGAGTTTCTGTGAAAGGGTCAATTGCTACCACTTCCTATTCAACGCTGGTTTTTCACATTTCAGTAAATTGAGAAAAGAAAACTGAGTAACTGAAACAAATTGAATGCTGGAAAATAACTCCTCACAAAGGATGCAAGCAGTTGACTCGACACAGCTGTTTATATATTTTGAATAACATGAAAAAAGTTTATTAATTTGAATTATCGAATGATTTACGAAAACATCAGGGAAATATCAAACAAGTAACACATATTGCATCATAGTTACAATATAAAGTTCGATATAAAAGTGTAACAAATATTTGATAATATTTAATAATTTGCATGGAAGTATTAATGAATACTCGCATTGAATAAATATTGAAAAATATTTGGCCAATTACCAATCTGTTCCCATACATTTTAATGCCTTAAATCTTAACACACTAATAAAAAATACTTATTAAACTTAAATATTTGATTGTAAAATTTAAAAGCGTTTTTATGGAATCATGTATTAAAACTAATTCTCCCAATTAAACTTACTACGCATACTCACACGCAGTTTTATGAACGTAAGAAAGGAAGATGGAAAACCTAATTTAATTAAAAAAATACAGAATATTTTTAAACAAATTTTTTAAATAAACAATGAATTAATATTCAATACTGGTTTAAAAAAAAGTTAATCAACTTATTTAAATTACTGAAAATGACTAAAAGTAAATAAATATATTAACTAAACAATTGTTGAAAATTTAATTTTTTTTCTTCGTTTTTGTTTTGCATTCAAATATTTATTCAGTGTTTTATGAATAGAATTTTATTCATTCATATAGGCTTGTTCTTTTTCACAATCTTTACCAAATAATTTAAACAGAAAAAAAAAAAGAGTGCAAAAATAAGATTCTTGCTACTTTAATATTATATAAAAATTTTTTGCCTTTTATTGGGGAAAAAAGTAATGTATGCATGCTTTTTGAAAATGCGTTCAAAAATCATAACAGGAAAAAAGGAATGAAAGCAATTCTTCCAATATATTACACTTTTAATTTAAAAAAAAAAAAGCACAAATGTTTTCCAGAGGAAGAAAAAAAATTTCAATTTTAGGCACATGCTAAGTTTGAGAATGTGGCTAAAACAAAATAACTATATTGTCTGGAAATAATTGGTATAAAATCACTGAAGATATCGATAAAATGTTTAGATTCGACCAATGTCAAATTGATTACATCGGTTTAGAGTTACTGACGAGGTTGACTTTTGCTAAAGGGAGGTATTGATTGAAGCACAATGAAACTACATCAGTTCAAACGACGAGTTATGTATTAAATGAAAAATACACTACATTGCCTAAATGAAAGTCCTACAAAAAGAATAATCTCTATTTATATATATTTATAAGATAAATGATTTGAAATCAAAATAAATTCATTAAAGCTTAGCAGAAGGCTCAAAAATAGTCATCAAGATAGATTTAAAGATTTGTAATCTCTAGCCACTAGGCAATCCTTTTAAACCACATTGAGATGTTTTTCTAATTTAGCACTTTAATAATTTTTGGTTAGTACTTAGAACATTTCAAAATTGATGGAATTAAAGTTAAGAATAAAGAACTTAAGTCTATTGATTTTTGTGGGGCAATAAAATAATATACATTCGTAACAACAGTTTAAAATTAGATAAATTCAGAGGTAAAAAATTATTCCATTTCAAACGTTCAATGTATTCATTTATAAATGGATTAACAAAAAAAAAAATCGCAAATTTGCATGTAAAATTAAAATGTCCTCCCAAATAAAGAACCTGCCTCAGATATGAAATAAATTTTAATTACTGACATTCCGGTAACTATGCTGCACAAATCCAACTTAAAGCTTTCAAATTAGGTTCTTAAATTTAGATTTAAGGTTTTATAATTCATTGAAAAGAAAACTGAAATGAAACTCATGAGATTTCCTTACTTTAAACATGTAACTCTTGGCGGATTCAAAATTTAAATTTCTAAATAATTTTACTGTAGTCAACGTATATTTTAAGCAGGAATCAATTATATACATCAGTCTCATATTTCAAATAATTTATGCATATTTATCCTAAATTTCAAAATTATCTAAACAGAAAATTAATATCATAAAAAAGGCTTTCATAGTTTTCATTTAAAACAATGTTAAACTCAAGCCAAAATGGGAAAAGAATACTTCTATATTTAGTTTTCCAGTAATCCAATATTTAACTGCAACTGTAAGACGTCGGCCTTTCACACAGTAAAGTTACTCAAGCATTTCGGAAAATATGATCAAGCGGAACACGAGAAGTAGTCTTCGAAGATAGCCTGAGTTTTATTTATTTTTTTTACATGAAATAATGATTTTTAACGGAAAGCAAGAATATTCACCCATGAGTCATATTCTGTTGTAAGTAACAGCAACAAAATGTACAAAAATATTTAAATTGCGTCAAGCATCGAATGGTTTTAAGTTAAAATGGCATCTTGATTTTTTTTTCCAAAGTTAGGTTGAACAACTAATTTTATCTTGAATCATAAAATTCAATTTTTAAAAAATCAAAGACTAAATGCAATTTTCTACAAGAATGAAAAAAAAAATGTATCTTCTAAATTCTCATTATTCTCAAATTAAAAAATTTATAATCGCAAAAAAAATTTTTTTTTAATTTAAAAGTTACATTTCATTAATATTAAGAAGGTTTCCAATTTTATTACTGATACAAAACACAATCAATGTTACTTAGTTTTATTAAATATACCCAAAAAACATTCAACAGAAATACTGTTCATTTTATTTATTTGTACGCTGTTACAAAAAATGCTATAATTTTCATTTCGTCAGTTTCTCTGAAATATGTGACACTTTGATTTCACTTCATTTAATAAATTTATCAAGGAGAACGCGAAAGGAACTTAATCATAAAATGCTTATGCAACCTTATTATATTAAAAAAATTACTTATTATAATAACAAATTACAGTTTTACGTAAATTTGTAATATAATTTCACAGAAACAATCAGGTAAACTTCAAAAAATTTCAGCAGAAAGTCATATCATAATTAAATTCGAAACTAATGTCCAAGTTTTCTACTTTTCTTCCCTGGCAAATTTCAATACAAAATATAAAACTTTAAAAACTCATTTTCAAAAAAATTATTTAAGTCTTGAGAAAATTACTACAACGATTATGAAAATGAAGTATACTTGAAAAGTGATTTCTTTGAGAAGTGAAGAAAAATTAAGGATATGGCTAATCAGCAAACGAAAGCCTATTGAAACTGATGAAAAAACGAACAATGACTATAAATGAAAGGATGGTTTATCTCATTCAATTTATCATTAAATTTTTATTTTAGCACACGAACGCTAATTCGATCAGAATCTATGATTTATAGATGCCTCATTCAACGCGACAAATGAAAATAAATATGTACTGCAGCAAATGCCACCAAATAATTTAAAATAACTGTTAAAACAATTAAAAACAATTGTAACAAAGTATACTCACATACAAAATACTAAAGGAGAATAATATTTTTTACTTATAGTGTGTGATTTATTATGACATGTACAAGGATTTTACTAAATTATCATTTGGGTAAACATTTCTTTTAAAAAATAATTAAAAAATATTAAGATACATACAGAACAATTTGAATAAAATCCTCAAATGTATAATTGCTTGTAGGTATTGTATCTACACATAGATAACTGTTGAAAAATTAAATAAATAAAATAGAAATTTAATCTTTCTTAATTTTATACCTATATTCTTTATGAAATTTTTTTTATGTAATCAATTGGTTAAAATTTTAAAACATGCTGTAAGTTTATTACAATAATAATCATTTTAAAAAACCACCAATTATAAATAATCTTACGATGCTGAGTCAGACTGCCATTTGGCTATTACTATTTTAGATATTATTTCGCATGAGAAATTGGATATAAGAAATATCTGCGATGTGTTTTGAGTGTCATGCAGATAATGAAATTTATTTCTGTCTACTTCAACCATAGAATAAACCTAAACAAAAAAATAATTGAAGACAGCTCATCTAATATTTAAGAGGATAACCGTGAGACATCTAAGTTTACGCAACACTGGAAAGTGATAATGGAAATAGAATTTTAAAAAAAGTTGCAAATATATAACATCACTTCTCGTTTTAAGAACTCATTAATTGATGAATCATTTTTCGTAAGTACTTCTTAGGAAGAAGTCAAGAAGAAGAGAAGGTCAAGATAAAAGTTTATCTATTCAATTTATAACATGCCTTTCTTTCGTCTGGAATGATTTTCTTGACAAGAGCGTTTTAGCAATTTTTCAATTTGAAAAAAATATATATATAGTTTTCCTTCAAGAAAACTTTTCATTAACATTTCCATTAAAGTGAAATGAGTTTTTTCAACTGCATATCAAATGAATTTTCAAATGTATATATAGTGTGCTGTAGATAAAAAATATTTTTAGGTAATCCATGCATTTTACATTATAATGCTTCGATTTTCTTTGTAATTCTATAGTCACTTTTTGCACGCGAGGACTCATTCAAACAAAGTTTACGGTCTAAAATGGTCTACTAATTACTGATAATATTCAACTCAGATGTCGGAGTCGAATACACGAGCTTTTGAATAGAAGGTGAAAATTTGTTTCCCTAGTTTGTAACTCAACGCGCGCGCGGTTACTTTTTTTTGCCCACTAAGATTTTATTTTGGGTTTGTTTATCGCTCAAAGGTCATTTTTTACACACGAGGTCTAATTAGACTGGGAGCTACCTTTTAAAGTGGATTCCGAACAACTAGAAACATCCACGCCAAAGGTGGGATTCGAACCCACGAACTATTGTATCGAAGGCAAAAGCGCGACTACCAGTTCACAAAACTGTAAGTCAGAGCTCTACGTATTTAGTGTATTACTGTAAATCCATGCTAAGCAGCAAGTAATAATTAAAATTCAAATAATTTTAAACACATAGCGACAGGTAACCAATAATCTTCCAATTATCGAAATGCTTACTGTCTTCAACCAATCAGTATGGTGAGGGTAATTGATTAGTTAAATTTGAATCAATTTGAAATGAAATTACAGCAATTAAAATTTGGAAAATTGATTTTCGAATATTAATTATCACAACGACGAAATATCATTCAATTTATTAACATAATTTCTATTAGCACGACAATTCTTGTCTGTGTCTAGATCACACACATAACAAGTTTTTTTTTTTCCCAAATACACTATTGGCCATTAAAATTGCTACACCAGGAAAGCGGCACACCGCACACGTAAAATTTGCATGACAGGTAGAACTTGCTGTGATATGCAAATGATTAGATTTTCAGCGCATTCATACAAAGCAGGCGACAGTAGCGACATCTACAATGTGTATAAAGCCAGAGATTTGACAGCAGTTTTCTCATACTCAATTTCCATTTCAACGTTGTTTTCGGCAAAGAAAGTTGTTGTAATGCCTCGTGTAAGAAGAAGAAATGCCTATCAGCACGTGTCTGACTTTGATCGAGGAAGGATTATAGCCTATTGGGATAGCGGTTTATCGTACCGCAATATTGCTGCTCGCGTCGGTCGAGACCCCATGACTGTTAGGACAATATGGAATCGATGGGTTCAGGACAATCATACGGAACGTCATGCAGGATCTCAGCGACCCCCATCACTAACAGCAGAGAAGACAGACATCTTATCCGCATGGTGACAAAGAATCGTACAGCCACGTCACGAACCCTGAGTCGAGAAATGGAGTCATTTGCAAGGCAACAAGTTTCTGCTCGAACAGTTCGACGACGTTTGCAGCAGCATGGATTGTCTGCACGGCTACCATTGACGCTGCATCACAGACAGGAGCGCCTTCAATGGTGTGATCAGCGACGAGCCTGGACGCGGGAATGGCATCACGTCATCTTTACAGATGAATCTCGGTTCTGTATACAGGACCATGATGGCCGCATCCGTGTTTGGAGGCATCGTGGAGAACTGCGCATTGCCAGCTTGTATTGGACATCGCCATACTGGCCCATCTGCTGGAGTGATGGTATGGGGTGCCATTGGATACACGTCTCGATCACCTCTTGTTCGCATTACCGGCACTTTGAACAGCAACCGTTACATTTCCGATGTGTTAAGGCCCGTGTCTCTGTCCTATCTTCGAGGCCTCCCTAATGCTTTGTTTCAACAGGATAATGCACGACCACATGTTGCCCGTACTGTTCTGAACTGCCTTGATACAGAACAGGTTCAACTGTTACCCTAGCCAGCACGTTCTCCTGGTCTGTGTCACCAATTGAGAACGTGTGGTCAATGATTGCCGAGCGATTGGCACGCCATCACTCACCATCCACTACTGTCGATGAACTGTGGCATAGTGTTCAAGCTGCATGGACTGAGATCCCCGTACATGCCATACAATTTCTGCTTGACTCCATGCCTAGGCGGATAAATGCTGTTATTGAAGCCAGAGATGGCTGCTCTGGGTACTGATTTCTCAAGATCTATACTTCCTAATTTTCTGTAAATCTAATCACTTGTTCTTTCCACTATAATGTATGTGTCCAATAAATATCGTTCTGTTATTTGCATTCCTTCTTGGTGTAGCAATTTTAATGGCCAGTAGTGTATTTATTACATTCTTATACAACTACACACACAATTATTAAATATATATAAAATGAATTATTTTTATTAGTTAGAAGAATATGAAATATTTTGATAGAATAAATTCAATTAAGAATTGCGGAATTTTTGATTTAAAAACGGGACACATATTGTAAAAATTTTCTGATATTATTCATCGTCTAAAAACTGTTTTACAGGATTTAAAGACAAAAACAATCGTACGATTGCAATGGGTTGCGCAATTTCCGCAGCTTCATTGAAAGTTGGACTTGCAAGGCTTCGAAGTTGATTATTTGCATTTCCTTGCCATCTTCCAAACAACCAATCATACCTACTAATTATGACAATGCATACATTTGTCCCACCTTTCCTTCACTTCCACTTTGCAACCATGTGACGTCAGTGAAAAACAGAATAACCAGTTTGAGATCGTCAGGAAGAATACAGACAGTAGCAAAGTGAAAGCATTCATAAATGATTCGCCGAGTAAAAACTTGACTTTTTGGAGAAAGTTCAGTATCAATAGTTATTTTAGTCAATGCAATAGAATATATGAATAACTTTTGAAAAATTTGCTTTCTTTCTCTTCTATATTCTATCAGAACATAATTCTTTAAAAAAATTCAAATATTTTTTTCTTTTTAGAAAACAAATATATTTTTGGGTTTAATTTTCCAGAAGGATACATAAAATATGTAACTTACCTTCAAATACAATAATATATTTATAGTTGAATTATTACGCGTGAAATGGAATAAAAAATGTGTATCATCTCTCTCTCTCTCATTTTTAACACTGAAATAGGAAAACAATTCAGAGCTAAAAAGTTTACTAGTTTTTTCCGAAATTGAACAACCTAATAGACGGAAGTTGTGGAAGGCTTTATACCATTCATACTGTTTTGTTGTCTCTTCAGCTTATACATTTCAAATATTCAAGCTGTTAGTACTTTTTCCTCTAAGTACTGGAGAGCCTAATATGTGAAAGACGCGGATGTGAAGATGTAAATTTTTCGGGCAATAGGTAACAAAGAGCTTAAAACCCAAAGTAAGCTGTAAGCAACTGAACATTAATTCTAATGTACCTTGTACTCTGCCAGTTTAGAAGGAAATTTGGTCTTAAGAAATATTACAATATGCTTATTAGTTACAGAGATCAGAATAGAACATCTTATAAATTGCAGCAATAATTACAGACTGAAAATAAATAGTCCCTTATCATTGGCCACTATAAATGATTTTATGTATCCTCCTTGCCGCATTGAACCTCATTTATTGAGATCAAGTCTTAGACCTGATACTGATTTTGATTGTATCCACTTTCACACAGAGCTGTTGTACTCTACCAAGAAAAGCATCAAAAATCCAGAATTCATGAGACAAGTGGCTCTAGAAATTATTAACCAAATTCCAATAGATGCTATGCAAATCTACACTAACGGCAGCAACCCCTATGTCAAGATCAAAAATTCTGATTTTTGCTCTGCATTCAGATCGGAGTTAATAACAATTGAAAGTTAACTGAGTTATGTTGAGAATATTTCTGAGCTTGATTTTGAACATATATGTATTCTGACTGATAGCAAGTTTTCAATCCAACATTTAAGCAATTGAATGAAGGTTGGTGACAGAGAGCTGGAAATTCAATATTGAATATGATCTATAGGCTCTCAAAGAATTTTGGGATTAATTTTCATTTTCAGTGGATCCGGTCACATGTCGGCATTAAGGGAAACGAGATTGCTGATTCGCTGGCTAAGACTGCCTCTTTGGAACATTCACAACCTGATTTGCCAGCCACTTTTAATTAGGTATAAAACGCTTATGGATGTCTGGAGTGTTTCACCTACTCATAATTGGTATCCCAGAAAACGTCATGTTGGCGCCTTGATTTTAGAGGGAACTAGAGGCCAACAGACTTGTATTTCACGCATCCCCAGTGGTCACCTAAGGGGCCTCAAATATGTGCATGGTCAAAAGACTTTTAGTCTGTGCACAAAATATAAAGCTAAACAAGCATCGCCTGAGGATATCTTGAGCTGCTTGAATTTTTATTTGGAAGAGGCTTTTTCAAAGCCCCTATGTTTTTGGATTTCCTGGATGTTTATGGACTTGTGGAGTTGGTCTAGTATTGTAATTGGACCATCTGGGATTAGCAACAATAAGACATTAAACAAGTTAGATTTACTTAGTTCCTAATATGATTAATTTATGATTTACGAATAATCATAAATAGTAAATATAAGGCCTGCATAATCATAAACTGTAAATATAAGGTTTCTAATTGTTTTAAGGAAAAATTTTGTACACACGAGGATTCGTTCGATTGGGTTTACAATTTGAAAAAAGAATTCACTAAACCCCCACATCCAAGGTGGGGATATCAAACTTAAATTGTTGAATTTTAGGCCAAACTGTTTATCATCCCGATGGCTAAACATCCGGTAGGCTAAACATGGATAACTAAATCACAGAATATACAATATATTAATAATATATTGTACTAATTATTGTACATTTCGTATAGATTGCGACAAACAATTGCAAATCTTTGTGAACGTCGAAAAGCATTTATAATAAAAAGTTCAACTGACTGCCAAAAACAAAGTTAAACTGTCAAACAAAGTTTACAAATGAAGGCAAACCAGTCTAGATTAAAAAAAAACCTCTTATTTAAAATATTTAGAATAGAAATTTCCCAATAACAAATTAAAAAATTCACAAAAAAAAATCCATAAACGTCACAAATAAAAAAATTATTAAATATGGAAACACATGATGGTAACACTCACCTTCAAAAAACAAAAGCGTTTAGAAAGGAAAGATTAATATAATAGAGAAAGGAAATGAAAGTAACTTTAGGGTCATAAAACTTAACAAAAACAGCAAAAGAAAAATCAAAGTGAAAGTATAGAATAGAAAAAGGAAACAGTTGAAATTTATTTTAACCAATATTATTTTTTAGTTATTTCAAAACCAGGAAAAAGGAAGGAATTGAAAAGTTGAAGGTCAAAATTTTTTAAATATAATAGAAGGCAAAAGCTAAGATAGAACACTACAACTATCAGCTAAAGGAAATGACGTAATGCTTATAGCCAAGAACCAATTGGAAGTAAACAAGCAATTCTTATAGTATACATTCATGCACAGTCTATTGCGAAATGTAACTGGTCAAGCATTTCACATGAGGATAAAAAATACACTGGATTTTCGAATATTATGGCGAAAAACTGCTATACAAACAATAACTTGAAAGATATTAAACAGAAATTACAGAGATGATTTCATGAAAAAATGTTATTTTACAAAATTTATTAGATTTCATATAAACACTATAGAAATCCTAAATTAACACAAAATGACATAATGCAAATAACCATTTACTTTTCCCAAAACAGTAGATTTGAATTTTGGTTTGGTATGCAGACGGAGTCATTTTTGGAAAACAAGCGCTAATTAGAATGACTTAATCATTTGTCACACCACTGTTACATTTGGCACACAATGACTCATAGATATCTCAAGCGGATCCAGACACCTATAAACATTAATATAAAAAATATCATACAAAAAGAACACCACAGAAGGTGGGAATCATACTGACGCATTGTTGAACTAGATACATGACTAGTTAGCTATTATCTCGAGACAACTTAGAACAATTTTTGGTTAGAACTATCATTTGTAATATGAAGCCAATATAATGTTTAGGAATATAACACTAAAAAAGAAATTTATATCAATCCTTAATTATTGAAGTTACTGTGTATTTCCTCATCGACTCATAATTAATTTCATATTTTTCATTGTGACAAGCTAGTAAAAATGTTCTGCTTTTTTAATTTTAAAAAGATCTCCTAAATTCCAATTTAAGAGTGAGCATAAATCCTTAAAAAAAATACAATTACGATTAAGTTAACGATAGCATTTCTATCCAGATGTGCAAAATTAAGAAAGAATAATGTTTCCCTTTCATAATTTTGTTGGAAAAAAATGGCACTTTTATAACGTGCCTAAGCGATATTATTTGCATAAAAAACTATTTTTAGCGCGTATTATTTACCGGAGATGTGCAGCAGGATATGCAAAGTATAGTGACATTCTTGGTGAAGCAACGTTTACATCATGAAAGGTCAGGCATTGGCAACAATCTGACACAAGTCTTTCAGCGAATGTTCGGGGCAATGGAACTAAATGGATAAACGAGCTTCAAAATCATCGTAGCGTTCAGCAGAAAAAACAACGCCGCCTTAAACCGTCACGCAAAAAAGTATAGGACAAAAGTATGAACGACCTTGTCTGATGTCACGAGTTTTCTTTCAACGGGGCGCCAATCATGTGAAAGGACTGATAGGTGACGCACGCGACAAAATGAGGTCCTGCAGTTTTTTAGACATTGATGAAATTGACATTTTTTCATATAAAGACAGCAGGGAAAAATAAAAGGAAATATTGTAACAATCGTGTTTTTCGCCTATTTCTTAAAAACGTTGTCAAATTTTTTTCCTTAATACCTTAATATGAGAGAGATTCTAAGAGCTCAAAATACAATATCACTATTAACTTATTTAAAAAAAATAAATTCATATATTCCTTATTTATAATTCCGTAATGATCTTGTCAGTTGAAATATACGGTCACGTTTTACAAACGAGCTAAAGGAATCGAACTCACGAATTATTAGAGTGAAGGCAAACTATCAGTTATTAGCTGGACAGAACAATAACTAAGCATTTCCATTTTAATCAATGAGATGCGAAAAATTCAAATTTGATTTAAGTTAATATGATATGTGATACATATTTAAAAAAAGTTAATGTTAAATAATTAGTAAAAAAACTAATATAATTAGTGCATTTTTTTAGAAATAAGAATATTTTTAAAAAAAATCAACATGCTATAAAAATTATTCGAAATACTAAGGCTTCACCATATATATTAAAAATAAGATTTTTTAACGAAAGACTCGAAATATTCAACTATAATTATCAAGGCTTCATATAAACTATAAATCTTTCCTTCAAAATTTTGTTTTAAAGATGTGATAGTTTTTTTTTCTTTAAATTTTAACACAAAGGAAAAATTTAAATGCAAATAGTACAAAATATTAAGATTTATTACAATTTTGATGCACGTGTGCGCATTTATCTTCAACTTATTCGTTATGGTTTATTTTTAAGAATTCAGATTAATATTAGACTTTAAGTTTAAATTAACTTTTAATTTTCACGTTAACTAAAATTAAAGTAACAAATTTATACTTCTTACTTTCATTTAAATTTACAAAAATGTTTAATGAATGACAGAATTGTAAAATAGGGTTTATTTTTAATATGGGAATATCAGTAAAATTAATAATACAGTTGCGAAGTTTGATAAACATAGTTTAACATTAAAAAATTTAACTAGTAAGCAAACGAAAATATGTACATTTACCTCTATTGAGAAAATTAATAACTACACTATAAATCTCGGTATAATCAAGTAAACCTTAAAATTATGTAATAACATTTACTTTAATAAAAAATTATTTATTAATCTTTTTCCATGTAAAACGGTAGTTTTAAAAAAGAAGGTCCCAAGTTCAAACCTAGCAATAGTTCAACAGGGGAAGATAAATGTTTTCCGCGTCGACATCTGGTGAGGTGGCTGTTTGCCTAATGTATAAATCAACACGGTGTTCAGCATATCGTATCTCTTCCACGAGCGAATACGAGAGCGCTAACATAGCAAGAAAAGCTTGAAAATACCACGTGTTGGCCGTCAAGTTTTACACAAGCATGAAAAAAATTGAAGAATCAGCCAGTATTGTACCTAAATAATTTGTACATATTCCAGTATTTCGATTGCACTGGTTATATACCAACTTGCGCTGTCGTAATGATCACCACATGGCAAATTTTAACTTTAACGAGAAACCAAATAACGTACAAATGAAATTTAGTTTCAAAATATTAGAATTTTTAGATCTTTCAGGTTTGTCAGTTTTACTCAGTCTTTGAGATAATGATCTAACAATTCAACATAAAATACATAGGCGACGTTTGAGTTGCACATAATATAAAAAATATTCACATTAGAAATGCCTAAAAATTAAGCGTTATCTAGGATTTCTTGTTTGTAGCCAAATTTTCCTGATAGACTGATCGGAAGTTCATTTGAATTTCGAATACGACAGGCCATTTTATTTGAAATTCTCTCTAAGTTTCATCTTCCAACTAACTTTTTTCTTTGTAACTTCATTATGAGAAAGAATAAAGAAACAATTGTACTGAGAAAAAGTACAATGGCCTATTTATCAACCTAGTAAATATTTTTACAATCAATACCGTGGCACTTTTAACTTGATACTTCAAATAACGTACTTTTTTACGCTATTTGAAGACCTTTCTCATAACGCAGTTACAAAGAAAAGATATAAGATAAAATTCAGAGAGAATTTTTCAAATAAAATGGCCTGTCGTATTCGAAATTCAAATGACTTTCCGACCCGTCTATCAGGAAAATTTGGCTACAAATAAGAAATCACACATAGATAGACATTTCACAGCTAAGCATGCAACATTTAGTCTTAAATATCCTGATGGTGATGAAAAAAAGAAAGCAGTTGAGAAACTCTAGAACAATAAAGAAAAATTGTGTTTAATTACTGGATGCAATCTTCCAATAATATTGCAAGCATTATGATTAGTTAACGGATTCCTAATAGAGGAAAACCATTTACAGATGACGAAAACCTAAATTGTTTCATAATTCAAACGAAAAGCTATTTCGAGATTTTAAGAACAAAACGGATACCCTAGAATTTAAAGTTAGCAATGTCTGATAAAATAGTGAAAAACAGAATCTAACTAGCAAGTGGAAGATCTTAATTTGATTTCAGCTATATTAATAGCAGATGAAGAGTTTTATGATATAATTCATATTGTACAAATACAGGATTATTGCCATTCAACGGTTAAACACGTGGAAAATATATAGCAAATGCTGGAAATGGATACATTGAAAAACGCATATTCCGCTCCATAAAACTGCAAAAAAAAGTGGGGGGGCGAAAAGTATGCCCGACGTAAAAACGGGTTTGTTGCTGTTTTGAACTAAAAATCAATCACGAGATACTTACTAAGAATAGATTCATGCATAAAAAAGCGATTTCTAACCAGATATTTTCAGAAGAAATTGGAAAAGTTTAAGAATTTGTGATTGAGAATATCAAATTCTACCATAGTTAAAACACTTAATAATCGCTAATTTAAAAAAAATTTAGTTAAAAAGAGTGAGTATGCATATTTTCTGCTGTATATTTGCTTGCAAAGTAGGATGGTTATCTAGGTGAAAAATTTTGAAATACTTTACGTACTTATTAATAGAAATTAAAGCATTTCTCCTTGAAAACAGGTTTAAAATCCAGAATTAACAAACGATCTCAGTGAATCCAAATATTTTTTTCACAATTCATTTTTCATTGTCTCATGTAAGACAAATTGATCAAAAATTACAAGGTAAAAGACGTATAAATTGTTTTTTCGATTTAAGAATAAGTTATTTTATTTAAAAACAAAATATCTGCCTCGTAATTTGTAACTGGCATTTACTTCTTCACATCCACGCCTCAGCAGCAATAGTAGGACTTGGGACGCCACAAATTAACATGGACATGTCTCTAATCAACACAGCTCCAGCAACCTAGTGTAGGTGGATGTGGGCATTATCTCAATCCCTGCCCGTGGTTGCTTCACTTTGTTGACATTACGGGTTGCGGCGTGAAGATACTGTGCCAAATGGGGCTCGAGATAATGTTTGGCCTGTTTGTCACTCAACAGTAATTTTTTTTTTTTTTTTTGCACACAAGGGCTAATTAGACCGGGACTTATAGTTTAAAGTGGATTTCAAACCACTACAAACATCTAACCCCAAGGTGGGAAGCGAACCCACGAACAGTTGAACCAAAGGCAACAGCGCCAACAATTCGAGTACCAGCTCGGCGAAGAGGCTCGAGAAAAAGAAATTTGAGATTAATTCTCAGAATTAGTGCTCTATTAAGAAAGGTTTAGAAAAGGAAACTGTTGTTTTTAAGATATGGAATAATATTCCAGACCAGCTATACTCAGCTGAAAAAACTAGCATTTGGTGTCCTATCCTTATTCGGACACTACATTGAAACCACTGGGAACTGGATTAGAACTTGAGAATATACTTCCATGAGGAGCTCCTAACAACTGACAAAAAACTCGGAGATTCCGGCTCTCGTTAAACTGGCACTTGAAACAATAGATAATATTCCTCCATGTTCATTGAAAATCCATACAGATGGTAGAAAAGGTGTGGGGGGAGTCTCGGGCAGTGGGGTGTAGATAAACACAGTCTCCGGAGAACTAGAATTTAAAATAAGAAACCCAGATTATTGTTCCATGTTTAGATCAGAGCTAATAGCCATTAGAAGAGGTTTACAGTATGCAGTAGAGGTGGAGGATCAATTAAGGGATATCTGGATATTGACTGACAGCCGTGCTTCAATCCAGCATCTTTTAAATTGGATCACTGTTGGAGATCAAACTAGCCTGGACATACTAAATCTTCTTGAGAGACTGTCACCCGAACACACAGTGCATTTCCAATGGATCCCTTCACACGTGGGAGTAGAGGGGAATGAAAGAGCGGATTTCTTGGCCAGATCGTCGTCAGAGGAGAGAGTAAACTCAGGAGGAGAGCTCACATCTAGTGAGATTTCTTCCCTGGCAAAAACTGAATTCAATAAGCTTATGAAAATTCCTCCCAGCCATCCATGGTAGTTCGTCAAAAGACCGGGAGAGACCTTCCATCTTAGAACAAGATCTTATCAAACTGCCTTTTCCCGCTATTTGAGTGGGCACACGAGAGGAATCACCTTTCAGCAGGGGGCAAAGGACATTTCCAGACTCCTTGGTGTTCCGTCAATATGGCCTCTCCTGGACATATCTTAACCTGCCTAAATTTTAAAAAAGACGATGTCCTTCAGGACCCATCACATGTTTTAGATATTTTTGGTTTTATGGGGGTTGTCTAGCCTAACTAGACAACCTGAGATAAGTAACAACAGCAACAACATACACACCCAAAGTAGAATTCAAATCCACACAATTGAACTGAGCACTGAAGCCTTTCACATACAACTGCCTGAAACCTTTCACAACTCCATTAGATTTTAATCGAATCAATTTGGTTTGCTATGATGTATTTTAGCATCGCATTTTTATCAAATGTATCGCTGTGAAATGTTAATTTTCATATTAAAATTCATATGTCTAATACACATTTTCAATAAAAACCGGAAATCTCATTACTGCAACCCGTGATTTCGACAACCATTAGTGAAGAAACACAATTCGAAAGAATACAATTGTAAATCTGCAACTCACACAGATTAAGTACACACGTTTTTACTATAAGAGAAGTATAATTAAAATAATCGACTGTAACTTAAATCTCTTACTTTTTTTTCTTTTCATTAAGTTACTCAACGTTTCTGAAGTTATTTCTATTCGAAAACATTTGGGATTTTTTTACTTTATAATCATCATAACTATTTTTTTACCAACAAATTTGAATCAATCACTCGACAGAGTAGCCGCCCAACTTGTCTAGTGGTCAGCGTGCCTGATTGCGGATAGGAAGGTCCAAGGTTCGAATCCCGGTTCGGGCATGGATGTACTCTCCTATCTTTGTCCTTTCCTTGTATGAATGGGTTGTGAATGGTTGCCTACCGTATAAACGGGTTCATATGGCACACGTGTACTGAGGAAGTCGGATTCCACACCAAAATATGGTTCAGTTGGAAAAGTGGAGCAGCACACCCCATAATGCCAGCCTAGCTGGCAAACGACAACAACTCAACAGAGTACGAAAAAGCAAATAGAAAAGGTTGGTTTGGTTTGTTTATCGTTCAACGGTGATTTTTTGCACACGACGGCTAATTAGACCGGGACCTACGGTTTAAAGTGGATTCCGAACCACTACAAACATCCATGCCCAAGGTGGGATTCGAACCCACGAGCTGTTGAACCGAAGGCAAGAGCGCTAACCATTCGGCTGCCAGCTCGACCAAATAGAAAAGGAGAAACATGAATCATTCGACGTGATTTATTTAATGAATACTCAGCGTTTTAACTATACAAATATAATTTAAAAAAATAAAAACTCTTTGTGATTACCAAGTAAAATACTTAAATGCAAAAATAAATCTTGTATAAAAATATACTGCACAGTAACAATTCAGAAATACATTAAAACAATGTAAAACGTCAAATTATTAAAAAAAAAAAACATTGAATACGATTTTAAAATACAGTAGATTAAAAAAATTCAGCATAGCATGGGTGTGGATTTCCATAAAGTAAAGCAGATTACAACAATTCCACACACAAATAAGGAATATTTTCCATCTTAAATAAGACATTAGGTCAAATCTGATTTAGATAGAAATAAACATCGAAAGATTTATTAAAGGAAGTCTCTTGAGTAACAGCTCAGTAAAAAATAAAAAAAAAGTGTTTAGTCTGTTTAACGACCCACGTGGTTGTAGAGCACAGAGCAGAATTGAATGAAAAACATAACTTCTGTCTGCGCAACATTCTTTATTGTGAAACTTCAATCAACGTTCCGGTCATAAAGCAGTTTATAAGTTTAAGACAAAATACCTCTACGCTCCTCGGAGCATCGCCAGTCTGTTTAAACATCGGAACCTTATTGATAAATGCGTTTATTTGCCGCAGCAGCATCTAAATTAATCTAGGAATTAGAACAGTTCATCGTCCAATCCTTGTTTCACAAGATGCTTTAAGAGTTATTAATAACAAATCACAACAAAATTTTTTTTTTATTTTAACGTTTGTATATTTTAAAATAAACAAAAATCACACAATATTAGTATGATAACGTTTAGATTTTGCAATATTTTGAATTTACGAAGCTTGTGGTAAGAAAATAGAACACTTCTTTATTGAAGTAAAATCAATAAATATGACTAAGATTTTCTGACTTGTTACATTTTCGCAGAACAATAAACAATGAAACACTTTTTGTTTTACTAATGGATATTTCAAATGAAAAATAAAAAAAATAAATAAACAAAAAGTTACGCATCAAGTAAGAAGGAGTTTAGCTCATTTAAAAATTGTTTTTAGAATTTTTTAGATAAAAATATCTGAAACAATTGTTTAAAATTATTCGTCAGTTGCACTGCTGAAATACACTGGAGCAACCTGTCAGAGAGATGAGAATTCGAAATTGCACGAAATACAGTTAGTCACAAAAGTCTGCGTACAGACTAAATTTTAAATTAAAAAACACTTAAGGCATTGAAAAATGTATTTTAATCATAGCATTTTTCTTCTATTAGTTACAATTGTAAGCTTAAATAAAAAGTAAATAATATAAGTGTAATACATTTTTACAAAATATATTTTGTAAAAACTCAGAAATTCCCTCCAATAAAGTCTGCGTACACTTTCAAATAAATAAATTAAAAAAAAAAAGCGGAAATATAAGTTTTTTTTTTTACATTACTTCAATACTTTGTAGCATATCCTTTATTCTTCAAAACAGCTTGCATTTATTCTGCAAAACAGTCTGTGCATTGACTGAACTAGTTTTTCAATGTCAAACGACGTAAATTTCTCCCATTCTTCCAGCAATTCACTAATTAGCTCATTTCGCGATGTAATATTGTGTTTTCGAATTCGTTTCTCCAATTTTGCCCACAAATGTTCGATTGGATTGAGGTCTGGTGACTGTGGAAGAGTACGCAACTGTCTTGAAGTGTGATAGAGGAGATATTCCTTCACAATTTTAGCTGTATGTTTCGAATCGTTTTCTTGTTGGAAAATAAAGATATTAGAAAGATATAAATTTCGGGCACTGTCTCGTAGATTTTTCTTTAGAATATCCAGATAAGCATACTTATCCATGATTTTATCAATAATGTGAAGATTTCCAATTCCTTTCGACGACATACACCCCCATACCATCACACCGCCAGCTCTATGTTTGACAGTTGGATTTCAATTTCTCTCATTCAGTTCTGTTACTGGTTTTCCCCATACAATAGGTAGGCCATTAACTTTAAATATTGTAAATTTACTTTCATCAGACCAAATTACATTGTTTCAGAAGTCCTGCAAAGAGTTTTAATTTGTTTTGGCAAAAGCAATTCTTTTCTTTCTATTTGTCTCGGAAATGTATGGCTTAGACTTAGGTTTGCGCCTATAATAATTGGATTTTCGCAGCACTTTTCGTATAGTTTCAGAAAAAATTTCCTTGTTGCTAGTTAAAAAAAGTCTTTTGCCATGCTTGCAGCAGAAAGTTTAGGATTTTGTTTAATTCGGAAAATAATTTTTCTTTTTTCTCTGCGTTAGCTTCTTTAGGCTCCCATATCTTGGTTTTACAGCAAGACTACGAGTGTCAAGATAGTTTTGAATAACTCTTTGCACACTAGAAAATGGTTTTACAATGGTTTTACCAATATCACGAAGCATTAATATTTTGACACCCGCTTTAAACATTTCAACAAAATTTTGTATGCTTACATTTACCACGAAAATATGCTCACACAGGAAAAAAATCATTTAAAAGTAATGACTTTAAAAAATTTGCAACGCTTTTTGTCTTAGTAAGAAAGAAATGATTTACTTAAAAGTTAGTTAACGAATTTTTTTCCAACATTTTTATTTTTTCATTGCATTAGGAAACAAAATTCGTGTCATTCATTAAATACAAATTTACTTTCCTGAGTTTTGCATACGCGCGCGCGCGCGTTATACGAGTTAAAAAAATCAACTTAAATGGGCTGCAAATTGTGATAGTTAGAAAATTCTTTGAAGATTTTGTGTGTGTGTGTGACTTGGTTTTCATTACATAAATATTTACAGCCATTTGATTAAGGTATTCAGCTGCACACATATTTTTAGGACGAAAAAACTTTTTTTTTGTCAAGGGATATTTTTTCCTCACCAATTTTGTAGAAATTCTTATCTAAAAAAGTGGGTTTTACTAATAGGATCGTGCTTTTGGTTCACAATTTTTTTTTCACTTATTAATCTCCATTTGCTCTATTTAACGCCAGTAATTATGCTTATATAGCACATGTTATTTATAAATAATAATATGCTTAAATTTATTTATTCCCATAATGAACATATTTGAATAACCTATTATTCAAACAATATGCAATCATGCATCGACTTCACTTAATTATCCTTTGCCAATTTTATTAGCAATTTCTTGAACAGAAACCATTATTTGAACCGCTGAATATTAAATACTTGTTTTAAAGATTAACTAAATATTCGTTATTTAGTTGCTATTCCATCCAATTAACCACGTTTCTGTGGTTAGAATTTAAAAATACCCAAGTGTCAAAATCGGATCTCATTAATTTTTGCCATTTTACAAAATTATCAATGTAATTATATAAGCTTTATAGTGCAAAAAATGCATTTTAAAAACTAAGTTTCTTATGTTTCATAACATATTTTACAAGAAAGCGAAATAAGGCATTAATTACTTTTTAATTATCAATACAAAAAGCAAGGACTTTCACTAGTGGAAATTCAATTTACGATTAAGAATTTTATCGGGCATATACAGTTATTGAATTGTATAAATGTTACTTATAAAGAATATGCAGAGTTATTTCTTAAAAAAGAGAATGTCTTACTTTAATTTTAATCAAATATACACAGAAAATATTTAACTAATATTTTAATAAAAATTTTATCAAAATAAAATGTTCTCTTAGTTATTTAAATAAATTTTAATTTACAGTTTGTATGTTTATATGTGTCTATATATACACATATAAACATAATTAAATATAAATTCTTATTCTTCAACACTTAATTGCCATTTTTTTAAATATTAAATACATAACACATACATTATTAAAATCTTTATTTACATAAATGAAATTGTACATCTATAGGATCTTTATTCTGTGTTGGTTGAATTGTTATCCGGGTCAAAATTGAGAACGGCAGCACAGAACGGAATTAAACTAGTATCAAGATTTTGAGATATATAATATATATATAAACATAGGTTTCATTTCTTTTAAAATTTTAACTGCCCCATTTGTGATTAATTTAAATCGTAATCAATGCTGATTTTGAAGTCAACTATAAAGTTGCTTAAGACATGACGCACACCATTCTAGAACTGTTTGCTTCAAGAATGGAATATAGTGTAGTTCATTCTTCTGTTTTAAAATTATAATCAATGCGTAATTACTGAGAAAGGGGAAAATAACATGCACACAGCATTGGATTCTCCCCTTTTTTTTTCTATACTTCCATAATGCAATGAAAAAAAGGATTTACTTGAGAAAAACGATAGTTTTAGCTATTGCAGGGAACATGTTTGCAGTTGGAAAATACACATCAGAAAAAGTGAAAGGATGGACGTGAATTTTTTCACGTTCCACACTTCATATGATTTGTTTTTAGATTATCTATATGTAAGATCTTACTACATAGTGCAAAGCTAAGCAAATCGTAAATATTATTAAAAAGTAATATTAATAAAATTAAAATAGCTAAACAAAATCTTATTTTCTAAACATCAATTTTTTTCGAAAACTATGCGGGTGTTTTCCATTAGAAATGATAGTATTTAGAAACTAAAACAAAATGTTTCGCAATGAAATCTTGCACACAGTTTATTCTTCATAAAAACACATAAATTATGTGGAAAAATAAAATCTGTTTTATTTTTATGAGAAATTAAAGGAATTCGTACTAGGAGTGAAAATATTTATAATGCATGAAACACTATATAAAATTTACAATAAAACCTATTAAAATGTTGAAAAATAAAGAATATAGAATGAAAAATAGTTTAATTTATTTCACCATTATTGCGAGCTTAAATAATCACGAATTATTAAAACATTCATAAGTTGAGTGTCTATAAATATATAATCTTTCTTTAGTGTAATTAGTTCTTTCGAAGGGGCGTCGGCTTGTATTTGACCTTTATTTGTCATATTTGTAGGACGCGCGATTGATTCTCGCCCTTTATATACACAAAAACCAGAAGGCGAGTATATATACTATAGTGCATGGCAACAATTTTCAGTAAATTCAAGATCGCAGTAAATCAACAGAAAATATTTATATTCATAATGAAAAATACATTTTAAAACAAAATTCAGCTGCTTTAAATAAACATTCTATTTGATGCCTTCTATTATTCCATTGGAAAGATTAATAAAGTACCTGAAAATGTAAACTACATGAAGGAGTTTATGAAGACAACCACACGAAATTGAATTTGCATAACATCAAATATATCACTTCATGTAGATAGTCGGCTTATTTTGAGTGATTTCTTTTTCAGTAAATATAATTTGATATATTTCTATACAATGTGAGACGTGACATTTGGGTTATTATCATAATAGTGAACCATTACATTATTTTATTGCTATGTTCAAGCATGAAAATAATACCAAAAAACAAAACATTGCTATAAAAATCTTACAATTGACATTATTTGGAATTATTTTACTAACCGAAATCGTTTTAAAGAACGCAAGGAAATAAAATTGGAAAAATCGGATAAGTTAAGGAGTTACTCAAGAATGAAGTAACTGGTTTATTATGGAAAGAATGTAATACATACTTTTCTTTGACAGACTTGTAATTATTTAACGCATGTGATAAGCTATTTTGATAATTCTTTCCAAAAGATGTGGATTTTGCTTAATATATACATATTTTATTGACTTCACATATAAACATTCCTTGTTAACTTTAATTTTCCATCACTTTTTAATTTTATATTTTTAATGTAATGTGTATCTCACGCGAAAGTACACAATAAATGCTTTGCCGACGAAAACAGCGAGAAAAGTCTCAGTTAATTGATTCATTAAACTCACATTTCTTAGCTGTGGAAATTATTCAAAAACTTTGGTCCGAACTTAAAATGCTTTATTCAATGCTCGACTATTATTTCTAGACTATTGTCTTTTTAATTATTTCTTGTTTATCCATTTTCATTTTAGATCTTCCTCAGAAGGAAACAATTGCAAAATTCTTAATCAAAATACTTAAAAGTTTTTTCTTAAAAAAAAATTAACCAACGAACTAGCTAGATATGTATATTAATTAGTGCGAATGAGGGACAAATAACGTTCAAACGAAGAATTTTAAGTAAAACATAAAACGCCAAGAAGTTGTTGTTGTGTTGTCTCTTATTCTATTTGGTTAGCCAATAGGCTAAACCAGAACCATGAGATTGTGAACAAAAGAAAAATCCAAAACAAAAAGAGAACTTTGAAAAAGTCCTCTTTGAAGAGTCCTAAGCAGGAAAGTAGATGAGCAGGAGTAAAATGCGTGATGTACATGGGTAAGATCTTGTTTCCTTGGTCAGCAAATAAGTAGCAATGGCTCTAACTGCAAAGGCACATTTGTTGATATTCAAAAATAATGTTTGGAAAGTATTAAAATATTTCAATTATTAATTTTTAAATGATTTTTTTCTGATAATCTGCAGCTAAAATCTAACGTCACAAATATTAATCTAAATTTTATAAGTGTAGAGAAGGTTTGGTTTGTCAATCAAATGCCATTTTTTTACGTGATGGTTAATTAAACCGAAATACAGTTTAAATGGATTCTGAATCACTGCAAACATCAAAGACCAAGGTGGGAACCGCACCCACGAACTGTTGAACATAACAGAACGCTCCTTTCTTTCCCAAGTCAAATGATGGGGAAAGAAAGGAGTTACTCAAATTAAATGATGCCAACATTTTGAGCTAATGATTTTATTTTAAACTGTACAGAACTTTTTCATTCATAAAGGCAATATTTTTATGAATACATCTGGCCTATCCAGTAACCTATACTTAAATATAAATTCAAGAAAAATATGCTTTAAATTTGTAGGTAAAAGCCCTCCAAATGTTGATTTATATAATCTGCAAATTTATATAATGAGGACCTTTGTTTTCATTTAAGTAATATTAATAGTAAATGCGGATACATTTTATTTGCATTCCTAATTTTAAAACAATGTCATTAATAGGCGTTTCACATGCTTATTAATAACCTTTTATTATTGCAATGAAAAAGGAATCAGTAAAATGAAATCTGCATAATCATAAAAGGAGTTAAGCGTTTATTTTTGTTAACAAAGAGACTGATAAAATATAGCCAAAAATGAGCTTACATAACATTCAAATGGACCGACCATCAATTGTCAAACGTAACCTATTAGCAGATGATCAAAAAATATATACTTCAAGAATAAAAAGTACAAGCCATTAATAACACTTTTAAGTTGCCTCCAGACATTTCAATCATTCAAGGATTGGGGTTCAAAACTTTCAAATTATTGCTTAACGTCTGTGCTCTGAAATCTGACATCACGATTGCTTCCATCTTAGATTATAATATTAAGTGACGATTTCATACGTATGTGTCATCTGACGCAACCTTCAAAGCAAGTTTTAAGCTTGTATACAGAGAGCAATGAGTTATTAACAATCTAAAACAACTATTTTAATTCGCATAAACGATAAAATGTAATATGTGTTATCGTAGATTTATCTAATATATAACCTCAGATTAACCTCAGATTAACCAAACTCAAACAAATAAAACAATTAAAAAAAAAATCTTTCGTGGAGGGGTAAAAAAAAAATGAATTAAAAACACATTTGTATTGATTGCACACACAATTCACATAAGAACGTGAAAGTTTATTATTCATATAAAAATTTATATTAATTTTTAAGAATGGAATAAAAATTATTTACATTTAATTAAGTTAGAAAAAAATTCAATATAAATGAAACAACGACTTACGATCAAATATCTAACAAAATCTGAAACCTAATAAAAATAAACGCAAAATATATTGAAATCAAGCATTTCCATTAAGTTATACTGCGAAAAATTTGATATTCATGTTAATTAATTAAAGTTATAAAATAACTAAAATAACTGATTAATGTTTGCAATACAATTCTTCCAACACAGGGTCAAACGTAAGGGCACCATTTCAACTAATTTCTTATAAGCATCCCCATATACTTTAAAATTAATCGCAATTTTCTCCTTTCTAGATTATTTAACTAATATTTTCACATAAAGAACATGAAAAACGTTTGTTTGGATGGCGTTATAAAACATTTAAATTTTCTCGCAGCTCGTTCCTGCTATTATATTTATTCTTAAAAAGATTTAAGTTTTAATTTAGTTCGCTAGGTCATTGTTGCGGTTTCACGTCCACTCCCACGTTCTCTTGCATTCTTTCACTTTGAAATATTTCATTTCTTACCATTTACAAATAATAAAATGCTTACACAATAAGGCTACGCTAATTCTTTTTTTTTTATTTTCCTTGAAATGAACAATGCGATATAAGGAGTAATATATTTCTTGGTTATTTCTTTAATATAATCACGCATCTACAAATAAATTCGTGCTCCGTTAAAAGGGTTTACATAAAAAACTTTTATGAAATAAAAATTTATAAAAAATTATAAGATTTATTTAATAAGTTTTATCATCATTTAGAATTTCTCATTAAATAGATTTTAAAAAAATTTTCTTTTGACAATAATAGATTACTTTTTTTTTGTTTCACATTATGAATATGCACTGTAACATGTAAGCACTGCTTTTTAAGAGCTTTTTTAATTTATGTTCATCTTACAGAATATTAGAATTTGCTTTAGTTTTGTAGATTCAATAATCTCTTATTTAGTTTAGAAAAAATTAATGTTAAAACTAAATTTTCCAAATAATATTATGATATTGAAAAAGAAGTTCTAATGAATTACTAAAATTGAAATTTTTGCATTTTGCTGTAGAAAATAAAATCCTATACAACGTATCTTAATTCAACTAAAAATTATTTATAATGGGATAAAAAGAGCAAATGGTTTAGTTATTAATGAATTAAAAATAATACTTCCTGCTATAAATGGTATCTATCATTTATTAAAATTTATATAATTGTATGAATCATACAATTTTGTTTAAATTATTTTCACTTATCAGAAAACTTTTAAATCTGTCTCATCTCTGTTTAACTTATCAGAAAACGCTTGAGAAAGCAGTTGAATTTTTTAAAATAATTTAATTTTTCAAAAGAAATATAATAATTTCTCAGGTATAAATCTATAGCATTTAATATTAATGGAAAAATATTTTACAATTTTATCAAATCTAATAATTAATGTTCTAAGAATAGATTTTTACTTGAATTATAATTTTTCAAAAACTTACAGAAAAAAATCTAGATTAGAAAAAAAAGATTTATCAACTTCAATTAGATGATTCTTGATTTCATGAAAATTAAAGCAAAGAAAAAAAATTAACAAAATTTTATTTCTGAATTTTAAATTCTTTTCTGTACTCTAAAAACCATAGCTCAATCAATTCCACATGAAAATAATTTTATAATTAAAAATAACAAAATACTGTTTATTATTTATATACGACAAAAACTAAACAGAGCATGAAAGAGCATTCAAATCTTTTTATCCCGAGTTGCTAAAAAAGTCTTTAATATTCATTGCAACCATTTACTAAAATCATTTAAAAACATCAATTAGCAGGATCAAAATTACAGATTTAACTACATTGATACACATTTAATATTTTTATTTTAATTAGTCCCTTTCCTTACTTCAATAACTTTGACTCCAATAATTTGACGTTTTTCTTTTAAATAAAAAAGTCAGCCACATAATTCACCTTAAATAGTATCACAAAAAGAAATGTTTTTCTTTATGACATGCAAAAGATAGAGAATATTTTCATTTGTTTACAATTCAGTATTTTTTTAATATGATTTCCTTTTTAATTTTATTTTGGATAATTAAAATAAATTTGAATGAGTGATTGCAAATAATAAAATAAATTTTTGTACAAGTTGTTTTACACTCTTCTGACACTTTTATGTATACAAAGGCTAACTGGATATGATTTAGCAGTTTTAAATTAACACTGAACCAGTAAGAGAACATCCAAATCTGAGGTAGAAGTTGAAATTGCCAGGAATCCAACCATTTAAATCAATTTTCATAAAAACATTATTCTTTTCAGTATTTTATATAGAATCATAATTTTCCTATGTTATATGCAAACACTAATGGATTTATTAAATATCACATAAAGGTAACAAGTAAATTGAATTTACTTTCAAATATAATTTTATTTAATCTATCAATGGAATTTTTACAGCCTTATTTTTTGCTGTAATTAAAGTTTTAACATTAAACATGCAAATATTATCTACAGATAAATCATTTGTTTCCTATACAAGGTATCTGAAAAAAATTAACGTAAAAAGTACTTCAATACAAAATAAAAAAAGAATTTTCAAACATTACAGAAGCTTTTAATGCATTATTTTCTAAATAAGAAGTATATTTTTTATGTTGTTAATGTCTCTTATACATTGATTTCATTGAATATCTCCAAAGACACAATTTTACTTTTAATTAGTAAATCAATTTATTCTGCTCCCTCAGCACTGAGAAATATTAGTAAAATTTCAATTTAAAACTAATTCTTAAATGAGAAGTTGCTTATTTTTATAAATAAGTATTTCCAATTAAATATTCTAATATAAGTTTGATTTATGTAATATATATAATACAAGTGTGTGTTGTGTATCTTTAGATTCTTACTATTCTCAGTTAAAAGATTTTTTCTTCTATGTTAGAAATGTCTGATACAATTTTTTATTTGTTGTTTATTTATTCCATAAATTTTTATAGGACACTTAAAATTATTAAATTACACTGATTACAAATCTGATTTGAATATAAATATATAATAATACATAACATAATAAGAATCTGGTGTGCCCTTGCCCTTAATCAATAGACTATTTTAGATAATCTTGCTGTAGGTATCTGTCTAATTAGCCTTCGAGTACAAAAAAATGACCATTGGCTGACAGAAAATTAAGTACTTTTGATACTAAAGAATTACACCTCAGCTGGATAGAGCCTTTCTGACTTTTAAAAAAGTGAGAGAAATTAATAGAAATAAGTTATTTTGGATTTGGTACTTGGTGCAAAATACTTTCATCACAGGTGCCCTAACTTTGAATTCAACACAGAAGATACATAATATTGTTGCAAATTTATAAATAATGATTATATTTGTCTTAAAATATCTCAGACAGATCGGAAATTCTCACATTTTATGCAAAAATTGCGGTATTTAGACGTGTTGTAGTTTAAAAGCGAATTTCCTAATGATTTGGCGACTTGGCGACAGTTGGCAAGATTCTTGGCGACGGTTGGCGACTTGGCGAGAAATCGATACTTCTGGAAACATCCATCACCTAAGCTCTAGGACCAATATTTTTCGAGATAGCCTAGAAGCTTCCAGAACCTTGGCGATTTTGGTAGATTTCTCCGCCAAGTCAGGTATAAATACCGCAGCCCGACATGGAAGAGTGGAGTTTTTGTGAAGACAGTCCATGAGTGAATACGATTAGTTGTGACTGCTAGTTGTTCTCTGTCTGAGGTATTTGAGACCTGTGATTAGAAGCTGTTTCTTATTATATCTGACGAATTGTAGCTGTATAATTGTGATTGTTACAGTGGGAATTTCGTTTATCTAGTGAGATTTTTACGAATAAAAGTCTTGTGTTCATTAAGTGGTTGCTTTATTCAACTCTCAATCGACACGAACCCGTGAAGCTCGGTACAACATTAACATAAAACTTACAATACCTCAAAACTATTAGTGAAATGCTTAAAAAGTAAACTGCGGAAACTGCTTAAAATCTTTCATAACATAAACAATAAACACTAATGAAAGAACAGTGGATATTCTTCCAATCTATTAATGACAACATTTCACTAGACTTACATTTTTTATTTTGTTAGTACAAAATAAAATTATTACTTTTTATATTTACTTCTATAAGATGTTATAACTATTTTGGCCTTAAAATCATAAACTATTAGCAATAAAATAACATGAGATATTTTGCCATTTTTTAGAATTTTTATAAATATTTTGAATTGTGAATTGATTCTTTGTCAAAAAAAAAAAAATAATAATCTGACTACTCTGATAATCTTGTGAAATTTTGTTTTTGAATAAAAAAATTTTATTATTAAAGAGAGATCAACATATCTTTTCACATAAACTGCATTGAAAAATATATTGTGGAATGACTAACTAATTAGAAAAATCAAAATAACTTTAAGTAGTAAATAATTTTAAATCAATTTTAATTTAATTTAATTTTAAAATAATTTTTTTTCTTTACAAAAATCTAAGTAAACTCATTTGTTGATATAATATTTGCTTTATTTTTCCTTAAGAAATAATATTCTTAGCTATATACTAATCCAATATAAATATGTAATTTAGTGATTTTTCAGTACTTTATAGTCAATTAGAAATAAAATGGCTGCATTAAATTTTTCAATTGCATCCACCACCTTTTCAATTTAAGTTTGGCAGAACCAAGCAATAGTAATTTCAATAGGTTAAACACAGAAATTAAAAGAAATAGTAAGCAGAAGCATAAATACTAAACAAGTAACTTTTTCCTTTTCAAATTTTAGAGAGAAATTATTTCAAAAATATTATTCATCACAGGTCCTTTTTGACAGATCAGCAATATTGGCACCACTATGTAATATATTTTCAAGGCCAGTAATAACTCAATGCACAAAAGGAGATGTCTGAGGTACATCAGATATTATTCAGTGATAAAAGTCTAATTAAACTGATAAATGGAAAGATTGATGGACGCAAAAATTGGTATATATAGAAATTCTTATATTTTAAATCTTCACATTTCATTTATATTTAGTAGAATTTTGATAAAATTCTGCAAACTTTAATGATTAAAAATATTGTATATGTTCAAATGATATCTCACTTATTGTTCCATAAATATAAATAAATGTATTAATTTTGTAATTTTATTCATAATAATTATTTAACTTGAATAGATTTAAAAAGCAAGACTATTGCTTTGCTGCAGTGAATAATACATAACTAATATAGACAATAAATAATTCATGATAAACGAAAACAATAATGATGAATAATAATTAAAAACATAATTAAATTTTATTTTAAAATTTGAGTCATTTAAAATAAATTTTGCTTTATTTCAATGTTCCAAAGAAACAATTTTCTGAATTTACTAGCCTGCAGTATGCATGGCAGTGCAAGTGAGTTATGGACTATACCTTAAGGTTAGTGAGTTTGGAATACTCGCCCACCACCAAACATCTCGTAATTTTGAGCCACAGTCAGGAAGACAATGTCACACCTGAGCTGGCCCCTTCTCTCAACATGTGGCACACCTGCGAAAGGACTTTGGTTGTCACTAATTAACATGTCTCCAACCCACAGAGCTCCAGCAACACAGTGAGGGAGACCTCCCAAAGACAGCAAGTGGCAAATGATGCTTAATTTTGCTTATCTTAACTGGAACTGGTGGCAAGCTATTGAGCCAATGGAACTCTTTTTTCATGCATTTCACCTTTGTTTACAACACAATATTCCTCACCTGTGAGGTTTAATAAGCTATCGAGAACACATTCCATTTCAAACAAATGCAAATAAGGTAGAGAAAAATCTTTATATAGTTCATTTTATTTGTAAAACTTTCATAGAGAAACTTCCAGTTACACTAAAAGCAATATTGAATTTTTTGTTTCAAAATAAGTAAAAAGCATTAGTTATGACTTTTTTAAAGCTTCAAAAACTCTAAATTCATTACATGAACAGATTTTTTAAAATACACTTAGATTTAGAATGTACATTATCTAAATATTCATGAAAAATGCTATTCATTTGATTTTATTGAACATGGGTATTAATTTAAAAACTCTAATTTAAGAATTATAAGAAATTTAAAGGTTTTTCATAGAAAATTCTTTTACTGGGTTGGATATATATATATATATATAAATGTGCTTTGAGGTTTTGCAAAACCTCAAAGCACATTTTGTTTAATTTATATCATAATTTTTTGGATCATCATAAATAAAATTATTGATATGCAAATACTAAATGTCGCATCTCTATAAATGAAAATCATTCATCACCTATATTTAATTCAATAATTATAATAATTTTATTCAAATCTATCAAGATAATTTTATTTGAAAGCATTTTTTACTCAGGCACTATATTGTTTGACTTTGTAAATTATATAGTTATTAATCCATGATTCTGTAAAACTTAAATATATCTATAATAAATATATCTTTGTTACTGTACAAAGTTCTTCCTATTTGTTTAAATCTTTGTAGTTCAATATTCTTTATGAAATCTAGTTTTTGATACATACTGATTAGTCTATTGAAAATTGGATTTCAGATACAATTGTTGTAAAATCTGCTGTTGTGTCTTTTAATATCTATAACTGTTATATGATACAAAATTACATCCAAAATATTTGCTAACATGGGATAAATTATGCAGTTATAGAGAGAAAAGTATACTTAGGTAAAGCTTTATGAATCTCTTAAGTCTATCAATAATTTAATTAAAACTAAGCTTTACTGAATCCAACACATTAATGATTATAAATATGTAACATTTAACAGCATTATAACAATGGAAAGTGTATTTTATCAAATTCTTTAGCAAGCAAATCAGTTTCTAATAAAACTAACAAAAATACACAATTTCAAAAATTTATAAAAGTTAATAAGTAAGCTAAATTATTTCCAGACAACATGAAATATTTAACTTTACTGTAACTAAAATAAGCAACAGAACTGCACTAATCTTTTCTTTTCAACTTTATTTACTTAAAATAAACATGTCAGAAAATCTATAAATCTATTTAATTTATTTTACATACATATATTTTACAAAAGAATAAAAAAATGTAACATATGAGGAAAATAACAATTTTAAAACAAATTATGTTCATGATTTTGTTAACTTTTGTGCTTTAAATAAAGTAGCTTCATAAAATAAAAACATGTTTGCTTGAATTCCTTAAATTATTAGCTTTAGAATTTCTCTCTTTATTTGATTTAAAATCAGTCATTTATTTACAAATCACACGGATTACAGACAGATTGAAAACAAAAACTTAAAATCAAATAAAATACACAAATTGTAATTTATTTAATTCTTCATAACAATTAGACGATTATATAACATAAAACTTACCAAAATCTGATGCAAAAGCTACAGTATCTAATATATTTATAACATAAAAAAGACACACTAATCCGAACACAACCTTAGCAGCCGCCATGTTTCTATTTTCTAACAAACAATTTATCACATGAAGCAGCCAACCACCATAAATGTAACAAAAGCAAATAATAAAGGCTCTGGCAACCCTACAAAAATTTCTAGAGATACCTTTTAACATCTGTATTCGAAATTTACAAAAAAATAATAAAGTTTAAAAATATTTTCTGTTTTATTGGAATGTAGTTCATGTAATTCTAAACATTCCATTTATAAAATTGTCTTTTTTCCTTTCTGTTTTTTTACATTTAAGCAAATATTTTGTCATGATACTTCGAATTCAAACCTCACGCATAGGGTGATTAGAAATAACTTGGGTAAAAATAATATTTACCATCTAAAAAATTAAAAATTTAATTTAGTTGTGATATGTTAAAATCTTTTTCTTCATCATACATTGCAAGCAAAATTATTTATTCTGAGTTGTGAACTAAGAAACTAATGAAACAAATGTACAAAAATTAGAAAAATACCATTATGGTTCATATCATTGTAATACATAACTGTATATCATTATTATACCATTATGATTAATTAATTATCATATTTCAGTCATGAATGCTAAGAAAGGGACAAAATGAAATAACTTATTCATAAGAAGATGCAAAAACAAACAATTTAAAATGTTTGTTTATGTAAGAATTCTTACATAAGCAAAAATTTTAAAGACGATGGCACAGTGTTTGATGACCAAATTAGAAAGAAAACGAAAGCACTCAATGAATACCCAAAGAAATGGAAACTTATTTAAAAAATTATCAATGAACCTAATGACATTTTACGATTTCTATGAGAAAGGTTTCCAGAGAAATAATGATCAATTGAGAAACTATAAGATCTTAAGATTGGACATCACCTTAATAAAATTAAATATAAAAGAACTAAACAGCAGAATGAATATTATATCAGAAATGTTCTTGAATGAGGGAATTGATATTTATTACTCCATATGGAGTAATAAAGTTTTATCACCAAAAGCTCACGACTTTTTTGCATTGTTGAACAGCGTCAGTCATCTCAATTCGTAATGGCTTCATCTTAAACTAAAATTGCTACAAATTAAGTATTACAAATAGCTATCACTTTCCTAATTAATGGATCTGCATTTAAGTACCAAATGAAGCGCATTTCATATTGCACTTTTATGTGATTTTAAATTCCCTCCTAGATTTTATATTCCACTGAGAATATTCTTAATAGAAACAAGGAAGCTGTATAATTCATTGTATAACATGAAGCATGCTATAATTTGCAACAAAATTATGAAAAAAACAGTATATTTCTTAATTCATTAATTATTTATTAGTAAATTAGGCCAAGTTTTTGATACATTGTGTTTTGAAAGTAACCATAGTATCACCTAATTTTTAATTTCACTGTACTGTATCAGTTTTTTAATCAGTATTTTGAAAATCAATTAACAAGTGTCATTTATAATATTGTCAATGAAATTATCATATTTAAAAAAAATCAAATTTTAAATGCTGGCATTAGCATGGTTTCTTCTTTGATGTAAAATCACATAAACACGTAAACAAACGCTCTGAGTATTAAATTTCGAAAAAGAAAAACTAGAGCAGTTTTTATGTCACGTTTAAGTTTTCGTTGGTGGTTTTAGTTTGCGATTTATTATATTGCTAATAGCAACACAATATTTAAAACTAAATGCTTATAGTAGTAGGACTGTTAAGACGTTTAGATTTTCCTATTTTATAATCAGTATGCGGCAATTTGAGTCGATGATTACCTTAACTATATTTAATTTTATTACTTGATTCACGTGGAATCCAAATTTGTATTAAAGATTGAACATTTATTCAAGCTATTTATTTATAGGCAAATAAGAGTTGGTGAAATCCCTTCTCAACAGATTTAAATTGAAGTATTTAGACATATTTGAATTTAAAATTAGCTGGTACGTGAGCAAAAGTATATCAAAGTTCGTTTGCATATAAATTTTTGTAAGGAAGTGTAAGAACATAACAATAAGAATAGGAAAACTAGATAATAGATATGTTATAAATAATTTTGTATTCAGTATTTTTTTTTGGTAAAGCTTAATATTCAGGCATTTAATAAATTAATCAGGGTCTCTAATTATACATCAAAAAATAATTTTTTAAGCTGAATTTTTCCTTAAAAAGTAATTCTTGTAAATTCTATAAAACATAATTCTTATAAAAATAAGTTTATTGTGAATTGCTGAATTTAAATTTAAATGAAATATTATTTTGGGAAAAATTTTTGTTTTATAATTTGCTTAGAATTCAGATCAAAATCCTATCAAACAAATATAATCCTAAGTAAACATAAATATATTGCCAAATGAAAAAGAACTTCAGATGAGAGATAAATTACTTAAGTTAATTGTGTAACCTGTATAACGATTTGATTATAATTGTATTGGATATTTTTTTCAATAATACAGATAAAATATAAACAAATTGGCTTTGTAAAATTTTATGAAAGAAATGTATCTTTCTCTTGAGTAATAAAATAATGATCAGTCCTTGTATCATTTTAGAGAAAAACTGACTGTCAGATTTATTTAATGAATTGCTAGTTTAATTCCAAAATGAAAATTATTTAATATTTTATCATTTTAGAAGTTAAATGGAGAACTATTATAAAAATCAGTGGAAAGTAATTAAAAGTATTAACTTTGCATTTGATTTAAAATTTTTTTAAAAAACTTTATTGTTATCAGTCACATGATTTATTAAGTGATTCTATAGTTTAGAGGAGGAACTAAATTAACAATTACAATAATTAACTTAAAAGTATTTTATACTGTTATTTTACTGTGACAAAAAAAAAATCAAATATTTTTTTAAACATGTGCTTGTTTTAGTTGTCAGTAAAGGTTACTTTTATCTTAAGTTAAAATAGTCATTAATGAAAAAATGCTACTTTACTCTTTTTTTATTCTTCAATTATGTAATATATCATGCTGATTAATATTTTTATTATTATCTTGAAAATTTCTAAATTATATTTAGATTTTGTTTTTTTCATATTTTATTTAGTTTGCATAATATATATATATATATATATATATATATATATATATATATATATATATATATATATATATATATATATATATATATATATATATAATATATTTGAAACTTGTGCCATATTTTCATAAACTTTATTATAAAATTAAATGATCTAATTATTATATTTGAGATTATTCTTTATATTTGACAGTACTTTTCAAATGTATATCATGTAGATTACTTAATATATTATATTTATTTAAAACGATAATTTCTAGTTGTTAATTAACATCATTAAATTGTTTGTAAACACAAATTTGGATATTTATTATCAATATTATTATATAGTAAATAAAATAGTGAATTATTCAATAATTCACTACAAAATGTTAAAAATAATTGTCAGATCTATGAAATTTTTTTTATGTACTTAAAATTTTTTATGTTTAAATTGAGGTGTTTTAAAAACTTTATTTTTATTTTACCATTTTTAATTTTTATAAATATTTTTGCTGTGAAATTTGAACAACATTAATTATTTTCTATGTTATGATTTAGGAATGCTGAAATCAGTTGAACAATTGCAGACTGGTCTTATCAGTCCCAAATCATTTCAAATTGCCACAACAACAAATCGAGTTTTTGATATGCAACTCAGCAAATTTTGTAAAGTGGAACGTTTCCACAATTCTGGAATTAATTCATTAGATATAGATAGAATTGAAGAACGATAGTAAGTAACTATTTTTGAAAAAGCACTTTTCATGTTAAAAATGAATTGTAAAAGTTTGCATTTTTAAATTTTTGTAATTTTTTTATTATTTTCATAATATGTATTTTAGACTTCCACTATTATTCATATGATTTTAATGGTTTATAGAAACATCTATTACATATTAGATTTTTATAGATGTATACATGTTTTATGTGTTAAATTTTATATTTTAGAAACATTAGAGAAGAAATATATCCCTAAGCATGCATATTAAAATTTTAAGGGAGGCAAAATATCAGATTTAGAACTTAAATCAAATAATATTTTGGCATTGCAATGAAATAAATATTAGTGACTGTTATGTTTTTTATAATCATCTATACAATGATTTGATTTAAAATTGAAAATTAGAATTATATTCATTTAAATTTTGTAAAAGTAAGTTTCAGTTGAAAACTTTATAAAAGCAGCTTGTTGCTTTTTGGTCATTTCTGGCAAACAAAGGTCCACAATTTAAAATGGTTTACTAAGTCCCACAATTAAATGTGAGTTCTGAACCACTACAAACATCCACACCCTAAGTAGGAATTGAATTACAAGCTATTGAACTTAAAATTATATCATTAACTATTTATCTGTTGACTTGCTTAAGTGAGCACAGAGTTCATATCAAAGATTTCTTACTATGATATTTTATAAAAAAAAATAGTAAAGCAGTACAGTTTTGATGAGGTCTCCAATTTTTATGACAACCACTATACAGTTATTTTGCCAACCTAAATTACATCACTTCACACAATATCCGGCTATCAATATCCTGATTGAGCTCAAACTCAAACTTTGAATATTGCAATCTGGCATTTTTTTCAATTTCAAATATGGAAATTTTCAATATTTTATTATATTTTTTTAGCACAGAAATGCTGAAATACTAATGGCCTACTCCTTGGTGCCAGTGTAGGCAATAAAATGCTCCATACTGTCTTATTACATAAAAATATTTTCTTGCATTTGTATAACATAACCTGTTTCATGAGTAAAATGATTGTGAAATTTGTTCTGTGTGCTAGTAATCCTAGAAACATTTGATTAGTTTTTATTTGATTAGAATTTAAGCTTTTGAAGTGTATAGCTTGGTGTTTATATTTTGAAATTTCTTTTGAAAGTTAAATTTTTAAACATTAGTCTGCTGTGAAATTTTTATTTTAGGTTGCTTAGGTAAAATTTATTTTGAAAGCTTGTAAAATAAATTTATTTGCATATTGGGTTAAGCTCTACAAGTGGATATGGCTGCCACATACCCCAAACCTGTAGATTACTGCTCCAGAATGGATTCTGGTAATTTTATGCCATAATTTGATGTGTGCATGCATGAAATTTGTTTGGAGATTTAGTAACATTTGAAGATTTTGCTATGTATTTGTTTTTTCATTTATGAATGAAATTGGAGTGTTTGAAGTTATATTTTGTTTTAAATGTGTTTCTTATTTGTATGTAATAAGTGAGAGAAATATGGATAGAAATAAATTGAATTTGCTTTTTTAAAATTTCTTTCTAATTTTTCTGCAAGTAATGATTTGAGTACTTTTATTTTATGTGTTATTTGATTAGAATTGCGGTTGTATGTAATAATTTATTAAGTATTGTGTAGAAATATTTAACATGTGTATTTAGATTTCTTCTTCTTAAAATTGGGTTTGTATGTCATTGGGCAACTCTGCTTTTATCAGCATTTTGTACTATTAACTCCAAACCCAATGTGTCCTAGTTCTAGTTGCTCAGGTCACCCATTTTATTATTAAAGTCCGATAACCCTTTAATGGAGTCAAGGTGTAACTCTCTAGTATGGATGATGCCTAAAGAAGTTAATCTAGGGAGGACAAGAGCCTCACATTCGTAAATGATATGCTTGGCCATTTCCTCTTGTGTATGACATTTTCTGCAGATAGGGTCTTGCTGAAAAAGTCCCATTTTATATAGGTGTTTTCTGAAATAGTAGCGCTCAGTTATGAAGCCTACGATTAAATGTATCTTCTGCCTAGAGCATCTTAGAATTTCAGAGGCAATCATCGCTAATGATCAACAGATCATACTTTTAGCGTGGGTTTGACCAGGAGTGTTGAGACAAGCTTCCAAAATCTTCTGTTTTTCCCATCTAAGAACATTGGTTTTTGCTGCCTTCAAACTGATCCCATAAAAAGTTCTCAACCGATGGGAGCAAAAGACGATCCTTGTTTAGCAAGTTTCGCAAATTGCCCTTTCATTAGCTTCGATACCTTTGAGCCCTGGCACCCATACAAGGATCATCTTGTTTCTAGTTGCCAGTTCTATAAGAAGGTTTCTACATTCTACAAAATCATTTTAGATTTGATTTCAAAAGAACTGAGTGCTTTTAAAGTGGCTTGACTGTCACTAAAATGAGATTTTGATGTCACTAAAAATGAGACAAAAATGAGAAAAAGCCTTTCCTCATATTTAGTCGCAGACAGTGGTCTTCTACCCAATACTTAATGGCCAAAACTTCTGCCTGGAAGACTGTAGCGTATCGCCCAAGGCTTGCAGATAGGCTGGTTCTTGGTGACACGCAACATACTCCCAGTCCTGAGAGGCTATTTTTCAGTGATCCATCTGTGTACCAGATTAGATCTCCTGTTTTAGTTTTGAACATGTTGTTACCTCATTCGTCTCTAGTTGGAAAAACTATTTCAAATGTCCTTTCAAACATGTATGACTTTTCCATGATGTCCAAAGGCATCAGGGAAGTAGGATCTTGAATTTTCCTGGTAATACCCCTGTGCCCTTTGGCAACAGGTTGGTCGTACCATTGGTTTTGTAGCTTCATTCTCTATGCATTCATTCTGGCAGTGCTGCAGATGAAAATGTCTAAGGGAGTCAGATCCAATATAACTTCCAATGCTCTAGTTGGTGCTGTGGACATTGCTCCTGTGATGCAGAGAAAGGCCAGTCTTTGTAGACCTCCTAGTCTGTCAGTCACAGACTTCTGTACCACCTTATGCCACCAGATCACACAGGCATATGTGAGAATGGGCCTGACAATAGCTGTGTACATCCACAACAACGTTTTGGATTTAGACCCCAGTTTTTACCAAGCATTCGCCTGCAAATCATAATGCTTTTCTTTGCTTGATTAATTTTATCATCAATGTACTTATTCCAGGTGAGTTTTTGGTCTAAATAAATGCCCAAATACTTCACCTCTGAAGCCACATTGATTTCAACATCAAAAATTCTTGGTATGAAAAAACCCTTCCATTTCCTTTTGCATGTAAAAGGTACAAAGTAGGTTTTCTGAGGATTAACCATCAGGTCCCTATCCATGGACCATTGACCTACATAACTTAGAGCATCCTGCATGAGATGAGAAGTTATATTGAAATCTTTGCCAAGGATAAGGATGACAATGTCATCAGCTTATCCTTGCGTATAATAGCCCTATCATTTAGATATTTTATAAAGCTATTTACAACTAGGTTCCAAAGTAATGGTGAGAGAACACCTTCTTGAGGACAACCTCTAGTAGTCTTTTTTTCAAATGATTCGCCAAAGATGCTCATTTGTATACATCTATCCAAAATCAAGGCCTCAATCCAAGTACACAGGCTCCGATTAATCCCTGCCTCTCAAAGTGCATTGAGGAGGGATAGAGGGGAAGTGTTATTAAAGGCACCTTGGATGTCGAGGAAAGTTGCCAAGGCAATTTCTTTTTGATCCAGAGTGGTTTCAATCTTAGAAACTAGCTGATGTAAAGCAGTTTCAGTAGATTTGTCGGGTTGATAGACAAATTGAAGAGCATGTAAGGGACTGTTACTACCCAAGTAATCTCTAATATGCCAATCAATGATTTTCTCATTAATTTTAAGAAAGAATGAAGAAAGACTCATTGGTCTGTAAGACTTGGCCTGGTGACAGGTGTCCTTGCCAGGTTTAGGAATGAAAACAATCCTAGTCTTCTGCCATATCTTTGGTATGTAACCCAGTGCTAAGCTAGCTCTGTAAATTCTAGTTAGTACTGATAACCTCCTCTGCCTTTTGGATCATGATGGACATAATTCCAACAGGCCCTGGGCTTTTTAGAGGTTTAAAGGCAGAGATTCCTACCTTTGAACCTCTTCTGCAAGTATGTAATAAGTGTGAAAAATATGGATAGAAATAAATTGAATTTGCTTTTTTAAAATTTCTTTCTAATTCTTCTGAAAATGATGATTTGAGTACTTTTATTTTAGGTGTTATTTGATTAGAATTGCTGTTGTATGTAATAACTTATTAAGTATTGGGTAGAAATATTTAACATGTGTATTTAGGTTTACTGTAAATTATAATGCTTGTTAATGAGAAACTTGAGTTTTTATAAACATGTATCTTATGTTATTGATTTAGCTTTATTGTTGGGTTGTCTCCCATACTAGATTGTGTTTTTTTTTTAAGTAGGAATCACTGCCTGGTTAATTAGAATCCTAATTCCCCTAAAAATGTTTTGTTATAGATTTAGATTTATAGCATAGTTAATACCTACTTGCTATTATTACATATGGTGTATTTATAAAGTGTTTGTATTCATTTGTGTGATTAATTGAAAGAAAATAAGCATAAAAATTTATTATATATATTTTATTGGCTCAGTATGAATAGTGGTATTGATTTTTATAATTTTAAATATATTTATAATGTGTAATCTTCATAAAATTTGTGAAATTAGTTTCTAAAAATTAGTTTTGTAATTTTTCTGTCATAAGTAATTCTTAAGAAGTATTTGAAATTTCAATATTTGTAATCGAAAATAGCTAGATTTTGTGATATTCAAAGTTTGAGTGTTAATTTAAAAACTACAAACTGTGCAAAATGACGTTATTTTGATAAGTGAGATAATTATAGCACTTGGTATGGAAATTGGAAATCACATCAAACCTGTATCGGCTTGTAGGATTTTAACAAATCCTATATACATGCGACAAAGTGTAAGATCAAATTTCTGGGTTCTTTGTCAGAAAATCTTGACACTTATAATGGTGTTTGACAGGGTGATTCTCTATTTTATCTTCTTTTTAATATTGTACTTGAGAGTGTTATTTGAGATATAGGTTTTAATATCAATAGACATATATTTTCTAGATTAGTACAAACTTCTTGAATATGCATATGATATTGACATAGTCGCTCAATCCCTTCCCTTTTGAAATAAGCATCACTTGCTCTTTAGGTGGTTGCAAGAAGAGCTTAGTTAATAATGTGGGAAAGACAAAATATATGCTCGTCCTTGGAAGCAGACTACCAGACCCTTATCTTGAAGTTGGCTTATATAAATTTGAGTCAGTGAAGTGTTTCACTTACTTAGTTTCAGTTATTACTAGTGGGAATAGAGTATCACCTGAAATAAAAAGCCCGACAGTTTTTGGCCTAAGAAAATTTTTTAAATCTAGGTTTCTTTCAAGAAATACTAAGTTTTAAAAACTCTTGTGAGTCCTGTCTTCACACATACTTCTGAGTCCTGGACTTTGACTAAGCTAAAAGAAAATGCTGTTGGTGTATTTGAAAGGAAGATTTCTTGGAGAGTTCTTAGTAATTTAGAAGGGAAAAATAACTTGTGAAAGATGTAATTCAGAATTATACAGTATAAATAATCTGATATTGTTAAATATATAAAATTAAATAGAATGACTGGATGGCTTTTTTGCTTTATCGATATCTTGCAGTCTCTCCCGGGAGATCCCCATGGGGTCTTTCATGACTTCCTCTAGCAGTGTTAGGACTGATGATTATTCAACACTTTTCAGCCTTAAAGAGCCTCTTAGTATCAGGGCAGATAATTTTAAAAGGCAAAATTTATGTAATTTTTATGGCCCTTAAAGCTGTCTCTGAGAATCCTCACAAAGACATTGTTCTTTTTATTGACTTCTCTCAGATAGCTATATATGTTCTTTCTCTCAGGTAACAATACAATTAATACTATTAATACAATTAATTACAGACTACTGTCCATTTCTATCTGAGACTAAGTTTGAATGTAAGCTGTGTATTGACTAATTTCTAAGCACTGTAAGAGATATTGCTCTTCAATGAATTCCAAGCCTTTGTGGCATTCATGGTAATGATCAGGCGAATTTGCTGGCCAAGAAAGCTTCATCATTGCATTCATCTTGTGTCCTGATACCTCTGAAAAATGCTAAATGACTTCTTGGGAAAAATATCTGACAAAGAACAATTTCCTTTCTGAAAAATATGGCAAATAGAAAGACTTAGGATTGTTTCTTAATAATGAGACTTGAATAGAGTTCTCCCCCTTCTGTAGAGTTGAAAGAGTGACATCTTTCAGCATCATTGTTGGATTATCTTCAGGCTCATCTATTCAAGATTGGACTTGTTGATTCTCACTTTGTCTTCTCATCAATACTGTGTCCATGACTGAAGACTACCTTTTTAATTGCCTTTTTCTTGATGTTCACGATTCTGAAGTTTTAGAAATCCTATCTTGTTCTGGTGCTGTCTTCATATTATATTGGACTGCAAGACGTCTTATGCCCGTAAGGATGTTGGCAGGTATAATTTAAAAAAGAAAAAAAAAATCATTTGGTTTGAATGCATGAAGGTAACATTATGAAAAAGATTCTGCACTTTAGACTTTTTACAAAGCAGGGAAGACCATGGTTAAGATGGGCTGACTTAGTGGAGTCAGATTTTCTTACAATTAATGAGAAGAATTAGAAGTCAAACATTTTTCAAAGAATGTCAAGGAGAAATCTTCAGAGGCTTACACTAGGCTGTCTGGCCAATTAAAATGATGATGAGGATGCGATTTTAATAATGAATAAAATAATTTAATTTGAATGAAATAAAAAATGAAACCAAAAAAATATTGAATATTTATTGTGTAATTCTTAAATTTCCTAAACTTTTAATTTTTAATTTTTTTTGAATAGTTTTGATATATATAGTGAAACAAATTATTGTCAAAAATAAAAATTACTTGCATCATGAATCTAATTCTAAATATACTATTGTTAGCAAAAGCTGTTAGTACTATTAGATTATAATGGTTTTCATCAGTTTTGTAGCAACTCACAAACTCAAGTATTTGTTATTTTTTCTTATTGTATTACTTTTTCTTTCCTCCCATGATGTAAATGAATATAATGCTTTTAAAACATAAAATTGTGGTTTCATGTCGAATTGTATGTAAAATTAATTAAGAAAATTATGAAAATGCAATTTTATATTTCTCATTTATATATTTTTTGTATAATAGGATTTTCTGTTTGTTTTTCTCTGATTTTGTATTTAAAATATTTTCAATTTATCTATTTTAAAGCTAATAATTTCTGAATTATATTGTAGTTTGCTATCTGGTGGGAAAAATGGAGCAATTTGTATTCATGACTTACAGAACTCTACTGGAAAACTGTGTAATACTGCAAAAGCTGTATGCAAAGTGAAAAGGTAGTTCTCTTAATAACTCATTAATCTTACTGGGTTCATTTACTAGTATAAATTTGTTCATTTTAAATATATTCATTTACTGTAAGTTTTTACATTGAAAAATCACATTTAACTTAGTAATATCATTTAGTGTTTAATTGAAATTAAAATAATTTCAACTGACAAAACTAAGTTTACCAGTTGCATGTATATCAGATGAATAATTAGTAGGATGTGACATATTGTGGATGTAGGAAATGAGTATCAGCAACTATATTCTGTGTATTTTTTAGAGTATTTTTTTTACAATTCATATATTTGATTTGCAGGTGAACTTTAAGATTTCATTTTCGATAGCTCTATAAAACATCACTCAATAAATCCCTAGTCTGACACATATATGGCAACATTGTTGACAGATTCTTGTGATTTCTGAGTAGTACTAACATTCAAACAATGTATGTCAAGATTTCATTGCATTCTAAATGTTTTTTTTAAAGGTTACAGTCATTTTAGTTACTCCAACTTTGTAACTTTCAAGACAATGGATAGAAAAGAATTTCATGTGTTTATTAAACATTTTTTTGATGAAGGAAAAAATATTTGTGGGAGATAAACAGTGGCTTGATAAGCTTTATGAAAGCTCTACACCAAAGAAATAAATAATTATTGACTGGTTTGCTGAACTTAAACATTGTTTTACCAACACCAATGATGCTGAATGCCCTAATCACCCAAAATCAGCAGTTCCAGGAAGCATAAAAGTCCATTAAGAAGTTTTAAAATACCTTAAAATAAAGTTGCATAATATTGCTGATACTTCAGAGATCAAAAGGTTGTATCTTTATAATATTACATGAAAATTTGAAATTATGTGAGTTGCTTTTGAAGTGGGTACTGTATTTGCTCACACCAGATTTAAAACAACAATTCAAAGTGCAATTTGAAGCTATTCAAGCAAAATATAAAGGAATTTTTTTGTATCAGTATGTAACAGTAGATGAAACATAGATCCACTATATGCTTGAATCAAAAAGATCTTCAGCTGAGTGAACAGCAGCTCTTCAAAATTGTCAAAAGCAACCAAAAACTTAAAATTTAACTGGCAAGATTATTACATCCACATTTTGGTAGGTGCATAAAATTTTGTTCATTGACTCTCTTGAGAAAGGCAAAACTATCAGTAGTGAATTTTGAATTGGCCTTATTGAATTGAATGAGAACAGAAATCAAGAATAAACAGCTCACACACAAAAAATAAAGTGCTGTTTCACCAAAACAATGTCCCTTATCATAATTCAGTAAAAACAATGATAAATTGGATGAATCACTCTTTGAATTGCTGCCCTACACACCACACTACTTATATTTGCCCCCCAGAAAGTTGTGGATTTTTTAAGACATGAAACACATGCTCCAAGAAAAGAAATTTGGCTCAAATGAAGAAGTAATTGTGGAAGCTGAAACTTAATTTGGGAGCAAAGATAAAGCTAGCTGTTAGTTCTGCTATTATAATTTTGTTAATATTTTAGGTTTAAAAATGAGCTATTATGTTATTTTAAATTAAATTACTGTTTTTAATAGGATTTTAAGTTTAATTTAGAATAAATTAAGCTATTTTAAGTAGTATGATAATTTTTAAGCTTAAAAGTATGAAGCTAGTTTGAATAATTTATCCGTCGGAGAGGGGATTTCACTTAATTCTTTAAGTAGATCCCTTAGGGAGATGCCTTTAAAAATTTGTTTTATTTCATTAATGAGTTGTATTAAATAATTTAATTTGTGAGCATTTGAAGAATAGTGCTGATTTAATTCTTCAGATCGAGGTGGGGGAGGGGAGTTCATAGCTTGAGCATATGTTTGCTTTGGTGTAGGAAAACTCAAACTTTTGTTCTGTTACTAATTTCTGCTGTTTTCCTGGTGTTAAAGGGGGTTTTAGCAGGCATTGATTTAGGGAATACAATGCATCTCCTGTAGCTAGCAAGGTCATTCTGTTAATTTTTTAAAATTTTACTCTTAAAAATAATTTTTAAAGAAAAAATGTGTTTCTTCATCTGTTAATTTGATCACTAAAATAAAATATTTTTCCACAAAAATTTGATTTATTCGTACCAATTGTGGTTTTAAAAAATGTGAACATCTCAAATGCACTTTTTTATATTTATTTTTCTTCTATTATTTATTTACTTTTGATTTTTATAATTTTTATTAAATTTTTTAAAAGAAATAACAGTTGTAAGAAATTATTTTACTGACTTTGCATGTGTATAGTTTTATTTCTAAAAACATCTGGAATCCCAGAAAGATGAAATTAAAGATTAAAACACTTCTCTTTTTCAGTATAAATACTTTTTTATATTTTATTTTATACATTAGGTTTTAAACTATTTTTAACTTCTTAACAACAAAATTTAAACAAGTTTTTTAGTTAAGTAAAATAATTTTTCAAATTATTCTACTTATAGTTAATTTATACTACTTATAGTTTATTTAAATAATTTTTCAAATTATTCTTATATTTGGAAATTTTTTCAACAGAATGCTAACTTTCTCAATTTAACTTCTTAAATGTTTAATTTATGGGAAAATTACTTTAAAATTTAAATAATATAATTTGATTATTTAAAGTTATTAAAAATATTGAACCTAAAACTCTTATGCATTTCTTAAACTCTAAAATATATATTTCCTACTTTCCTAATCTAAAAACAGAATAATGTATGTATTTGTTCATTAAATACAATATAATATATCCTGCTATAGGGTTGGTATGTGTAAATACTATGTTGTAGCTATATTTTATGTTTTATTGATAATTATCTATTGAAGACTAAGTAAACATTTTAGGAAGTATTTATAAGGAAAACTTTAAGTGCGTAAAAAAGGATTATTTCAGTCATTCTATTTAAACATTTACAGTAATCATAGAAAATCCAGTTTTGACAATTATGTAATGGGCTGTTGAAAAGTACACAAGATTCCTAGTAAGAAATGAGGCTTAAAATGTTAGTAAAGTTTGAATTAATAGTTTGCTGGATCTCAGTTAAATCAACCTAAGGTAATTTTAGAGAAACCATCTATTTGTACAAATCAAATAATGTTTAATGGTCATTTTTTCTTAAATATAATCTTGTAGAAACAAAAATATATCTGATCAATTTTTAAGAACATTGTAATAGTATATTATCTACTGAAAGAAAAAGCAAATGTTTCGCATGAAAGGAACATTAAATTCATTAGACTTATGAAACAACTAGTCATTTAAATTTTAAAATTATGTTACTTTAATTGCTAATTCTGTTAATATATATGCTAGATATATGTAATCAATACTTTTAAGCTGAAAAAATTTTTGGATTTCGATCAGGAAATTGATTGCTTAAGATTGTTATTTTTTTGTAATTAAAAATTCTGATGATAAGACATAGTATTTTTTATCAGAAATGTAATTTTATGCTGCAAAAGCCAAGTCTTAAAAATAAGTAGAAAAATAATTCATTAATATCAATTTATTTGTTATTAGTATTCTACTTCAAAATATTCAGATTTAAAAAGTTGATTTATTTTGAATTTTGATCACATTTACTTATTTAAACTTAAATTATTAAGTTTAAACCAGTATTTTTTATAAAATAAAATTTTTTTAAATTTCAATTTCATGTATATGGATAAATTTTTAATTTATTTTGATGAATTTGATTTATATGTTTGAAATAACCTATAGATGCAATATTGTTTTGCAGTTTTTATCAAATTGACTATTAAAATAAAATATTAATGTATAAATTATTATTTTCTAGTGGCTCACAACATGCTCATAGATTTAGTGTAATCACAGTACAATGGTATCCATTTGATACTGGAATATTTATTACCAGTGGAATGGATAATAAATTAAAGTTGTGGGACACTAATTCTATGAGACCAGCCGATACAATTCCTTTGGAATATAAAGCCAGTTGCCATAATATGTCTACTATATCAACACAACATTCATTAATTGCTGGTAAGACTTTAAAACAATTTTCATTTTTCAAAATTATTGCAAAATATTTAGTTACTAACATAAAAATAAATTTAATAAATAGTTCTTACAAATGATTTGCATTATTTAGAATCTAAGTTAATGTATATGTGTTATGAATGTATTGAATAAATGATTCTAAAATTATAAAATGTCCTTTTCTTTATAAAGATTGTTTTCCATTGTAAAATTAAAAAAAATATTAATAATTTGATGTAAAAAATAAAGGGATATTCAGATATTATGTAAGTACATTTAGGAGGGGGAGTGTTTATGATTTGTGCATATTTTTGCTGGCTAGAAGAGGAGGAGTTTAAATAATTCTTATTCCGGATTTGTAGAAATGAAAGAAACATGAATATCCAACATTAATTGAGGAAAAATTCTTAGCTCAAAGTTTTGTTTGACATCTATGATGAATTGCATTTAGGAATTGTTTTGCATTCATTCTGCAACTCTAAACTCTAAATTAAGCTGAGGGCTTGTTTTTTCGCCCCATCAGTGAAACTCCAACTGTTAGTACTCTTATAAGTAAACAAATACTATAAAAATATTTAATAAATTAAGGAAACTTCATTTTGTAATATTTTTTAATTTACCGCTTTTGTTATATAAATATCAAGTTAGCTTTAGTGATTACTAAAACAAATTAATGTAACACTATCTACCAATAAGTATTTCAACATCCATGCATATAAGGATATATACAATCCTGATCTCCATTACTATTTCTGCACTTAAATATTGTGAACAAAATAGCATTGGCATTAATCATTTGCAGTCGTTGCAAAATTCAAACTTGTTTGACTTCAAGAAGGTATAGGTTTATGTATCATAGAAACAGCCTATCTTTAAGGAACATATCTAGTAAGTTAAACATTACAAAATGGAAGTGTTTTTATAATTAAAAATGGGAGAGGTGAGTGGAAATTATCAGAATGAACTTTGATGAGACAGATCTACAAAACAAAGAGATAAAATCTAACAAGTGCTTTCCAAAGAAATCAAGAAAAACTGCAGCAAATTGATGGCCTATATTCTTCAGAAGTCCCAACAATCATTTGAGACTGTTATTTTGATAAATATCATTCGCAAGGAAGCATATTTACTTGCTTTCCAAGATCATGCTGTTGCCCATAGTCTTTAATTACAAAATCAAAGCAGTGCTTGATTGAAGTGAAGCATGGCATGTCACAATTGCACTGTAGATAAGTGAAAACAAATTCTCAGGAGTGATGAATACAGGTTCATGCTCTACTTGTCAGATGGCAAAATCTGGGTCTGGTGTATGCCTGGAGAATGTTTAAAAAGAAATTTTTACATATCATACAAATAAAAATACACTACACTGAAGCAGGTTTGAGCTATGTAATATTGTGGTTTAAAGGAAGAGTTGAATAAATATATTTAAGTACAAAAGAACAATATTACATAAATAATAATTTGAAATAAGAGCAGCCTTTGACAGTATTTGGATAAATGTTGTATTTTATTTATCAAATTTGTGTTTGTGTGTGAGTTGCCTATAACCATGCATATTTAAGGCTTATAAACTATTATTAACAACTGTGAAGCAAAATAATCTTAATATAAGTTGGATCATCGTTAACTGAATTGCTTTTTGTACATGGTATAAGTTAAAGTCATAGAGATCATATACAATATTCAAGAGAAAATAAAAACATTACTTTTGAAGAGTAGTGTAATTTTGAAACAATGACTTATAGAAAAATATCGTAGCTCATAACCACATTAAATGCTTGTTTAGACATTTTGTTTATTTTACTTTTATCTTTTTTATGGGGCTTTTAACTCTATTTGCAAATATTGAATAATAGTAAAGTTAAAAGACTAAAAACACATGGAAAATTGCTCTATTCTATATCATAGTAACACTAGTTTTCTCATCTTTAAATGCAGTCAGTTTTTAAGGTACAGTCTTTATAAGAACAAAATTGATTTTCCATGGTTTTCTTATTAGTTTACAATTTTCAATGTTTAATTATAAAAATCAGTCACGATTATGCATTGCTGTCAGTATTTTCTGTTCTTGAAGACATTATTCTTAATAAATGTGAATATTGCTTTATCTTACCAGGTAACTTGCTGCCCTATCTGTGTGAGTTCAATGATTTAGACAAAATCATTTTAAAATATTATATATGACAATGTCAACTTATGAAAGTCAATCTGCTTTGATGTTCAGTACATTGCTATTTATATATATGTCGACAATTTTTGAAAAATTTTATTTTTAATTTATGAATTAAGTATTTTAATATTCAAGTAAGAAAAAAACAGTCACAAAATGTCTAAACAAATTAATTTTTATTGTCTGTAGAATATTTATTATTTTGAAACACTTATTTTGGTCAAAACATGTGACAATTATTTATATTTTACAAAATATTTCATTAAAACTATTATATTTTTGTATCTTAATTTATCTGAGAAAACATTTTTTATTTCATTTAATGAAATTTAAGTAAGAAAAATAGTTTTGAAGATATAATTTGGTTAGAAAAACTAATTGATTAAAAAGTGTTGTTAAAAAAATAAAGAAAATCGTGAAAAAATAAAAAAATGAGTTAAAACTTTATTTAATATAATGTATATTTTTCATCTTATAATTCAAAATAAAATATTTGTCAGTTACATTACACATTAGTATCATAAAAATATTTGATTGTTATGAAAGTTTTCCACCCCAGTTAATAACATCTGTGCAAACATTTTACATTGGCATGTTCGTTATATTTTGTCTGACGATTTTTGCTATCTGAAAGATTTACTTTAGAACACTGCATTGTGAGAGCTATTAAAATGTTATTATCATTAAGTACAAGGTGTCTCAAATGAAATTATCATAGCACCAGATTAGAACCATAGTTTATTTTCAGTTTTTTTGTAAAAAATTGATTACAGAATGTCTCCAAATAATGTGTGCAACTTTAAATATTATTATTGTATCAAATGACTCTTCTAAAGTTTGGTACCAAAAGTTCAAAAAGGACTATGACATGCTTTTAGAGAATCGGAACACTCTGACTGGCCTACTGATGCTGATGAGGCCTGTCTGCAAGAACATGTAAAAGTTAATCAGTGTCCAACCACTTGAGAGCATGACTTATCACTTGAGAGCTCACTAAGAAGTTAGGTGTTAATACTATTTTATTAGTTGTGCTATGCATTGCATAAACTTGGTGTATATGTTCAGTTGTTAAGTGCTGCATGAGCTGACTAAACCAGGTTCAGAAACTTATTCAGGCTTGCACTAATCATCTCGAATATTAATGTCAGGGCAAAATACTGCATGACTCTTGTGATTAAAAATGGATTGGAATGTCTTGTGATTAAAAGTGGATTTACTGTAATCTGTAAAGAGGGTTGTTCTGTGCAATGTTAGCCAGTCAGTAGGATTGCAAAGTGTAATTTGACCAACAAAAGGATCATACTTTGTATATATATATATATATATATATATATATATATATATATATATATATATATATATATATATATATATATATATATTATATATATATATGTACTTTGTTTGGTGGGATTGCCATCATATTATCCACAAGGAGTATCTGGTAAAAGGTAAAACCATTTACAATAAAGTGTTTAGTGAGATGCTAATCTGTGTTAACACTGCTATCACACAAATCCAAACTGAGTTCTGTTGCAAGTTGTTTCATCAAGTTAAACCAAGATCATATATCATCTGCATTCAGTGGCTGGACTGCATAGACTCAAATGGGATCTTTTGTTGTACCCACTATGCAGGAATAACATTGCTCCTTTGAATTTCTACCTTTTTTCATACTTGCTGTTACATCTTGCTTATGTTATCTTTGATTTTGCACAGGATCTGATGTTGTTAATCTACTTTGGACTCATTGCCACCAAATTTTGTGCCTAAAAGCCTTGAATAACTTCCAAAATTGAGTTTATGGGCTGAAGGTTTTGAATAACTATCAAAATATTGCCAGAAAATTGTAGATTTGGATGGTTATTATTGCACTAAAGGTTCTTGCTTTCATGTTTTTCCTAATTTTGCTAAGAATTTTTTTGGTGGGAAACTTTCATTACAACCTGATGATTTTAAGAGTATTGTTAACTGGATTGTGTTCTTAATAATTATAGAAAAAAATAAAAAAATCAAACAAGGTTTAACAAAAAGCTCTCTATTATGTAAAGCGTCATTATTAAATGGGTGCAAAGTAATACTATCAAAAAAAAATATCTTTGGAAAAATGTTTTAGATTTAATGAAGCTATGACAATATTCTTAATTGCATGAGTTATCTGGAATTATACTCTTCAAAATTTCTATAAATCTTAGCGGTGGTATTTCAAATAGAAAAATTTACTTAATGTGTTATTCCTGATAATTATAGATTTAAAAAAAAAATTATTGGATGAGCATCTATTTATTTTTATATATTCTCTTGACAGTTAAAATTATGTTTTTACGAGACATCTTATGTTCATATGTATTAATGGTTTCAAGGTAATGATTTAAGAAAAGATAAATATATTTTGACTCATTCATCAAAATCTCCCTAATATAAATGTCATAATAAATGTTTGGAATTTACTAATTTTGTGATGTATCATTACAAATTTTGTAAATTCTCTGATGCATGTCATGATGATCGTTATTAGTTAATTTTATTTTTTGTTAATATTTATGTTTTATATTTCCTATGTTTGAAATCTTTTTAATTTAGTTATTATTTTAAAATATCAATATTAAATAAGAAACCTCTCATTAATATTTTAAAATAATAACATTTTTGTAATTACTTTTACAGCTATAATCTGGAATGTTTTAAATAATAAATCATCTTTAGATATTACTTAAGGAAATTCTCTTATAAAAATGACATTTATCTCTTCAATTTTTCATTTCGCATTTAGCAAACTAAATATTTAATAGTAAATTAATGAATAAAATTACAGGAAATATATAAATAAAAGTATTATTTAATGTTTAGTTAAAAATTTATGCTTATACTTAAATTTAAATTAACTGGTATAAATTTTAATTTGACTATATTTGATTATGTGTTATTACTTTTATTTTTCAGGCAAAAAATATTTTTTTACGAAATTTATTTGAAGATTATTTTAACTTTTTGATGATAACACTTATAGTTACTTAGCTGATTCATTCCAGAAGAATTTTTATTACAATATAAATTCTCTTTTTGTTATACAACACTGCTTAAAATTATCAAGAAATTTATAACTTTAGTGACTCATATCACACACACTTAGAAATATTCAAGAAAATTACGAAAATTATTACTATTTATTTTGATGTGTCAAATAAAAATATAATTGACCCTTTTACAAATGTTATTAATGATATTAAGAATTCTTTTATAGTGGCTCTTGGTTATCCTCATGTGGTGTTATTGGATCCAAGAACTGGTTCACGTTGTCATGAGCTACGAGGACATCATAGCGCTGTCTCATATGTAAGATGGTCACCAATAAGTGAATATTTACTTGCTAGTGGTGGTATAGATAACAGGATATTGTTGTGGGACATCCGATCAGCTAAAGGATATCTTCGATCGTTAGATCAACATAATGGAGAAGCAATTGGTAACAGGAAGGATTTGAAAACAGCCCATGATGGATCTATTGTTTGCATGAGGTTTACAGATGATGGGCTTTATTTAGTATCTTATGGCTCTGATTGTAATATTAGAGTTTGGGATGTTGCCTTGAGCAAAAATACATTAGTAAATTTTGGTACTCTGTATGACAACAGTGTAATTTATACTCGATCTATGGATTTATGCTGTGATTCTAGTCCACCTACTCTTTTCATACCCTGTAATAATTTTTTATATGCTTATGATCTTTTTAATGGATGCAGGATAAAAAACTTTGTGGGTCATTTCAGCTCAGTTAACAGTTGTGTGTTTCGAAACAGTTCTCATCATCTTTATAGTGCTGGAAATGACATGAATGTTCTTATATGGACACCTGATGTTGAAAGAGAAGAAGAGGAACATTTATCTCGAAAAGAATCCCAAAAGAATGGCCAAAATGTTGATTCAGATGAATGGTCAAGTGATGAGGAGAGCTAGCATAATGTTAATTGCATTCAGCTAAAATCGGGAATGCTAGATATATTTTATGTGAAAGATTACATTTTAATTAGTTCTTTATTATATTCTTTAATGTTCAGATGAAAACTAATTTCAAAATATTTTGTCTGGAAATTAACACATTATATTTATATAATTTGATAACGAATGGAAGTCAATAAGCACAATTCTTTGTGTGTTGAAATTTTGCTAGTTAATTTCTTCATGTTCATACAATATTTTCAATACACTCTTATCTTTATTCTACATTAACTGATTCAAAATATCTCGCTGTCATTGAAAACTAGTGCACATTAAAGATCTTCAATAAATGTACAGTTTTGTGCAACTAAATTTAAACCTGTTTTTTTAAAAATTGAATTTTATTTAAATACACATAAAATTTTCTTTAGTAAAAATTCATTTCCTTTATTTTAATTTTTGCAGATGAATATCCATTTTTTTTATATTCTTGCTTATTATTTGAGAAGATTATAATTTTTCTGGTGTTGATTTTAATTTACATTGATTAAATGAAATTGAAGAAAGTTTTGTATTTGCAAACAATAAAATATAACTATTATATAAAATTGTTTCTGCATAAAAAAGATGTTGAATTTTACTAAAATACATGTAAAATATGATTCAATTATCTATTTAATTTTCACATTGGGTTTAATTTAAGTTAAAAGAAACCCATAAAGTTAAATCAATTTATATTGTCTTTTTCTTAACTTTTTTTTTAAATTAGAATGTGCATTGAAATCCAGATAATGTGCATGTAAATAATTTTACCTTTATTCAGTATTAAATCATTAAAAATTTGTAAACAAATTTTATTATCATTTATTACCAAATTATCAATAAAATTGATAAGGAGGTATTTTTTAATATACTTGTGTGAGATTTAATTTATATTTGATTAGTGTGATTATTTTAGAATTTTTTTTCTTTTACTTATATGTTTAAATTTTTTAGTATTATTAAAATATTCATTTGATAAGTTTAGTTGTTTAAAATATCAAATTGATCAGAGGACATTTTATATCAATTGATTTGGAGGAGAATGTTGAATATTCTTAAAACTTATTTTGCTTTATATAATAAAAAATTATATTGTTTGTGTATTTATATGAACTAAGAAATGTAAGTATGTTGCAAAATATATCTTTTTTGAATATTGTAAAGTAATGATAATACTATATAGCAGTATTTGTTATTATTAAGTAAATTAATTGTTCTGATCATTAAATAACATAAATTTCTATGCTAACTGGGTTTAGCATGGCTTCTAAAATTATGTTATTTATTTTATTTACTTAACATGTTTAATATTTTTAGAATGGTAAAAAACATAACAATCATGTATTTATATTAGGTTGGTGCGTATGAAATGTCGTATTCTTAAGTGATTGTATAAAACTGCATATCTTTCTTCAAAAGCTGTTTATTCAATCAAAGTATGCTCCATTCGCTTCAATACACTTCTCCCAACGAGATTTTAAAGCGTAGATGCTTGTCTTAAAAAATTTTGGTCTTTAGAATTAATAAACTCTGATATCGAGTTTTTTAGACTGTCTTCATTTTCATAGTGTTTGCCCCTTAAAAACAGCTCTAAATGCTTGAAAAAATGAAAATCGGTCGGCGAGAGATCCGGTGAATATGGTGGATGCTGCAATGATGAGCATACGTTTAACCGATCCAGCTTATTTCGCTCTGTCAGTGCGTGCGGTACCCACTTGTCCATCTTCTTAACCTTGCCAATCTCAGAAAGGTGTCTCAATATCGTTTTATGGTCAACTTTCATCCTGATAGCAAGTTCCCTCGTGGATACGGCTGGATCCGCTTCCACTAGAGCCTTCAGGTCATCATTCTTCACAGACGTTTTGGGTCTTCCGCGCGGCTCATTTTGCAGTGAAAAATCGCCAGTCCGAAATTTTTCGAACCAACGCTGCACTTTCCGATCGTTAACCGTATTCTCCCCAAACGCTTGGTTTATGTTGCGTGCAGCTTTTGCAGCACTATTACCAAGTTTGTACTCATATAAGAAAATGACGCGAATGTCGGCAGAATTCATATCGGCAATAAACTCAAAAGAAATAAAAAAGGGAAGACCTTCGAGAAAACCTATTTTGCTGAAATGAGTCTCTGGCAATGGACAATACGAGTATGAATGAGGTTATGCCAAATACAAAAGTATAACGAAAACAGGGAGGAAAACGTCCGCATGTAAAGAGAATCCGACATTTCATACGCACCAACCTAATAATAGTTAGTACACACTTAAAATTTATGATATCAACATGTGAATTATTAACTCAAATAAAAGGAATTAAATAGAAAATAAAAAAATATAAAAATGTACATTATATAGAAATGAAAAATATATAGAATTACAAAAATGACTTTTTTGAAAATTAATTTCAGATTGAAATAAATTTTTCAGTTATATTAATTTTTATTGAAACTTTCTTTTTTATTTAATATTTAAAATTTTATGATTTCATAAATTTACTGCATTATTTAAAAGCAAATGATTTTTTATGGAAAATATTGCAGATATATTTTCCTCATGACTGATGGATGTGACAATATTTTCTATATGACAAATTTCTTTATTGTATTTGATATTTTGAGCAATGTGGAAGTGGTGATACAAATTAATTTAACTTAATAAATTATAATACTAGAACTGTTAATATATATATATATAATTTTATTTATTTTTAAGTAATAAAAAGGAGAAATGAGCTGCAATTATAATTTTTTTGTTAATTATGAAATTTTTAATATTTTTTTTAAATAAAGAGGATATAACATTATATACGCTTAATAAAAAAATCCATAATTAAAGTAGAATTGGAAAATTATACCTAATGCATCAAGCAAAAATCAAAGAAAATATTCAAAAATGTATATAAGTTTATTTAAACTGATGAAATTTGATCTAAAATCAATTAAAAGTTTAATTATTTAACATAAATATTTTAATTGTATAGATAGGTTATTATGAATTAATTCAAATATGAAGCCAAATTTTTTATTTATTAGTACTAAATATTAATAGTAATTCAATATAAATATTTTAATTACATAAATTCCAAATATATTATATAAATGAAATAAAATTGTAAGATTGACATTCTTTTACTCATAATAGAATTTATTTGGATACTTAAAAAGCTTACTTTAAATGTTTTTTTTAAAATGTTGATCTTGATTACCAACAAATTTTAGAAAGTTTGTATACGAGAATCATGACACACAGTCATGATTTCATTGTTTCAGTTATGTATTCATTGCATGATTCCATTAAATTACATTTAATGAACAGAGGGTGAAGCCTTAAAGTTGTATTTTTTAAGAATAAGATCCACACTGTAAGTAAACACCCTCACAATTTTCTATATACTAATAAATTGTTCTTATTAAAGTTCGAAATAAATCCTTTAATTTTTAGATTAAGATTCAAAATTTTGCAATATAAAAAAGATCTAAAATTCCTAAATTCAAAATTTAATTTTTTTCCTTTTTTTTCTGTGTTCAGGTATCCTATATTTGTGTAAATTAAATATATAATTTACTTATGTTTTTGAATATATTTTGATATGATTTTTAAATATAGTTTTCAACTTTCAATCGCTATTTAAGTTTTTAAGAATGAATTAAATAAATTTAAAGGAGAGCACAAAGAAACTTTCCTATTGAGAATAAAAATATCATAAGTACTATATTTATAATATAAAAATTAAATAACTCTCTCTATTATTGGTATAAAACATGATTTTAAATTGTCATCAAAGTTATTGTCAACTTTGTTAAAATATTTGTATTTTATTGGTATTTAGATTAATGTATATTTTTTATAACTTTGAAATTTAAAATTTATGTAACTTTCAAGATTTAAAAGATATTCAAAAATGTTGAAATTTCAAATTTTGATGTATGCACTTAAAATGCAGGGTATTTTATTTATATAAATTTTGAATTTTATTTTAGTAAGATATATTGTTTCAAATTTGTTTTAAAAAGTCAATATATATATATATATATATATATATATATATATATATATATATATATATATATATATATATATATATATATATATATATATATATATATATATTCAGTGCTTATAGAAAGGCTATTCACATGGATGTCGAATATTTATTTATTCATAAATAAAAAAATGCATTAAATGCACTATTATCATTTCTAAGCCTTTGAAAATTAATTATTCTTAAAATTATAGAATGTCAAATAATTTGGTTTATTTATGTCAATAGAATTTATATAATTTGAGGTCAAAATTTGCAAGAATGATATAAATAAAAGATCTTGATAATATACAATTTGTATTGCAGTTTCAATATAAATAGTATATTATGTATAATTTGCTTTAATAACTATACCCTAAAATGTGATGTAGAACGTGAAAATTCATAAAAATATAATTGTAAAATTGATTGCCGCTTTTCTCTTATGATATTCAAAATTAAGTGTTGCAAAATGTTCTATTCAAAATATTGTTTTTATTTCATCATTATGTATAGAAATATACTCTTGTTATAAAAATATACCATTTAGTGTTTGTATTATAGTTAATAAATTTGAGAGGAGATGTATACATATATAATGCCTTTTTTAATTTATATTTGAAATAAAATACTATATCTTTTGGCTGAAAAAATATAAGATTTATTGAGAATGTTTCATCTCCTTTTTATTCTATTCAAAATTCGCTGTATTGAGAATTTTCCTAAAAGTAATCTCATTAAATTATTTAAGTATATGATTTTCAAAGGTCTATGAAGATAACATATGTTGCATTTGATTTTATAAAAATAAAAAACTGAGCTTATAAACAAGATACCTTTTAATGATTTGCTTTGTATGACAACATAAAAGGTTTATGAATCTGTTTATACAATTTTGTTATATTTATTTCAAACCGAGTTTATTTTTACTTATTTTTAAAATTAATAAAAACATTATCTAAAATAAGAGCTATTTGATGTGTTTATTAAAATTGCTTCAAATATAATTATCACTTTTAGGGAGTTATACTTTGTTTAAAATATATATTTTGTTCAGTTATAATCTTTATATATTTAAAAAATAAAGGTTTAAAGCTTTAATCATTTACTTGTGATTTAACTATTTTCAAATACTTCCATTTTTTAAACGGACTTATTTGCATTATTCTTATAATTTGATTGCATAATTTGCAAATATTCTATTTTGTTGAGTTTATGTGGTTTATTGTTTATAAAGACTTTTTATATTGCGTTTATGAATATAAAAAAGGCAAATATTGAATACATATGTATCCTATATATTTTGAATGAAGATTTTTTAGTAATTTTGAATGAAGAAAACTTAGATTTAATTTATCTTAGACAATAATTACAAGGCTAGACTAATTGAAACAATTCGGTTTGGTTTCCTGGATACTAGTTTATATCATTATTAACTGTTTAATAACTAAATTTCAACTTAACATTAAAGGTACATTTATTTGCCACATAAATTAAATGATATTAATACAATTTCATTTAAAATAACAGAAATTGCATTGACTTACTTGTTTTCTTAAAATTTGTTTATTTTATTAGCCAAATCGCGTGTCGTGACTATTCATTTGGCTTATATTCTGATTTGGATATTTAGAAACGCTCTTGAACTTTTTAACCAACAGTCAAAGACAAACTTTCTCTGAGATATGGTGAATGCTATGCAAATTAGTACACACTTTCATAAGGATTATTATGATAATAAAGAACAACATTAGACTCACATGTTATTAAAAAATTAGCGTGTGTGTTATGAAAACAGCTTTATTTTTATTTACTGTATGCAAATTTGAAATTATAACTATATTTTTAAAAATTGCTAATCATAAGGTAAAAAATGCACTTGTATGTTTTTTTATATGTGTACATATTTATATCTTTATATTGATATATTTTAAACAAAGTATCTCTGTGACACTTCTGAGACAATTTTTAATAAAGTTATTCATTGATCAACATACAATGTTTGTATCTTATTTATTTTATTTCATGTGGTCTCATCGATATCACATGAAGTGTGATAACATACATTTTCCTTAGATATTGCTAATCTAAGGGAAAGTTTATATTCGTTACATTATTTTAAACTTATGTTACATCATTTTTAAGTGTTGCTTAAAAATGTATCCAAAGTAAAAATGTCAAATGTTTGTTATTCTATAAAAAGGATATAATAATTATTATATAAAATAATTATTTAGCACATTAAAATAAAAAATTGACCACATTTCTGTGTTTTATATTAATTTGCTTATATTTATTGTTCAATTACAACGATCGAACGTAGTTAAGATGATGTGGCATTTTGAAGTGATTTCATAAAGATTTAATAATCTAAGTTTAAATATGTTTATGTATTAGCAATGTATTAAATACATTAATTTTTTATGCCAGGTGCTCAAATTTCTTAGAAATGATCAAAAATTTAAGTATTTGCTGCATTATTTTAAATTATTTCTCATTAAACTTTATTAGAGATAAAAAAAACGTGTCAATAATAACCAGTCACAGAAGGCAAGTAAAATAATGCATAGTGCAGTTAAGGGAATATAAAATGTGTGCGAGGTCTAACTGAAACATTGCAGTCGTTGACATAATGTAGAAGCGGATCAATTTATCCGATGCCCAAAAGAGCATGATCATTGGCCCCCGGACCAAGTATGGAAGCACATTAGAAACGGTTAAGCTGGGAACTGTTCGCTTACTGCCTTGGTAAACCTATACTTTTCACGGCAAAATGGAACTGTCCAAAATCTGCGACGTGGTAAATGTGGGGCATCACGGGCCGTAGATAACAGAGGAGAACTAAGGCTACTAGGATGCGTGTTCGGGCGAATAGACGTGCTACCGTTCAGCAATTGGCCGTTCAGATGAGCCAAGGGCTGCCATTAGTATCTCCCAAACTATTGTTCAGGGAACGTTGCTGGGTCTGGGCCTCCGTTGCAGACGCCTGGTACATGCACCTAAACTGACTGCTATTAATCGGTGACGAAGGCTGGAATTCGCAAGCGAGTATCGTAACTGGACGTCCATTGAGTGGCAGGTTACATTTTCCAATGAATTTCGTTTTATGCTCCATCGGACAGATATAAACCTTGGCGCATATGACGTGAAACCTCTGAAAGCAAACACCCTGTAATCATTGCTGGAATGGTCCAGGCTGGAGACGGCAGCATTATGGTGTGGGAATGTTTTCTTGGGTTCACTTATCATTGTGAAAGACACAATAGATCAACACAAGTACGCATATGTCCTTGCAAGTCATGTCCACACTTATATTCGCATTGTTTGCCCTCACGGTGATGAGCAGGACGATGCGAGATGTCATATACTCGTAATGCGTGTAATGTACGTGCGTGGTTCGAAGAGCAACAGAATTACCTTTCCTCCCTTGCCAGCATACTCGCCTGATTTAAGTCCAATCAAGAATCTGTGGAACCATCTTGATCAGATTGTTCGTGACGTAGATCCACAGCCGCGTAATCTAGTGTAGCTGGCCTCATCACTGGAATTGTCATGGGTCAACATCCAAGTGATCACCTTCAAGAACCTAATTGACTCTGTTCCTATAAGTTTTGTTGCAGTCCGGTCTACGAAAGGTGGTTATTCTGGCTTTTGATAGGTGGTCACATTAATATGACTAGACAGTGTAATTGTAAATGAAGTAAATACAAGCTGTATTTGTAACATGTCTTTGCTGTTCTGCAAATATTAAGATGACCGAAAGGATAAACTTAGATAAACATGGATGAACCCGATGATATAAAATGTTCTGTATGATTTGGTGTATGATTACAGATGTTTTATTGTCACAAAGTATATATAACATTAATTTGATTCACACACACAACTTTTTCCACCTAAATTTATATCTAAGAATTCTAATGATCCAAGGAAAATGTTGAAAGTCCACAATCAACTTTATCATTGGCGGAGATGTATTTTAATGAAGAATGTCGATTATTTTATGTTCTTTTGACTAAACTATTCACATGTTTGAAGAATTCTGAATATTGCGAATGAGTATTGATTATATCAACAAAAGAGAAAAGTTGAAACGATTGTATGGAACTTTTGATTAAATACATTTTGTTTTTTTTCTCAGTAACTTCACCTTATTTTCCATATTATTGTTGATGTTTCTAACATAATACGCCCATACATGGTAATTAAGCATAGTTAGGATTATGGATGGAATATTTTCTATATTTAGAAATGTATTATAAAGTAAATTGTATATATATATATATATATATATATATATATATATATATATATATATATATATATATATATATATTACCAGGGAGCTAAGGTTTGTAAATTTCTTGCTGACTTGGTTTGAACTCGTGGGATTAATATCAAAATTTTCTTTTATTGTAATTTATTCGTTTTTTCACCTCTAACTTCCACTCAAACATAAAACTGATAGTTGTTTTTCTTGCAACTTTTATTCATGATTTGGTATTCTAAAATTCTCTTCGCTTGCCGTCCAATCACTACACTTCATCTAAGCTAGAGTTATAAAATGTACCGAGCTTTATTATTTTGCACTCTTTTATTTTCGAATACAAAAACTTTAAATTCTTTTTTTATCAGTTTATACTCTAAATATACTTAATAGACATAGATTTCAAGAACATTAAGCAAATGTTTCGATACTTACGTTTGCTAATACTTAGGATACGGAGAATTATAATTTTTCGATCAATACAAAACTATTTCACATTACAGAATTTAGAAAACAATAAAAGAATATCATCTTATGGTACATTTTATGATTTTCTAGAATGCTTAAAAATATATCTGCTTTTTGATGAAAAATATATACATTAAGTCAGTGGCGTGCGGTAAGTTTTCATGCAGATTGTGCAGAGCACAACAACAACAATAATAAAACCATAAAAATGTACATCAAGCACTTCTCTTATTATTATTCATTTGTACACAAAATCCATACGTCTATCCGTATTACTAACAAAATCATAAATTACATGATCAAACAACTGGTTTTGACTGTAATAAATGTAACACTTCTTTTTAACTTGTTATTAGAGATAATTGTTTAATCTATCCCCTGGTTCATTGTATAGCGTGCATAATTTTTACTCTTTTCGTTGCTGAAAATGATCTCTTCCCCGAAGCAGCTGAACATGGAACTGTACAAATTAAATGTGCCAATTTATTCACTTCGCTTAGGGCATCTGTCAAATCATTCAACATTATATGCTGAATAAGTTTCGATAAATTCATTTCGTGGTATGATTCACTACAATAAAGAACGCTTAATTTATTGGTTAACTTTACAAATTCGAAATGTTTTGCATAAGCGTTCTTTAATGAATTAAGGCAGTCATCCGGAAATTTACTTTGATATTTCCTTAAAAAAACTGAAATTCAATTGCTCAAAAAAAATTGAGTGAATTAAATTTTTTAAAACGGACATCTAACTGACTAAAAATAGTGTCCTTTATTTCATAATATAAATTTTGAAAATATTAGTCTACACTTTAGTTTTGTAAATTTATACGACGTTTTTTTAAAGTTGGGGGACCCACTACAGATATAGTCTCTTCATAAACTTCATCAAATGCAACAGAAGTTCGCATATTTTGAATTGCGTCTTTACTTCCTCTATTTTTTGACTAGAATATACTATATCTAAGTCAGTTTTTTGCAAAACATCAAATAGAACATTAGTATAACTAAACACTTTGGCAAAAATATTTAGAAGAAAATTACCGTTAAATTCTTCAAAAAACATGCGATAACTCTTTGGAATATTAATTGTATCGTTATCCCAGCCTTCTGGATTCTCAATAATATTTTAAAATAAATCACATAGGCCTTGCCTTTCGCTTTTTATGGTATTTACCAAACGATATGAATAATTCCAACGTGTTGTAGCTAACTTTGGAAATTTCCTTTTAATAATTTCATTTAAAATATGATTTCTTTTTGTAAACACCGAAAAAAATGAGGCTATGCCAGAAATTCTTGCAAAAAATAATTTACAATCTTTTATAAACAATTGAGGCAGAACTAAATTAAGTACCTGTGGGCAACATAGCTTTCGGTAAAATATTTTTTTACTTTTTTCTGCGTCCCATTCAACGCTCCTGCTACAAAAGAACGAACTGTTTCTTGTTCAGTCAGTGGATTAAATTATATTTATTAAATTAATGAATATAATTTAATTCACATCAACAATTAGTAATATTAATTGTTTTTAACATTTAGAAATCATATATTCTGCGAAAAACATCTTGACAATTTTTAAAAACAAAATCAGGGATATAGTTTTACAAATATAACTTATATACTGTCTGTAAGACACAATCAATGGTAAAATATGGACTGTTTCGTTTCGGAAATTCGTTTCTGTTTTGTCTAACAAAAGTGTTTCAGCGAATTATTTCTATAAATATAATACATCACCGAAATTACTTAACCACACTAAAACATTTCCCTTTACATTGATGAAATACTTCTTTTATATTTCCATGAAAACAAAAAATCTTACAATATATAAATTTAAACATTAACCGTCTGCCAAATCTTATGGCCAGTTAATTAACTAAAAAAACAAAAGAGCTTCAGCACATAAGAACCCACTCTAATGCAACGCTTTATAAACCGTATCTTCGGATGATTCTGAATGCCAAGTGTAGGAAAATTATAGCTGCGCTTGCCTCAGTGCTATAGTATGCTGTGCTTCTCCAGTAGCCCATGTATATAAAGCGGTATTTTCTATTAGTGCGCAGAGCGTATACATCAAAACTTCCTACGTTCGTTTGCTTTTGAACGTGGTGCAGCATCTAGTACTGCACGCACTGCGGGAATACAAGAAAGCAAATCAACATAATTTTTAATATGTTATAAATAATGTTTATTATATACCATATAAAGATAGGTAGACATAGGTGCAGAAAATTATTGTCTCTCATAATTTTTCCATGGTGTGCAGTGTACACCCTGCACATATGAAACGCACGCCACTTATCAATTTGAAAAAAATTTTTTTTTGAATAATGTGCATTTTATGTACTTAAAACATTTTTAGATCATGTAACTAAAATATACTTGGCAGTTTTATTTCTTTGAAAAAAGCTTGTATAGTTAACAAAAACATGCTTTTGAAATTCTTTTCATTAATTTTCTCATCCCTAAATGGAGTTATTTTAATTTTTTCTCTTAAAGTTATTTTACAATTATGAGATGTTATTGCAAGTTTTATGTATAGAAAGGGAAAAAAGAATTACAATTTTAGATTAATTAAAAGAAGCGGTATTTGATGCTCCGTATGTTTCAATGAAATGACGCACCAGCTGTTGTCAACCCATCTCCAACAGTTGGGCTAAATCCAAAACATGGAAGAAACTATACCAACTGGCTTACAATGAATGATTGGTAATCTTATCGCCTTGCATGCGTAACATTTCTGCATTACATACTTAAATGTTTACTTATCTATATATAATTTTTATGTTAATTTGCTTAGCTTGGTTTATAGCTCATTACATCCCTATTCTGCTTGAGGCCATGCGTTTTTTTTTTCTTTACAGTCTAAGGTTGTTCCTCTGAGCAATCCTAAACTAGCCCATCCAGAATTGTTTCTTTCATTTAGGATCATCCGCCTACAAGTTATTTTAGGTCATACATGATATTCTTGAGTGATCGGTCTATTTCACTCTCAGGACGTGTCTAATTCATCGCCAACGTTTTTTTTTTTTTTAAATCATTTGAATAGAACAGTGCTTCTCAACCGCAAGTCCGCAAAACATTCAGCTATCTGTCCAAAATCCAAAGTGTCATCAACGGACAACCGATATTAAAATAGCATCTACATTACTATAATAATATATTAATTTAGAAAACAATATGATCGATGATGAAAAATATAACAAACATGCGACTATGTGTACCTAATCGCCTTTCATATATTGACGTGCTGTATATTTATTAGTACACCACTTAGTGAGGCCATGTCTGTCTTGAGTATGACTGATTATTTGAACGCACATTATAACAAATAACATGCTTTAAAAGTTATTTTTATTTTCAGAATTTATTAGTGAAAAATTGTACCAATGGGTCTAATTATTAATTTTAAGGGTACGCGAGAGGGACCAAAATATTTTACCGGTTCTTGGAATTAATCCAGTTGAGAAATGCAGGAATAGAATGCCTTTTAGTTTCTCCTGTGAACAGTTGGTAATCTTTGATATCAATTTACAGTTAAACAAATAACTATCAGTTAATACAAGAAATACAGTTATTTGTACTGTTTAGCTGTAATTTTTGTAATTGTGTTTTAAATTGCAATTTATATGCTAGCGTAAGTTGAATTTTCTATAGAAAATTAATTCTTTTTGTAGTTTAGTGATATAGAGAAATAAATTTAAAAATGTGATCTGTGTGAAAAAAAGAAAAGAAAGACTGCGCACGGAATAATAATAAAATACCTCACATTTGTACTATAGATGGAAAAAAATGTGTATTATAATAATACAATTGAAAAAAAATTTCTTATGAAAAGTTATGAATGAATAAGAAAACCTTAATTATTAAAAAATGACATAGCATAAAATAGATGATAAAGAAAATTCTGATTAAAAAATGGGAAAAACGTATAAGCAAGTTTGGTTTGTTTGTCGCTCAACGGTCATGTTTTGCACATGAGGGCCAATTAGACCGGTACTTACGGTTTAAAGTGGAATCCGAACCACTACAAACATCCATGCCCAAAGTGGGATTCGAACCCACGAACTGTTGAACCGAAGGCAAGAGCGCTAACCATTCGGCTGCCAGCTCGGCTAAACGTATAAGCAAGAGACGTATATATAAAATTTAACACTATTTTTGAATAGTTTAATAATGTAGCAACTTGAATAGGTTTTATGCATTTTTTCTCAACTTTATAAATTATTTTTTACATTATAAATGAGTAAATAATAGTGTAAAGTGTAACAACAGTGGTTTTAAAGTACAAAACTGTTTGAATTTATTAAAAATAAATTAAATGTTTTTTTCTTAAAAAAAAACTAATTCAGTTATTTTATTTTTTTCTCATTTTCCCAAGTAATTTTAAACAATTTAAGCTGTACATATTAATGATATAATTTGCGAAAATTACAGTTTTTAACTGAATTTGTGGCAACATTCCATATTTAAAAAATATATAAATGATTGAAGTGAGAAGAATTTGATGCTCGACGAATGAATGACTCATTCTCCTACAAAAACGAGTAGAAAAGAATCCCGCATAGAAAAGAAATTTAGTTCTTTGGTGGAACGTTACAAGGGATTGAAACATTTGTTTGAACATTTCAGTCGGGCTATTTTTAGAAATTCTGAATTATTCCAAGCAGAGGAGGAAGGTACAAGTTTACACATATAAAACATTAGAAGATTTTTCGAAAAATGTAACATTGGTTGCGTCGTTTCTAGCCGCTTGGAAAAAAAAAGTTTTATTTACTGTGTGGTTTTGCTATTTTTTTCTGATTTGTGTGACCGAGAAAAGTGCGTATTACTTTAGTTCGGTTCTATAGAAACCAGATACATGGTTTAATAAGTATTGTTTATGAGAGCTTGTAAATTTGGAAAGTGATAATGTGTGTGTAATAACTAAGTATTTTGTTGATTACTAAAACTGGCGTGGTTCCAAGTTTTCTCGTAAAATCGGGGTCTCATTATTATAAACCAATGTGAGTGATTAACATTTTGATCTTCAGTTCTACAGCTCATAAGCTCAAGTCTCCTGTTTAATTTGCCCCCTTCTTCGAGCCAAACAAACTGGGACAATAGTCTCGAATCTTCCTATAACTAAACTAAAATTTTTATTGTTCATATGACATTTTAAATATAATTGATAACTCTTTTAAAATATTTTCAACAAAAGTTTTTGTGAAGGAGCTCTAAGGTCAGGAAGACATTTTAAGAGTCAAAGGGATTCATATAATTTCTGTAAATACCCTTACAGTTGTAGGAGATTTTTGTATAATTTATATACCAATCATATTTTTCAATAGAATTATGAAATGTATTGCTGTCATTCACCGCATGATATTGTTGACTAGATAATAAGCAAATGTGACAGTTTCATTCAAATTGTTCTTCCAAAAATATTTTAAAAGAATGGAAGGTGTATTGTGCATTGAAAAATGTCGTACGGTTTGAAATGCTATAGCCACGGTTGAAGGCAGAGTATTAGCGACGATCTCTTGCAAAACTTCTTAGAGAATGACAAGTAAATGTTTCTATTTCAACTGATTCCGAAATATTTCCATAGTTGATTATGTTAATTTTTTTTAACCCAGAATACGTAATTATGACGGAAGATAATATTTATCAAGAAAATATCAATGTATTAGTAGCTTAAAATCAAGTGGTCTAACCATTCTCTATCTATTGAAAGATTCCATTTCCCATGCCTTATGTTGTAGAAAATGGGATATAAAGAGTCCATTTTCTGCAGGCTTGTGTTGCCATGGTGGATGCCTTTAACACCGCGGACAGTCATACAGTCTAAGGTTGTTATAACGCATTTTTAATATTCACTACTACTTTCTTGGAGGACATTTCAAAAATAAAAAAAATCATATCCATATATCGCAAAGGAGAAAAATCTGGAAAACTCCAAAGTATCCATCCCAACAGACGGGCATATATAAGGCAGAATCCCGATATCCATATTTCGTTGTTCAACAGTGATTTGAATCGAACCTGGTACTTTGCTCAGAAGAATGACTATGCGGAAACCATTAAGGAAGACAGGCGAATTATAATAACCAGCCTAACAATCAATTAGCTGTTATAGGGCATTTTAAGACCAATATCGTAAACTGCCTCTATAGAAGATATTTCATAGATAATGGGTCGTAATCATCAGTCAAAAGAAAAAATCTGGAAAGCATCCAAGCTTTCACTCCATTAGATGTGCCTGCACAAGGCATAGGACAGCACCAATTTTCCGTTTTCCAGCAATAACTGCTATCAAACCCGAGATTTTCCACTTGGAACAACGCTGTGGCTGTCCTACTACTAAGTTATGTAGACCTCTGGGATGTGTGCTCGGGAATTTTCCGAATTTCTTCTCTTGTGATGCGTAGATACGATCTAATTTCTATAAAAGAAAACCATGAAGGGTGGTATGTAGAAGTCGAATGCACAGTGCTTTTATTTTGACTATTTGGCTGTCAAAATGTTACAGAGGTTCTCAAATGGAATTCAGACATTATTATGGTCATTAGAAGCGTTCTTTATATCTTCAGACCTTTTTTTTTTACGCCATATTCATATTGGCTGAAAAGCTTTCGTAATATAAATTTTGCATAACCGCAATAATTTGCTGTTTAATTCCTGATTAACGCAAGCACTGTAAAGTACTCAGAGAATAAAATTGGTTTAATGAATAATAGGAATACATTTTATTAAATATATCATCGCAAACGAAGAATAGGAGCACATTAAATGAAATTTTGATTTATGCCGCAATTGCCCTTGATGAAAATAGCTATTAAATTCACAGATATTTGAAACGCATTGCTAATATTGACAAGAGATATTTTAAGTGAAGAGTGATTATAAAATACAATATAGTACTCCAACTATCAGAATAGCTTTTAGAATTTCAGTAGAATAAATTAGGCTGAAGAAGAGAAGGAAAATAAGAAAAAAGGAAAAGCTCAAGAAAATTAAAACTAAGAAAAGAAAGAGAGAGAGAGAGAGAGAGAGACTGGTGTCTGTGTGTGTATGCGGAGAGTTCTATTGTAGTTTATTTTGTAATCTATAGCCTGGCACAGAGAAGAATAGCATTATAATCTTAAAAGCAATTTTTGAAGTCACCATATCCTAGTAAAAGAATTATGCACTTCGAAGTGATAGGTATAGGATTTGATATCTGGTGTCGTTGCAAAACAACGGTTGATTAATAACAATATACGCGCATTTTTTATTTTGGATTGGTGCATATTATTTATTCGGGTTTTCTCCCATGCTGCAACAGGTAGAAACATAGACGCTAAAGGATTTTTAATATTAATAAAAACAACTTTTTTGAAGATTTAAAAAATTTAATAAAATAATCTGAAATTTAATAAAATAATCCTGAAATAAATTTTTTATAATAAATGTAATTTTTATTATAAAAAATTAATTTCAGGATGGCGAAATAATTTTTATTATAAATTTTATCAGTTTGTTTCCATCATTTTACATTTTGAAAGGAAATTTTCAGCCGAAGTTTTCTGTAAAATCTTTGAATATTGGCCGCATATTACCTTATGGGTAGAATTTTAATTAGTCGAGGACTATAACTTCGTATCGCAGAGAAACTCGCTAGATTTCACCTCGAAGTACATGTTAGAAGCAGAAACGCAACAGCGATTTCCTGATGTTCCAAAAATGGATGGGATCGAATCCATAACATTCTATTCAGAAGAGCATAGTTCATCCACTATGAGCCTTGAAAAGAAAACTTTGAGAAAGTTTTCAATGAGAAACGGGGCTTCTCTGCTATTGAGAAGTGGAAAAGAATTTTCTTCTTTTTACTGAGAGCAAAGTAACTCGCTGTAAAGAATTTTTAGCTATAATTGTCCTTAATAGGTTTTTAATTACTTATTTTTTGGAAAATATAAATGGAATGCATAAAATAAATGCCTAGAATTAAACAACCATCAAAATATTCTATGAAGATGTATCAGACGTTTTTTGGAATTCTTCACATGAAAAACAGCCTCGCATCACGTTATACTAGCAATCTGAAAGAAACATGTTTTTTGAAAAACATTTAAATATTTATCCAAAAGGAAACAATATTTACTTCCGTCGTTTCGCTGAATTCTCCTATATATTTTTTTATAACGGTGGGCACTTGGGCGACAAACCCTATGCTACAAAAAGTCCAGAAACTGCTACTCATTTGTAGTTACCCAGCGGGCATCTGTGAACCAAGTCACGGAGCGTTGCCCGCGCCATACCACCATAAACCCTTTTATAGGGTGGGCCACATTCATACATCATCACAGAATAAAGAACAGAGAAAGAAAGTAACATCCATAAACGCATCGGGATTCGAACTCGAGACCCACAGCTCAGGAGTCAGGAATGCTAACCACTCAGCCATCGGTCGGCGAAATCTTATATTTTACAGAAGGAAAGTACTATCTCTGTGCTGATTTTCTCTTTTATTTATTTATCTCTCATGATAATTTCAGGAATTTATGTTCTAAAGATAATAAGCTTCATGGTCTATCTTCAAGGGCTTATATTATACATTACCATCAATGTGAATACAATGAATAGCCAATAAATAAATAATAACTTTCTGAAATACTCTACATTACCATCACTATTAGATACGATGAATATCCACTAAATAAATAACATTAAAATACTCTACATTACCATTACTGGTTGCCCCTAAATAAATAATAACACATTGAAATACTCTGTATCACTCTATTCTATATCACCATCACTGATGGATGCAATGAATAACCAACAAATAAATACTAGCATACATTTAATACCATCATTAATGGTTCCGATGAATTGTCACTAAATAAATTATCCTTTAAATACTCTACATTACCATCACGATGGTCACAATCAATAGCCAGTAAATAAATAATACCTCACATAGTAATAGATAATACGTTTTTTTGGACACTATCATAATGCTGATTTATTTAACTTAATTTCTCTCTCTCTCTCTCTCTCTCTACACACACACACACACACACACACACACACACACACACACACACACACACACACACACACACACACACACACACACACACACACACACACACACACACACACACACACACACACACACACACACACGGGCCAATTATAAATATAGATTCTTTTCCTATAAGAATTTCAAACAGGCTACCTAAATTTATGTCATTCTTAAATTTTAAAAGAATTATGTTCTAGTTTCCATTGTGCACGTACATTTGCAAAAAGGCGTTTCTACTAAGATTATCTCAGCTGTTTTTAAAATTAAAACTTTTACGTAATGATGATTAAATAGTTCAATTTTTAACTTGGTAGTTATATTCTAGTAAAAATTTCTATCATAAAACCATTTTTATAATCACTGCTTATTTATGGGCACTCTCTATATTTTAAATATTTGATAGAAATATAATGTTTAGTTAATAATTACGGTTTCTTAATGTAAAGTGGTGTTTGTTAACAATTACTATTACAAAGTTATTTGTTCAAGGAAAGACTTTAATGAAAAAATAACTTTGTTAAAAAATAATTATAAAAAATATTTTATGATTATTATTCAAGTCTTTACTCAACGATTCAAATTCTTATGGAAAAGCGAAACATTGACATTAGTGAAAGATTTGTTAGAGATTGATGTACAAAAGTATTTTTTAATATTTTATATATTCTCCAACAAGCAAATTAAAAAATTTTCAGATAAGCACGACAATTTTATTTTGCAAAGAATTTTATGCATCATATTGTTTAAAAAACTGTTTAATCCTCATATACCTGACTTAGGGTTCGTCGTAAGACGTGAATCTAATAATGAGCTTGTATGAATAGATAATTTCAATCAGCACTAAACCATGAGAAACAAAACTATAAATTAAGTATTGAAATTAATGCACAAAATACTTTAATACACATATATAGATAAAAAATTTCACAATTAATTACTCTAATAGTGAAAATTTTATTCAACACATGTTTATGTTTGATATTATACATGTGATGAAAATAAACTACAAATTAATTAAAAATTAATTAATTCGTAACATGTTTTGCATAAAGAAAACAATATGACATGATTGTTATTTTAAATCAAATCAAGTATCCCAACGTTTAAGTATGACTAACATTTTTTGTAAACAACTGAAAGCTATTTTCTGAAACAGCTTAAAATAATTACAAAATTTTTTAGAATTATTTGAAGAATCATTTAATTATCCGGCTAGACTCAATAGATAGATTAAAAAAACTTTAAAAAAATTATATATTTAAAGTAGCTGAAGTTACAAAAAGAAAAAGAAACCTCGGTCAGAACAAAAGAACAATGGTTTTTCAAGCCCCCCCTCCCCGCTTTTGGATAAACGAATAAAAAAAACTGATAGAGTTTAATCAAAACTGTTTTCTGCGTGAAGAGGAAGCTTAATTAATTATTAGTCATTCTTTCTCGAATGATTCTCCTTCTGAATTTGCTATTCGAAATGATTGCTTTCCTGCCAGCGCCCCCTTTCCTTCCTCGACTGCAGAATTAGATACTCTATATATCAAGGCCGGTGCATAGGGGGAGAGGGAGCGAAAGGGGTGCTGTGAAAGAGAATATCTTCGAATCTTGTTCGATGTGGTACGTGGTCATGAATAAATGAGGCGACGCCCTAAGGATTTCGACCATTACCTAATTGGCCACGAATAACACACACACTAGAGTCTATTGAACGCATCGGATGAATTAGAAAAGGGAATCGCCATTACAGTAGCAACTGGAAGAGGATTATAATTTAGTATCTGAGGTTAGTTATGTAATCAAACTTTGTCCATAACCATAACCAATTGAATTTTCAGTAGCACACGTCTTCTAACAGCTCCATTGTGCTCTTTTCTGAAATGTTTTCGATTATGCTGGCCCATTATTTGGGTTGTATTATCTAAATGGATATAGAAACCAAAATTTTGTGTAAGCACTATGTCATTAAGTTTATTTAGAAATGAGAGTTTTGATAATAACCACATTTACTGGCATTGTGTTTCGAACAATTCTCAAGGACTCAAGGTAAAACTATGTTTTCAGAACTAGATTAAGAGATCTCTGGGACTTAGAGAATAAGCATGCAATATTTATCTTTACAATTGTTTGCTAATTTGAGGGAGATGATTTGAGATTCTGGAAATGCTGATTTGATTTGAGACATGATTATTTTCTATTGCTGGCTGCATCATAAACTGATATACTATAAACACGCTTTATTTTCACGTGTCTTAAAAAGTAAGGAAAATACAATTTAAAAATGGATTATACACTGTGATAGAAAAAAAGCTGTGTGTGTGCTGATGATTTTTCAGTTTTAAGGATTTCACAAATTGCAATTCTTAATGTTAAGTAATAATTCATGAGAAAACAAATCAGTCCACATTTAGATCAACTGTTTATCATAAATGCAATAAAATTAATGTCTCAAGTTAAAACGAACAAATAGGTAGTGATAAAGTGAGAATAAAGTGCTAAAGATCATAGAAATGTTTAAAATTTATAATCAAAGAATGTCCAGTAAGAAAGAAGTTCAATAAGTATTCATGTAAAATAGTTCCTATTTTTGGCAGCACTTTACTACAGATGCCAAAAAAGAGCTCTTTTTCGGAGATTACTTGCATCTATAGTTTAAAATATTTGTTAATTAAATGAAAAAGAATCTCGAAAATTCTACAGGAAAGTGAAACCATAAAAGAGGGCAAATTATTACAAAAACAGAGTTTTTAAATAAACTGTCCAACATTGAAAATGCTACACCAAGAAGGAGTGGTCAGAAAATTATGAAAATTTCAAGGCACCTTTCCGAATCATGCAAATGATGTGAAATGCGCAGTTCTCAGGCACACGTAGGATAAGATATAAAGTGAGGAACCGGCAGAGTGGGCAATATTCACGCCGTTATTGTTGTTTTGAAAATAATCCTTGAAAGTTTGTTCTTGTAGAAAAGGACGCTTCTAATTGCAGAGAATGCCAGGCCATAGTTGAAGAAGTCTGTTCCACCAGACAGATGAGTTTACGAACGGCTGTGATCAGATTGAGAAGAGCAGGTTGGTTTTTACGGAAATCGCAGCTGATAGACACCAGTACACCGGCTGTGGTGAAGATGGTTGGAACAAAGAACTGTGGAACGTTTGTGGAATGGGTGCCGGGACAACTAAAGTGACGTCAGCACGCATGGATCGACGCGCCCGACGGGAGGTTTGTGAGTACGTCTACCAAAATTCGACAGCTGTCGAAGATACCCTGGATGCTCCCATATCGAAGCAGAACCATTTGACTTCGATTGGTTGTTAGTGGCGTGCGCTCATGGGGTCCGTTAAGAAGACAGCCATTGGCTCTTCAGCATTGATGCCAACGTCTGGAATGATGCCGGATTGGAGCGATGTGTACGACATCTTTTCAGGACCATCTTCTCGCAGGACCATCTTCTCAGATTAGATACATTTCTGTTTTTTTCAGTGATAGTCGCTGCGTATGAATGTGGCATCGACGTGGAGACAGGTGCAATCATGCACCAATTGTGTAACTCTATACATCGTAACAATGCGGCATTATGGTTTGGGTCACCATTGCGTAAAATTCCTGGTCACCTCTAGTTCACATTCATGGAAATATGCCAGACCAACGTTACGGGGATGACTTGATGTGGCCGGTGACACTCCTTAATTTTCAGGGGGTGTTTAATGCCCTTTATCAACAGGATAACGCCCGACCGCAAATTTTTGCATCAGCCAACATGCCTTGCAAAGGGTATAGCTGCTTTCCTGGCCACTGCGCTCGTCAGATCTCTCACCAATCGAACACTTTTGGGATATGATTGGACGCCCTTTGCAGACCCTGTCACTGCCTCCTTTAGAAGACGCATTCTGGCAAATGGTTGACAGAAATTCCTCAAGACGCCATCGGTACTCTCATTGACTCTGTGATTAGACGTGTTGCTTCGTGTATAGCCGTCTATGTTGGTTCTACAACCTACTAATCCTACACCGTTCTCGCTTTGTATTACGCCTATCCTTTCGAAATCAAGATTACTTATTATTCGTTGCTGTCTCTCTCTGTTTGCCGATTTTCGTTACTTTCTGGCAACTCTTTCTTAGTTTTGCATTTTTCAATGTCAGGCAGTGTATATGTTGATATACAAGGGTTCTAAACTTCTTTTATTTCATAGAAATACATAAACAAAAGCAATTTCCTTTTAAATTTAATATAAGATGAAATATTAATCATATTTGATTACATTGTTAAAAACTAGCGCATAATTTTAAATTAAGACATGAAAAGTAATTTTTTAGTATCTTTAAAATATTAATTTAATCTTGGTAACAAAAATATTGTTCATTTATTATCGAGTGTTTTTCAGTGAGTTTCCAATAATAATAACTTTACGTTTTTTATTCTCGGACATAATATCCAATGCAAATTTTAACGGTGGAAATATGGACACTTGCTTTTATCCGTATAAATCTAACCGATTAAAAAGAGCCTCTGGTACTTGCATTTTTCTTATTACTGATTTTAAATAAGCTAAGTTAATCTTCTTTCATTTGGAAGAAAATAAAATAGAAAATGATATTCGAAAGAACCTCAATCCTTAAAAACTAAGAAAAATAACGACTCCTATAACATTTCTTTCTTTTATAAGCATTTTTTTGAAGATTAAATATTTGGTTTAAATCTTTTTTCGAACTCTTTAGCCATTTTTCTTCGTTGAGTTAATTTTTTTCTATCGAAATTTTTATCGTTATCGAAATGATAAGTATTATCGTTTGCAATGACAGACGATAGGAAAAATGGAAATTAATTGAGCTGTCATAAAATATCTTTACGCTTTTCTTCTCAAAATGTTTTCACAAGTAACTTTACTTTCAAGCCATTGACGTAAGGCACTCTTTTACGTATATTTTATATCGTAAAATTTATTGTTAATCGTTGGCAGTCACCGAAAGTTCAAAATACTAATAAGTTTTCTGAATTTATGGGTTTACATTTTTTATACTTTGTTGAAAAATTTTAAAAAGGAAAAGTACATTTTTTTCTTTATTCATTTGTTTAAAACTTTCATTTTATCTTGCATTTTTTGTGTCATGTAATAGGGACAGTAAAGAATACTAAATAATTAATTACTAAGGACTGTTCTTGTTTTAAATTTTATTTTATGTTTTAGTGACTTGTTGAGGGTTTTCTCATTTACATTTTACAAAACAAAATTTTTATTTTAAATTTATGAAGTAAATTTTATTATTCTTTGAATTATTCATAAAGTGAAATGAAATATGCATTTAGAACTAAATATTGCTTAATAGCTATAAGTATTGTTTTAATCATTGGTTAGTTTAACGCTATTTTTAAATCCCGAATCGATATAATCAGTATATAATTATTTGGACTTAAGGTCACCATGGTATAATGTTATGACAATTTTCTTCAAAGCGACTGGTCTCGAAATTCGATCCCAGTTACGGTTGGATAGTGGCCGATGGATGTTGCGTTTCTGCGGTCTGAATGTATGTCTGTCGGGATAGGTGTAAGGAGTTTTCTATAGTATTTAGATTTACCGCTTGTGAATGCGGTCCACTATATATGGAAAGTCACACCTCAAGATAATTTGCACAGTAGAAATTAAAATGTTTACAATAACAGTCTTGGGTCGTTTAGCATTCACCATGTAATATGAAATTATTTGAATAAAGCATGAATTAGAAAGAAAATCATTTGGAAGTGGAAAATTTACAAAAGGGCTTGAACAACCATGGAACATTGTTAAAAGGTATCTGATTTCTTCAAGTGTGTCTAAGAGTTCCAGTGGTCCACTAATCTCAAGCATTTGGAAAAGGAAGAAATTAATTCATAAGATATACTTCCATAATTTAGAACTAAAAGTGTTTAAGATCGTTATATTTTTATACATATTGGTTAAGAAAATAGCTTTTATTCTTTAAGTCCTTGCAATTCTAAAAGTAAAAAGTTGTAAAGGTCACTCAAATATTTTACTTATATTTTACTTAAAACTCAGCATATGCTTGTTATATTGATTTTTTTTCAATGATTTTTAGGAGTTAAATTTGTAAAAAAAATTTTAATTTTAGCATACAAAATTGGATTGGAAAAAACACAATTTCATATTGTATTCTTACTTTTCTATGACGCAACTTGCAAATTTTACAAGATTATTCATGTTATTTTACTGGGTGTCTTTCACTGTGCATAATATTTTATAAAACTGTTGATTATTTTCTTTAAAAATTTTGTTCAATTCATTTGTTTTAGACCTCTTATTTGCCTTACATGAGCTCCATTGGCCCAGTAGCTTCACTGCGCTTCCCGTTAAGATCAGCAAAGTGAAGCATTATCTGCCGCGGGCAGTCATTGGGAGGGTGACCACTTTCACTTTTGTTGGGTTGCCGGAGTTCAGTGCAGTTGACACTTGTCACGATTAAAAGTCCTTCCGTTGGACGTCCTAAGTCCTTCTGTTGGTGGGGTGTGGATGTAAAAAAAAGAGTACCAGCTCAGGTGTGATCTCGTCACCTTATCGTGGTTCAAGATTGCGAGGTGCTTGATGATGGGAAAATATTCCAAACTCGTTAACCTTACGGTACAGTTCATGACTCGCCTACACCGCTATGTATGTATACAAGTGAGTCTATTCTGGTAGTTTTCGATTTTCTTCTTTGGGAATAATAATATAAAATGCTCTTCTGAAAGACAAAATGCTTTGAATGTAAAAAAAAAAAAAACAAGATAAATTTCAGTTATTAGATTATTCACTATGTATTATCATAATTATTTGTGAATTATACTATGGGATTATATATAAGAGCCCATTTCTATCATGATAGACTGGGGATAAAATGCTCTTTTAAAAATGGAAAATAGCAGACTATATCTAAGCCACTACTGAATAAAAGAAATGGATGCTGTGCTTTTTCTTTCTGCATACGCATCTGTCAGGGTGAGTGCTTGGGATTTTTCCAAATTTCTTCCATTGCGACACTTGAATTCTCGATATCTGAAGAATCCTCACAGTAAGCAATGGATGCCCAACCAAACTTATAAAAAATTTCAGGGATGTGTGTTAGGTTAACAGCTACAAATGTTAAATATGGAATAATTATTTACACACACATATACATAAATAGATATTGGAATAGTTAAATATTTGTAGAATTTTCAAAATATTTTGGTACAGATGCTCTTATAATCCAGGATGCCAAATTCTAAATATTTTTGGCGGCGAAGAAATGTTGCTAAGATGACTTATTGTGACGTGCGCGATTACGTGAATATTAGGGTTGCCAAAATAAATTTGTCTTCATAATTCGTATAAGCGTATCTTCTATGACGTAATTAAAACCAGATTGCCATATACTCAAGAAAAAATACATCGTAGATTATAAGGCATCTGTGCCATTATTTTGAATTCTTTACAAATTATATTAAAATTAAATTATAATTAGTTAAAAGATTATATAAATCTTATAAAAATGTAAAAGTACTAAAGGAAAATTTATTTATGAATTTAGTGTTTCTTAAAATTCGAATTATACTGAAAATGATTTCAGTAAAAATATAATTTAAAAAATAATAAAATTCAACTTAATTTAAAATTTTTTAAATGTTTTGAAACTCTGACGAGTAGCCTTTAAAGAAAAAATACTAAATTAAATTTATCTGAAACTGAATAAAGTCATAATACATAAGAGCAAAGTTTTTCCGTACAAATACAGTTTTTTAAAGCATAATCTACATTATTTTAACACCACAAATACTATTGTAATTATTAAAAGAAAAGGAAAAAAAAATCTTTGAATATACTGATGGGTTATTTCATGCATCTTGTATATCATGCTTGAATTGCGTTAATTTGTTGATGTAAAGAATTATCAAACCACATTGGGTATAATTTAAAACATTTATAAAAATTGTTGCCATTATTTAATGAAAAAAGTTGTAAATCAATCGGTAAAATTTCATATGATTGGCAGATTATGAATATTGTAATTGCTTTGCCATAAAAGCATCTTGTGGATTGGAATAGTTAATTAACTAGTAAGATCCTAGAACCTTTATATTTATGTATTGTCTGAAGGAATGAGAGCTAACTCTGGCGTCAACCTCGTTATTAATTCTGTAGTTTATACACAACTGGCCATTAAAATTGATACACCAAAAAGGAATGCAAATAACAGAATGATATTTATTGGACACATACATTATAGAGGAAAGAACAAGTGATTAGATTTACAGGAAATTAGGATGTATAGATCTTGAGAAATCAGTACCCAGAGCAGCCACCTCTGGCTGCAATAACAGCATTTATCCACCTAGGCATGGAGTCAAACAGAGATTGTATGGCATGTACGGGGATCTCAGTCCATGCAGCTTCAACACTATCCCACAGTTCATCGACAGTAATGGATGGTGAGTGATGGCGTGCCAATCGCTTGACAACCATTGACCACACGTTCTCAATTGGTGACAGATCAGGAGAACGTGCTGGCCAGGGTAAAAGTCGAACCTGTTCTGTATCAAGGAAGTTCAGAACAGTACGGGCAACATGCGGTCGTGGATTATCCTGTTGAAACAAAGCTAGGGAGGCCTCGATGATAGGGCAGAGCCACGGGCCTTAACACATCGGAAATGTAACGCTTGCAGTTCAAAGTGCCGGTAATGCAAACAAGAGGTGATCGAGACGTGTATCCTATGGCACCCCATATCATCACTCCAGCAGATGAGCCAGTATGGCGATGTCCAATGCAAGCTGGCAATGCGCGTTCTCCACGATGCCTCCAAACACGGATGCGGCCATCATGGTCCTGAATACAGAACTGAAATTCATCTGTAAAGATGACGTGATGCCATTCCCGCGTCCAGGTTCGTCGCTAATCACACCATTGAAGGCGCTCCTGTCTGTGACGCAGCGTCAATGGTAGCGGAAGCCATGGTCGCCGTACAGACAATCCATGCTGCTGCAAACGTCGTCGAACTGTTCGAGCAGAAACTTGTTGCCTTGCAAATGACTCCATTTCTCAACTCAGGGTTCATGACGTGGCTGTTCGATCCCTTGTGACCATGCGGATAAGATGTCTGTCTTCTCTGTTGTTAGTGATTTGGGGTCGCTGAGATCCTGCATGATGTTCCGTATGATTGTCCTGAACCCATTGATTCCATATTCTGCTAAAAGTCATGGGGTCGCGACCGACGCGAGCAGCAATATTGCGGTACAATAAACCGCAATCCCGGTAGGCTATAATCCTTCCTCGATCAAAGTCAGAGACGTGTTGATAGGCATTTCTTCTTCTTACACGAGGCATTACAACAACTTTCTTTGCCGAAAACAACGTTGAAATGGAAATTGAGTATGAGAAAACTGCTGTCAAATCTCTGGTTTTATACACATTGTAGATGTCGCTACTGTCGCCTGCTTTGTATGAATGTGCTGAAAATCTAATCATTTGCATATCACAGTAAGTTCTACCTGTCATGCAAACTTCACGTGTGTGGTGTGCCGCTTTCCTGGTGTAGCAATTTTAATGGCCAGTAGTGTAGATTAATAGCATTGATTTCAATTGTGTCTAAGCATATTATGTAAGTTATCAATTATTTTGCACACATTTATTCACTCGTACACAGCCTAGTTAGAAAATAGCTGTTGAAGACAATATTATGTATTGCCTGCATATTCACAATATTAGTAGTAGGTTTTTGATATGATTAACTTTAAATATTTTAAATATTAAAGTTTCTCAAATATCGCAATAGACATAAGATACTTTAGCGTTTTAAAAACTTTTAACAATGATTTTTTTTTTTTTGCTTTATTATAAAATAAAACAAATTGTGTTTTATATTAATAAATATTTAGGAACATTTTATTTATTATTTTGCAATTACAAATTTTCATAAAATTTTTCAAAGATATTAGCAAAGGAAATTAATTTAAATCAAAATTTTATTGTGATTTTATATAACATTCAAATGGAATATTGCAATTTTTGTATGCATGGAAAAAACGCTTATAAATTTTTATAGTAATAATATTTTTGAATTTTTTTTAAATATATTGATATGTTGAATATTTATTTTAGAATAATTTCTTAAATAAAAACTTTATATTACTTCTGATTTCTTAAACGTATTAAAAATATTTAAGGCTCACCCCAAAAAAAAATCCCAGTTTATTTTATTGTTTAGAATTTTCAATTCTGAAATTATTTAAAATGTTTGTTTAAAAAATTATATTCGTAAATAACTGCTTTAAATACATTTATACTACATAGTAAAAAATTGTGTTTAAAAAGTGATAAAAAATAACTAAGAAGAAACAGTTTTTAAAATACTATGAAACTTTAATTATTCTAATATTTTTGAATTATAAAAAGTTAAAATAGTCTGTTTTTATATGATTACTATTTGTAACAAAAAAAAATTTAAGGAAAAAAATTGCTTTTGTAAAATTTACATAAAAATATTCAAAATTTTTGAACAGTTCTTTATTATTTAAATTTTTCAATTATTTATCCATAATTAATAATTAAAATTTTGTCTGTATTTATTTTAAATCAATAGATCCGAGATTGTATTAAGATAAATTTCTTTAAAATTCATTGATTTTGAATGCGCTAGTGAATATCTCCGCAAAGATATTCGCATAATATATCATCATTAATTTTCGCAAAGTAATCTCATTTAATTGAGTATTGTTTGCTATCATACATTATTTTTGTAATTAGGTAATTAGGTTTTAATATACTTTTTCTAAGCGATAAAGTTAACGTGACGTCAGGAATAATGGCATGACGTCATTGTAGAAGAAAGTTTAATATGTTTATATAAAGCCGTCTTTAAATGTTACTTGCATGCGATTTTATGACGTCAGCACGCAAAGGCAGGGTGGAACTGTTTGAACATCAAGCGATTAAGGCATAATGGGTTCTTAAATTCCATTAGCGTATTGGATTTATTGATGTATCTTCATTGTTTTTTTAAAGGGATCTTAATGGATCAAATGATTGTTACTTGAATGCAGCCAAATTGACGTCAGAATTAACAAAGTATAATAAGTTTAAGTTTGGTCATTACTTTGGACAAAAGATAACAGTTCATGATTCTAATGTGCGTTCTAGTACGTTTCGAAAAAGAAAAGATCTATGCACTTTTAAATTACCAAGCTCATTATTTGTAGCCAATTTTATGATGTTTAACAAATATAATTCGTTGTTCGTAAGAAACCAGAAAATTGATTACACCAAAATTTAATAATTTGATTTTTGTGATTGATAAAATAAGATTTGAATAAAAGGCAATTCATAAAAATTATCAAATTTAGTTTATTTTTCCTTGCTCATGAATTCTTTTATTGGGAAATAATAAAATATTTAAAGATGAACTTTTGTAAGTAAAATTTATAACTTTTGTTTTAAACATAAAAATTTGTTTTATAAAATAATTTTAAAATAAAAAATAAAATTGAATCATGTGAAGTTTGTGGATCAGATATTAACAAATGTTGATTTCTTGTTGAGAAGAAAAGCAATGAATTGACAGCCTCAATTTTTTCTCAAAATACTTGAAACCAATAACATCGATAAAGGCGAAGAGTGAAGATTTTGAAGAATTTAATAATGATAATTTATGACTCTTATAAAATGATAATTTATGACTGATTATAAGATGACTCTAAGTTATGAGCGTCAATTAAGAAATTTTCTTACATCTTAAAGTAAAAATGAAACGAAGGTAAAGTATTTTATAATCTTCCTTTATTCTTAAAGGAATGTAATTCCTAAAAATTTTTTTCGGATTCAAATGAAAGTTTACACATATCTGGGTAATATTAATATGACTAAAATTTTAATTTAAAAGGTAGTTTGTTTCTGGAAAATTCACATATATAAAATGATTATTTTAGAAATTTGGTTACTCGTTTCTAAAATAAATATAGTCGAATTGGCAACTGAGTTATCTGCTCTCTTGTTTTACACAATTCGAATGTTTGGACTCCTACCTCTGGCATGGATGCCTATAGTGATTCGGAATTTACTTTAAACAGTCTAGGGCAAATTTGATTTCGTGGTTAAGAAGAGATAGCACAGCAGAAGAAAAAAATATAAAGTAAATGTTTAGTAATATTTGTTCATGATGGGTGGCAACAACATCAAGAAAAAATATTACATGATTACCATGAAGGAACATGGTAGTGATGTAATATTTGTTCGTGAAGTTATTGCCATACTTTATGTTTGATGATGACTTATATGGTTTATTGGAGCTCCAAGTGTTTTTTCTTTAACCCCGACGATAGACTTTTAGATCTTTCAAGTACGTAACATGTCTAAAAGTGTTTCCAGTAATTCTTTAAATTATGAATTAGGCATAAATTTAGGAACTGTGGAGACATTTGTCAGCAATTTTTCTAGGATTTTTTGGCATGGTAAACAACTGAACATGATGAACATTGTGCTGTTGGACTTTAAAAAGGAAACAAAAGTTTTCCCAGAATGTCCTAATCACATCAGTGAAATTTTCGATATACTTAGAATTATTATAAGAGATTATAAGGAATGAAAAGAATGACATTTTTCATGAACATTATAGTATATTAGTCGACAAATTATAATCTTCAAGACATATCTAGTCCACAAAAAAATTTTAAATATTACAATAGAACGAAACTTTGTATTTATCAGAGCAGAGTTTTCGACATACAACTTAATTTTTTGTTTGTTCCACCATTTATACACAGTTTATCTAATATACTTTTTCTTCTGACTTTATTTTTATATTCAAAATTCTGCACAATAAATGTGAATAAACAATAAAAATTCTAGATAAAATTTTATTGACGTTTATTGTGCTCTAACATAGGAGAAGGCAAATAATGTTCCGCGAACTACATGTGGCCGAGTATCAAATTCTACACACAGCCTATATGAAATTCAAAGGCAGATTGCGAAATTTTTATGAAAAAGTGATTTTTAACAAAAAATTTCCGACTTTGCTTCAGGAGATGAAGCTATGCACACAACATAGGTAGAATAAAATCCAAAAGGTAAAATACAATTTTTGATCGAAATTAAACATAAAGAAGATGACCATTAATTTGATTTGTAAATTTGATTTTTTATTATAAGCAAATGCTTTCTGCACTTCCGCTGTACAGTATTTGACTTCTATTGTGCTCGTGTTTTAAAATAAAATAACCGCTTTAATTCTATTCTCCATATGCAAATCACTTTTGATTCTGTTTGGAAACATGATTTTGAATTCCAAAATATCTAAGTACTCTGCAAAACTTTAAAGGCCTTCAAGAATAGAGTTTCTTAGGTAGTGGGTCATACATTCACATACCACAAATAAGAAAACCTGGAAAACTCTTAAAGATTCATTGCCTAAGGTGTGCTTAAACATAAAAATAAAACAACATCATACGTTGTTAGGGCGGTGTTGTTTTGAGTAAAATTTATTTTGATCATTCTCTTTTCCACAATCACATGGTAACTAAAAGTTTAAAAGGAAAAGTACAATATCTGGTAGCTTTTTACTTTAGATATTATAATATAATTCTCGGAAGTACTTTTTCAACAAGATAGTGATCCAGCACTAGCTTATTATTGGAGTGCTAGAAACAAGTTGAGAAAAACTTTCTGGAAATTTTGCGTCAATCAAACTCCTAGAAGACATTCTACGTTCAGACACTAAAATGCATTTAAACGTCTGTAGGACGTTAAACTGTCTAATACACCGTGTCAAATAGAACCATTTAAGACAGAGTTCTTCAAAGCAAAAGTTTCCAGGTTCGATACCAGCAGCTATAGAACATAGGGAGCTAAATGTTCCACTTCTCTTTTCAACATGCAAGTGTTTTGATGTTTGAAAGATTTTCGTTTAATTATTTGCAATATATGAATAAGGCCAATATCTATGAAAATCCCCCCCCCAGAAGGCGATTTATGCGTTGTATATTAAATTGACTTAAAACAAACTTAAGCTGTTTAGTTGTCTACTTAAAGTAGTGTCCAAGTAAAATCTTTGATTTTTAATTTAAGATATTTACTTGTTTTACATATATGTGTAGATAAGATAGCTTATAATATATCAGTATATGCCCCAAAATTCATATAAATATTGGAGTAAATTAGGTAAATTTTTTATGAATTCCTTTGTGTGAAGTTACAAAAAGAATTTCATCCCATTAAAGAATTTAAATGCCCATGTAAAATTACGTGTAATATTGTTAACAATTTCAGCAATTGCTTGAAAAAATAGTTTTAGAATTAATAATATTTAATAAATTTTACTAAATATTTAGTGACATTAAATATAGTGAATTAACCGAAAAATGTAGAGTTATTAATGTTTAATTATTTATCATATTATATAAATAGTTTTTATGTTGTAAATTCGAAGTTTATTATTTGAGCGCGATGTGGAGTCCTTAAAGTTATTCACAGTATTCTAAACATCTTGCTGCATGAAACACTTTTGTATTGAAAATATTGTTTATAAATATTTTTTTAGTGAATGTGAGGATAAAATTTCCCTTATAAGCGAAAAATATGCTTTGTTTTAGTTAAATTAAGTATATAATACGAAACTTCTGAGGAAAATTTTTATTAAATACACAAATAATTTTATATTTGAAAAACAAATTAGAAAATGAGATAAAACACTATCAAGTCAACTTCTTAATGAAGTTTAATATAAATATGGACATCAAACTCTTTGATTAGATTCTCTGTTTTATTGAAAACATTAGTTATAGTAAAAATACTATAAATAATCTTCATTTCATCATTGTAATAACTTTTGTAGTTTAGAAATGAGTCAGGGAAATTGCTTAGTAAAAATACCTGATACCTCATTATAAATTCCATCTGCAGATGACGTTTCACCCAACAAATTGAAAATTCTTGATGACATTAAGCGTTTGCACCTCTCTATGTGTTTCCTACAACCCAAATTTCCGTTTTCCAGGACATCGAATTCAATCATTTCCCGCTTTTCCGTCATTACCAATCCCACAACCCCTTTCGTCTTTTTCCAAGAATAGCCCATGACCTAGTCCATCGATTCCATGTCCGTGGTGGCCGGAACAAAACTTTTTCCTCAGAAGAGTTTCAAGAGAGAAATTTCTCTCTCTCTCACTGACAGGATTGGAAAGTGAGAACGTGACGTCAGTTTGAATGGGAGTGGCTCACAAATCGATTCACTTTGGCGAAGGTTAATTTTCATCGAAGACGATATTTCGAAGGGCCATTAAATCAAAGTGAAGATCAGCTTTCAACTTGTTTTTGGTATTTCCAGAACTGTGATTCACTAATCGCTTACGTCATGTAAGACTCATTTTGTCACTGACCAAAAGCAAATATTATGTATTCTCGTCGGATAAACTTTGAATTTATCCAGTGAAACTCGCCAAGTCAAGTTGTGCGGAGTTAGAGATGAAATAGTGTATGAACAGATAAACGATGTTTGCTTTTATGAAAATGATTGCATTTTTTTTAACCCATGCCGAACTCTAAAAGTAGCATCAATTAGTTAAAAAATAAAAAAAATAGATGGTTTATTTGGCTATCGTTATTACCTTAAATGATCTTACTGCTATATTGTTTTTTTTTCCAAATAAATGGAATATATTGATAGCTGAGCAATCCAATTATATATTTCATTAACCTATAAAATATTTATAAATTAGAAAGTATTTTTTATTTAAGGAAAATTTTTTTATAATGAATTATGCATATTTTATTTGTAATTTGTGGGTATTTTTTAAGTATTGCTCTAAATGAATGCTGTCACGCAACTTTAAAAATTAATTAAATCAATATGTGTTTCTGTTGTCATTTAATTAATGCGTCCGAAGAAAATTGCAATGTTTACTATGCAACATCAGATTTGATTATGGAATCTAATTTTTTTAAAAAGTTTGCAAAGTTTTCAGCTCTTAAATTATAAATTTAAAAATTCTTGAGTAAAATTTGGTTTTTAATAAAACATGAAATTTGAGTTCACTGATTTACACTTCAATATATTTAAAACATATGATGAAATTGCTTGAAGAAAAGAATTTTACAATAATTTATCAATGTTTTTTTCACCTCATTTCTGATTCTTACTGAATAAAAATTCAGTTATAAATTTTAACTTATTCCCCTTATAGAATAATGTAAATTTCAACTATCATTTGTGATTCAATTTATCATGAAAATTATAAAATTTAACAAAATTTAAGCAAAATACAAAATTGAAGAAGCCTAAAATCTCTGATTATCATTACATTTGATCAATACAGTATTAATATAGATGTGTATAATAAATTTGTATTTACTTATTTAGGGACTTTTTAGTATTAATATAAACTCTGATGAATACAGTAGTGAAAATTCCTTATCTGAGCAGATAATGCTTGATTTTCATTCTAATATTCAATACTTTGATGTTCACTTAATGGGCTGAATCGTACAATTTGCCATGTATCGCAAATTAGGGATTTGTTCATGTAAGAAAACAAATATAATAAATGAAGGAAATTTATAAAGAAGAATAAAATAAGAGAACAAGTATAAGATAACGATGTCAGCATCACCATGTAGTAACATCACGTTAGCGACCATTTTGATACTTCTTTTAACACTGTAACATGAACTGAAGCACCATAGCATAGTGGCGTGGCGTGTGAGAACCACCACGTCTTTTCAGACGAAAAAAAAAAAAAATTGAAAGTTTAACGCTGCAGTGGGTACATTCCATTAATTTTTCTCAGTATTTAGAATATGGGATAAATTATTTGGATCCTAGTCACTGCGAATGTCCATCCTATAGCATGTTTAAACTGGGAATTTGATCATCCATAGGAAAACAAGTATATGTTACCAGAAGATTAACCATGTCAGGAGTACGGTGGATAAATAGCAGCAGGACGGTTATCGTGTCTGCAATACCTGATTAATGCACCTGTAGTGGTAAGGTGAACAAGTACACTGGACAAGTGAGAAACACTACTTCAGATTCCAAGTATTTCATAGTGGATGCATTCAGCTTGTTTTTGCCAGCGACATGAGGAGTCAGAATTTGGCGTAAGTGATATAGATCCTAGTCACTGCAAATGTACATCGTGTAGCATGTCTAAATTAGGAACTTAATGATCTGTAAGACAACAAATATTAATTGTAGATAGAGTGTGACGTTTTAAGTACCACACTATATTGACGCTTTAAGACGATTATTGGAGTTTATTCTTTAACGTTGTTAGCATAGACTGATGCAGTCATGTGTAATGAACAATGACACTGAGGATACAAAAAGCAAAGAATGTTTTTAGATGAAATAAAATTAACAGTTTAACATTATGACGGGCTCACCCAACCCGCTTTTGTCACATAATAGGAGTCCAAGTATTTGGCTTGAATGATATGCATCGTGATCACTGTAAGCGAATTTTGTTAATTTCTGTAAAGAATTAATCTGCTCAGAAAATAAATCTTTACAAATGATTATTTCATGAATTTAGATTCTTATCTGTGATATTATATAGAAGACAAAATTTTAAAATGATAGATAATAGTTAATAAAAAATTTTACTTAAATTTATACTGAATTTAAATTTTGGTTTTGGTATGAATTTCCTAACTTATTTTTAATCATTAATTGTTTTATTAATTACTTTGAATTCTATTTTGATTCTAAATAAATATATTTTATTTTAGTGGAAAATAAGCATAAAATTCTTGATGAATATTTTTCCTTATGTTGTTTTCTCAAGTATAATTTTACATGTCTTCCCTCCGTCTAATTCTTTCATAAAAAATACCTCGTATGAGAAAAATAAAATAAAATAAAAAGACCATAGAGTGAGACAAACCAGAGAAGCAACCTAGTAAAAGCCAGAATTTAGATGGTAACTGATGATTTTACACGCTTATTTCCTGCTGGTTTTATACTTTTGTTTTTTCACTACATTATATATATATATATTCATGCTAAACGGATAATAATTTTTTAAGCTTGCTTTATTAGAAATTCAATAATGATAACAAGATGTTCGGTTGCTAAATGTATGGAAGATGAGATGTTTGAACTTTAAGACTGTTTTATTTATTTATTCCATACAAATTTTTCACAATTTATATTTATGAATAAAACTAAATAATGATTTTTTGAATCATTTTAATTATATACATAACTTTTTTTTAAATGCTAATAAAAATAATCCCTTTTGTGTGATTCAAATTTTAAAAATTACTGGATAAAGAGTTGAAGTAGTTAATTTAAATATATAAATGTTAATATAGAAAGATATGTAACAACAAGACAAAGCGTGTAGTTATTTTGAGAAGAAAATACTTTTTTCTCTTAAAAGTAATATATTTATGTATTCTTCTTTTGAAACATAGCAATTGATTTATTAACTTTTGAAGTAACATGGGACATAAAGCTGTACGGAAAAACTTCCGCAATATAATCGCTTTTGGAAACTCAAACATCTTTTATTTTTTACCATTGATACAATAATTTTAATAAACTTATTAAAGAAAACAAAAACTTAAATATTGATTATCTTCGATGTCTTCTTTGTCTTTGATTAATAATAACAAGAATGTTATTGAGTCTTTTTGTAAGACATATTTTTATTTAAGACTGAATTTTGTATATCTTTATATTTTACAGTTATATTTAAGGTGTCTGCCTACGTTATAAAGTTAATTTTTGACTACATCATCTAATTTTTTTATTTAAGAATCTTGTTCTCAGAACTTTCTAGCTTCCAAAACAATTTCCCGTTTTATTGTATGTCAAATAAAAATTAAGTTATAGTAATTTTAAAATACATCTCTTTTTTAAAAACAAACCGGTAAGTGTAAAAGTGGTTTGCATTTTTAGGTATTTTTTAAACTTTCTGCTCTTTTATAATGTGTTGATTTATAAATTATAGGAAGTAATTCTTGATGAGTTAATATTTCATCCTTATTAGCAATATCTTCTTAAACAATAATTACATCTTTATAATCTTTAATGCCTCAGTATTAGTTTCACTCAAAATAATGTTTCATTACGTTCTTAGGAATAAATAAAATAATTGAGCACAAAAACATTTTTTCATTTTATTTATGTGCCATGTTTAATCAGTTAATAAATAATCAGAAATTTAATTTTCTAATTCTCAGTTTTTTTTAATTGAAATTCGGTTGTTACAAGTCTTGAACCTATTTCTCACAGCTTTTGTTTGTTACGAAGTAAGTTTATGTAGTAAATGGCTGTCTAAAAGTAATCTGTTTAAAACAATTTAAAAGTTTATTTTCATTAATATTAATATGGAATTTTGTAACATTTATTTATGATTATAAAATTTTTTGTGAATTCCTTATGAATATTTTTTAATCCTTTTGTTCTTAAAATGTTTTATTCACAATTGTTAAGTCAATTGTATTTTTTGACCGAAATAAGCAGCTTATGCATATTTTGTCTTATACAAATACATCGTTTCTAAATCATGCATACATACTTTGCATACTCCTCAAACGTCTGTATTTCATGAGGAATAAAGATTTTTTAAAAAAATAACTGATAGATTTATAACAGGGTATTTATGTATTAATTTATCAACCATTAATTTCATTGTGGACTTCTTTACAAAATATTTTTGCATTTAAAACTCAAAAATTGTATAAATTTGAAAATATAATACTAAAAATATTAATTTTTAGTATTGCATGCATTTTATAAATTTTGTAGAAATTAACTGTCACTAAGTTAAAATTATTTAGAATTTAAATTAATCTATGGTTGAAGATATTTACATATTAATGTGAAAGTATTCGATAAAACTTGCGTATGGAACAATATTGTATTATTATTTAAAGTGTTTTTGTATATATGTTGACTATTTCCTTTAAAAGAATGATGTCAAATGTTGTAGCTTAGAAGTTACTCTCGCTCATTTTTCTATTATATTTAAACTCACATTTTATTTTTTTCTTAAAAATTTCATCTGATGCAAATTTTAAATTTATGATTGAAAAATGGGAATGCAAATTTACAATAAAGTTTTCATCAATTTGTTTCTAGGAAAGTATAAGTTAACTGCTGTCTTTTTCCCTATAATTTTTGTGAAAAAAAACTAATCAAAATTTTAACATTCGACAACAATTGTTTTAAGTAAATAATGACAGGATACAATGGGTAAATAATATATTTTATATTGTGAATATTTATATACATTTAAAGTAATTTGTTTTCTGCTTCACAGATTTGTGTAAGGATTTACAAAATTGGGACTACGATGACATTGTTGTCCTAAATAATTTGGTCTAAATTTTTTTTTATTTACTTTTGATCTCATTCTCTTTAATGATCTTAATGTTTTTACCAACACTATTGAGCTATATAGCGAGACAGTGGGATTTCAAATAAAGTAAATTGGTGAAATATAAAAGCAAAACTACTACGTGATATTTGATATGTTTAAAAAGGTTACCTGTTTTGATTTCAGAGTTAATTCGAGTTTTAAAATAGTTACTATGCAATTTCAAAATAATAATAAATTCTGTTTAAAATATTGCATTTTTAAATTTCCTGATTTTATTTCAACAGATTCAATAGATTTAATAGATTTCAATAGATTTATCTTCCATAATGGGGGTAATCGCTAAACTTTAATGGTAAACATAGAGAGTGAAATCTGCAGTTTTCATGGTAGACACATTTTTTTGTTGACATTATTTTTGATTTATCAAATTTGTTATCGAAATTTATTCCATAAAATATGAAGCCCAGCTATTGGATAAAATTATTCAAAACACCAATATTTATCAGACGAGCAATTTTTGTGATATTCATTTTGAGAAAATTTTAATCCTTTTTATCAAGAAAAGAAAATTATTGTAACACCTCTCTCTCCATATCCAAAGCGCGCCCTCTACTGCTCTGCAGTGGAACTCTTCAATGAGGGCCAAGACTTAGTGAACTTCGGTAACAAATGCTCCATTTCTTCGCATCTATCTGTAATATTTTTTAATGCTAATCTGTGCTGTGGGTAAGTTAAAAATAAAATTACTTCTCTCCTGAACATGTTGATCCTTTATTTCTAAAATACTTAGCAGGCCCCTTTTTAATATTAATTAAGTTCATAATTTTATTTATCAACTAAGCATTCAATATTTTTAAAATATATATTTCACATTTCATTCATTAAATTTGCTGGAGGTGCTATTTCATAAGACTCATTGAAAATGATTATGAGATCAAAACTTATTTGACGTTTTGAATAATTCAAGGAGTTGTACATATATAATATTTTTCTTGTTTTATATTTGTTTTAGGTTCTGCCGTTTTCTTTTGGCAACATGAAAATTCATGTTGCCAAACGTAAACAAGTTGGCGCCAACTCACACCGATTATCGAAGATTAATCACGTAATTATTATGATTGCAAAAATTTAAAAAGATTTAAAATTTAAAAAGATATAATAAACGTTATTAAAGCTTATTACATTCAATTGTTTTGTACTCTCAAAATATTTGTAAGTAAACTATGTAAAATTTTATTTTGCTAATTTGTTTGGCGTGATTGCCAAAATGCACAAAGCAAATCGTTTGGTCGTATTTTTTTTATTTAAATAATTTTTTCTTTTTTTGTGGCTTCTTGAAGAACATGCATTTGTTAAAACTTTTTTTTATCATTACGATTTAATAAAAAATATATTCCACTGGAAACTGACCTTTATATATTACCATATAATTAATCAATTTTATGGTTTAAAACTTTTCTGTTACCTTATATCTAGCATAAATCAATTGAATATATATTTTCTTGTCCATATATAAATGCAACAAACTTCCAGTGTCAAACAATCTTTCATTTGAAGCAAATGGATATTTTTCATATTATTAAAACGGATATTTTCCATTATATTCGATTTAAATAAAAAATCTATAAAATTTGGATAACTAACACTGTCAACTTATTAAAGTTGGATATGGAAATTCATTTTTTGAAATCTGTTTCTATAATTGTTTAAAAAATAAAAGTGCAATTAATATGTTTTGACAATTACATGGTGGAAACATCAAGTATTTTTAAAATAACAAAACATATTCGGCATTAATTTAATAGATTTCCTACATTTCTATATTAACTTTGCAATACATAAACTTTTAGCAGATACAGGTAAAAGTGAATAAAGGTTTCATTTTTATCTGTAGAAATAAATAAGCTATAACTAGCTCTACGTCGGTAAAAGCGGTTACCAGCGGCTAAAAGGCAAAAGGCAGGTGGAAAACTTTATATGGGTATGTACTGGCAAATACATGGGCAACACTCAGCCAATATGACATTGCTGGCCACCTAGTGTTGGGCCAGCAGCGAACCTTTTTGCAACAATGACAGCAACCTCTCTATTTGATTGTGCCGATAAGGCTAAATTGCAACGGGCTGCGGCTGGCCAAGACAGCTGCCAGCAGTAGTTAAATGGCAGCAAGCCATACGCATACATAATTGTGAAGAAAAACCCAGGACCATATTTTACGATTAACATGTATTGTTTTGAACATTACTGAGCTGAATACTTTGGAAATATTTAAATAAAGTATGACAAATTAAATTCAGATATTGTGGTAAACGATGAGGTAAGCAAAAATATAATAAGAAGTCTGGAGAAGAATACTGCAATTATTTGGTCTTAAAGTTCAATTTGTTTCAGAATCTAAATCGAGATTTCTATTGTTAAAGTCATTCTACTAGTTTGACACACATATTTTTTAATTAAAAGTTTCTGACAGAACTATTAGCTTGATTCAATTAGTTGCCATTGTTAGTTATAAATTTTTTCTACTGATATAAGATTTTGCCATCTAAAATGATCTTGAATACAGAAAGTCAGAAACTGTTATCCTTTTTTTTAAGAATGAATAAGAATGTAAAATATTCCAGTGGGTTAGAAGTTTGTAATGTAGTAAAAGTAAGTTGATAATGAGCAAAAAATGCACATAGATGTTGAAGATACTTAAATTCTGTTGAAATATATAATTGGCATATAACTTAAAAATATGTTGTTGATTATTATAGCTGATGAGATGTTTAGTAAACATTTTTTTTTGATGTATTTCCTCTGATCTATTTAATTCTAAATTTACTGCCAATTATTGTAAAGAAGGAACTTGGTTTTGAATACATTTGAATCTGGTAACTGAGCCATGTCTTCAGTCTTTTGGACAGCCTTTTGTTCCTCGGATGACCCTGATGGGCTGGCTGATTTATATGATTGTAAAAGATTGAATGTCCAACAGTTTCAATTAAATTTCATTATTTGGCGCGTGCGATAAGGGCTTAATGAAGCAAAAAGGAACAAGAGGAATCTATCCAGGTTGTCCCTAAAATATCCTTGTATCAATTGCATTGCATGCAGTCTATAAACTGCTTTTACATGGAAAACAGAATTTATGAAGTTTGGTTTTATGCTTGTGTAAGATTATATCATTTTGAAATACATAACTGCTGTTCCTATGTACTTATTTATTTTAATCGAGTCTGTACAGAATATGAAGCTTGTAGGTTTAGGTAAATATTGGTAACATGATTTTGAGGTTTTCTTTTACATCATCTGTGTTTATTAACTTTTGAAACAACGCTACGTTTATTAGAGAATCTTAATTTAATCAGAGAGAGTGAATTGCATTAAAATAGATTAGGAACCATGATAAGCATTTGAGTAAATCCATGATGTGTTAAGCAAAACATCTGATCCTTAACATATCAAGCTTGTGAGAGAGGGAATTTGCATATCTACATAATAAAATAATTTGTATATTTGCACTGTTTTTTATAAGAAATATTCATTAAAATTACCATCTAATTGTTGAATCATTTTGCTGTGAATAGCTCTATCATAGTAACTGTTGAGGGCTGGATTCTTGTTTTCGGCTTACTATGTGCACATCTTTTGAAATGAGTGCTTGAGAGATTCTTACGTATGTGAATAGGATTCGATTTGTATTAAAAGTCCTTACGTATAAGTGATACGAGGTAGAATTTCAATGTTACGTTATTTGAAAGGCAGTTTTAAATCTCAATTATACTTTCACCATGGCATAGTGATTATTCTGAGTTACTCAAAGGAAAGTATCTAGGTTTCGATCCCAGCCATTTTTGAATAAAGTCGGCTGATTATGACATTCCTGCTTTCTGTGTGCTTGTCTCTTCATTTGGTTGCTAAGAAGTTTTCTGGGTTTTCTCTCTTATGCTACATGTGAATAAAATCCACTATTGATAGAAGGTTCTTCAAGAAGTTTGTAACACATAATTCATGTTAAGAAAAACTTACAAGAGACTTCAGGTGTTAAGATAGTATGTCAAAAAATCATTTTAGAGATATCTAACTGATTATTAAGACTTTCTTGTTTGAATTCTGATTTAAAATCCTTAAAAATATAGTGTAAATTAAGATGTCCTGATTGCTGTAATATATAATTTAATAAAGAAAAGAAAAAAATTTAAGCTTCAATAACTCAAATGTTTATTAATATTTAGTATATATTAAATTTAAAAAATCTATGGTCAATTTTTTTGTACTAAAAAACCTTTGTTTTTGAAGATAAGACTAAGGTCACTTTTCCTCTGAAATGAAAAAAATATCAGCATAGTTTATATTTATGTATAGGATGAAATATCATATGCACAAATAAATTATACTCATGCTTCATTTATACGTAAATTGAAACATGAAATTTAAACAAAAAATTTTTTCTTGCAATTAATACTCATTATAATTATCAATACACGAAAAGAAAAATACATTCTTTATTTATGTACTCCTTAGGAAGTCTTAGTTTAATTTTAATTTTTATTTCAATTTAATAAATATTGCACACACACAATATGTTTAAAACATTAAAAAGTTCTTATCTGTAAACATGCATAAAATTATTCATGACGTTTAAAAATAAAAGGTGAGAAATATTTTTACTTAAGTTGCCTTGTATTTTCGAAACTAAAAAAATCCATTAAAAAGCTTATTTTTATCAACAAACTTAAAAGAAATTCAAGACCATTGAATTGGTGAACTGAATGTCATTCTCAATAATATTTGTAAACTTTAGGAACACTTTGGCATATCGGAGGATAATCTTTCACTTTTGCATCCTTTTAAGCTCAAGATGACACACATGCTTGACTTCTGGTCTCAGAAGAGTTGTGTACTTGCACCTGAAATTTATTTCGACGTGTCAACAGAAAATTAAATTTATCTACACTTAAATCTATTTTGAATAAAGCTATGATTCATTGAATCTTTTTTTGCTACTTTAGTTTGAATAGTTTTACAAAGTAATTTTAGAAAAATATTTTCTTTCCTTTTTATAGCTAGACATATATTTTCAAAAGGAGTGAATATATATATATATATATATATATATATATATATATATATATATATATATATATATATATATATATATATATATATATATATATATATATATATATATATATATATATATATATATATATATATATATATATATAATCATTCAAAAGGAGTGTGAATATATTTATATATTCACACTCCTTTCGAATGACAAAGATAACTAATATTTGCATTATATTTTTATGTAGAGGGATGCAATGTTAACGGAATAAAGAATTTTATGCACATTATTAAAATGTTGCAAAATATTCCCATGATGTAATAATAAACGTTACCTTGTGATATTGAAGATCAAGAAAGTAAAATGTTGTGGATTCATGAATGATGTTTAGTCAATTAAAATTTAAAAGAAACAATGATTAAAAGGTGAGACTAAGTGTTACAAAAATGTGAATAATAATTTAAGTAACAATTTGATTACAATAAAATCTATGATATAAAAGTAACAAATGTAGTAGCAAATATAAAATGAGAGCTCAAAATAAATAGAAACTAGTTACTCGATCACATGATTATAATACAATCCGTGACCGTAATTGATTGGTATGAAGGAGTGAAAGAGAGCAATTGTGTGTGTGTGTGTTATATTTAAGTTCATTGATGTTGAATTTTTCAAAATTTTTATCACAGTCATATGGAAGAGTGATCATATACTGAGATAAAAATATTAATGTTTTATTAACTTTGTCTAAAAGAATGATGACATCCTAGATATGCGTTTCTTCAGTGTCTCTAAAAGCATTAGATCAGTGTCTCAGAAAGCAACAAAAGTAACTTTTGGAACTTTCGAAAGAAGAATTTCAGTCTTTCAGATTTGGTTGCCCCTCAATTTGAAGACAACAGCTAGTTAGACCACGACCCAAAGTTTAAAATGGATTGCCACAAACATCCCAGCACGAGTAAAGAATCGAATCCAAAAATTATTGAACTAAATTCCAGAATGATAACCTTAATCAGGCAGCTCGATTAAGTCATTCATTTCTGCAGAGCATGTATACAATGCAATGAAACAAATGTTATAGAGATGGATTCATATTATTTTAATAGATAAATGTATTATCCCTGTAAATTCAAATATAAATACATTATAGTGGTTAGTATATCATGATAAAACACCAAAGATATGTACCACAGGTACAACAGCGATTAAATTATTAAAATATTGATGTGTACTGGGTCGAATATAGTTTCAGACATACGTATTCACTGATAAACTACACATTATCATTAAAAAATACGTATTATTTGTAAAATTTCCTACATAGTTTTTAGCAGGGAACGCTTGCAGCAATTTTGATGTGTTTTTTAGGTGACCATAATCTTCTTTACGAATGTTAAAATGTTAGCTTTATCTCATTTAAAGCATATCAGAAAACTGAGGTTTTTTCCTGTGCGTCACCAACCATCAGTATACGAAATCAATCTTGAGGAAATAATAAGTAATTATTAGTTGTCTTATTTCTTATTTATAAGAAGAATGTATTTTCAGTATGTACTCAAACCCGTGAATGTAAGAAGCACATTTTAGGGCCTTTTAAGAGTGGAAGATTACAGACTCAATTAAAACCCCTATTGAGCAATGAAAGCTCGTTATAAAAACCAATTGCAATGGATGCCGATTTATCGTCCTGCAGCCACAAAGAGTTTGAAATCAGCTCACAAATACCATTGCTCAGCAAATGTGTGCAGGAACGGGGTGACAAGTGTTGTGGTTTACTGAACCCACTCACCTTCATAAGTGTAGTCTACTTACTCGCTGTCCTGAACAACTTATCCATTTGAAAGCTGTCCATCTACACCACCATTTAGAATGGTTCAAAAAGAGCAAAGAACTGACATCTCATCAATGAGATTGTGTCTTCTTTACGGAGGAGAATCGGTTTAATGTTATAACGATTTTCAATGCCAATTGATTTAAAGAGAGGCCGAAACATAGTTCTATAGCAGGTAACATCACGGAAAAAAATCATTAAAGTGTTTCTTGAGTTGTTTACTTGGAGAGGCATTATGCTGCATTGACGTTTTTGACAGATTCTGCAATCGGAGATTGTTTTTGCAAGGAGATGATCCTTCCTCATGTCCATCTGTACCAAGGAGCCATTGGATGACTTCGTTTTTATTTATGACAATGCACGGCCACACAGGATTTTTATTCTTCAACAGCTACTGGAAAAATAATACATTACTTGAATGGATCGGCCTTCGTTCTCAACTGATTCAAATACTTATAAAACATGTATGAGATGCTTTTAGGGAGACGTCTTGTGTCATGGTTAGATCCTTCAGGGAACACTCAACAAATAAAACAGTTGCTGATTGAGAAGTGGGAACTCTTACCTTAATATCTGTTGGACCGTCTGAAGCTGAATATCGAGAGACCATGAGACGCAATTATTGTATCATAATAATTTGAAGGTATATACCATACTAAAGTACATCTGCTTGCTCTTCCTCTTGGAAAAACAATGGTGTGTAACGATACTATGAGTTCAATAAGGCCGGTCTGTTTGATTCCGTACTGAATGTCTTGTATTCAATTTTGGTCATATATGCTTTAATTAGCATTTAAGTACATAAGGCTTCTCTCGTTTCTGAATATCATGTGCCTCAGGTGATTTCTCATACAGTTATGGCAAAAAGGCACCTATTGTTTAAATTTGCACACATAGTCTCAGTCAAATTAATCCTTCTATGTAAAAAGTGATGCTAGAAGGAGAAAAGATCAAATATAGCACATGCAACCATGTAAAAGATATTGAGTTCTAAATATTAGTTGATGGGTTAAATTTTTGTGTAAATAACCAAAGGAAATGTTTATAAGAAACTATAAACACATATTTCCTAAATATTTTTAACCATTAAATTTTTTAAGCACGAGATAATCAAAAATTTACTTAGGTGTAAAACTTTCGAATAAAACTATTGAGAAAATCTCTAAGTAAATTGGCTTATGGGTTACTTTCCATAACGTTTTCAACATAATCTTTGAAAATTAGCTTGATGAACGAAGTTCAACTATTCAGCTTTTTATTTGACAGAAAGGTTTCTTAAAATTACTGCAAAAATATTGATGATTTACCAGAATCCACGACTTGCCATTTTATGAAGAGATTTGAAATTGGGAAAATGTAAAGAAGACAGCGAATGCTATATATTATGGTGGATAAATGTGTTATATTAAAGCTATGAAAAGGATTTCAAAAACAGGATAATAAATGCCAACTAGAAAATGATTGTTTAAGTACTTCCACGACAATGACTGATACATCTTCTTAACAGCTTATTGAATAAAAGTAATAATGCTATTTAGCTGCAAAGACAATTTCTTATGGTAATGGAATAAAGGGTCTTAAGTCAAACAAAGCGAGTTTTTTTCATTAGGTTGATCTTCATGAATGGAGACAATGAAATGAATTCCAATATTCTCAAGATATAGTGAAGACAGAAGATAAGATACTAAACATTGATATCAGATACAAAAGTAATTAAAATCCAGTGCTTTATATTGATTATAAACTCACCTTGTCACAGGACAGTACACATGCTTCGATATGCACAAAAAAGGGGCATGCGAAATAACCACATAAATGTTCGAGGAAGATCACAATAGAAGTAAGTTTATTTGATGGCATAAGCTGAAATGTTTAGGGAAACGTACTAACCTTTATATTATCTGGATTGCTAAGTTCAAGACACGAAAATATGTAGAAGAGATACCAAACTTCTGAAGAGATATCCTACATTAAAAACATTGGTGATTACTTTTTTTTAATCCATGAAATGACAAACCACAAGCTTTGCTGTTACGTAGATCATGTTTGTAAAGAAAATTATACAGCAGAGGGAATGTGAGTGACCAGAATGCTTTCCTGACTTAAATGTGATCCAGCATGTTTCAGATGTCCCATGCTGCTTTCAGAAAAAGTTTCTTATTTAGAGCTGAGTCTTGGAAACTGAGTAAGTATTTCTTAAAGTTGTATCAATGACCTTATCAAATCTTGGCAAAGTTGAAGCTTGCTGTACTAGCAGTTCTACCTATCTTTTCCAACGACTAAGTTTTTTTATATGCTATTTACAGAAAATCAAATTGTTACCTTGAATCATCTTTTCATAAATTTTCTAACATTGCGAAGAATAAATGTTTCTATATGAGCTTTTGAATGTTTGATATTTTTTATGTGCATATTCTTGTATCTACTATCAGGGTTATATATATTTCAAGATTATTTTACATTTGAATCGGTGGTAACATTAATATTATTTGTGTATGTGTTTAGAAATTAATAGTTAATTCCTTATATCTAATGTGGTAAAATTTTAATATTTAAGATATTGTTAGAGTTTAAATGTACAATAATTAGATTTTTTAAGTGTTATTTGATTATAAAAATATTTAAATTTGTCTTGGCAGTAATATAATTTTGTTAATTATTAAAATGTTTTAATTCAGTCGATAATTATTAAATTGTAAAGATAATTAAAAAAAGTGTGCAGCAAAAACTATTTTGACAGAAATAACTTGAAATTTTTTGTCATTTATGGTTTTTATTCGAAAAGAATCTAAATCCAGGTTTGTTTGTTTCTTATATAGTTTATATTTTTACCCAAGTTTTGTGTGTGGAAAACATGGAATTCTAACAAGTAGTTCCCTGAGTCCTCAACTAATCCTCTAGGGGTGGAGGAGAGATTAAAAGTGGCAGCTCGGAAAATAATCGGAGGGAGAAAAGAGCTTTGCAGCACACGTTCGTATTTATTTACCTTGCACCATATGGTATTTATATTATCGTTAGGGGAAAATATTAAGCTCGTATTTTTGCGACACCGTTAACTATATAAATTTATGTTAGAATCCAAAAAATTGAACTGTACATTACAGAGAAATCTATTGTTTGAATTATCTTAAATAAAATATTAATTATTGGTTATTCATATTTGAAGACGTTTGCTTATTAATTTAAACGTTGTAATCATAATATTTGGAAACAAATAAAGTCCATCATATCAGAATTAAGATCAACAACATGCTTTGAGAGTTGTTTCAAGAAGTTTATGTTTTATTTTACCAATAACTTTAATAACATTTCACAATTATACTGAGAAATTTCTTAAAAAATATTATAAGAAACTTATTTAAAGCAAGTTTTACTTTAGTTTATATAATTTTATGCTTTTACTAAGCGAAAAGATTTTAGCAAGAAATTCAGTAGCAGGACATCAGGTATACATTTAACAGTAAGCAACCACAACCAACCCCCACACACAATTAAATTTTTTATTATATTATACATAGTGTACTAACGTACAATATATATATATATATATATATATATATATATATATATATACACACACACACACACACACACATATACATATACATATATATATATATATATATATATATATATATATATATATATATATATATATATAACACATTGCTGGACATTTGCTAAGGACGGATCACAAATTGCAATGTAGCATAACATTAAGCGAGACATGAGGCCTAGTAGGGTTAAATATAGTTGCCACACTGTTCAGACATTAGAATAAGGAGTATTTATCGTTCTGGAAAGTACAAAAGCTGTGAAACATCTGAAAGAAAAAATGTTCATTTGATGCTGCATACGGAAAAATGCATCTAAAAGTCAGCAGGCACCTTGAAGAAAGGTATCAGTATGGGATATGTCCACCGTGGAGTGTGATACAACATTTCACACGTCGTATCATACTTTGCACAACATTATCCAGCAGCTGTTGAAGCAATTTATCCCATTCCTCTGGGAGTGCATGGATGAGGGTGTTCTTGTTTGTCGGAGGATAGTTTCGACCAGCAACTTGCCTCCCCAAAGCATCTCACACATTTTCAATGGGATTTAGATCTGGAGAACGTGATGGCCGTACAAGGCGTTGAATCCCCTCTCTGTCTAGACAATCCTGAACAGCGATAGTTCGATGACATGTTGCGTTGTCGTCAATAAAAACAAACTTATCATCGACAGCACCACGGAAAAGACGAACATGAGGAAGTAGAAGAACTTCATTAATGTATCGTTGGCCCGTCAAAGTCCCATTCGCAACCACATGTAGGGGCGTGCGGCCATTGATCATGATGCCGGCCGACACCATGACACTGCATGTCGGATATCGGTCCCTTTCCTGTATATTTTCTGGACGATAAGCAGTACCACTCTCGCGCCAGATCACTTGGCGTCTACAATCCGATGACAGACTGAACCTACTCTCATCTGAGAATAGTACGCATGCCCAGTCCTGTTCAGTCCAATTGCGATGCTCACGACACCATTGCAAACGGGCAGTATGGTGCTGTCTGGTCAATGGGATACACACAACAGGTCTGCGAGTGTATAGTCCTCCTCCCATCAAACTTCTGGCAACAGTTTTTCGAGAGATCTGCTTTCCTGAGGCAGCAAGAAACTGATTTTCCACCTGCTGAGCTGTAGTGCGCCAGTTCCTTTTTGCTGATAGAACGGTATATCTGTCTTCTGCAGGCGTCGTACTTCTAACACGACCTCCCCCGTGCCGCATACTACTCATTCCAGTAGTTTTAAATGACTTCCACAGCCAAGAAACAACGCTGTGAGTGATGTCGAACTCCCTGGCAACATCTGTTATTTTTCGCCCTCCTTCTATCTTTCCAATAATTCGGCCACGCATAAAATCATCTAAGTGATGTAGGGAAGACATGCCAAAAATTTCACGCTCGTCTATTAATTCTTTCCTGTAAAACTTTGACTTGAAACAACAACTGTTCACACGCGTCAAAACCTTTAAAGCTCTTATGAACGCTATCACGTGATGAACAGACGTGGAAAAAAAATTTGCATACGCATACTTCTTCTTACTATATCCCGCACTTATTCTAATTTTCCACATTTTTCTTCCTTCCTTTTTGTGCTTGCTATGGATGATATTATCCGTCCTTAGCAATTGTCCAGCAGTGTATATATATATATATATATATATATATATATATATATATATATATATATATATATATATATATATATATATATATATATATATATTCTGTTTCAATAAGCTATAAAAGTCCAAAATGTTTTCATTTTTTACGTTTAAGAGAAAGATTTGACACACATTTATCATTAAATGTTATAAAATATTTGTCTCGTAAAAAAGTTTTATTTAACTGACTTTCAGTAAAAACATAGAGCTTTTATCAGAAATTTAGAATGTATGTGAATATTTATAATCAAATATCTGAGTAATATCACTTCGTATTCTAACATGGAAACTTCAAAATAATTTTGACTGTCATCCCTAAAATTACTTATTTAGTACAAAAAATTAAATTTATTTTTTATAATAAATGTTTTACTTAAATAATTACTTCAATGCATATTTTTTTCAATAAACTATAAAATTTAAGATTTCATTTTCATTATTTTCGCTCATTTTCATTATTTTTTAGATAATGATTAAAACATTTATCATACATATCATTTCTTCAGAAAATTATATTTAACAATGCATTTTAGTAAAAATATGTAGCCTTTATCAAAAATTTAAAAAATATGAATGTAATGCAACCAGTTATTTGTATTGTGCAACTTTGTATTTTTAGCATGGAAGTTTCCCAATAGCATGTATATCATCCTTAAAATTACTTGTTTAATACCAAGTATAAAAAATTTATGTTTTATAATAATATAATTTTTTACTTAAAACAATTACTTCGATGCATATATTTTTCAATAAACTATAAAAGTCAACACTTTATTTTCAGTTTATTCTAAAAAGAAAGATTTTGTGACATTTATCATTCCGTACTATAAAATTCATAACATCATCAAAAACTTTAATTTATCTAACTACATTTTTAGTAAACAGGTATAGCTTTTAAAGGGAGTTAAAGAATAGAGTGTACACAAACAATTATCACAAAAAGTTATAATTTATAATTTTTATATTGAATAAATTTAAATATAAATCTTTGACAATAAAAGGAAATAATAATAGCAGAAAGAAATACAGGAATATTGAAAGGTGAATCATAAACTATATTTTATGAAGGTTTTTATTGGGCACTAAACACGTAATAAACATTTAATGGGAAATTATTTTTTTTTATCTTTTTTAATATTGATATTTTTATGAGAAATAGTGCCATTTTTATGTTCATTTTATCTGACAAAATCTCAGTACGTGTTTTTATTGATGTAAAATATATATAGTACGAGTAGTTATACTCAAAGGGAAAAAATCTCTTAAAAAGAGAAAAAATCCATCAGGAAAATTCCCTAAATTTTTATATTGAAGCCAATATTTTTTTAAACAAACAAAATATATAATGCACGCACCGGAGCAAATTGGGTTCAATTTCACTATCTTTAAATATTCATTAAACTACATATTTTTCAATGTATGAATTAAGAGTCCTATTAAAAATATTCATTTGATTTTGTTTAATATGGATGGTACCAAATTTATATTTAATACTAAAGAATGTATATAAGTTCAGAACTATTAGGTTCGATCCTCGGGCTGTGTAAGGTCGACTCAGCCTTTCATCCCATTAGTGAGTTGATAAACAGAGTACCAAGCATGCCTGGTAACTAAACACTGGTGGTCTCACGTTAGGCTGACCACCTAACTAGGACATGTTTCTCACCCCAGGGCCGCCGGTCATGAAAACAGTTATGGGAACAATTAGCCTTGGCCCACAAAGGCTGTTGTGCCACGAAGCTTAGATTTAGTTTTGAGCATCATATATGATTTAATCATTCAGAGGTAGTAATCAATTATTTTGAATAGTTGTTTAGATAAATTTTTAATGAATGCATAATAATAATTGAACTACTCTCATTAGAAATAAAATAAAACCTTCAAAAATTATAAGTTCAATAAAAAAACAAACCCTATAAAAGTTATTATATAGTAAAAATATGTGCATCTACATGACTTTAAAAAGTGGTGCAATTTTAAGAAAAAAAAAATCATTATAAATTAGTTCATTTATTTTTCCTAGATACATTTTGATTTTATTTGCTTTTCTTTACTAGTGTTTTGACTCACAACAAAGCAGGAATACTGTTTAAAGATAAAAAGTGTTCTCTATAACACATATTACAGTTCTAATATAACAATAACATGTGTTACAGATGTTAAATATAGCATACTATTTACTGTGCGATATCATGAAAACAATAATTTCCCATTTGGCTAATAGATACACGAATATAGTAAATGAAAATATGATTCACACTTTAACATTTTGCCGACCAATGGCTGAGTGGTTAGCGTTCCTGACTCTTGAGCTGTGGGTCCCGGGTTCGAATCCCGGTTCAGGCATGGATGTTACTATCTCTCTCTGTGTTTCTCTGTCCTTTCTTGTGTGTTGATGTATGAATGTGGCCCGCCCTATAAACGAGTCTGTGGTGGCATGACGCGGGTAATGCTACTCGCCTCCGTGATTTGGTTCACAGGTGCCCGCTGGGTAACGACAAATGAGTAGCAGTTTCCGTCCTTGTTGTGGCGAAGGGTTAGTCACGCAAGTGCCCGCCGTTATTTAAAAAAAAGTTTAACATTTCGAATATAGATTATTATAAATTAGACATTATTTAACTAGAAATATCTTTCATGGTATTTCGTTAAGAAACTCGTCTTAGTGGTAGCGTTTCCAGCACCCAAAGCACAAATCCGAGGTCTGATCCTCGGGTTCGAAAAGGTTGACTCAGCCTCTCATCCTTTCAGTGGGTCGATAAAACTGAGTACCAAGCAACTGACCACCTAACTGGGACATATGCTTCGTACCTTAGTGTCCTTATTCACGAAAGCAGATATGGACTTTGTAGGTCTTATGGGTAGATATGGGCATTGTAGGCCTTATGGGCACATATGGGCTGTCTGTCACAGGTTTAGTTTAGTATTACGTTACAATGACAACATTATTTTAAGGTACCCGAACACGTTCGGAGCAATTTTTTTGAATTACACTGCATATACACATTGTAACCATTTTTTCCTATTTAATTTTAGAAAACATCAATATTGAGCTACTAATATTTGATATATGCCAATATTATTCTTCAGAAATATTAAATATAAATAGTATTTTAAGCATTTAAAAAAAAAAACTTAAAAAACTCTACATCAAAAATTATTAAACATATTTGAAAAAAATTAATACCAAATAATCTATATGTTGTTATCTAGAGCATGTACTAAAATTTTAAGTTTCTGTTAAAAAATAAAAAAATTACTTCTAGTTGAAGATTTATACTGAAATTTTAACCAAATTTTCTTTGCCATTATTCGAATAACAGATCATAATTTGGGAAATATTTAAGTGATTAAAATTCTTTTAGTACATTCTCTAGAAAACAATTTACAGATTAAACTCATGGAATTTCATAGTGGTATTATGAAAATATTTTGAGTTATCATTTTTGAAGCATGCAAATTATAGGCAAAAAGCACTTCTGAGAAAATCGCATTTAAAGATTAAAGTATTGTGTCATTATAAGAAATTCTCATATTTGCTGATTCATTTTTTATTTGATTTACTGATTGATTTCCGGAAAAGTAATTATTTTATATATCTTTTAAAAGGTTATTAAATTTATATTTGAAAATTAAACACTGTTTAAACTAATTTTTAACATCATTCTGGGATTTTAAACGCCCACTTCCGGTGCTTTAAATGTCCACTTCTGGTTATCTTTACGAAATCCTTCATATCACGGAATCTAATTAACGCAAAGACAAAAACGAACCTGTTTTGGAAAGCTATTTAAATTCCTTATTTAACGAAAGTATAAAATAAATTTATCATTTTTGGTCAAAATTGACGTTTTCAACGTGTACGGGTACCTTACAGAATCCTCAGCATTTAGGAACTTAAATGGAATAATTTTCTAATTTTTCATTCTAATGGGAAATCATTTAACTTTTATAATTCATAAGGTTGGATAAGTTTATAAGGTGTCGCAGTACGTTTCCATCTACTTACATTAAAGCTGGTTGACAAAACCAAACGTCTCGTACTTTTGAACTACGGTCAAGTGAAGATATCGACACCGCAGCTGTCATGTTTCTCTTCAATCTAAGGCCCATTTGTAGAGGAATATTGTTTTCTATAGAATTTTTGAATTGTATAAATTTTTCAGCATGCACTGGTTGCGTTAGGTATCAAACCTGAAACCTTTCGACCACGAGAACGACACCAAACCAAGCTATTACGGTTCCAAATCAAGAGTGGTAATATTTATTTAAAGTACTTGTCTAAGTATGCATTTAATTAATGAATTTGATTTCCCTTCAGTATGATCAATGAGAAAAACAGTTTTAATAAATATTAAAACTTCATAATATATGCAGAGATTATTTTGTTGAAAGCTTGTAAAGTTGACACTAATAATTTACATGCTATCAATTTCACATTTTTCATAATTTGCTTTTAGGAGTAGAATACATCTAATAAATATGAATTAATCTTTATGGGATTAATTCTAAAAAGAATGATAATATTGAAACAAAGTCAAATAACGTTGCAGTTTGTTTTTTCGATATGGCTTCTTAAGTTTCACGGTAAAGTAAGAGAGTTGTGGGTGCGGGGAAGGGGTTTGTTATGTAAAAGTACACAGAAACTACTCAGTCATTCATGGATCATTTCCGAAAAGAGGCAGTCAATGACCAATGATGACGTAGAAAATTTTCCCATCTTCCAGCCAATCATATTTCTCTCGTACACTCACTATTGATTGACCGAGAAATCTTCCTAGGCAAAAGTTAACCAGCCAGCGCAATTTATCTCTCAAACCTTGGCGGTGAAAACAAAATATAAAGTTTTCGAACTAAACGTAAAAGAATATAACTGAAAGAAGAAATCACAAGGAAGTGGTAAAAATATATCTGGAAAATTGACCAAGAAATTTGTGTGTTGGATTTGTTATTTATTATATTTTATTGGAATAATACATTTAAATATTGCTGTTAAATCTTAGAAAAAAATGAAAGGTGTTTTAGGATATTATAATCTTATAGTCAGTATTGTATTTAAGGGGGACAAAGGATTTAATATATACTAAATTAATACTGAAAGAGATTTAGCATTTTTGTATGTTAATAAAAATATCTTAAAATTATGTGTATACTTATATATATATATATATATATATATATATATATATATATATATATATATATATATATATAACATTTTTTAGTAAATAATATTTTTTACAGTTATTAATCAGTTTATAGCTTTATAATTTTATAGTTTTTACAAACTAGCGAAAGATGAAAAATCGTAATGTAAAATTTTAAAATGTTTCTAAAGTTTCAGTAATATGTAAAGTAATCTTTTGTTTAATTATTTTGTAAGTAATTTGTTGTTTAATAATCTTACATTATTCAACAACTATATATGAAATATTTTAGTTATTTTTGAAATGTTATTAAATTTTTTGGCATTAGATATTTCCTGTCATGCAGATTTCAAAAATATTTAAATATTTGAAATGATTCGCCTTTAACTGCTTTTTCTTTATGAATGTTATTTTTTCACCTTTTATCGCTCTGTAGTTGTCATTTACTATTTTCTGTTAACGGTTGATGTCGTATAACAGTTATATGATTTTTGATTCTCATTGATTTGCAATTGTTAACTTAAGAATATTAAAAAATTCTTTTAATTAGTGGTACTAAACTTATTTATATTTTATATATACAGTTTATCCATTTCTGAAAAGTTAAGAATTTTAACTAAAACTTTTTATTTATAAAAGTACGATTTACGAGTGTTAAAGTAATTGCTAAAATCAATAAGAAACAAAATGTATTTAGTTGTTATTTCTTTTAAGTTCTGTGTATAATTTTAGATGCACTGTGCTTTTGTAAACTATTTTGCATGACAAGTCTTTTGTAATGCTTTCAGGAGGTTTTTCAAGAATAGGGAGATGAGTTTATATATATATACCTTAAAAAATCTGGAAATCTTCCAAGACAGATTTTGGCAGATGTTACAAAAATAGCAGAATTGCCACCTTGTGGTAGGATAGCATTGCTTGAAGTCCAAGGTATTAAACTCAATTCCACTCAAATCATATTTTTCCACCAATGTCGGTCGAAAGGGAATTTTTGGAATTTTCCAGGTTTCCTCCTTTGTAACATTCTATACGTCCCACTACCTATGAAAAGCATTTGGAAAGGCAAAACATAGTGGATGTATAAAAGCGTCGTTGCAATGACTTTAAGTTATTAGGCTATTCGCCACGTGATGCCAAACTGATCTCGCTGTTCAATGTGTGAAGGTACTGAATCTATAATGTTTCGTGAATGAGCTCCTTAATTATCTTCCATTTTAAATGAATTTTAATAATTTAATTTGAATCCTGATTAACTTTTGTTTTAAAAAAGCACTATTCATTCGGGGAAATTTAACGTGATAGTCAAGTTCTAGCATTCATTCACTTAAAGATATTTTTTTATGAATTTATTGCATTCAAGATATCATAGATCCCAATTTAAAAAGCTGCATTAAGAAGGCTTGTGGGTGTTCAACTTTCGTAATATATAATATTCTCCGCAAATGTCGCTTGGAAGTTTTGAAAGGAAGCTGCTGACTCTGGTGTCGTCCTTGTTCCTTCAATATAATTACGCGATGTGGTTCGTCAACATATTCTTTAATTATAATTTAATAGCATTTTCATTTTTATTGTTAAAAACTAACATTTTAAAGTTTTTTGATATTTTCTGATAATATAGCAGAAACTAATTTAACATTTGACTAATTTAACCTTTACTTTTAATTATCAAATCCGTAATTTTTGTTTAAATATGAAAATAGAATAGCACCTGTTCAAAGTTAAGAACATTTTCACTCATGTTGAAAAGAAATAATATATCGAGCATCCGGTGAGTCAGAGTTTGAATCTCAGTTGAGGAACATATAAGTACACATATAAGGGTGTTGAAACACGAATTGGGTCGTCTGTTTGAATTAATTCAGTAAGGGCCCAAAGAAACTTCGTTTTACTTTTTATCCACACAATATAGCGCAGAAGATAACAACTAAAAGAAGGCATAGACAAAGTTAAAGTAAGAATAACATTCATTAGGAGCGCAAATAGCGCCATCTATAATATAGTAGTTGTTTAGTTGGGTTTTATAGCACAGGGTCCAAAATAGGACAAGCTGCGCCATGTAAAATAAAATAAAGAAGATGCAACAATGACATTTATTCTGATCATGCCTAAATTTTTTTTCTAATTTTTTAAATTTTATGTTAGAGGTCCATTGTTCACTTGGATACATACATAGCGGTGTAGGGGAGCCCAGGAATGTACCTTTAGGTCAATGTGTTTGGAATACTCTTCCATCACCAAATGCCTGGTAATTTTGAACCAAGGTCAGGTGACGAGATCACACCTGTGCTGTCACCCTCCTCTCCACATCCTCAGCACACCAGCGGAAGGACTTTGGACGTCACATATTAACGTGGACACGTCCTCAGAAAACGGAGCTCCAGCAACTCAGTGAAGGAGTGTACATGGCCACCTTCCCAATTACAGCCCGCGGTAAATGATACCTCACTTTGCTGATCTAAGCGGCGTGAAGCTATTCATTATATATTGTTCAGTTATAGAATGACATTAAAATAAAATGTTATTATTTATTTTCTACGAATGAGTTAGAATAACAAAATATTATTTCGGCCTCGATGGTCTGGTGAGAAAGGCATCATTTTCGTGACTGGTAGCTGGTTCTATACATGAAGCATCCTATGAGAGTCATGCTAAGACAGCATTTATACTTTAAAATTTCCATTTGGTTTTAGTGTCTTTCTGATGGTGCAACATAAAAAAGGGAATACTAGCACAGGTGTCGACTTCGTCACTTGATCATAGATGAACATTTCAATGTATTAAGGTACCGTTAGAAGTTTTAATCGATAGAAAAAGGCAGTAACTTACGTTATTTCATGCGTAACATATTTGAATGAATCATGGTAATTAAATGATATTTTAGAAAATTATATTCCTATACCTAAACTGAATTTTAACATATTCAAAGAAAAATAAATCTGTGACGTCCTACCTGCGCGATAAAAATAACCATAAGCGTTCAAGGAGATTGATAACTAGTGGGTGTGATCCCGATACTGGAATATGATATCAGTTTCTGTTAAGAAGAAAGAGAAAAGTGTCACAGATTTGGATCACTGGATGAGAAATTGATCGCGATTACCTTCTAGCGCTGCTACCTCCATTGTAAAGAAAGATTGGAGGATTTATCTTTCGGTACCCCATCAACGTAGTCTGAATCCGGGAGTAGATATCTTAGTTGCACACACAGCACATCTTTTACCGCCACTCAAAAAAAATTGAATAAAATTTACTCAAATTTCAAATGAATACCTATTACTTGTACTTCACTTAACAAAATTTATATATTTTAACCATATAATATATTATCGTTATGTTGTTGTTAGTTACATGAATACATTTTGCTGAGGATATTGATTTCAGTAATTTAGTTGTTATACTACAAGCATTTAATATTTAACTGTTTTCTTACAATTTAATGAATATGCATACTTTTTTATTAGAAAAATTCAATCAAAAGCATGTATTTTTATTATTCAGTTATATAAGTTTATAATTTTATTTGTTATAAAAATAGATAAAAAAGGAAATTTAACGTTTTATGACAAATGTTTTGTGATCATGACCGTAATGTCTTAACTTTTATGAGATAAATATATCAGAAAATTATTGGATAAATGCCGCCCAACTTGTCTAGTGGTCAGATTGCCTGACTGCGGATAAGGTGGTCCTGGATTTGAGTCCCGGTTTGGGTATGGATATACTTTCTCTCTCTATCAATCCTGTCTTTGTCCTTTCTTTGTTTGAATGATTGTCTACCCTATAAACGGGTATCTATGGCATGTGTGTACAGAGGAAGTTGGACTCACACCAAAATATAGTTCAGTTGGAAAAGTGGAGCAGCGCACCCCATGTTGCCAGCCTAGCTGGCACACGACAACAAAAACATTGAATAAATATTTTAGCTTTGTGTAAAATTTCATTTTATGCAATAGCAGTTATATACTGAACTTAAGTGTAATTATGTTTTAATAAAAAGAAATGAAAATTTCTGTTGTTTTCAAAGATAAAAAGTACTTATTTAAGTTATGTTATTTTGTTATTTTTATTTATATGTTATGTTATTTATATATGTTATTTTTTTATGTAAATTTTTAACAATCGAGTGAATAATTGAAAGAACAGAATTTAAAAAAATAACACCATGACACAAATTTTGCCAACATTGAATTTGTTTTTTTATCAAGATTAATAAAATTTCAGAATTATACTTTTTCTAAATGATATAATGTTTATTATTAAATATAAAGTTGTGTTATTTTTTATTTGTAATACTAAATATAAATTTATGTCATACTATACTGTTTACAATGACATCCCTCTTTCAAATACAAAATAGTATTACTTTCTTGTTTATTATATTAAATGAAAATTATAGGGCTATTTTGTATTTTGCTTAAAAACATAAATTCAAATGAAGCCCATAAAATGTTGAAAGAAAAATATTTTCAGATGAGAACATCTGTAAATTTATGCCAAAAATAATGCTCATCCATTACATTATAATTTGAAATTACGTTATTAATTTGATTTATGGTAATCAATTAAATATAAAATGAATGTGACTTTGTAACATATTCGACTTGAAGCCTAGTGTGGCAAAATGCTCATTGAAAATTTTGTGAAAATGCGTTGAAAATCATAGTCTACACTTTGTTTAACCTTTTCTAAACTTTTAAATACTTTTCCATATTTGTCAGCTAAAATTTGAAAATAATTTATTGAACAATGAAAAATAATTGTAAAAATGCGTTAAAAATTTTTTCATAAAAATAAAGTTTAAATTACGCATTTGAGAAACTTTTATTTACAGTTTTATATAGATCTATGTACTTTTCTGATAAACTGGATTCTTATATTTGATTTAACCTTAGTGTTGCTTATAAATTCTAATTCAAGGAAATATTTTAAAAATCAAGTTTATATATCATTTTACATCATATTCATTTTCAAAATGAATAATGAAAAGTTTCTGGAGATTCATAGCAAAGAAAAAGTTCTCCTAACTTGAATTGAGATAAACATTCGAAAAATTTAAGATGATTGAGGTTTTAATGACTTTAACTGATGAATTCTTAGGTAATTCGAAATTTTTTCAATTAGTGCCACAAAAGAAAAAAGTGCCACAATATATACATATATATTATATATATATATATATTATATATATATTATATATATATTATATATAAATATTATATATATATATATATATATATATATATATATATATATATATATTATATATATATATATATTATATATATATATATATATATATATATATATATATATATATATATATATATATATATATATATATATATATATATATATAATATATATATAATATATATATATATATATATATATATATATATATATATATATATATATATATATATATATATATATATAATATATATAATATATATATATATATAATATATATATATATATATATATATATATATATATATATATTATATATATATATATATATATATATATATATATATATATATATATATATATATATATATATATATATATATATATATATATATATATATATATATATATATATATATATATATATATATATATATATATATATATATATATATATATATATATATATATATATATATATATATATATATATATATATATATATATATATATATATATATATATATATATATATATATATAAATATATACATATATGTATATACATATATATCTATATATATATATATATATATATATATATATATATATATATATATATATATATATATATATATATATATATATATATATATATATATATATATATATATATATATATATATATATATATATATATATATATATAATGATTAAGGATATTGTACTTGTAAAAGTTTATATTTTTATATTTATAATCTAAAAATATATTATATGTTCATAAACTAGCAGCTCTCTCGTGTTGCTGGGATAGTAGTTATTTTGTTAGCAAGAATAAATAGTATCAAAATAAGTAGTATTTAATCCGATAGTTACTAAAATATTCTTTCTGTAAAGCTCTTCTTCGGATTAAAGCTGACAGAAGTGCTCAAAAAAGAAACAGATTGATTGATAAGATACAGATTTTAGGTGTGTTTAAGCTTTACTTGGCTTCAGGAATCGATACCACTAAGAGATAATCGATGCAGACACCAAACACTTTCCTGTGCCGTTCGTGTTCTGGAGAAACTGAAACATCACGATATTCTGTATACTAAGTAAAGGATTTCATTAAATATTTATAGTACTGACGTTTTGAATCGCAGATTTTTTTAAAAATAAATTTTATAAACGTGTTGTATGCAATAACTTTCAGAAAGAATATGAGCTTTTTGAGTGTTTCAGGAATTCTTTTGTCAGTTGTTTAATATATTTTCTATTAAAATAATAGAGCTTTAAAAGAATATTCAAAGAATGTTAAAGAAATGTTTACAATGATGTAATCTATTATTAAAATTAATAAAAAGATTATTGAAATTAATTTAATATCAATAAGAAATTTTCTTTCATTTTCTCATCGTTTTTTCTATTATACAGAAATAAATTTTGAATATTACATGAATGAATATTTTTTTATCAATCAGATATAAATGTATATGAGCAATATATTTCAAATAATACTTTTCTTAGAGAGTTTATACATTGTAAATATTATTCTTTATGATAAAATAAAGTTGGACATTCGATATAATTTTTCTCAAAATAATAACTTAAATAAATTAAACTAGTTTCACATATTTTTAAATGAAGATGTTTAAGCAAAATATGTGAGCAAATGTTAATTTTTATGCTTTACACATTTACTATATATTTAACAACAAAATACTAATTTCTTTTCCTCATTCCTTATCATGTTTTGTATTTCATTATATTTAAATAAAAGTTAAACTCTATTTATGATTAAACAAATACTTGATAATTAATTTCTTGAAACAGTTGTTTCAATTAGTAACTTTTTTATGAAATTTTAATTTGAGGTATACAATTATTTTTGTAGTAATATTTAAAATATTATATTTATCTAATTAAAAATTATATTTAGAAATTTTTGTATACTAAATTTCGTTTAATTTTTTTTACTTAAAAATCATGTATAATTATGAAAAAAGCATAAACATTTCCATGGAATATTTTAAAACTACTATATTTAAAATGCATAAATTCAATTCTTTGAAAATCTGCAAGTAAAATAAACTTTTTTGAGTTTACTTATTCATATCAAGGTTTATTTTTATTAATGCATAATTATAATAAAAATAATAAAATAGTATATTGGTTTTTATTTATGGTAAAGATAAGCATGCATATATTTGAATATTTGAAGCGATTAATCCTTTACAAGAATTAACATGGATTTTGTATGCAATTCTTGGATTGAAAATTTGTTTTGCTGGAATTTGAATATTTTAAATTTTTAATGAAATACGTTAAATATTTAAATATAATTTCTTTTATCGGGAATAAACACTTCTATTCGTTTAAAAAAATGTTTTCCTTAAATATATAATGCTATTAAATTACTTAAAATATATTATAAAAAATGAAGTCTACATTAAACCATTTTTTAACATAAACATGAATTATTATTTTCAGAATACTCATTTTGCTTATGAATCAATGAATTGATGAAATTTCCTCCCTCCCCTTAATAATTGGAGCTTTATAACCTACTGTGCTTGCAAGTAAATTGTTGAAAAGTTATGAGCCTTTAGTTTTTATGATGTATAAAATATTTTTTAATAAAGGTTGCCAATTTCACCAGATTCTTTAATTTTGTTATGAAAAAAAAATTCCGTGATTAAATTTAATGCATTTACTTGCATTTTATATCCAAAATGAAACAAGTTAATATAGCCTGTTAAATGAGTACATTGAATTATTCTAATGTGTGTGACTACGAGTTTAATTAAATTTAAATAACTTGAAAAACCATTACATAAATTACCATCATATTTTCTAACTAAAAAGTGTCACTTGCGGTTTGGGAAAAAAATTTTTAAATTTAATTTTCTTGTAGCAAAATTCTAAAATTTAATTTCAATAATCAAATTTTAAAATTAATTTAAGGAGATTTTTTACATGTTTTATTCTTTTAATATTTGGTAAGAAATTAGGATTAAATATAATTGCAAATATTTAATAAAAAGGATAAAATGTAATTTAAGTTTTGTAAACTTTTCAAAATTTTAAATATTTTAATTTTATGCTAATCTTTTTATTCAATCATAATTAATTTTATGCAATAAATTTAACTTAAACTTCAAAATTAGTGATATGAGTTTTAAGATAAACAAAACTCTTAAAATTTTGCTTTTTTTTATACATATACTGTGCGTAAAGATTTTAAAAGACTTAATTTTTAAAAAATAATATTTTGACTCAATTAATATTAAGAATAACTCATTTTTATTTAAGATTAGTTCGTTAATTTTTGTCTGATGTTCATTAAATTAAAATTACATAAAATATATGTTCGTAATATTGCTTTGCATGCTCTCTCTTATGTTTAAAACTTATTTTAGACTTTTATTTAATTTAAATATTTGTTATTAATTCATATTTTTTAAGCTATATATTTTTAAATTTAATGATGCTAAACATTATCTAGATTAACTAACACAAATTTAAAGCCCAAATAAAAAAAATGAAGCCACTTTCAGTTTATTTTCGGATAGTATAATATATAATCTTATCAAATTTGCGTCATACTGTTTGAAGGCTTACGTCCTTTAGTTTACAAACGAGTTGATAGTTAGATACAATTTGCAGTAATTGCACTTAGGCATTTAAGACATAACATGGAAAGGGAGAGTTAATTAAGATTAATTAAACATGGCTGTCAAGAGAAAAGTATTGTCTTCGAAACTCTATAGATAGTCATTTTCTCTCATAATTAAACTGACTAGAGTTCTATAGCATTTTATAACGAGAAAGGGTAATCTAATTTAATAATTGCTTATGTTGCAGTGTTTGTTTTAGAAGAAATTTTAGTACAATGACTCAACTAATTGCTAAAGCGTGTCTATGATTTTCTTAAATAATCAATTATTTCATTTTTAACTATAATTATTTTTTTTAATTGAGTGATTGAATTTTTTATCTGATGAATTTGCAGCGAATATTTCAGATTTATTTGTTAATTTGGTAAACCTTAAAATATTGAACAGTATTGAATACTGATTTTGTTTGTCCGCCGAATTTTCGTCCGAGATTGATTCGAAAATAATTGCGCGAATGGAATTAATATAACACCATGAAGTTCGTTTCTAGAAAACTTAAAATGTGGGATGTATTTCGTTTCTGAAATAGGATTACATCTCATGTAAATTTAAAGTTTTAATTATAGCCGATTTTAATTTACTATAAAATTGCTTATTCCGTGATGCATTATGCGTTATGGAACTTTGCTCGCTTCAAGAAAGAAGTCATGATGTTTTACCCCTTTTGAAATTGTTATGAATGGAGAGCCATGTTGAGAGCAGTGATGAAATTTGCATGGCATTGAAGTTACCCTTTTCCCCATATTCCAATTGCATAATTTTTTGACACCATGTAGTAGACATCTTAATGGCTGAAAGTCGTTGTGAAGCATTTTAGCATTTACTTCGTAAATTGTGTCTTCCGGGAAGACTCTTTACTGATAGTGGGTCGTATTTTCGCGTCCAAGAGGAGGAAACCAGAAAAATCCCATTCACTCGCCTTGTGAGACGTACGGCAGGAGGCAGAGAAGTACAGCATCCACCTCTTAATGTTCGACAGTTGCTGGTATCAAACCCGGGACGTTTTACCCCACAGTGCGATGTTCTATCACTAGGCCAGGGTGATCCCAATAATTGTAAATTTTTAAAAATGTAATTGTAATTTTGATTTTTAAAGCAGTGTAGCGAATGTGTTTACGCTTTTCTTATTACACAGTAAATAGAAAACACATTAGGATTAGAAGAAAGAAGTTTCGTTTTCATTATTTTATAACTCAACTAAAAGCAATTTATATGTGTATCATACCTCATTCAATTTTCTTTTAGCTGATCTAAACTCAAGATCTTTCATAGTGTAGGAATAGTTAGTCCGTAGAATTAGCCCTCGCTTGCAAAAAATGATCGTTGAGGGACAAACCAATCAATCTGGCACAAGAAGAAACACAAGCTACCGTTATTTCGAAAATTAAAATTAAAATAGCATTAAATTTCATATCATAGGAATTTTAAATGTCTATCCAAAAACTTTCTACCATATGAGTAATGAAATAATATGTTTATTACAAAACGATTTTGAAGCAGTAATTGAACTACTCTGCAATATAAGCATTTTAAAACGATGTTGTTAACTTCACCAATAACATTTTCCAGGTGCCCCTCCCAATAACATCCAGCATTAGTTTTAAAGATATTAGGACATACTCAGTTGTTATACCACGAAAATGAAAAACCATCTATACCCTGCTATTTATATCTAATGAATATAAGTTTTAGTAAAGTTAATTATTTCTAAACTATATCTTCAAGCACATTGGCACGATTAAAAGGAAAAATTAACTTGAATTATTTTTTGCAGATGTTATTGATATATTGTTCTTTGCCTAAATAAAAGCTATTAATTTTTTAGGTGTCCCATTCTATATAATTACTTAAAAATTGTATAAAATGATTTAAAATTTAAATGAAATTTTAATTATCCTCTTCTGAACGACTGAAGCTTCTAATAATCTCGTAGTTTCGTATCTTATTCAAAGAGGAAACCATCATCTGAGCTAACACATTTCTCTCCAAGCCAAACCCATGAAGAAGACTCAATCAGCTTGAGAATTTTTGGCTGAGGAAATTGGCAGATAATATCCCCTCGAAGCTCTATAAAAAGTCACGAACTAACTTACTCCTTATATACAGTCATTTAATTGAAGTTAAATAGAATTTTTTATAAAGTCAATGAATAAATAATCTTAATAATAGTTTATGCTACAATAGAAATTTTAATTTCAATGATTCAGCGATGTCTATTAAGCTTTTGTATTTTTCTCAAGTAAATATTCAATTTACTTTCAACTATAATACATATTTTTTGAATTATAAGATTGAGTTTATAAATAAACTATATAGACAATGATTAATTGATAATTTAACATATATGACATATATAATGTACCTTATTGCAATCAACGAGATATTGGGAAATTAGTCAGAAAAAACATAGAAACAGAGAGAAAATAAGGAGAAAAAAGTGATTAGTTTAATATATTATGCAACTACCTGAAGTTGTCACTGTTATATATAACGACAATTTGTACTGTTTAAATCATAGACAGAAGATTAAGCATTCATTTCGGCAAGAGGAAGACATCCAATCAAAGACACTTTTCAAGTTGGGTGCAGCTTTTTGGATTCATCACATACACTTGAATTTTAAGTATCTGCACTGTCATAGATCCTCTCGAATTAAGAGATATAAGTAGATATCAGAGGAAATTGAATGGAAATTTGGTCAATAGGTATTTTATCCATAATTCATTATTTGGTCAGAAAGATTGTTTCACTCATATGACAACTGATAAAGTAGCATTGTTTCTGTTTAACAAAGGTGTAATTCAAAAGAATCACTGTCTCTTGAATGAAAGGTCTTGATTTGATTCAGACACAATAACGGTTGATTGTATTAAGATACAACTTTCTGCATGCATATTTGTAGAAGTGAGCGCTTGAAACTTTCAGATTTCTCTCTTGTAACATGCTATTGCTGTCTAAGATTTCTGAAAAAATCTGCCACAGACAATATACAATAAATTTATTAATGCATTATAATGGCTTTCATTTGATAGGTAAAAGTGGAATCATAAAATAATCTAACTGCGTTAATTTTCATGAAAACTTGTAACTTCGCAATTCTTTTTCTTCTTAATGGTTATTCAAAAATATAAATAGAAGGTATATGTTCCAGCGATCTCACATTATAAGTACAAGTAATAATACAAGTAAAAGAATATCTGGAAAGCCACATCTACAGCTTTTTTTTTAAAGCGAACGCTTAAAGTCTTCTGAATTAACGTTTTCACTTTCTTACAAGGTATGAAATGTACGAAGTAAGTTAGATAATCGCGTAGTGTTCATCCAGTTACAATATGTGATGTCTCTTAAAACCGAATTAGAGTAATGTGGTTACGGTTTGTTTGTCACTCTACAGCTCCTTTTTGCACATAAAGGCGTTATCTACAAATTAAAAGAAATTATTATATCACTCTAAATATCCAAAATCAAGGTTGGAATTGAACCAATGAATTATAGATTTGAAAGCTTGGCTATGCTTGTTTGTCACTCAATGGTACATTTTTGCACCCGACAGATAATAAGACTGAGTTTCACACAATAAACTGGTTTTTAAATGACTTAAAACACCCAAGACTGATGTGGGTATCGAACGCACGCACTGTTGAAGAGCAGAGTGCTAACCATTCAGCTGTCAGCTTGGCATTAAAGTGAAGGCTAGAGTACAGACCAGTCATCTGCTAGTTCCGATTTAGGATAAGTTAGCGTAAGAAGTTCACAGAATTTTAAGAATCGCAGTTTTCGTTACGTGCAGTTTTAATACTAGAAATATGCCAAAAATGTTCAAATATAAAATTTAAAATTGATAAAAATATTTAAAATGATTTTGCCGAAGAATACATTTTAATTGTTAAATTTTAAATTATTTTAGAAATTTTTGTTTCAGTTTGCAATATATCAAAATTAAATAATTCTTTACAGTAAAAAATGACCTTAAATCAAAATTACAAATCGAATAAAAACTAAATAAACTCAATTTTATAATAGAATCATATTAAATAAATTTAGTACATAATAAAATGGAGTTAGGAAAATGTACTTTTATATACAACTAAGCATATTAATAATATTTATAAAGACAAATTTCGATAAAGAATTTTACTAAGTGCATATCAGAATTGAGTAAATTATTTTCAAAATGCGTGATTTCGAAACAGTGGCTTTGAAATAAGAAATATTTATTTGCATTCAAATTCAATAAATTATTGAAAATCAATATAGTTAAAATTTCGTATTAAAAATACAAATTTAGATATTGTTATTCAGTAGAAAAAGCTTATTTTTATAAAAATAAAAAGTTTCTGAAATTTCAATAGGTAAATCCGTTTAATCAAAATATTTCAGAGAGAAAAAATACAAAGTAGAAAAAGTAAAGAGAGAAAAAAGTACAACAAAAACATTTTATTCAGTACCTATGATATAAAGTTCTCATTATTAAGATATTCTTTAGTTTCAATAAGAATTTTTTTTAATAATTTTCAATAATAATTTTTAATAATTTTCTGTAATAAAAAATAGAATAAATATAAGAAGTGCATTTATATATATATATATATATATATATATATATATATATATATATATATATATATATATATATATATATATATATATATATATATATATATATATATATATATATATATATATATATATATATATATATATTGCTCTATGTAAAAAATTGATTGAGATTAGATTACCTAAAGCGGTAATGTAAACTTTTAAGATGTTATTGAAAAATTTATTTTTTAAATCAATAAATAAATTTCAAAATTAATTAATTAAAATGAGTTTAACCTTTTAATGGTACCTTTTTGAAGTATAAAATGTTTTTAATTATAATAACCACTTTGATTTTCAAGTAATATTAATGAAAATATCACAAATTTTTCAGCTTTTTCATAAAATATATAAATTTTAATTTCTTTTAATATAGTTAAAATAGTTAGTTTTCCATTCTCTTTAAATTATTTCATTGCGCATTCAATGAAGTGCTGTTTACTAAATTAAAATAATTAATTATTATTATTTTTCTATCATTTATTTGTGTAATCAATACATTATGCTGTAAATGTTATTAACCAAATTGCATCTTTGAATATAATTAATTTTTGAACTTGAGATAAATCTATATAAATTACAGCCATTATAGGCACAAAATTATGCATTTCTGATAAAACAAAGCATCTTTTGTTCAAAACAAACATATAACTGTTAAACAAGTATATTTAAGTAGTTATAATAAAGATATAAATTTCAGAAAGTCTTTTAACTGCATGAAAAAAAATTATGTCATAAAACAACAAAATCATAAGTGGACCAAGCACTTTTGGTATTTTTTGATTATTAAATATTTTAAATTATTAATAATTTTTTAGATTTAGATTATCAGACATTTCATAGTATTAAGCTTTTATAAACAAAGAATTAAAAGACTATTTTTAATGAAAGTTTTCTTAATTAAGGTAATAAGGAATGAAATTGTGAAGAGAAAAATATTAAAATCTAAATATTGAGCACTTTTCCACACACACAATGATGCAAAACATCAATTAATTTTATATGCTTCATTATTTTGCACAACTGATACTGGGGAAATCTAAACACTTTAAATTTGACTTTCAGTTTAATAAATCGCAAATTAAATGTTCGGAACATAATTAAAAGCTTGTGAAATAAACTTTTCTTATAGGAAGATTTTATTTTGTATACTGTCTACTTACTTGCCTATGATAATGTAATTAACCGGAAAATATTGGGAAATCTTAGGATTTATGTCGAATCTAGTAAAGCCATTTTTTTTATATATGTTTTGTAAAAATGACTATAATTATACTTGATTATTGTTCTCAAAATTGACTGCAAAAAATTTCAAAATCTGAAATTTAATGTCGCGTTTAATGAAGCACCATATTTATTAATTACAAATTTAATCAAAATTCAATGTCATTAAAATATTTCCTTAAAATAACATGTTATTTTTAAATTATCTAATTACTTTCTTATGATAATATAATTAATAAGAAATGTCTTAAAATATTATAACTCATGCCCAATTTAGTATTGTTATTTTTATTTATGAATTAATTCAAATGGTATAATTTTCTTAGTCGGATAAGAAAAATTATTTAATATTGAAACTTTTAATATGTCCTTAAAATTTCGAAAACATTTTTTTAATTTAAATTTATAACTATAAAATTATTTTTAGTTTCCTATTGTTTTCAATACAATCAATATTGTGTGATATATGTTTTAAGATTTTTACTATTGAATATGTGAAATATTTTGTAAACATTTTAATATATGCCGACTATCATTATATACTTAATTCAGAAATTTTTCATACTTAGAATATTTTTAATAAAAATAAATATTATCTCTCTCTTTGTAAAGATTTTTAATATGGGAAGTTTTGTTGTCTATTTTAAGTATATTTGAACTAGTATAAGAAATAAAATGTAGTATAAATAATTAGGGAATGTAATTTATAATAAACATATTTACAACTAAGTCTACGGTCCATACAAACATACTCAAATGATATAAAGCTTTTTAGAAAACAAGAAAGTAAATGGCCGAACCAATAAGTTGTTCTTTCTAACTTTAAGTTACTTTTCCTTTTCAAGCTCTGTAAATGTACAGGTAAAGAATTTCGAAAAAAGCCATAAAAGAACTTTCCCTGCTTTACTTGGCGACCAATGTTGGCGATACAAGTACTTACTACAACGCAAGAGTTTTTCTCTGCAACCCTGCGATTGTCACTCAGTGAGACAGAGACGGTTTTATCTGCGTTAAGAGTTGAATTTGAAATAGTTGGCAGCTGTTCGAAACTTTGTCTCATATATTATAATATACTCAAAGCATGCTCATCTGACAACGTGTTGTTGCCAACAGCTGTAGAGAAATTATTAAACTTCTTTGAAAATTACTTATCTAGTAAAATTCGATAGGTAAGTTTTGCATACATTCAATCACTCATTATTTTATTCATTAAAATTTTAATTTTCTGAAAATGTTATAATAATTTTTTAAACAATATGAATTAAAAAGTCAAAAATTTTATTTTATATTTATTTTTGCTTATTTATTTTCATAAATTAATGTTTATTAATACAGGGTAGGAAATAAACAAAACATAATTGGTTATTGATAAGTTATTTATTTTAAATATTAAAACTTATAGAAATTTAAGCATATTAGTAATAGAAAAAAATATTCTATATTTCATGTTATGAGCATAAAACAAACAAAAATAATAATAATGTATTCTTCAAAAAGTATTAAGAAATTACATTACGTATGATCTGAGATACAAATTCAATAAAATCATTTTATGTAAATGAACATTTTTTATATGTAAATGAGCTTTTTCTTAAATTAAATTATTTCTGTTAATAATATTTGATAGCGAAATTATATTAATGAGTTTACACTTCTCTTTTTTTTAAAAAAAATGCTGCTTTAAAGGAGCATTTTGTGGAAAAATACTTTTTTGTAGAAAATCTATTTTTAAGACACAAATAAATAATCCTAAAATTATTAATAAATTTAAATTTTGGAAAAGTACTTGCGGTTACGTTTTTTTTTTTTACAAAAATATTAATGCAACCCTACTTTGCTTGGATTTTCATCCAACGTAGATATCTTGTAAAAATATATATTTTTGTATAAAAGAGTACATACATAATGTAATCAAAACATAATGTGTAAATATATTTCCAATGTTAACAAAATGTTTTCATTGTATTTTAAATTATAAAATTTTTATAACTTATTTACTACAACATAACCTAAATTATAATTAATATTTTACTTATATCTTTCAATAAATTAATATATTTTAGTTTGGATTTTGATCTAATTTTTACAGAAATTCTTTGTATACCCACAAAGAGCAGTAATCATCCTCAGCGCTTTCAAATGATAGCACATATTGAGGTTATATGCTTAACTTTATTAACTATAAAGGATCACTGTTATAAAATATTCTATGGATATGTAATAAAATTGATAATTTCAAATATTTCAAAAATAATAATCAAAATATATTCATAATTTTAAATCGCAGTCAAATATATATTCAAATGTAAATAATTATGAATAAATTTCCAATCAAATGCAAATTAAAAAAGTTTAAACAAACAAGTATGATACATAATTTTAATTTGAGAATATAAAAAAACTCAACTAATTGTAGTTATTTTTACAACTGCAGTTTGTTAATAAACCAATAGTTTTGTACGTATAACCAATACTTATAATTTATAACTAGTTTTTGTTAAAATAAATTTTCGAAATGAATAACTTTTCGCTTTCTAATGCAGAAAATTTGTGTACACATATAAATTCATAATATGATTATTGTGAGTAAATTAATAGTTCTTGATCGTGGAAAGCATCCTCCTACATAGAATAAATAAGTAACTATCCACAGTTATTTTTATAATAGTATTAACTATGTAATTTCCCACGATTAATTCAAATTATTACAATTATCTTATAATGTAAGTCTTGTAAGCAAATTAGAAAATGTTTATTTTCATGATTTGAATTACTTATTTATGATGAAAATTCTTTAATTATTTCATGAGTTAGGCACCATAATATCCAAGCAATAAGTATAAAGGAAAGAATTTTTTGATATTATTTAGGGTTCCCCTGATTTGGTGAGTTTGTTTTAAATAAAAATAAGAATCTGAAATGTGTTCATATTTATCATTTTTTCTTATATTTTACTAGTTCATAATACATCATCAAACACCTACATTTTTCTCTGCGTTCTTAATATTTTACTTTAATTTTATGTAATATACGCGTTTAAGAAAAATAAATAACTATTTCTTGAAAAATTAAATTCTAAAGCTAACACATAATCAGATTATAAATACGAGGAAAAATAAACTGTAAATTTTTCTGTTCAATGTACGAACTTTTTGCAGAACGAAGAACTTTCTTTCGAAACTTGTTTTCTTGAAAAATAAAAGCTCTTCCTTTATTGGATAGTATAAGTCTACATTAATGAGATCAAATAAGTGCAGTGCTTATAGTATTAATTATTTAATCAAAGTATTTCTTATATATATATATATATATATATATATATATATATATATACACACACACACACACACACACACACACACACACACACACATACATACACACACACACACACACACATATATATATATATATATGTGTGTGTATATGTGTGTGTGTGTGTGTGTGTGTGTGTGTGTGAGTGTGTGTGTATAAACTAATCTAAACTCCATGGCACGACAGCCCATGTGGGCCAAGGTCTACAGTGCCCATAACTGTTTTCATGACCGAGGGCCCTGGGGTGTGAAGCATATGTCCTAGTTAGGTGGTCAGCCTAACGTTAGACTCCCAGTGTTTAGTTCCCAAGCATGCTTGGTACTCAGTTAATCGACCCACTGAAGGGATGAAAGGCTGAGTCAACCTTGCCCAGCCCGACGATCGAACCTCGGACCTGGGTCATGGGAGCGTGAAACGTTGCCACTAAGCCACCGGGTTTCATATATATATATATATATATATATATATATATATATATATATATATATATATATATATATATATATATATATATATATATATATATATATATATATATATATATATATATTTATATATATATATATATATATATATATATATAAGATACAGAAATTTACTATATTCTTACCCATATATGTAAGATTTGGAATCCGAAGGTTATAATATTATGGTTTAAATATACTTCATACTATGGTTTAAACTTACTTATTCTTGTCTTTAGTACAAATGTTTTTGGGTTCGAATACCACCTCGGTCACGGTTGTTTCTAGTGGTTTAAAATTGATTTAAAAATTAAACCTTAGATAAATTAGTTCGTCTTTTGCAATATGTGTCCCTCAAGTGGTAAATCAATTAACTAATCTGTACTGGTTATCAGCATTTAAATATATTATACATGTGTAATATTTATAAATATCACAGGACAAAATTTCATACTTTATTTATTAAAGCTTTTATTACATATTTTCTCTATTTGCTAATTAGTTTCAACTAGAATATCATTCATATATTACATTCATTATGAGCATAATTAAGTGGTACGAAGGGAGGGATTAATCTAATTTATCGCACAACGACGTACTAACCGAAAGGACGTTTCTAAAACTGTAATTTTGTTCTAAAACTTTTCGTTTATGGCTTTCTTAATAATAGAATAGATGGATGATGTCTACTTTTCAAATTAAATTTAATAGAACTTACTGATCAAATTGTTGTATCATAAACCCTTTCCTTTTGATGAGTAAAATGGAACTTATGGAAAAATATATCTCGTTTTTCTAATCTATAACAGGCGATCATATATGTTTTCATGTTTGTTTACATTAAGTATTTGTAAAACAAGTGTAAAATGTAAATTTTGTCTATTTAACTGTACGTATAATGTTTTAAGTAGATTCTATAAGTAGATTTCAAATATATTTCATTATAATAATTTTAATGTAAGAACTTATAAAAAATATTAATATAAAAATATTATTAACATTTAAAGAAAAGAAATGAAAAAATAATATTGCAATACATATTTTTAAATTAATTAAATATGGAAATTAAAATTTAGATTTAATTTGATTGTAAACATTTGAAATTTGCCAATTTTATTATTACTTATCACAACTGCTTATATGCTAAGCAATTTTAATGAATCAACGTTTAATAAAAAGGAAATACATCAAATTTAATTAAGTTAAAAATGTTTTGTAGATTTTTAATATGAAAACAATTAATCTGAAATTAAATTACTTGAGTCTGTGATATAAAATGTCAGTCAATTCTTATTTAATATTAAGTCAATCAAACATACCAGTAGCGTATAATTTGATATAACAAACTTAATAAAATTATATGAATATTTTATTGTTATTAGTTGTACCTTCACCAAAATATAAAGTTTTGAAGTATATTTTGTTTTTTATATGTCGGGACTCAAGTGAGCGTAACATGTATTTCTAGTATATTAGTCTCTAGTATTTGTACTCCAGTAGTGATCAAATATTTGATTCTACTACCCTAGTAATAAAATAAATAAGTGGTGTTTATATGAAGTAAGAAAATATAAATTTTTCTTCCCTAGAGGTATATTTTCTTTCTAAATATTTTTTTATATTCTTATATTACATATCGCATGTAGTCAAACTTGATTTGCCCAAACTGGAAACAAATATCCCTGTTCAATACAACATATTATTTCTAGATTAGTGATGGCAAACTGTTGATTTGTGAATGCTACCTCATGTTCATCTTAGAAATGCATTTCTTATATAAAGCATGAATTCATGGGAAGAAAAAATTAAAACACAAGCAACTGAGGAAAAACATAAATTGACACATAAAAAATTATGAAATACGACGTTTAATTACAATAATACTTGAAGGATAAGTTTTCTTTTATTAGCCAATTTTTTGAGAATGTGCTTCAATTATTCTTATGTTACTGAATAAACTTTTTGTCAAAGTAATTTGAAAATTCTATTCTTTATAAAAAATTTGTTTGTTGCTTAATGGTAATCTTTTGAATACGAAAGCTAATCAGACCAGAACTTACAATTTAAAATACATTCAGAACTATTATAAGCATCCATGCTTAAAATGGGAATGAAACGCCCCCCTGAACTTTTGAATCAATGGTTTGACCGCTAATCATTCGGCTGCTATCACAAAAAGAGAGATTGACAAATTTCTTTCAGTGATTGCAATACCGAAAGAATATTTGATCCTACAAGTTAATGCCATCTTTATTTTCTTTAGATAGTGTTAACTTCGTTACGTTTTTGTAAGTCATTCTTTTTTGGATTCGTACTCAGATTTACTATTCAAAGTATATCTCTAACCATTACAAACATAGACACCAGAGAAGGGAATCGAACCACGAATTGAAGGCCAGAAAGTTAAGAATTTATTTCTTAGTTTGACTTCCCCAATATTAAGATGAAAGAAATATCAGATAAAGTGCTTTACCTTAACAACTATGTTACCATGAGACTACTTATTTTCATGTTATTTTGTTATCAACAATGGAATACTTAAAGCATGATACTTTACCCAATAAAACAATGTAATGCTTGAAGATAGATAGTAAACAATGTTATAGTTTACTTAAGTTATCGATATATTTCGTGTGAATAATACTTATATTTCTGGTAGATGATCAACAAATCATAGAAAAATGACTTATCAGGTCATATTCGAAGCTCATGACCATGAAATTTTAAATGGCATTTCACAGCGTAAAACTCGGTGGTTTTGGTCGCAAAGAAGTCCGTGAGTGCTTGGCGCAAGTTTGCTTCATTAGTAAAAATTTTTCCACCAATATAACTGTTCAGTGAATGGAAGTGGTGGTAATATGGTGGTGCAAGGTCAGGTGAGTAAGGAAGATGCCACAAAGCCTTCCGATCAAGTCACTATGTGGTATCAGGTCCACAGTGACCGTTTGGTCCTTGGGTAGCAGCTCAAAGTGAGCCACCTGACGACTAGTCAAACCAGACACCAGTTTCATCACAAAAGGAGAAATCGTTCGATCTGAATTTGTAAAATCAAATCTTGCCATACATTCATTCGCAGCATTATCCCCGAACGCTTGGCATATTCGGCGACTTGATACAGCAGCTGATAAACCCACTTTTAAGTTTTTAAGTAAACAACACCGTACGAACTAATTCGACGAGCCCAGTTCTTTTTGCTACTGTAAGGGTTATGATTAAAGAATGTTCGCGGTGGACTTCTTTTTTATAAAGATTGACATTCCTACTCTGTACTGATCAGTGTCTCAAATTTGTCATACATTAATTTGCATACTTTATTTTCACTTCATTCAATGGCAACGTGAAAACGGCAAGAGCTTTCTTGTTTACCTAACAGTTTCGTAGTTTTATATTTGCTATAGATGTATTTTCATCAGAAATTATTTAATATTTTGTAATAAGCCATTTTATAATATCTTATTTCGGTCAATACAAATTTTACGTGTACAATACTTTATTTACATTTTATATACTAATTTTCTTTTTTAATTTTTGGTCCCAGTTCATTTCAAATAAAGATATATTTTTCCTCTATCTTCTTATTCTTATAAAATATCTATACACGTTACTAACTAAAATGAATAAACCTTAAATAATGTTTCATTTTTTGAACTTTCATAAGGTTAAATTATATCAAATTATTTTGAACTATGCTAACGTTAAGTTCAGTAAAGTCATTATTTTTTAAGAAAGCTACCTATAGTGTCTGACTTAAAGAAAAGACTCAGGGTATATGTCGTTCTAAGCAAAGAACTTGTTACCAGTTTTCAGCAATTAAAAAAAAATTCAATGTTTAATCGAAATACAAAAATGTCAATATTTTCATTTTTATTTTAAGGGTAACAGAAAAAAAGCAATAAAAGAAAATATAGAAAGTCATGTGTATCAATATTTAAGCAGGTTTTAAAATGAGGTAAATTTTAAAATATCTAATAACAAATCATAAACATTGCAACCGCAAATATTATTTTTGCATAAAACTAGAACTACAAAAATGAAATACTCCTTATAATAGGTGTTTAGATAGTAAAAAATGAAAATGTTTAATCATTTAATGGTTAGTGATCTTATACATCCAAAGACATTTATTATGCCCCTAGTTTAGTGACTCAAAAATATTTATTGCATTAATATCTTTTTTTTTTAACTTATGATATGCGGTATTGGATAATTATCTATACAAATAAGACATTTATTCTGTTTGTCCCACATATTTTTGTCCAAGCTTGAATGATAAACAGCTGCAAGGAATAAAATGAAAGAGCTAGCGGTATAATTATATATTAGAATGTTCATATATATAGTTGACTTAAAATATAAGCATGTTATATTTCTAAATTTTAATTAAAAGATATATAATTAATTTGAATCGTAATTACTATTTATTCGAACTCACGATAAAGTGCTTATTCTATGGTATAGTTAATTTAAATTATGTGATACCATTATGGAACTATGCTCACTTCAAAAACTGAGATAGGCTTTTTTTAATTCTTTTTTGAAATTGTCAGGAGTGTTGTTATTTACCAAATTTTTAACTGTCAACTAGTCTTGGCAGTAGAGAAAGAATATGTACGATGATATCAGATTTCTTCTTTTTTATGCGATCAAATAGCTTGTTTTTTTAATAAGGATATTTAAGAATTTAATTTTTGTAGAATTATATTTTTTCTCAAGTGCAGCGAACGTGTTTACGCCTTTCAAAATTTACCGCCAACTGGAAATCGTAAGAATCCAAATAAAAAGAGTCTTGATTTAAATATTCAATTACTCCATCACTAAAAGGAAGTTTTCAAGCATTCCTTAGCTCTTTAGTTTGATTTCGGTTGATCTATACGCAAGACTCCACTTCGTGTTGGAAAACAGTATTTTGTACAAATATTAAATACATAAAAAATATTGTTATAATCACAATTTTCCTTTGAAGTTAAATACACGTTTTCCACTAAAAGCCAATACTCATTTTCCGTAATCATATCATAAAAATATTTAATATAAATAATAAATTTATATATATATATATATATATATACATATATATATATATATATATATATATATATATATATATATATATATATATATATATATACATATAATACATGAAATGTAAATAATCTTCAAAATATGAATAAATAAATTTTAATTACATTCAAAACAGCTCAAATAAAAAAATTTTTATATTGTATACTTTTATATATGCTATTTAATTTAATAAAATAACATAATTAAACTCAACAGATAATGAATTGTTTTTAATGAATCAATAAAAATATTTTAACAAAAATTTAATTTTTAGAATTATTTTTGATTTACTGCATGAATTTGTATTAAATATATCCCCTAACTTATTCCAGTGATTTAAATATAGTAAAAACATGATTAAATTACAAAAATATTAATAATAAAAAATTCTTTATCACACACAATACCATTTTAAATGAAATGCGCATAATAAAAAACCTTATTCTGTATATTCAATTTAAATTAATGGCAATGACAGTAACAGTATGCAAAAATATTAAGTTTCTTTCGAATAATGGCATCAGATTTATTTAGTAAACTTTGATTACATTTCACAGTATTTGAATGCTTGTAATCGAGTTAAGAAATAATATGTTAGCAATTAATTTTAATAAATGCATTTCCTAAAAATGCTATGAAACGCAATCTGATATTGAATTTTCTTATCCGAAAGCAATTTTTACATAAAAGAGAAAATACGCATTTCAAAACTAATCTTTTTTTATTTCCTTTCATTTTGATTAAATAAAGTAATATATTTTTTGATTACATCTTTATTATTTCTTCGCATCTATGTAAGATGTTAGTGAGATGAATAAAATATTATCTATTTTTGGGTACAATATTATACTTTTATAATACAGAAGAGTTTAACTGTAATTAGATCAAAATAATATTTTAAAAGAGAATTTTATAATTCTTTGAAAATGATCGGATACCGAAAATATATTTCTAGTTAATTTTTCTTTGAACTATTTTTACATTTCTCTCTCTCTGATTTAAAAAATAGATATTAAAGCTTATTAAAATTTCTGATTTATAAATTCATTAAAAAAGAGGTATTTTACTTAACTGAATTGAAAATGTCATAATGCTCTAATTTTATAACTAAAAGGTTAAAAATATTTGAAATACACTTTTGCTTGGCATTACTGAATTTTATCTGCATTATTGCGATTCAATAAAATTCATGAAGTACAAAGTTCAAATCATTTCTAATTAATTTCACGTATTATTTGGATGAAAAAGATTTCAGTAAGTTAAACTTCTGAAATCTGCTTCTGATAAACTTCTGAATGCAATTTAGGAATGTTAACGAATACTATAGTTCCTATTTCAATTTTATTTAGTTTATTGTAACTGTTAAATCTAGATTTAAACCAAAAATATTTAAAGTTTTATGATTACTATTTTGTTTGTAGATAAATGTATTCAGAAATGAAACAAATATATCACAATCAAGGCCCAATCTTCAGGTTTTAACGTACATTCTTAGTCTGAAAATGTATTTTAAAATAAATTATGCACAATTTTCCTTTTACTCAAATTATGCATATTTTCTTTTAATATACAAAAAAGTTATGTATAAATTATATATCTTAGAAATCTGTATGTTTGTAAAATGTTTTTGGCTGCCTATTTCTTCTGACTTATTAATTGCTAAACTCACAGCAACTGCCTTTAAATTTTTTACAACAGTTAAGTAATGGGATCGACATCTGAGCTGGCATCCTTCTTCACACGTCACGCTACTCCGTTGCTAGAGAGTCCATCCTATCACTATCAGCGAACACATGTATATTATTACTTACTCCAGTCAACATTAGTGTACACTTTGAATCTTTGGCTGGGTCAAGTATAGAACACGTCACTTTCTGGTCCCAAGAATGACAGCCTATCTAGTCGAGCGACTTATAAAATTCTGTCTTTAAAGAAAATTTTCTTGTTAACAGCAAACATAGTGAAATATTTTACTCTTTTGTGAAGGAATTCGAAAAACAATGATTCCTCTCCCTCAGATTCAAACAACTATAGCAGTGTAATAATATTTAAGCAGTTTTATAAAAAGTAATAATTTCTTTTAGAAATCTTTATCACTTAAAATTTATTATTTATATATTAATTTTGACATTATGAATAAGAATTTGCTACACAATATTCAAAAACATGGCACGTGAAATACAGACTTTCAGCTATGAATAAGCACCATTTAGTTTGAATAAAAATCCCAGAATCTTAAAATACTTATTCATATTATTGGAATTGTGATAGATATATGATTATATTTTATCTCCTGTATTACTTTTGACTCAGAAAATATGGCTAATTTTGCTTGTATGAAAAGTGACACAGTAAATATGGGCTTTTAAATTTGATCACACGTGGTAAAATCATTAGATTTTATAATAAATGTCATTTGAATTGTAATAAAATATTAAAAAAAATTCACAAAGGAAGAATAAATTTTTATCTCTAAAGTTACTCAACTCAATAAGAACCTCATATTCGAAAAAAGTGTAATACTTTTATTAAAGGTATATTAATATTGTAACAAAATATTGGAAAATATGGCACAGAATCAAAATTATAGATTTTAAAACGCTTAAGTAATCAGCGTTGTGACAAAATATTCAAAAACCGTTTGGAACAATGGATTTACTTAAAACAAAAATAAGAGAGCTTCTTCTGAAATTTTACTTGCATACTTTCGAAAAGAAACAGGTGTTTCTGATAGTGGAATGTCTTACAGATGTTTACTTTAAGCTATCGTTCGTCATTTCATACTCGAGAAAAGAAATTTTTGCATTGCATATTTACGTATTTCCCAAAAGAAACACAAGTTGGGAAGTATCTACGCACATTAAAATGTAGAAGTGCATTTAAAAAATTATTTTTTATATTCATTTAATTCGTTCTCAGATATCCTTCAAGTAAATTTACCTTAAATACGTACAACAACGACAAAAGCGTTTATATATATATATATATATATATATATATATATATATATATATATATATATATATATATATATATATATATATATATATATATATATATATATATATATATAAGAATTAATCAATATAAATTGGCTGTGGGATTAATCATTTAATTTCAATGTTGATCCTAGCTTGTATTCTGCCCACTTTCCACTTAAATAAAGGAGTATTCTATCAATATAATATATTGATTGCGCCTAAAATGCGAATAACTAATTAAAACAATAGATAGGCTCATCATAGTTAAACAGGAAGATATATTCATGGGAGGGGAATGTCTGGTTTTAATCTCAGACACTGTGTGTGGAACAATGAGGGACAACATTTTTGTTTTCTGCATGTAAATTATAGAAGTAATTAAATTTTGCTGGTTTTCTCCCTTGTGGTATCCGAATATAACCGATCATGAAATGACCTTCCAATGAATGTTCAATTCCCTTGTTACTTTCTTCGGATGTAAGGTTATCCCCTACAGTGTGTAAAAACAAAGCTACTAATCAACAATAATAAATTACCTAATAACAACGACTGATCCTTCTTTTATCGAAATAATCAATATCATGGTTTATCATAGTAGGGATACTATGGCTTTATAATATAAACATGTAAACTTTAGCGTTTCATTCAATAATTAGTGTGTTTTATTGTTATTAGGTCTCTATCTTTCAATTCAAGTCTTTACTTATTATAAGAGTATATTTTACACTTGGATTTTTTTTCGTCGTGACCAAGATGTAAGAAAACATTCATCAGTGCTTAAGATCCTGGGTTTGATCCCAGCCACTGTTGAACATATCCTTTCTTGATGCGTGATTTTTATTAATATTTCTGAAACATTTCTCCTAATGCACACAGATTTTGAGTGTCTCTAAAGGGATTGACAAAATGTTTTCAAATTTATTAACTTTTAATTTTAGAATTTTGATTAACATTCTGGAGTAATATTTTTAATGTAAGAAATTGAGTGGTTCCGACTCACTTTTGGCTACGATAGTGATACATTTCAAAATATCCTTTCTTGATACAAAATCTTCATAAATCTTCCTGAAATATTTATAATTTAGTTGACGAAAGGTCTTCAAGTTTATTCTTCCTTCTTAGCTATGAAATGCTATCATTTTGAAAGCAGTAATGAGATATGATTTTCATCAAATATTATCTTGTATATTATGTATGGAAAATTGAAATAAATAAAATGGATTTTTACGAAGAAAAAATTTATATTATGTTCTAACAGCAATATCTAAAATTGATATGATGTAATATCACGATTGAAGTATCGTGATATTACATCATATCAATATCACGATACTTCAATCGTGAAGTCGAACCATTCGGTTTATAAATAACTTTGTTTATTATGAGTGTCGTACTGGTAAAATAACCTTGTTTTTTATTATATTTTCTTTTTAACTATTTTAATCATGTTTAATGTCGTAATAAATGTTTAATTTTGTAATATTCTAATTTCCATTTTCTTACTTTCCTACAATAGTAGATTATATTATTGTAGATTATATTATCTATCGGAGGATATAAAAATATGTTGTTATTATTACTTATGAAATTTGGACAAGGCAAGCTCGTTATGCTATTAGCCATGCGACTTTAGTTTAACCTGAGTACCATGTAGGTGAAAGTACGACTTTGCTCTAAGTAATCCTCCGATAGATGGCACCACCAGATGATCCACTCCTTGATTTTGACATTGATCTGGAGGGAGAGGAAATTTTCTCCAGACCATTACACCCATGGTAACTGCTCAACGACCGACCAAAGAACTTTCGATTCTACAGATTTAACGAGCACGTTTATCGTATGTACTCGGTGGGTCTTTGGTGGCATTGGGATTCGAACCCGCTCTTCCAAATGGAAGGCCGATGCCCTAATTACTAGGCTACCACAGCCGCCAGATTTATAAATATACTAATTATATATGTGTATCTAAAATACTTAAATATATTCTCTTATATATAAATATATTATGTAGACTGTCGTTTAATTTAGTTCTATAAACTATTAAGCGACATAAATAATGTAGAATGCAAATTACAGTGGTTTTCTTAATGGTTGAACTTTTTTGTACTGAATAAATATGAACAGGTATTTTTTACATTATACAAACACAATGGACTGGTCTTGGTTCACTCTTAGTCACCACAGAGCAGCATCGGAAGTATTTAGTTTTTATATATTTTCTGAAATCACGTCTGTTGAGTTTTCTGATTTCTTTCCTTGCGACAGGTGGTTATGGCTCAAGTATACCATAAAACCTGGTATAAGTAAATGTGCAGTACCTGTTAAAGATGTTTTATAACGATTTTTGGCTGTTATAGATTGTTCACAAAATTATGTTCATGTTCTATATTAACTCACGGCAATAGTTTGAACAATATTTTCATGCCAACAAAAATTATGTTACATTTGAAACTTTTGCTTTGAAAACAAATTGCAAATGCATTTAAATTTTCAACATTTTTATTTGCTTTTTTTTAAAAAAATTATTTAAAATAATTCTGAATTTTATGTGGAACATGTTCTTCTCAGAAACTTTCATCAATTTTTTTTCATTATAATTAATGAGTTTCAAAATTTCTTTACACAACTTTATTTACATAAAACATAAAAGAAAACTTTTTTCATAATATGTTTCCAGTAAGATAAATATATATATAATGTATATATTGTATATAATAACCCAAAGGATGTCATGATCGATAAAAGTTATACATTTCATTGTTGTTGTTTCTAATCTCCGGTAAATGAAACCGTTGACTTAAATCAAGTTCGATATAAGGGGATAGTTATGGATACCCTACCAATCCGGTACAATCCATTCCAAGATATGATGGGGTGATATCTGTTCTTGCAGGCATATAACCTAAAGAGAAAAACTCGTGCTACATCAAGAATATATGAGACTTTTAAAGTCTCATATGTCAATCATCATATATCAATCAGGATCATTGGCAAATTGGGAAAATGTTTGTCTGTCTGTCATAAGGGATAGACAGGAGAAGTCATTTTACCCTCATATTAGTTGTGCGGCGTAGATATTAATAGGTTTTATTAATTATAATTAGCCATAAAATTTAATTAGATTAGTTCTAATATCAATTGAAGTTCATATTGACAGTTATTAAGAATTTTCTTAATAATTGTCTCATGAATTATTAAACTCTCTAACAAAATAAACTTAATATCCTAAATTGAAAAATTTAAATCTAGTTTTTGAGCTTACAGCAAGTTTACATCATATATATTATGGTTTATAGTTAGAAAAATCTTTCTGAAATTCAATCAGATTTTAAAGTTAATTTTAATATGCATTGAAATTCACTTTTTGATACACACAAGTAAGAAATATTTTCTTAAGTTCTGTGCTCAAATGAAAATAATATCCTGAATTCAAGAGATAGATTCGATTAAACAGTAAAACTATATTTAACATTTATATGGAAGTTGTCCCTTCTAGGTCTGAAAAATATTTTTTTCTGAAATTACGTGTTTAAATGAAAGCAATCTCTTGAAAATTATGGATTTAAATAAAGTTCTGAGCTTAATATACTAGTATTTGCACTTCAGGTGTAGTGTATTGTAAGTGTTCTGTAAATTAGTATAGTAAGATTGAAAGTTTTAAATTCTTATTAGATAATAAATATATAATTTTCAGTTAACATAGTTAAATGCTTTAAAATTAAGATTTAAAATATTTGAGAGCTCTCTCTATGTTAAAGCTATGATCTTCTAATGATAAAATCTTTGAATTATGAGTTTAGTACTTTTGCATTCCAGATAATAAAATCCAAAATGATTGTTTAAATCTCCTTGTTATAGAATAATTACATTCAGTAAATTAAATACTAAATGTTAGGAACTCGTCCTGGCCTTGTAATAGGATCATTCTTTTATGGTGAATACGATACTGTGTTCGATCCCAGAACCTATAACTGGATGCATATCTACTGGGGAGAGAGTGTACTTGAGAGTTTTCTAGATTACATTTTCTGTACTTGAGAGTTCTCTGGTGCTTACAGCAAGTAAATACACTCCACTGTTCATAAAAAAATTCTTCACAGAAAATAACAAGCAGTGGATGCTTAAATGTTTTTGGCTTTCGGACTGTAGGTCATCTGCTTCGTTGTGTTGAATTTTTTATTTATCATACGTTATTAGCAACCAAATTTTTCATTGTAAGTGTTATGCAAATTAGTTTTTATCGTATTTATATCACAAACTGAAATTATAGAAAATTTTTATTTTGGGTTCATAAATTTAAAAATAGGAAATATTTAATTACTTTTGCAATTTCCTATAATTACCTCATACTTTTCTTAAAAAGATTGTTTTCAGTGAAAATTTAGAATTGAATAACTGTTATACAATGCAAAAGATTTATAGTTCATCGGGCTCTTCTTCTACAGGAGTGACCTTGAGTTATTCTGATTAATTTAAATCGTCAATTCTTTTAATCGTTTTAATTCTATTTATCATTTTTTATTCCTTATATTCTTTTTTCCAATCTGCGTCAATCATTTCCCCGAGAGATTTAAATCAATAGGGCCCAATAACATGAGAACCTAAATCATCTTACTTTAGGAAATTTTAATTTTTCATTAGGAATTTGTAGGTAGGCTGGGGAAGACGATTGGTTAACAATATGGCTTTTAGTTCCACAGTACACTGATTCGATTCTAGCATTGGAAGCTTGTGATATCTCGGAATCTATTCTTTGCTAAATATCCTAGTGCAATTGACTATAAAGTTAAAAATAAACCGTTGAGAGAAAATCTATATATACAGACTATAAAATTGTTTTAAATCTATCTGATATTAATATTATTATTTTTATCTGTCTTTATGCCAAGAATTATTGGATATCAAAGTGTGTCTAACATTTTATAGATATCTTGTATAATAATTTAGAAGCAACTAAAGTTTATATTTAACAGGAAATTATTATTTTATAAGTATTCTAACTGAGAAAAAGTACTAAAAATGACATATCCACACAACCACTTCCATACACACACGCGCGCGTATGTATGCTACTTTAATGTTTAATTAAATAAAAATATTAAGATCAAACATTTTATAATAATATTAGAATAAAAGGTATATTATAAGCTTATTTAGCATTCATTTAATCAGACATAGAAGAAAACGTAATCATCGAATACACGAAAGGTTTTCTTAAAACTTGTATACATTTGGTAAATTTTGAATTTTGTTTATAAGTTTTGGTATTTATAAATATACTGTATACTGCAGCAATAAGCTTTATAATTTATTTCATTTTTAATGTTGTATATGCAGACATGTTATATATATATATATATATATATATATATATATATATATATATATATATATATATATATATATATATATATATATATATATATATATATATATATATATATATATATATATATATATATATAGGGATACCGTAAAAAATGAGAAAAGATAAAGAGTAGAATTCGAAAAAAGTACTTAAGTACTTGACACAGATCCTTATACACTACTGGCCATTAAAATTGCTACACCAAGAAGGAATGCAAATAACAGAACGATATTTATTGGACACATACATTATAGTGGAAAGAACAAGTGATTAGATTTACAGGAAATTAGGATGTATAGATCTCTTGAGAATTCAGTACCCAGAGCAGCCACCTCTGGCTGCAATAACAGCATTTATCCACCTAGGCATTGAGTCAAACAGAGATTGTATGGCATGTACGGGGATCTCAGTCCATGCATCTTCAACACTATGCCACAGTTCATCGACAGTAGTGGATGGCGAGTGATGGCGTGCCAATCGCTCGGCAACCATTGATCACACGTTCTCAATTGGTGACAGATCAGGAGAAAGTGCTGGCCAGGGTAACAGTCGAACCTGTTTTGTATCAAGGAAGTTTAAAACAGTACGGGCAACATGCGGTCGTGCATTATCCTGTTGAAACAAAGCATTAGGAAGGCCTTGAAGATAGGGCAGAGCCACGGGCCTTAACACATCGGAAATGTAACGGTTATTGTTCAAAGAGCTGGTAATGCGAACAAGAGGTGATCGAGACGTGTATCCAATGGCACCCCATACCATAACTCCGGCAGATGGGCCAGTATGGTGATGTCCAATGCAAGCTGGCAATGCGCTTTCTCCACGATGCCTCCAAACACGGATTCGGCCATCATGGTTCTGTATACAGAACCGAGATTCATCTGTAAAGATGACTTGATGCCATTCCCGTGTCCAGGTTCGTCGCTGATCACACCATTGAAGGCGCTCCTGTCTGTGACGCAGCGTCAATGGTAGCCGAAGTCATGGTCGCCGTGCAGACAGTCCATGCTGCTGCAAACGTCGTCGAACTGTTCGAGCAGAAACTTGTTGCCTTGCAAATGACTCCCTTTCTCGACTCAGGGTTCGTGACGTGGCTGTAGGATCCCTTGTGACCATGCGGATAAGATGTCTGTCTTCTCTGCGGTTAGTGATGAGGGGTCACTGAGATCCTGCATGACGTTCCGTATGATTGTCCTGAACCCATCGATTCCATATTCTGCTAACAGTCACGGGGTCTCGACAGACGCGAACAGCAATATTGCGGTACGATAAACCGCAATCCCGGTAGGCTATAATCCTTCCTCGATCAAAGTCAGACACGTGCTGATAGGCATTTCTTCTTCTTACACGAGGTATTACAACAACTTTCTTTGCCGAAAACAACGTTGAAACGGAAATAGAGTATGATAAAACTGCTGTCAAATCTCTGGTTTTATACACATTTTAGATGTCGCTACTGTCACCTGCTGAATGCGCTGAAAATCTAATCATTTGCATATCACAGCAAGTTCTACCTGTCATGCAAATTTCACGTGTGTGGTGTGCCGCTTTCCAGATGTAGCAATTTTAATGGCCAGTAGTGTATATATATACACACACACACACACACACACACACACACACACACACACACACACACACACACACACACACACACACACACACACACACACACACACACACACACACACACACACACACACACACACATATATATATATATATATAGACAAAAATTCAGTTTTCCCTAACTTTCTAAATTTTATATTAACTTTGATAAAAAAATGAATTACTAATCTGTAAGTCATACATATTGTCACGTTTATTCATAGTGCTGTTTGAAAACAGTAAAGAGGCTTTCATAACAAGCAATAACGTTAATCAGGACTAACTAGCTCTAAGGCTTACAGTCGAGAATTGCCTCTCGCAGTACTAACACAAGCTTTTTAGTTAAAGAACATTCTAGAAGTATTCAAACAATACAGAAATTTGCATATTTTTCAGATTTCTCAAGCGAACATAAAAGATACGAAAAATCAATTTCAGCCTCGCGCAGGTTCGAACCGACGACCTTCCGGTCGAAGCCATTGACTTTATCCACAGTGCCAAGGCGTACGGCGAGTTTTAATCCGAAATGCGGCACACGGTAGTACTTAAGTATAACTTGTGCCAGACATAAGCCAGGTTTGGTTTGGTTTGTTTGTTTGTCACTCAACGGTCATTTTTTGCACACGAGGGTTAATTAGACCTTGACCTACGGTTTAAAGTGGATTCAGAACCACTACAAACATCCATACCCAAAGTGGGATTCGAATCCACGCACTGTTGAACCGAAGGCAAGAGCGCAGACATAAGCCAGGGAAATATATTAAGTTAAGCAATTTATTTCTTATTAATATGTTTCAATTAAATTTATTTCTATTTAATATATTAAATTAAACTATTTATTTATATTATTTAAAATAGATAAAAGTAGTTTTTCTTCAGGAAGACCTTCAATTCTTGCAAAAAACTGCCCAATGTATCTTCTTGTTAGAATTCAATCACTTATCAATATTTCTCTGAAATTGATGTTGATTCAAGAATAAAATATTACTGTATATTTTTAGATTTTCAAATAACAATTTGTTCTAAATTTTAAATAATTACTTTTTTTAATCAAGTATACAAAAGTGGATGATTATTTTATGGGATCATTCAAATATTCTCATGTGGAAGCAGCTAAATTGAACACCCCATTTTAACAAGAATCATACATTTTTATAACAGGATTACTCTCAGCAGAAGAAAGACAATATTTATTTGTGCTCTGACAGTGATTTAGTGAAAGCTGTTGACAAAATTTTCAAGGTCATATTTAAAGAGCACATGGTTTTTTGTGAGTGAATTGATAGAAGCAAGATGTCATCTTGTGTTTCTATATTCACAATCCATTGCGCAAGGTTTGAAAAAATTGTTTTTACACACAACACAATGTGTAATACTGCTTGAAAACATGGAATGAATTTCTATGTTATCATAAATAATTTCATGAATTTATTCATTTTGTATAGTGTTATTGTATATAAAAAGAGATAATGTTTATAAAAACTTAAATGCTTGGTGACATTTTATATACTTTTTTCAAAGCATTTAAGTACATTTTTAAATTAAAATCTTTTAAGTTGACATTATCTCAAAACATAAATTGAAAGCTTTGATAACATCATAACATTTTTTGACTTATTTTCAGTACATAAGAATTAATAAGAAATAATGTTAAAATGAATCACTAATTGTATTTTTCGGGTTAATTTTAAATTACTACCAATTATATATATATATATATATATATATATATATATATATATATATATATATATATATATATATATATATATATATATATATATATATATATATATATATATATATATACTTTTCGGATTGTTTATGTTATTCTATGCCAAATTAAAAAGTGATGTCATTAAACTATATGGTGCGATCTAAAAGATTCTAGCATATATCATCCTCAAAAGAGTCAAGTCATCTCTGAGAATACAATCAAATTAAAATGTCAATAAAATGAGCATAAAATCCTCGATATATAGACGAAGAATCTTTGTAACATTGATTTATTTCCGAAGTGGGCTTGCAAAATGCTGTGATGTTAACAATAGTGATGTTATTACCAAATGTGTCCAAATGGCTCAGTGTGCTGTTGTTTCTTTTTTGGCTGCATAAAAGTAAAACCCAGTAGACGCGAATCTGAGTTTAGGAATGTATGGAAAAGTATTTCTGTTAAAAGCCGCCTTTGTGAATGGACATCTAACTCAAAAAGTTCAAAATCCACTCATATATCGAAAAAAAATGATGATTAAATTACTTTTGTAGCAGATGCACAACAGTTTCTTTGATTATAAATGTCCATTGTTTATATATTTCAAGAATTCAGGTATTTTAATGACCCATAACTAGTATTGCAAAACATTATAACAATATGAAATTATTAAAACAATATGAAGAAATTATAGTATAATGTCATTCTGCTTTATGATAAAGTGCTTTCTCATGCTGCAAGTATCGTAACTGAAAAGATATACACACCAAAGATACTTAAGCACTTTCTTTTTAGTTCAGATTTCTCTTCAAGCGATTTTCTCATTTTCAACATTTAAAAGTGTTATTGGAAGATCGTCGATTCCACTCGGACGAAGAAGTGAAGTGAAGTAAGCAGTTTCAAATTTCTTTTAACGAAACAGAAGTTTTTTCTTATTTTATTCAAGTTGTTATATTTAATCTGGGGCGATAGCGGCGTGCTTATTTAACAGCTCGAAAAATCTTTCCATAACAATACTACAAAATACGGATTGTAGAATTTCTGAAGAAAATTTTCTTTCACCTCTTCTTGATATATTCTAAGAATATCAGTTACAAATTTTTAGATTGTGATCGAAAAAGTTTCATTTTTTGAAAAAATAAATGCTCTCTATTACAAATTCAATTTGTAATATTGCGTTTTCTGAGCCACACATATATTTGTATTAGCAATATAAAAATTTACAAACATAAATTTATAAAAAATTCGTGAATATTATACAGTGAAGTATTTCATTTCAAAATGTATTATATTTTAAAATATATTACATTTTAGAATGTGAATTTTTTATTTTTATTCTACCAAATATAAAAACTTTAACATGAATGATTTTAGACTTGGTTTCCCCTTTTTTTCTTTCTTTATAAAAATTGTCTTTTTGTATTTTCTTTAATTTTATACATAAATTAGGTGATTAAGTTGCCATATAAAATATGATATTATTTTTCATTAAAAATATTTATTTTTTAATATAAGGGAGATAAAATGTATTGATACCTCTAATTTTTTTAAAAAGGTTTCTCGACAATAAGTTTATAAAAATGTTTGATTAAATGAATTGTAATGAATTTAAAGTCAGAATAAATATAAGTAAGAGTATATATTTATTACTGAAATATTAAGCTATTAAGTTAATTAACGTGATTGATTCCTAATGAAAATTAATTATAATTATTTTAATAAATGTATTAATTTTACAAAATATATACAATTATATAATGCAATATATAACAATCATATGAATTAATTATGAAATGCAGTGTAGTTACATGACAAGTTTGTAGCTAATGTTTAGCTTGATGGTTTTCCTTTCACAAGTTCACGGGTTCATTTCCTATCTCAAAGGAGATTTTTGTTAATATTTCGGAATCCACTTGAAGATACTGTTTCAAATGCAATTAGTCTTTGATTGCAAAATGTGACAAGGAAAACAGTGAAATTACAATTAATTTATCGAGGTTTGAATAAATGTTATTGTATTATATATAATAGCCGACTGATGGCTAAGTAGTTAGAATTTCTGACTCTTGAGCTGTGCGTATTGGGTTCGCATCCCAGTTCGGGTGGGGGTGGGGATGTTACTTTCCTTTCTCTGTTGTCTCTGTGTGTTCTCTGTCCTTTCTTCTGTAATGATGTATAGATGTGGCCCACCCTATAAACGAGTTTGTAGTGGTATGGCACGGGCAACGGTACTCGCCTCCGTGACTTGGTTCACAGGTGCTCGCTGGGTAACGACAAATGTGTAGCAGTTACTAGCCTTGTTGTGACATAGGGCTCGTCACCCAAGTGCCCGCAGTTGAAATAAATATTATATAGAATATATTATAATTATATTATAAAAATAGAGTCAATGATGCATTATAGAGAAATCGTAAATGACACATATGAATACGCACGATTTCAAACTCCTTTAACGCCATTGAAACATTTTTAATTCCTTACTTTTGTTGTGTGACAAAGACGAATTTTACAGATAAGTTCGGACATGGATATCAAAGCATATTTAAATCAATGTTCATGATGGTAACAAGGGAGCGATACTTGAATGTAATCAATGATGTTGGTAATACAATAAGCAGTTTTACGTAAAGTGTTTTTTATCACTAAGCAAATTATCTTAGCATAAAATTTTCTAAATTATTAGATTCAAAAGACTTTATTTCCTCACATGAGGAAGGTAATATATAAAAGCAATCATTTCATAAACTTTTTTAAACCACAATGGAATCTATAATGTTATGAGCACAATTTGAAAATGTGTTTTTTCATTGATTATTAGTTTTGTTGGTTGGGCATTATATATTTGAAAGCATAAAATGTGAATACTATGAATCATTTTCAATCATATTATGTTAAAGCTGGAACATTCAGATGTTGTATTTACAAAAGAATATCATATACATTTATGGAAAAATTCATTATTTTACAAATTTATTTTGGAAATTTATAATTAACATGCAAGAAATAATTTAAAATTCTTTTGATATTAAATTTACGGTTATCTCAAGATTGTTTTTGACTCTTCTATACATAAGTATATTTTTTAATTCGACTCTTAATTGAAGTTATTTTTGACGTTTTCCCATCAAATCATCATTTTAGATCCAGATATATATTTATTTTTCGTCATTAGATTGTAAGTCAATATTTTTGTATTAAAATTATCTCCCCATCACATCACGATAATTTCACATTTTTTTTTTTATCATAATTACAAGTAAATCATGAAATCATAAATATAAAATATGTTGTGTTGTCAAACAATATTGAAATTTGGAAATTATTTTACAGTCTATTAAAATTATTTCTTTGATATTTTCAACACGGAAAGTTTAAGAAATAATTTATATTTTTAAGACATTTATACATTAAAAGGCATAATTTGAAGTACAATGAAGAATAAATCTCGCATATGTTAATATCATTAAACGTCTATATGTATCTTTATATTTATGACACTACAATTTTGTTCTAATTAATTAAATACTATTTTGCATAATAAAAATTTTATAAGTAGATTGCCTGACATTAATAAGAGTTATTAGAGCAACTTTAAAGCCCATAATCTTCTAATTTATACAGTGAATAAAGATATTAATGCTTCAAAATTTGTTTTTTGAGTATGAATAAATTAGTAATGATATTCGATTTGAAACATCGGAACAATTGCTTAATGAGGTAAAAAAATATATTCCTTTCTAATTCTTACCCTAAGCATTCATTTATTCAGCATGAATTTCAAACTAAAGTTTTGAAGAGATTATGTGTTGTCTATTGGAAAATCGAGTGAATTTATTGAATTTTTAAAATGTCACTATTGGTGCCCAAGGTCACCGCTTCACCGCAATCATTATAGGGCATATTTAATTTAACAAATTGATGGCGCTTCAGTGAATGATAAAAATGTGCATCGAACCGAACTATTCTATTTTCGGTTAAAATGAAAAATAGTAAAACTTACGCCTTTGAGCTTAATTTTGGCATGATTTAATTATCCTATTTTTAAAGAAAAACTAGTTTCTAAAATTAACTTTTATTGAAGCTTTCAAGAATGTTAAAGATTAAAGCAATTAAAACACATAAATACCAAAACAAATTTCTTTATGAAACCGTAGAATTTTACTGAATTAAGTACTTGCATTTTAGTTACTTAAAATAGTAAGAATATATATTTAAAATTAATTAAGAGGATTTTCTAATTATATATTAACTTGAAATGTTTTCTTTCTCAACATTCTTTTCTTAACTTTCTAATATGAATATCTAGTTTAAATAATTTATAAAAGTTATATTTTCAAAATATACTATTCTCAGAGTGTAAGTGTATGGTTTGCAAAGATTAGTTGACTTAGATGACTTTTAAATAACATATATAAAATTTTTCTGCTGTCATAGCTGAATTGAATTTTAGCTAACGTATATAAAATATTGTGAAGAGATTTGACATTGATTTGTTTTAATTTTGTAGTTTCAAAGTATAAAGTAGCTCAAGGTATAGTTAACGATTTAGGAAATGCGTCACTATTTAAAAATTACTTTATGTTTCACTTTTCAACATATTAAAACATACGTAAAATTAAATTGAGAATTTTCACATAAATGACACACATTTTCTTCATGTAGACTTGAGTAATAAGTTTTTTAAAAAAATAACCTTTGTAAATAAAATTTATATTGTATTTGTCCTGAATTTTTGTTCAGTTTTATTTCTAATCAAGTTGCCGAAATGGAATGAAATTGATAGTAAAATGTCAACTTCTGATTAACTTAAAATAAAATCTATAATTCATTTAGACAATTTTGATTATAGCATAAATAATTAACTTAAAATATAATTAAATTGATATTAACTTTCTATAAAGTTACTTATGCTACGAATCAATATTTTGTTCTGAAACTTTCCAATCTTCAAGAAAGGAATATATTGTTTTTTTCCCATTTTAAAAATATCATCTCTGGTTAAACACTTTAGAGTGAAGAGTAAATGTGAAAGACTTATGATCCTTTCTTTTATCCCGACAAAAAATGTTTTGAAAAAATAATATTATCTTCCCATCACATGTATTTTTTTCTATCAAAATTGAAAATATATATTTTTGTCTTTTGCTACGTACGTGATTTAACCTATTCAAATAAGCCATCAGTCAAAATTACATTAGAATTTGGATGAAAAGATCTCCGACTTAAATATTTAATAACTTTAAAGAGATTTTTCAATCAATATACACCTCCATCTGTTCGATTTTAGCTAATCTATGCCCGATACTTCATTGCATTGTCCAAAACGTCATTTTGAGACGGTATTCATGAAATTTTTTTGGCAATATCTAATTTCTCATGAGTTGAAATAAAAAACATGTTTTCACTTTTAATTGATCTAATAACTTGTGTCAGCCACACTGAGGCCCTTCCAGAAATTCACTTCCATACCAGGATAATTGCTTGGTATTCACAGAAGCGAATTGCCATAAATGAAGGGTTAAAGACCATCCTCCACCGCACTGGATCTAGTGACATTTGGATCCTTACTGACAGTCGTTGCTTGATTCAATACATGCAGGACTGAAGTAGTATATACGACTTTGTGGGCATACAGATTATCACCAATCTTAAACATCTAGTCAAGGGTAGAGATGTTCACTTTCAATGGATTTTCTTCCATGTTAACATCCAAGGCAACGAAGCTGCAGATTTCTTGGCTAAAAGAGCTTACTCCGAGTTGACAAACAGAGACTACACACTAACTTATAAGGAAGTTTTCACTATAAGACAAAAAGAATACAGGCATGTCTGGCTCACCCCTTCTTAGTTAAGCAGGAAGACCTTAGGGGTGCACATTAGAATTTGTGGGGGAGGGGATAGACATGATCAAACGGCTGTCTCAAGACTTATTAGTGGGCATCTGAAAAGCATGACATTCGAATCAAAGTTTTTTCACTGTGCACGAAATGAAATCTGAAGCCAATTTCCCCTGATCACATCTTGGATTGTTTGGGGTTCCCTCTGGAGGATGCATGCGGAAGTCCACTGCTGATGCTTGGCTTCACTAGGATGCACGGTGTCATGGATCTGATCTTACTGCCGCTAAAATTCTGAAGGATTGGAAATAGCAACCACTTTTAATGGAAACATATGCCTGAGGTAATAATTTTTAAAAAAAAATTTTGGCATGCTTCTTTTGGTATGCTATATAGAAAAAAAAGCTTTCATAAAGTTCTATTAATGTATTGTATTAATTTGATTTGCTTTTTCTCACAATTTATCATTAGATACAATTTAAGATATGTTTTGTAATGTGTACGTTAAACTGTATTTCATGTTTTCGCGCTTAATCTAGAACTTCTATCAGAATTTTTTTCTTTCAACTCTTTGGATTTTTGTTTATTTCAATATGCTGTATAAAAAGAAAGATTGACAATAACTAACTGTTTCAAAGATAAAGTTAATCGCAAAAGGCCGAGATCCCCGTAATCTTAAATACACACTTTCTCCTCGTAAAATCTAAACTAAGTAAACATATATTATATTAAATATCAATTATAAATTTATTTAATCAGATGTAAGATGATTTACAGGAATCACATCGATGTCGGTGCATTCAACTAGTATAATTTATCAGACAAAAGTACGAATTTACGTTTTTCGTTGATTCTTTTGAAGAGTTCAGACAGCTAAGTTACAAGCAAAATATATATAGATAATAAGCAATATGAAATACTTTAAGTTTTTCTTTTTTTTCTTTTATATAAATTCTAATTATCATATCAAATTATTCTTTATATAATACTTTGTTACTGTATAAAATTTAGTTATCATGCAAAATTTACAGTAACATTTATTGCTGTTTGCAAATATTATATAAAAATTTCTTTTCCGAATTTTTTACTAGATTTCACATGAAAAAATTATTATATTTAAGTATATACGTGTATAAATATGTATCCTTATATATATATATATATATATATATATATATATATATATATATATATATATATATATATATATATATATATATATATATATATATATATATATATATATATATATATATATATATATTAGGATAATGCCCAATATTTTTAGTATATATAATTATTATTTTATTCATTTTTTATTAAAATATTATTAAAATAAAAGACATAAGAAAAGATTTATTAAGTGAAAATTTCATTGATTTCCTAAAAAATACTCAGAAAATTGAAATGATTAATAATTAACATGAAGAATATAAAACAACTTAAGTATAGCACGATAATGCTATACCTTCAGTGAAGTTTTTATTTTGTCTACTTTTTATTTTTTAGAGTATGATTTAAAAGTATTTTATTTTTTATTCGTATGAAATAAAGAATACAAAATAAGCAATAACATCTTTATAAATAAAGTCATTTTTATTCGTCAGTAATTTTTGTCCGGATTCGAAATGAGAAAGGCTACATCGAAAAAAAGAACAATTATATCAGATTATATTGGTCTCTTTCTATATATCATAAAATATAAATTCCTTTCAAAATTTTGATTATTGAATTTAAAATTAATTTAAGCCACAATTAGCACTGATTTTAGCTCACTATATAGTTATTTATGCCACTGTGCAAAGCGTTTCTGAACTCAGCTAGTTTCAAGAATGGAGAAGTATATAATGCTTTCCGGAATTTTTTTTAAATTGTCTTCTATGTTTGACTGTTGAAAAGAGAAAAAATATATACAAGAGCTTCATACCATTTGTTCTTTATTTTCACAATTTTGCCACCATATATATTTTAATTTATCTTGATTGTGCGAAAAGTATAGCTTTTATCCCCTACATTGCACTTATTTGTGGATTTACCTATACGTTTCCAATTTTAAATAATTGTGGCCACGTGTACGCATTATTCTGTTGAAATGGGACTGTGGGCAAGCCCTGAAGGAACTGAAGGACAACTGGCCGCAACATCCTAGAGATGTAGCGATGGCTGTTTAAAGTACCGACAATGAGTACTAGAGGAGTGCGAGAGTGATATCTAATACCGGCCCATACCATAATACCCGATGAAGGACCAGTGTAGCGGTGCATAATGCAGTTTTTCAGCATTCTCTCTCCACGGTGTCTCCAGACTCGAATGCGACCATCGCGGTATTGCAGACAGAAGCGTGACTCTTCAGTAAAGAGAATTTCATTCCATTCTGTTTTCCACATCGTTCTTTCATCGCACAATTGGCGGCGGAGACGTCTGTGGTTCTGCGTCAAGTGTAGATAACATAATGAACGTTTTGCAGACAGGCCACTCTGTGGTAAACGGGATCGAATGGTACGCGCAGACACATGATGATGCGTTACACACTGAATGTAGTGTGCTATTATTCGTTATGTGACTGAATGATCCGTCACTGCCATGCGCACAATTTGCCTGTCATCTCGTCAAGTGGTGGACTGAAGTGGATGCGATCAAACATGTCGGTCCTTCATACCCCCTTACACCCTACAATCCTATGTCCGCAAAACAGTTGTTTGGTTTCATTCAACACGATTACCGATTTCAATGAAAGATAATCCACAATCTCGGTAGGCCACTATCTTTCCTCTGTCGAACTCGCATACTTGATCAGAAAATGATCGCTATTTTCTACGGATCATAATTGATAGTTTTTTAGAAAAAGAAAAAAACACTATCGCCGAACTTGAAAACGTCGAAATCTTCAAGGCTTAAATAGCGCTTTGAAGTGGGGCCATAAGCGTGCATGGTGTGCGTGTGCGCTAAAATTCTAATCATTTGCATATCTCCCCTCCTCTAATGCATGTTATAAATTTCATATTATTTGTATGCTTCCTTCCAGGATGTTGCATTTACGGTGACCAGCAGTGCAATTTTCACAGTAATTTAATATATGATTTAAAATTTTTTTTAGTTACTGCGTAGTTTGGATGTTTATGAGCAATTCCTCTACCAAATCAAATTCCTATTACTTCCAGTTAAACGAAAACTCAAAATTCGTGTAGGTTTCGGATGCTGAGTTAGATTTCAGCTGAGTGCATTTTGTAAAGCAACGGCACGGAAAATATATATAAGAAAAAGCGTTCTTTTCAGTTTCTATACATATTATTACATACGTTCTTATGTGTTTGCCTCGTGTTACACGGCAAATGTCTATGTTGACGTCAAGTTGAATTTTCTTACTCGTCTAAGCATAATTATAATGCTTTTCATAGCTGCAGACACAGTTAATGTAGGTTTCAATCAACATTTTCGGCACTTTAAAATTTAAGCCAAAAAGATAGAGTAATAAATCCCAATTTTAATAGTTTAACAATTAGGTGATCTTGATTGTAACTTAAAGAGATCAATATACAAAAGGATACCTTATCTTTAGACGTAACTTTGCAAAATATCGTAACCCTGCCATTTGGTAAAAGTTGAATGACATAAGCCAAATTAAAAAATAATATTCGTTGGTCAATGGTATAAATGGTGGGCGTAATATATTTCAAGTTAAGAGTCACGTCAAAACCAGAAGAGAATCACTTATAATTACCTTGCATAAAAAATGTATTATTTATAATATTTGGGAAGTTGGTTAAAATATAAATATTTTAATTAATTTCAAACATTAAGTTTAGATAAAAATAGCAAAGTCATCATTAAAATTATACAGATTAAAACTGTTTTGAAATGATGTTTAGACATGTATGTGTATAAAACAAGTAACGGTTTGAATAATAGTTTGTAGCATCCGAAACCAATGAATGTTAGTTTTATTTAACTATTTTATAATGAAATGAATTAACTTGCCTTTTGAATGAGAAATTAAAGAAGTGTGTTATAAAATAATTTAAGTTATATATATTACTTGTAATGCATTTGGATAAATTACATTACTTAAAATTTATAATTCGAACAAGCAACATTATATTGATTATTAAAATTAGATAGTTTTAGCATATTTTTAAATATTTGTTAAATATAATTGTGGTTATTTCCAAATTGCTATGACATAGCGAAAGTAGTTATTTTTACAAAAAAACTTTAATGGAATAAGAATATGTATTTTTTTTATTTGTGGAAGATAACAATAAAACCAGTGAAAATATTTTTTTATGAAACATTTTTTTGTTTGCAGAAAAAAAAATTATAAGTCCAAGGAAAAGTTTAAGAATTAGTATATCTTAAATTTAATCTGAGTTTCAATGAAAAAAATAATTTAATTGCTCATTTTTGCTATTAACGATATTAATAAAATTGTCTTAGTTATAATTCAACTGTGTAACCTTCTGTAATAAGGAAACACATTAAAACTGCTTTGTATATATATATATATATATATATATATATATATATATATATATATATATATATATATATATATATATATATATATATAACGAGTATGATATGAGAGGCATTCAGCAACTGCATTTCATTGACATTTTCTGATCTTATCCCTGTATTAGATGGTTGTATCCTTAAAATCTACGCACATTTTGATACTTCTAGACAAATAAATTATGAGTCACATATAATTCTAGAAAAATTCACCAGAACCTTGTTATGTTGATAGCACAGGATATAAAGAGTGAGATATGAGATAAATTTCACAATTTCTTTTAAAAATCTAATATAACAATTGTTGAAGAGGACAATTAGGAATGGAAAACTCCATTTTGTTCGAGAGCTGAATGCTCCTTTATGTTAGAAATGAAGAAGGATAATGTTCTGCAGCATATCATTATAATGGAGCGCAATGTCTAAAATGTCCTTATAAATGGATTTCTTCAGATTAGTAGGCCCAACTTTATCTAAATAGTTAATTTTCTTGGAATGTGAAAGGAATTGATGTAAGTGCTGTAGTCTCTCATTATTCAATTAAAACTGATTTTATTCTCTATTATTTCACTTCGTCAAGCATTACAAGTCGCCGAAAAATGGCTTATAATTTGGTGAAAGGATCTTATAAGAATAGATTTCTAAATCTTTCTTCAAACATTTTATTATTCTTGCATTTGGTGTATATAGTGTTTTGCTTTAACATTATTTTATCTTATTCAAGAAATTCGCATGCACTAAAGCATAACAAGGATTTAATGAACTTAATCGTCTTATTGAAAATGAAATGTTGATGAATCTTTTATAGTTAGAAAACATCAAGAAATGTACTATAAATAGTGTAAGCTGTGGATAACTGAACATCAGGCATTCAAGCGTAGGTTTTTGAAGCTGGCAATCAATCCCTCATGTTTGATGTAATAAATTTAAAATAACTGGTTTGGACTGATGACTCATCAAAACTTAGTCCATAAGAACTTAACTTCATCAAAAATTAGTCATCAAAATCATCTGAAGTGACAAAATCTTAAGCAATCACATATGCTTAACAAAATAAAATAAGTGTTACAATTCTAAATTGTCATTTTTATCTACATTATTACCCCAAAGAAAAAAGATATAAAAATTTCGGAAAAGCTGTGATACAATATAGTTTCATAGACCAAACAGCGTTGGTAGTCTTCTCGTAAAAATGTTTAGGAAATGAATGATGTATTCTTCTATATTAGTAAGCAAATAATGGTTTTTTAATGAGCAATATGAGTTTAGATTTTGTTATAATTATAAATAGAAAGCTTCCATATTATTTATTTCATTAAAGACTCTAGGAGTAATCAAGGAGTTTTCACCAAAGACTTTTGGAGTCGATGTGGTACTATGATTCAATGAGATCACCTTTATCGAAAGATTTCATCAAACGTCGTAGAATACAGATTATGAGACGTAACTTTATTAAACTAATACGAATTATAATCTTTTATGTATACTTGCATATGCTAAAAATTATATCTTGTAATAGGGATGAGTCAGGAATGTCGATACATTATCTCCAAATATATATTTTGAACATATGTTATAAAATATTATTCAAATTAAGACATCAGAATCAATTTTTTAATTTCATGACAAATTCAGCTGATAAACCATAACAGAAGTTCTTTACTTCAAAGGGTTTGAATTGTAAAAGTCACTATTGATTCAAATGACATCGAAATATCTTTCATCAAAGGGCTTTTTTATGTACCAACTGAAAATAATCTAACAATGGATTATTCAAATGACATAATAAATATTCTGCATTACACAAATGATATTCATAATCTTAAAATAAAGTAATTGTCAGTATTTATACTCTGCTGGTCACTGTAAATACAACATCCTGAAGAAAGAATGCAAATAAATGAAATTTATGCAGCGGAGTTGAGATATGCAAATGATTAGAATTTCAGCGCAGACGCACGCCTGTGGGGCCACTTTAAATCATTGTTTAAGTCTTTGAGATTTCGACGTTTTCAAGTTCGGCAATTGTGTTTTTCTTGTGGTTTTTTTTAAAAACGATTAATTATGTTTCGTAGAAAACAGCTATCATTTTTTGATCAAGCATCCGTGTACGACCGAGGAAAAATAGTGGCATACCGAGATTGTGGATTATCTTTCAGGGAAATTGGTAGTCATGTTAGACGAAACCAAACAACTTTAAGGCGAACAGGAGATTGTTGGGTGCAGAAGGGTATGACGGACCGACATGTTCCATCGCATCCATCCCAGTTCACCACTTGACGTGATGACAAGCAAATTGTGCGCATGGTAGTGACGGATCACTCAGCCACATCACGATTAGCACATTCCTGTAACGCATCATTCAGTGTATGCGCGCACCATTTGATGCTGCTTACATGAGAGTGGTCTGCTGTCAAGACGCCCATTGATTCGTCTACCCTTCACGCAGAACCACAAACATCTCCACCACCAATAGTGCGATGAAAGAAGGATGTGAAAAGCAGAATGTAAAGAAATTGTCTTTACTGACGAGTCACGCTTCTGTCTACAACACCACGATGGTCGCATTCGAGTCAGGAGACTGTAGAGAGAGGATGCTGGACCGCCTTGTTATGCACCGCAACACTGGTTCTGCACCGGGTATCATGGTATAGGTTGGTATTGGATATAACTCTCGCGCTTCTCTAGTGAGCATTGACGGTACTTTAAGCAGCCAGCGCTACCCAATGCATTATGCTATGGTCTGCCCACTCACTACCCCATGGCATTTATCAGCCCCTGCAAAGCAGTGGACCATTAACTAGAAAAGAGCCGTCCTCTCTGACAACCTCTAGAGAAAAAGAAAACCAACTTATGGACTTCCATATTAGTCAAGAGTGCCTATTGACGTGGCTCAATAAGAAAGATCACTTGGAGCACTAATCATGATCCTCCTCTTATTACATCCCAAATCTAAGTACTTTGACTTAATTGTCACGTAGTTATACAAATAGCAGCTTGAAATTGTTTTAATGAACTCTTTTCAATAGACTGTTCCTCTTCAAATTCTTTTGTTTTCGGTGTGCTTCTCTTATTAAAGTCATAAATTTTAATCCCACGTATTTTTATACTTTTGTATTCCTATGTATTTCTGTAAGTGTGTAATCCTATGTATTTGTGTACTTTTGTAATCCTATGTATTTTTGCATTTTCGTAATTCCCTGTATTTTTGTACATTTTAATCCTTTATATTTTTGTATCCCATCTCAAAATTGAGGCTATGGGGCCTAGTTAGTGAGGGAGCCATTCTTACTTTCGGAAGGAAGTGAGATGGAATCCCATCTTAATCGAGGATCCGTCGTGTTTGGTTAAGGCGGCTGGTGAACATTAAAACTGGTCTCAATGTCCTCCTAGTTCAAGTCTTCGAAGTCTTCTGCTTGGTTCATGCTTCAAAATCACGAAGATTTAATTCGGCAACACTCACTTCAATATTTATTGATGAACAATTAATGTTGAAATTTTATAATTTAATAGTTTATTTTGCGTTTTATACATTATACTATATAATTATAATCTACTTCGGAAAAAAAATTGGTTATCGATTATGTGATGTTCCCCTTTTAAATTTTCTTTTTTTTTTGAAACTTTTTTAATGAATGTGTATAGAAAATGTTAAATAAATTTTATACTTAAATAAAAAAACTAAAACCAATGAAGTCTTAAATAAAATGAAATTTTTCTCTATAGTTCATAATAATTAAGTTTTATTAAGAAATTCAAATTTATTTAGTAATTCAAAGTGATATTAAATTTAATTAGCAATTTATGAATGCTATTTTAAAAAGCAATGCATGTGTTCTTAAATCCATGTAAATATTAATTCTCGTCCTTTTACATTCACAGAAATACGTGCACACACAAAGTTATAAAGTGAGAAACTATATTTACAGAGCCATGATTCAATTTACTTTAATATCCCGTTCTGGACTAGCTCACGTTGTTGAATAGTATATTATGTTCACCGCTTCATTGCCTTTTAGGAGAACTTTTTAATGACAGTAGGCTTTTCATGTATAGTAAGGGGAAATCTAAGAAACTCTCCCAAGTACAAACTTCAACAGAAATGCAGGAGAAAACAGAAGACCTCCCTCTTGATCTTCAGCAGTGGTTGGAAAAGAGCCCGGGACTTTATATTCTGAAGAACGTTGTCGTACCACTAGACCAACAGTCTCATTCCTTCGTCTTATACTTTTTAGTTCAGTAATACAATAGAATTTTCTGCACTTAATGAATATATATATATATATATATATATATATATATATGATATATATATATAATATATATATAATATTTACCCAATTTAAAAAAAATTTCAAAATAAATAAAATAACATATTATTTTTTTAAAAAATTAACATCATTTTGATCATAACATAAGGTGTTATCTTAGTATCATTAATTTAAATATATGAACTTGTGTAAATATATCTTTATTTACACACACACACATGTATACTATTTCGAATGCCACTTTCGCAGATTTTAGGAGAGGTGGGATGTCACTGATAAGCTAATACATAGCAACCACGTGATCAATTCCGCTTCGTCGTGAAGATCATTTACCGACAGCCAGACAGTAATGATAATGACTGCAAATCATACGTATCATTACTTTGAAAGGAACTCTTCCTCAATTTTTCAGGGCTCCTGGTTTATCTATTTTGTCAGCGGAGGAGAAATCTCCTTTTTGAAACTGGGTGCTAATTTATCTTGCTTTCCTTTAGATACGAGCTTTAGTTTGGACATATGTTTAGAAGTGTATGAAATTATAAGCGAAACCGATTGAAATATCAACATCACTTCCCTCACACCTAATTTTTGAAGTAAAGTTGAATGAGTATTATTTTTTGTGTAATGTGTGAATATTATATGCAAACATCTTCAAATGTTTTTGTTATAATTATCTTTTTCTACTTAAGATAATTGGAAAAAATTAAATATACCTCTATTATAATAAAAATAAAATTTCCGTGTATACTTGGTAATAATTTTCAATCTTCATAAATTTGTGATGTTATCTGGATATGAAGTTACTGAAATAGTATTACATTAATTACTTAACTAGGATGAATACATTTTCCACAGAGTAAAGTAACATTCCTTGATTCCTTAAGGTGATTTATTTATTCCTTAAGATTTATTTATCTTTAATATTTAAGTTTAAAAACTAACTGTTATTTTTCTAAAAGTAAGAAACTATGAATAATCACATTTTCTTATTAATAATACTTTAAGTGTAATTTCTTAACTTGCACGGTACAAATCACTTAAAATTCCTTTCTTATACTTTTATAGCTTATTGGTGTATAAGCACTTACTTGATGATGTTTTAAATTAATACTTGGTAGCTTAAATTCTTCGAATATTAACTGCAATCATTAGCGAAATTTTAATATATTTATTGATTTCTTGTTACTTTTCTACTAAGACGTGTCATGTACTAAGAAAACACATCAATGAAGTCCCTTTGAAGTTGATATCATGTATATTCATAGTTAATGAATTCGGTGAAAATCATAGAAATCTTCTTAGTTGTATCCATAAAGATTATGATCTATTCAAGGGCCACAGATGAGGGCATTAATACCTATATGATCTGTAATTCTGTTTAAGATAAGGTCATTATAAGATTAAAATTAAATTGAAGTGCTAATTTATTATAAAACTTATGTCCTTTTGCCAAGTTGTATATTGGTATCAATTCAACAATTTCTTATAATTTATTTAAAAAAGTTATTCGTAAAGTTTCCATAAATTAATTCTTAAAATAATTTAATGTAAATAATATTAGTAATTTGTGTATATATGCGTCGGAGCATTCCAAGATAAAAGTCAAGAATTATTAGTTTTTAATTGAGATTCTCATTATGTCATATTGTTAGTTAGAAAATGCGAAAGCCTTAAAATTGAAACGTTCTGTTTATAATTCGAAATTATCTATACATTAATATCCATTTATTCATCTATCGGAATCTCACAAATTTATTTATTAATGCCCGGATAAAGTTACAAATTAATTTTTCTAATGCGTGGATGCAATAGGTTTTACTCCCTTCAGTGTTACAATAAACAAAGGTTGTTGTTGTCTTGTGCCAGCTAGGGTGGCATTACAAGGTGGGCTGCTCCACTTTACAAACTGAACCATATTTTGGTGTGGAGTCCGATTTTTTCAATACACAAATGCCATAGGTACCCGTTTATAGGTAGGCAACCATTTACAACCCATTCATACAAGGAAAAGACAAAGACAGGAAAGATAGAAAGTACATGCCGAAACCAGGATTCGAACCTCGGACCTCCCTATCCACAGTCAGGCACGCTGATCACTAGACAGGTTGGGCAACAATAAGCCAAGGTGGTGTCATCTTATATAGTGGGACACCCAGTGGGTGCGCCATCTTTGCCTCGAAAGTGAAAGAAACACACTTACACAGAAAGGAATTCATGCCCGAATCAGAATTCGAACAAGGGACTTTAGTGATTTAAAATTAGGGACATTAACCACTCCGCCATTAGTTGGCTTAATATTTACAAGCAGGGAAGTTCTGATGTATAAAAATGTCTCTTATCAATAATATTTATAAACCGTATATTCTCTTTAATTAAATCATAAGCAACTCAATCAGTTTTGGAATGTTGTCTGTTAATAAACTTAAAAAAAGTTGTATTTAACTTTTTATTTTTAATAGACAAACATAATTTAAGATAAAGGAATTTATCTTCACTGGAAAAGTATATGTAAAATAAATTTTTACAAAATATTACTTTTGCAAGATGTAAATGTTTATAGTTCATTTTCTTAGAATAACTAATGGAGGCTGAAAGTGTTTGTTTTCTATTTTCATTGTCTTATAAAATGATATTTAAATTTATAATACTGTGGTAATTGAATAAATTTTACAAAGAATAATTTCAAAATCAATTTGAAATTCTTTTTTAAAAGCTGAGATATTGAATATTACTGTGTACATGAAATACCGTTTTTTTATCAATATATAATATTCTTATTATATTGAAGTTTTAGAAAAATACAAATATTTTTTGGTTTAATTTTTTACGTGTCAAAGTAATAATGATAACCTTACAAATTTGCAAATACTTACAAAGCTCTTTAATACAATACGTGAAAGATTTTATAGTTTAAATATGAATTTTTCAAAGAGTTTTTGATCAGGAAGATGGATTGAAATATTATACCATAAATATGTCAAAATGTTTCAAGCCAACATTTAAGAAAATCAATTTTATTTTCTAGAAATTTGGTAAATAATCAATTTAAATTAAAAACTTCGAATATTTATAAGGAAAATAATATAATTTTTAAATATTTTATAAGGGTAAGCAAATTTTAGAATGCCCTGCAGTTTACAACCTGGAAGACTAAAAGTTAAAATGTAAATAACAAAATGTGTGTTAGTTGAGGATATAACAAAATTCCGTGAAATAGAAAATGGGAATATTAAATAATTATTAGATATCCTAAAAGAAAACACATAAGATTTTCAAGACAGAAAAGCTGAGATAGTAAGAAAAGATATCTACTTAGACTCAAAACAAAAATCCCTATTGGTGTTTATTTAAATACAGATTATGAAGAATTTAAAAAAAAATTATATTCATAAAAATTACAGCTGATTAAATAAATCTGAAAGCTTATCATTTCTTGAAAAGTATTACAGTGTTACAGTTGAATGTGTGAAAAACATTTTGGTAATGATTAACGATAAATAGGAAGTCTTAAATGGTGCTTTGATAATTTAATTGGTGATAGCCATAGTCAGGAGGTAAAAGCTACCATATACGGCTGAAGATGATCCCATTTGGAGGGCACATTAAAAGTTTTGTAGTTTTCAGCGTTTCTCAATAGCTTAGCTTAGAGTGGATAGCGCTAGCTCAAGTGTTGACTTCATCATTTCAAGTGGTTTGAATTTATCATTTTATTGCGTTTAATGATTTCGATTGATAGGAAAAGGCAGCCAGAAACTCTTCGCAATAGTTTCAATCTCTTTACAATTCATGTGATTAAATAACCATCTTTTTATGTACTATTTTTTGTAACAATTTAAATAGGAGAAAGCAAACATATGTTTTTCATGACTATAACATTCAATTGCCTAATAAATTAATCTTAAATTAAAAAATTAGTTTTTTTCATTTAATTTTGTATTGTTTCACTGATACATTTTGGCTCATTACTATATACAATTCATATTACCCTTTTTAAAAAAAGTATTTAAACGCAGAACTGAAAAAAATCTGAAGATTTATTTCCTTTTTGGAAAATTCAATAGATAAATCTTTCATTTTAGAATTAGATCGCAGTAGTTGATAAAATATTAAAAAAAGGAAAGAGCAGTTATAGAGTAAAATAATTTACAGGTAACTATAGAAATAGTATATATATAATTTTAACTTTAAAATGATAGTAAAATATATTTTTAGAGAGCTTATAGAATAGCAGTATTAAATCAAAATAAAATAATGTTAAATTTCTTTTTGAGAAGATCATTACTGTGAAAGTAAACCAATATGTAAAATTAGCTAATAAATTATAAAGGTGATATTTTCCACATATATTTAAGTTTTAGAGCCATTAACACAATATTTACCATCAAATTTTTTTCCACATTATTGTACTCGAAACCTAGTCCTAGATATAACTGTAATCACTATTTCCAACTTTGGAAATTCTTTCCAAATGTATTCACTCCAGAACATGAAAATTATATCAGTGAACGTAAGCAAAAAATACAAGTACTAAAAATTATATTACTTTCATAAATTACTATTAGCAATATCGCAAAAATGCGATCTTCTGTTATGCATATTTATTGCTTACACTAGTTACATCTTACATAATGTTTTTGAATACTTACTACACTTTATTGCATAATAATATAACATGAATTATTATTAATTTTATTTTGCAATTAATAAAATGCTTTTGCTAAGGATAAAAATCACAATTTATACTTTATGTCTGTTTCACAATGATATTTCTACAAACGAGTATGTAAAGAAATAGATTTAAAATTTAATTTTTCTTTAAACTTGACTGCAAATTTCCAACTTAAAATTAAGTAAACGGAATATCAAGAAACATAACGCAATTTTTCACAGGATTTTGAATTTATGATTAATATGTGGCATTTAAGGAACAATATTAATTGAAAATATTAAAGAATATTCATTTGGCCCAAACATTTCATCATTCTTATAAAAATTCTTGTTACAACTTATGACCACTATTCAACCATCTAATTTTTATAACCATTATTACCATCATCAAAATAAGAATTATTATACTATTCTTATATCCATAAAGAAACTTATCCTTTTTTAAAGCAAAATAATTAATCAATAAGTTGAAAAATAATTCAACAATATCATATAATTTATAAGAAAATATGTTTTTATAATAACTTTTTAAGAGCATAGAATTAAATTGCTTGGTAAATTTTTTATTGCCAATGTTTCATATTCAAAAGAACTTGAATACATTTCAGCCTAAAAATACATTTACTAGCAATTATGTTATAATTTAGGAACTTGTTAGAATGCAATCAAGGAGTTTTAAATATAGCAACATGAATGCAGTAAAAAAAAATCTAATAATTTGGGCTCAAAATAATGTCGTGGTCTGTTATTTTTAACCATTAAGAGTAGCTAAAAATGTCCGCGAAATGGTTAAATTGTAAGTGAGCTTCCACAAAACTTGCGAGGAAGGGACGCTTAAAAATGCGTTAATTGCTTCTAATACCAAAGAAGCAGTTAATCACCGTTTCGAACGGAAATTAAATTTAAAAGCACCAAGCAGGAACCATGCAGCTAAACTCAGTTTCTTGATTTTTACTCTCCGTCTAATCAAGATTTGCTTAATTTCATTAGCAGGGCTTAATTGCTTATTTTTTTTATCGTCTCCGGCTGTAAGTTGTTTTTAATGCCTGTTTTACCTGGTCATTGATTGCATTTAGAAAGGCAATGAAAGTAAGAAGGGTTTAATAGCATTTTTGTCTGAGATATTGAGAGCATAAAATTACTCTGGTTGGGAAGTTTGATGTGGTTTCGTTATAAAGGAAATAAATTGCGGATAAACTTAGCATAATTTTAAAGAATATGGTTAACTTACTTTAACATTTATTTTAATGGTTTTTAAGTTAATACAGCGAAACAAAGTACCTTAACAATTATAATATATATGAATCATTTCTGTAAAGGAATTTATAACTAAGCTTTATTATTTATTTTATTTTGTCTTTTACCATAAAATTATTTTATCATTCTGTACATTATTTTCTATGTGTTTTTATGATGCTTATAATGCAAAAACTGCATAATAAAGAATCGAAAGGGAGCTTTCTATAAAAAGGTGCATCTTGAACATATATGATGTGCACTAAGGACTCATAAATACAATATTTGATACCTATGAGCTGATAGCCTAACACTCAAAGGCCTTTATTAGGCTTCTGAGCACCCGTCATGTGTTGCATTCTTGGACGATATTGTCATCGATAGTGGATTGTATTTACACACCGCAAGAGATGAAAAAATTCTTAACTACCCAACCCTTAACATATGTAAAAAATAAAGACACATCTCCCGTTATTTAATAATGGCTGAAAAAGAACCCGACAGTCAGAAATGCACAATCACATCATTAAGTCATGGCTTGTGAAGAGTTACTGATCAGTAAAATACAGTATGTCCACTAAAGTCCCTTGTCATCCTCTTAACTTCGGAACGGCTGTAGCCATATTCATAAAAGTGGTGTCTAGGTATAGTAAAGTAGCCATGCGCTACAGAATAAAACCACCTACCGCGCCACCTGGTGGAAAACTGTGGAGTTAGCATTCGTATCTCGAAAACGGAACGAGATAGGTAAAAAAAGTGATTTACAAAGTTGTAGAGCATCCTCGATTTAGTAGGAAAAGATACCTTGTAGGCAATAATGTTAATAATACAACGGAACGCGCATTTGTTGTTTCGTGCCGTGATGTGGCACATCGTGCTTGTGCATATTTGAAAAAACAAAAAATCGTTTTCGTAATTATATTTTTTTAACTTTTATTTCGAAATGGGAAGAACGGAAGTATTAAAAATAATTCCAACAATTTGTGTGCAGTATGCAAATACGTAAGAAACGTCACGCCTGTTCACCTGAGACAGCTATAAAAGAGACATCTTCTTGGGGCTGTAGTATGTTGATGTTCATGGTCATGGCTAAGTATTCCAAAGCTGAGTATTGTGAGATGGTTTTACTGTACGGTAAATGTCGACGCAAGGCACGATCAGCAGCAAGGTTGTACCACCAACGTTTCCCTGCAGGCTCGCATCCTTCTCATCAAACCATCCTAACTGTTGTAAAACGTTTAAGGGAGACAGATTGCGTTTCTAGTCGACCTCGATCTGGCAGACCAGATAAGGTAGGACAGGCAAGTTCAACCGGAAGAGGTATTAGCATATGCCCTCGCATATCTGAAATGCAGCGTAAGAGAGATCAGTCAACACTGTGGTCTCTCCAAAAGTCAGGTTTGGAAAATCCTAAGCTAATCAGGTGCTCATCCATACCGACCAACGCCTGAACAAGTTTTAGTGGACATGGATGCCAAGCGACGCTATGCATGATGCAACATCGTCTTGAATCAGATACAGGTCCAACCAACATTCTTGGCAGATATAATGTGGACGGATGAGGCATGCTTTTCAAGGAATCGCATGTACAATAGGCAGAGCATCCATTACTGGGCGCTGGAAAATCCTAAATATTTCGTCGACGTTCGACATCAAATGCGGTATGCTATTAACGTTTGGTGGGCAATTTACAATAACAAGCTGATAGGCCTAATATTTTACAACAGCCCATTAACGGGTGCACGATATTTACAATTGCTACAGAAGGTAATACCCAATTTTGTGGAGAACTTGCCGTTGTTTAATTTTAAGAATCTATGGTTTCAACAAAACTGCTTACAAGACATCTCCAGTGAAGCAGTATCTCGTCAAGGAATTTGGCGGTTTCAAAGAATAGCCTCCACGTTCTCCTGATCTGATTCCACTGGACTTTTTTCTGTGGGGATACTTGAAACAGCAGGTGTATGCGACCCCTTCACAAAAACTGCAGGACTTTAAACGACGCATTATGGTTGCATGTTTCAACGTGTGCAACGTGATCTTTAAGGGAGGATCCAAATGTGCATTGCAGCTGACGGTGAGAAGTTTGAACATCTTAAATAAAGTATATTGTTATAACTATTTTCTTTCTTACATCGTTTTGTGACGTCACAGCACAAAACAACATATGCGCGTTTCAACCGTTGCATTCTTCAAATTAATGCTTATAAAGTATCTTTTCCTACTAAATCGATGGTGCTCTACAACTTCGTAAATCACTTTTTTACCTATCTCGTTCCGTTTCCAAGATACGAATGCTAACTCCACAGTTTTCCACCAGGTGGCGCGGTAGATGGTTTCAGTCAGTAGGACATGGCTACTTTACTACAAGGCAGTGATTTGGTCTGACAGTCAATCAGCTCTTTTGGGAATATATAATCCATATCACAGAAGCCCACTGATTCAGGACATCCAAAATCACCTCAGGACATTTAGCAATAGATGGCAAATTTGTCTTCACTGGATCAAGGCTCATGCCGGACATACTGGTAATGAAAGAGCTGACACATTGGCAAAGCAGTCTGCCAAAGCATGCTCAAACACGCAAAAAATTGAATTAAAATGGCCCAAAGCATACTTGATTTCTAAATTACGTAACCATTTACTAATGGCCTGGCAACAAGAATGGAATGAGGCAGAACAAGGTAGATGGGCATACAGCCTTAAACCCTCTGTCTCTCTTGATTTCCTTGTCAAGGACCACAAAGAAGCACAGTTTCTTTCTGGACATACTCCAACACCGGAATATCTCAATAAAAGGAGTATGGCTCCAAATAAAGCTTGTTCATGCGGTCAAGTTGGGACCATTGTTCATTAGATGTTTGAATGTGATTTCACAAAACAATGGCACCTAAAAGCGCCTAAAAACTCGGAGGAACTTACTCCGTTTCTCCGATGTGCTAGCAAAACTCCTTCTCTTCTGCATAAGATAAAGAACGTAATCTCCTTTATCTATGAAAAAGGATCCGAACTCTGTAAGGATAATGCCATAACTGAGCAGCGGATTTCATCATAAGAACAATTTGGTAAAGGGTGAAAATCATTGTAAGGTATTTCTCCACTTTTTGTGATAAAATATTATTACGTGTTGTATTTGTTTAGCAACCTGGAACCAGGGGGTATGCGTACCCCTCTGGGGCTTGAGCTAGCCACCAGGCGCGTCGGCAGGCGGTGGATCGCCGAAAGTCCTGTAGAAATAACAGGATAGCCTCGAATATTGAATAAGAGGTCGCGAACCAGCTCCCGTAAACCCTGGTGTTATGCGTTCCGTGCCTAGGGCTAATTGGCACCGCGGTATTGGTGTCTTAACGGAGCCTCTAGTTGCCTGGCGAACTTCTAGAGTAATTTGCCTTGCCCAGTATCTCAGGCAATGCTGGGTGGACTGTCATATTACCTGAGATTATTTACTGTTATTATATGGCTGAAAAGACATTGAAAATAACAAACATTTCTGCTTTTGCAGGAGAAACTTCTGAGGCAGACCTTTCTGAAAAAGACAAGGTAACTCAGAGACAATCTAATGAAGGGGTAGCAATGAAACCTTCACAGGAGGTAGAAATGACCTCCAAACCATCTTCTTCTGGTGAGAGTCAGGAAGCTATCTCTAGCATGACTGACTCTCTGACCAGAATCAAGCTTAAAAAGAGAATATCTGGTGCACAGAAAAAGAGGCTGGTGAAGGAGCGCAAAATCGCTGAGGGGACTTGGGTTGAAAAACCCAAGGCAACCAAAGGCGAGAAGCGTCCTGCCAATCGGATGAACCAGGGCAAGGTTGGAAAGGCTGCCAAGAGAGAAGGACCTGAGGGATTTACTTACAGGGCGGCTCTCACGGCGATCAAGATGGCCGTGCTCTTAGAAGGTCATCCGGAAAAACGGTTAACAGAGAAACAGGCCTATGACCTGGAACTCTTGATAACCAGGAAAATAGGAAGGAATGAGGAGGGCTTTGCCCCAACCTTCCTATCCTGTAAACTTGAAAACGGGGCTCTTATTATCAATTGTGCAGATCTGGAGAGCTCAAAGTGGCTGGAACAAAATGTCAATGATATAAGCCCTTGGCAAGAACATAAACTCTTGGTGGGTGAGGCAAGGAAACTTGTCAGAACCACTAAGATAATTGCAAAACTGCCAAAAATCTGTAATGAACTGGAACCTAAAGAGCTCCTGAGAAAAATCGAGGCTCAGAACGGTGGGGTCACTCCATTGGAGTGGAACATTCTTAACATTAAGAACGACCCATCTGGGCGGACCATCGTTCTTAGTGTGCCTGAATTAGATGCTGCCACTCTTCGTGTAAGGGGATATAGGTTTTATATTGGACTTCACCATGTGCAGGCTAAAGTACTTGATAAACCTGCTCCTGCTGATGGGGGTGAAGGTAGTTCAAGCCAACCTACACCACAGTAGAAGTGGTACTACTAACCTCAGTAAGAAGTTTCTTGCTGGGGATATACACCTGGCCCTGATTCAAGAACCCTGGTTGGTTAGGGGAAGAATCAGTGGTCTCAAAGGAACTAAAGGTAAGCTTATCTATTGTACTAATGGTAACGCTAGAACTTGTATACTCTTACATAAAAACATTGAGGTTCTTCCCCTCTCTGAATTTATTCTTAGGGACCTGACAGCTGTGAAAGTCAGACTCAACATAGAGGGTAGGAACAGGGAAATTGTTTTTGGCTCTGGATACCTGCCCTATGAAGAGAAGGCTCCACCTGACCATTCTCTGCACAAGCTCATGAACTTTTGCAGTAATAACAACTTACAGGTAGTCCTAGGACTAGACTGTAATGCTCATCATGTTGTCTGGGGAAGTACGGACACAAATAAAAGAGGTGAGTACCTTTTGGAATTTATTCTAAACTACAGGTTAGATATTCTAAATGTTGGCAATAAACCAACTTTTATTACTTCCAATCGATCAGAAGTAATTGACATTACTATAGCGACAACGCTGATTAGTAAAAATATCAAATACTGGAAAGTAGATGATCGACCTTCTGGTTCAGATCATCAAAACATCCATTTTGAAATTCACTCTAATGTGTGTCTGGATCGCATATTCAGAGACCCGGTTAGGACGGACTGGAAGAAATTCCAAGAAGAACTGACTGGGTTGATTGAGCTCGGTAACAGACCTATTAGAGACAACTACGATCTAGAAGTTACAGCAGATCTCCTACAGAGAAGTATTCTAGATTCTTATCATAACAATTGCCCCATTCGCACTAGAAGAGCTAAACTCCAATGCCCTTGGTGGAATGACTCTCTAGCTGCCGAAAGAGCAAATGTTAGAAAACTTTTAACAAAGCTAAGAAAAATGGTGAATGGGAGAACTATAAAAGGGCCCTCACTAATTATAACAAACTTGTTAGAAAAAGCAAGATTAACTCCTGGAGAAAGTTCTGTGACGAGATAGATTCTATTTCTGAAGGAGCTAGACTCCAGAAACTCCTTAAAAGGGATGAACCTATTTTGGTTGGTACCCTAAAAGACGAGGAGGGTAATTTTGCTGCTTCCGGAAAAGGGGTTATGGAAATTATGACCAGGACTCACTTCCCGGGAGCTAGAGATATATATAGCAACGAAGGGGAACATTGCATTGGCTCTTTGCAAAGAGTCAATAGCAATCAATGGACCATTGCTAAAAATATCATAAACTACAACATTGTTAAATGGGCAATTTTCGCCTTTAAACCTCTTAAATGCCCTGGGCCTGATGGAGTTATGCCCATCATGATCCAGAAGGCAGAAAAGGTTGTCATACCAATGCTAACTAGAATGTATAGAACTAGTTTGGCCCTGGGATATATACCAAAGACATGGCAAAAGACTAGGATAGTCTTCATTCCAAAACCTGGCAAGGACACTTATGACCAGGCCAAGTCATACAGACCAATCAGTCTTTCTTCATTCTTTCTTAAAATTATGGAGAAAATCATTGATCGGCATATTAGAGATTACTTGGGTAGAAATAGTCCCTTGCATGCTCTTCAATTTGCCTATCAACCTGGTAAATCTACAGAGACTGCTCTACATCAGCTAGTTTCCAAGATTGAAGCCACTCTGGATCAAAAGGATATTGCCTTGGCAACTTTCCTCGACATCCAGGGTGCTTTTGATAATACTTCCCATCCATCCATCCTCAATGCACTTAGAGGGGCAGGGATTAATCAAACCCTGTGTACTTGGATTGAGGCCTTAATTTCGGATAGATATATACAAATGAACATCTTCGGTGAATCATTTGAAAAAAAGACTACTAGAGGTTGTCCTCAAGGAGGTGTTCTGTCACCATTACTTTGGAACCTAGTTGTAAATAGCCTTATAAAACATCTAAATGATAAGGGTTATTATACGCAGGGATATGCTGATGACATTGTCATCCTTATCCTTGGTAAAGATTTTGACATAACTTGTCATCTCATGCAGGATGCTCTAAGTTATGTAGGTCAATGGTGCATGGATAGGGACCTGATGGTTAATCCTCAGAAAACCTACCTCGTACCTTTTACACGCAAAAAGAAACGGAAAGGTTTTTTCATACCAAGACTTTTTGATGTTGAAATCAATGTGGCTTCAGAGGTAAAGTATCTGGGCATCTATTTAGACCAGAAACTCACCTGGAATAAGCACATTGATGATAGGATCAACCGAGCAAAGAAAAGCATTGTGATTTGCAGGCGAATGCTTGGTAAGAACTGGGGTTTACATCCAAAACTGATGTTATGGATGTACACAGCTTTTGTCAGGCCCATTTTCACATATGCCTGTGTGATCTGGTGGCATAAGGTGGAACAGAAGACTGTGATTGACAGATTGAGGAGTCTACAAAGACTAGCCTGTCTCTGCATCACAGGAGCAATTTCCACCACGCCAACCAGAGCATTGGAGGTTGTGTTGGATCTGACTCCCTTGGACATCTTCATATGCAGCGTTGCAAGATTGAATGCATATAGAATGAAGCTGCAAAACCACTGGTATGACCAGCCTGTTGCCAAAGGGCACAAGGGCATCACCAGGAAATTTCAAGACCCTACTTTTCTGATGCCATCTGACATCATGGAAAAAACATACATGTTTGACAAGACATTTGATGTAGTTTTTCCAACTAGAGAGGAATGGGATAACAACATGTTTGGAACTAAAACAGGAGATCTAATCTGGTACACAGATGGATCACTGAAGAACAGCCTCTCAGGTCTGGGAGTTTGTGGCGTGTCACCAAGAATCAGCTTGTCTGTAAGCCTTGGGCGATACGCTTCGGTCTTCCAGGCAGAAGTTTTGGCCATTATCCACTGTCTGCGACTGAATATGAAGAAGGGCTACTACGATAAGCGGATTCTCATTTTCAGTGACAGTCAAGCCGCTTTAAAAGCGCTTAATTCCTTCGAAATCAAATCTAAAATGATTCTGGAGTGTAGAAACCTTCTTACAGAACTGGCAACTAGAAACAGGGTGATCCTTGTATGGGTGCCAGGGCATAAAGGTATCGAAGGCAATGAAAAGGCTGATGAGCTTGCTAAACAAGGATCGTCTTTTGTTCCCATTGGTCCAGAACCTTTTTGTGGGATCAATTTGAAGACCGCAAAAACCAATGTTCGCAGATGGGAAAAACAGAAGATGTATGAAGCTTGGCTCAAATCTCCTGGTCAAACCCACGCTAAAGGTATGATCTGTAGGTCATCAGCGAGGATTTCCTATGAAATTCTTAGATGCTCTAGGCAGAAGATACGTTTAATCGTAGGCTTCATAACTGGGCACTACTATTTCAGAAAACATCTCCATAAAATGGGACTGTTTCAGCAAGATCCTATCTGCAGGAAATGTCATATGCAAGAGGAAACGGCCAAGCATATCATTTATGAATGCGAGGCTCTTGCCCTCCCTAGATTAACCTCTTTAGGCATCATCCATACTAGAGAGTTACACCTAGATTCCATTAAAGGGTTATCAGACTTTATTAATAAAGTGGGTGATCCGAGCAAATGGAACTAAGAAACATTGGGTTTGGAGTTAACAGTACAAAATGCTGATAAAAGCAGAGGTGCTCAATGACATACAAACCCAACTCGAAGAGAAGAAGAAGATTTGTTTAGCAATATTTTTTATAATTTTGATAATAATTATTATTCAGATTAAGGTGCTGAAAAATATTGATTGACTCGGCATAATGTAATGTGCAATATTAATTATCCTAGCAAAATTTATCAATTAGTAATTTTAATGTCTGATTTTGCATTATATTTCCTAAACATTGTAAATCATTATAAACTGTGAACAGACAATGCAAGTTTTTTATATGATAAAATAATGCATTGTAATATTTCACAATTACAATGCATTACAATTACAATATGTTTTATTAATGTATATACTATCAATGTATTGTATATATTTGCGCATTTTCTAATACAATCTTCATATGGTACGTCAAGTGATATAACACTTTCCTCTATCTAACCACTATATATAAAACTAGCGGTTAATATTCAAGTTTGCTTTGAGTCTTCAGAAATACCCTATTTAGCAATTTTAGTGCAATATACTTTCATCATTTTTTCTCGTAATGTTAGAATGTCTATAACATATTTTGCTGTGTATTTTATTCACTTTTTTAAGCCCTTTTCATTATTCATTGTATTGTAATTATATTTTGTTCAATAATTTTCTTAATCGTACTAACTACAGTGCACAGACTGAGCTGCTGCAAAATATTAACTGAATCAGCAGCTTGCAATCTGTAATACTTTAAATATTCTACTGTTTATCACCTACAGCAAATGTTAAATGTTCAACAGGATACCATTCATGCATTTTTAAACTTAACTATTAGTATATATTTGCTCTTTTTCTAATACAATCTTCATATGATACGTCATGTGATATAACACTTCCCTCTATCTAACCACTATATATAAAACTGGGGGTTTATATTGAACCCATTTTTGAATCTTCAGAAATACTTTATTTAGCAATTTTAGTGCAATATATGTTCATTATTATTTCTAGTAATGTTAGAGTGTCTGTAAAATATTTTGCTATATATTTTATTCACTTTTTTAAGCCTTTTTATTATTTATTGTATTGTAATTATATGTTTGCTCAATAATTTTCTTAATCGTGGTAACTACAGTGCACAGACTGAACTGCTGCAAAATATTAACTGAATCAGCAGACTGTAATCTGTTATACTTTAAATATTCTACAGTTTATCACCTACAGCAAATGTTAAATGTTCAATAGGATACCATTCATGCATATGTAATCTTAACTATCTGCGTGTAGACAATGCAGTCCTTTGGTATTGCGAAAAATGCAATGTTACATTAAAGGACCCAGTTAAAGCATGAGAGAGTTACTAGTACTTATTGAAAATCTCTCTCTGTCCCAGTTATTTGCTCTTTTTATACTCTTCTACTTAAACTTAATTATATTGCTTGCATATTTGTGTTATAAACTACTTATATCGTCTGCTATGACCATCATAAAGATAATTAATTTGTATTCTTACCAAGGTTACTTGGAGTGTTAGGATAATCTATCTTCACAATTTTATAGCAATATTTAACTCATGTCATCTCCCATAGTGAATATTTTGTAAATGTTTTGTTGTTGATGTTATATTTCTGTCAAATTATTAATTTCAAATATTAGAGACCTATTGAAATTCAATTTTGTTATCAAATTTCGTGACAATTCTGTCACACCAGATGTATTACTTGATGGAACTATACCTGATAACCTAAGGTACAAACCAGGTGTCCCATTGCGTATGTCTATGTCTATACCTAGGCACCACTTTTATGAATATAGCAGCAGCCGTTCCGAAGTTAAGAGGGTGGCAAGGGACTTTAGTGGACATACTGTATATCGTAATTTTACGTATTACTAAAACTACTTTAAAGTAAAGAAAACTTTATTGACATTTATTTATCTTAAATTTAACTTACAGTAGTTTATTTCTTTCAACTCGAAGTAACCGAAATCTGTCGCATACTTTTTGAAATTATATCAAATGACGAAATATAAATACTATAATACTCCTCCCCAAAGAATTTTTGGTTTTGTGGAAAAAGATAAAGTTTTTTCTTCCCAATTTTTTAATTCTAATTTTAAATGCTTTTCTTCAACTAAGATTTTTTAAGAAACGCATGTTTTTGCCTTTAAGGGCAATTACTCTATGTGTCTGTAGCTCAAATCTACTGCATAGGTTTTTCATTTAAAATAATTTTTCTAAGTATTTATTTTAAGCAACAATTTATGTATTTATTTTCAATCCAAATGATACTTTAAGCAAATTAAATATCCATATAACAATAATAATAGCTTGGTAGATTTTAATTAGCAAATATGTATTTTCATTATTATTGCTGACAGCAAATGTTCTGTGAGTATTAATTACAAATTAAAAAATACGATCATGCATATTCAAAAATGTATAGATTAATAAATATAATTTTATATGATGATAATTAATTTTAACATTTTGCAAACCATAAATAATTAACCATAAGCAATGATAATGTTCTTTATCAAGCAATTTTCCGTTAATTCAAATTTGCAATCATAACTTTGGCAATTCAGCATCATATATATAATTAAGTTTAGTATCACATATATATTTCAAATCTGTATACACACACACACGGGTGGACGGATGGAGACGCAGACAAGGATGGTTAACCGCTTTTTAAGGTTAACGTGTTTGGAATACTCACCCATCACCAAGAGCTTCGTAATTTAGAGTCACCATCAAGTGACACGGTTAATCTACATATATATATATATATATATATATATATATATATATATATATATATATATATATATATATATATATATATATATATATATATATATATATATATATGTATATATATATATATATATATATATATATATATATATATATATAATTATATAATTTAGTTTTTATTGTAAGATTTCTTTAGACATTTCACAACTCTTACAATGTCTGAAACATCTTTTGCCCTTTAACTCTCATATGTTAAAGGGCAAAAGATGTTGCTCAAACATGATATAATACGAGGTTTGTATATAAAATATTGACAACGTAGCCCAGACAGTCACAGGCATGCGCAAATAAGATGTTGGAATAATAAGGTGGTGATACTGTAAATGTGTAGTGTCCAGTAAATATTCCATCCAGTGGAGCTGAAGTGGACAATATTCATTTCTACAACTTAAAATACTATCAGTGTTCATATATTAAAATCCAAAGTCTCTATTACAAAAAAAATGCATCGCAATTTTAAAGAGGAAAATTTAGATTATCCTCTATAATGGCTAGAATGCGTTTTCGTATAGGGCAGTTGCACAATGGGTCAAAATGCTTAGTTCAGGTCGGACTGAGACTATGAATTTGATCCACACTGGTAGACAATTCCTCAATATCACGTTGTTTTCTTAAATGGTCTTCTCTTCACAGATCATTAATGGATTTTCTAGGAATCATCCTTTGAAGTTGAATTCAATCATTGAGTGTTATTTAACAAAACGATGAAAATATTTAACAGGAGAGAAATTGCTTCTCGTTGTGCTGAGCATGATTTTTCTGATTTACAGAGTTCATGCCCAATATGAATTGATTTGCACTCACATTCACAGATAGCTCAATGACGGATACTCTTGTTTGCGGCTTATTTTCCCCAGTATGAAGCCGTGGACTCGAACCTACGAGTCTGAATTTAATTTTTAATGATTGTCATCACTCGGGATCAACAAGTAGCAGTTTCGCCAGCAATACCTTCTGTTGAATATTATACAGATAACGTACATGAAGATAAAAGAGCTGTTGCTACGCATCGACAAACAGTCAATGCAAGCTATTATTGGCTACTGTTAACACCAGTTACTGATTATTGAACCATTGTAGATATTTTATCGACAAAGTTATGTACTCACGTTTGTTGTAGGATAATTGCTACATAGTGTTGCACGATAATATTCATTGTTATGTAGCATAAACTGAAAATGATTTTTTGTAACGATATTTTGAAGAAGTGCTGAAGCACTCCCTGTACTCACCTAACACGAATCTTTGCGATAATGAACTTTTTGTTAAGTTGAAAAAAATCTTCAGAGGCAGTCTATTTCATGGCGCGCTTTTTGTGATGTTAGTAAAAGAACACTCAGTCATTAACATTAATAAACAAAGCCTTTCCAATAGTATATTATAGTCGCTTGACATCTGGTAAAATGATATAATTTTCTTGCAGTTTTTGTATTTTTTCTCCTTTCTTTTATAATTTATTTCTGTAATATAATTAGGCAATAATTTGAAGGGATGCAAATTTTGTTTATCTGTTTCTTAAAATTTTTTTCTTAAATTAGTCGACATTACTTTATATAGTTCTCGTAATTAATTCATTTATTTATATCACAATATAATTTTGTATCATGTAACGACGTTTTAAAATAATACTTTTTTTATACTTTATGACATGACTATAACTAGAAATAATAGTCAATTTTCGTTAATATGATAGCAAAAAATGGCTTTATCTATTTTCAAAAAGCATATTTATATAAATAATAAGAGATAAGGCTTAACATGAATTAAAGTTTCAACAGCGCTTTTCAGAACGTAAGTTTCCAGGTTCAGTCCCAGCCTTTGTTATACTACGTGAGGGGGTGGGTTCTTAGGGGTTTTCCTGGTTTTCTTCTTTGCAATCACAACTCACTATCCATAAAAAGTACCCCACAAGATATTTTAAAGGATGAATAGTGGAGTTCCGTATAACGGTCCTACGCCATTAAGCTGTTCATCTAACTAATAAAAATGTTTTATTTGTATTAATGTTTTTATAAGGAATACTAATATATGAAATAAGGCATTGTAAAACAATAAAAATCACGCATTAAGACAGACAAAACAAAGAATAAATATGATTTGGCGTTCAGAAACATTATATATATTAGCTAAAAGAACATTAACAAATATAATTTAGAAAGTATTTTTTCATGCTATTAATCAACTACCAAATTTTTCGATAGAAAGAATATTTTATAAATGTTATAAGAACCGAAAAGTTATGCTTTCATATGTTTGCTTTTTTAGAGAGAAGATAAAAAAAAATTATTTCTATAAGTCACATATTTTTTATATAAGCATTAGTTACTCTATAATATATATATTAAAGTGTGTGTATCTAAAATTTTGAGAACATATCTATCAAGATGTATATAAAAATATTATTAATATACCATTCTTATTTAGGAAAAGACACTATAGATCTCATTTTATGGCAATCAATATATTATTACCCTCACAGGAAATTTGAATGAAGTCAACGTAATTAGTTAAAAAGAAATATAATAAAATAAAATATATAATTTGTTATAACGAAGACAATAAAGTTGCATGAATTGAAAATAATAATAAAACAATTGGATTTCTTGAATCATAAAATTCACTAAATAAAAATGTATCATTAAAAATATATTCTTAATATTGGTTCATTTTAATTTGTAGGCAAGCATTTAAACTGCCTAATCGATGCCTTTATAAAAATAAACGAAATATAAAAAAATAAAGTTTATAATAAATGTGAAACAATAATTGTTTAGAATAATTTAACAGTTTTTACAAATTTTTAGATAAATTAATTTTTATTCGTTACTTCAATGTAATAATATGAACTCAGGCACCTTAATATTTTTAAATTAATTTTGAGAGGTACAATACATTTCATTATAAAATCAATGTCTTTTTAAAGAATAATGGAGTAGCAGCGTTTATAAGAAAAAAAATGCATAGATTTGTGTAATTTATTTTATCAAATCTGTAGTAAGATTATTTAGGATATTTTAAAATAATTATTTTATGTTTTTATATTGCTCTTTTTAATTTTTTTTCCCAATGTTTTGGTTATGTAATATTTTAAGAACTGTGTGAAATTTATGAGATACACGATCAGGTATTTAAGACCTAAAATTATACCAATGAATAAGATTATTTAGGATATCTTAAAATAATTATTATGTTTTTATATTGTTCTAATATGTTTTTCCAATGTTTTGGTTACGCAATATTCTAAGAACTGTGTGAACTTCATGGGATACACAATCAGGCCTTTAACACCTAAAATTATACCAATGTTTTAGTTGCTTGCATGCCGAACGATGCCTGAGTGGTTAGCGTTAGTTAGTTCCGGTTTCAAATCCTATTTCGCGCATCGATGTTTCTTTCTCTCTGTCCTTTCTTCTGAGACTAGGAATGAATGTGACCAATTCTATAAACGGATTTGTGGTGATGTGATGCAGGTAATGCCACTCCCTTCCTTGTCTTGACCACAGATGCCCATCGAGTAAATATAAATGAGTCGAGTTACCTGCCTTGTTGTGGTGAAGGATTGGTCACCCAGTGCCCATCGTTGATAAAAATAAAACGTCCTGGCATTCACATATGTCAGTGTAATCAGAAAGGTCAATTTAACTGAAAATAAATAATTAAGTGTTATCATTTTTATTTTAAGGGAAACTTATAGATACTAAATCAGTGCTTTATTTTTATCAAATACAATTTTCATATTAATATTATAAAGTACATACTTCTCATTTCTTATAAAAATTTTTTTTAAAAATTCTTTTGTTTTAGGAAACAAAAATTGGTCACATTTTTATTTCATAATAAATAGTTTGACGTTTCCTATCTTTCGTTTCCTATGTAGACGTTTCCTATCTTGACGTTTCCTATTTTGTTTTTTTTGATAAATATTGCGTTTCAAACAAACAATATGTGTGGAAAGTTAAATTTTTTGTGAATTTTTTTGAAAAATTAAATAATAAATTTTCTTATGGGAAAAGTGTTTTTGCTTTTTAAATATTATTTCTAAATTTGCATCGGAAGAAAATTAAATTTTGATACGATATTTTGATATGATAAAAAACACTTATTTCGTAGCTCAGGAATATTTTTCAATATTATTAGCTAAGAAGTAAATTAGAATTCAATATTTATAAATCATATAAAAAAGAAATTATTAATCTTTTAAAATTGTAAAATATCCAAATGTAAGTGTTATATTCATTTTAAATTTTCAAGAAAACGAGGTTCTTATGATAAAGGAAAATCAATTTCATTGCAATATTACCAAAATAAATTTATTTGCTTATTTAGAAATTGAAAAAAATTTGTTAAAAAATATGAAGCTTTAATATTCATCCACTTTTTCCAGGAAACAAATAAAGTTTTATTATTATATACATGACTGTAAACGTTAAAAATAATTTTTAGGAAAGGAAAAATATGATTAAAAAGATAATTTCTGTATAAAGTTGTTAAAAAATTGAAATTTACTGATGTAATTAATTTCTTAATTTACTATCAAATGTGATATAAAATGACATTTTTTAATATGAACTTGATATTACGCCAAATCTTCAAATCATTTTAAGACAAATTTGTATGCCTTATTGTTTATATGACATCTTTTATTTGTCTCTTAAAATAATCTGTGATGAAACTGTACAAAATTTCTAGAGATTCAATCTTGATCCAAAATAAAAAATTGATAAAATTTATAATTATGTTTAGTTTGGAAGTGTTTTCAAGATTCATGTTTATACATTCTATTAATTGCAGATTTAAAATGTTTATGCGATAGAGAGAGTAAAAAGATTAGAAAAATAACTTAAATGATCTAAGAAATAAACAATACGATATATTTCTGTATATGTGAGTTGAAATTCTTTGACTTCCATCAATCATTTGTCTCTTAATAATTCTGTGACGAATATTTTTTAATTTTTAGAGATTCAAATTAATATATAATCAATATAATCTATTCTTCATTTTTCAATATTCAAAGTTATATTATGTTTGAATGCAAAAACTATAAAATCTCTAAATGGTATTCTTGACTAGATGATAAATAATGAGCGCAATATTTTAATTCTTCTACATAAAATATGAAATTAAACAACAATAAAGATAACACTAATATTTTATGATGCTTACGGCAGAGATAAATATTTTATTGATATAATGAGTTTTTAGCTGACATTTTCTTCCATTTAGAAATTATTCATTGCCTTTAATTTAAAGTGAAAAAAACCAGCACTAATAATTCAAATTAAAAAGTGTGGTTAAACCAAACATTAACACAAATCATTTAATCACATCAATGAAATTTTTTTTATTGTATGATGTGTATTTATACATGATTATATGTGAATTAATTCTTTTCTTGAAATAGTCTCAGTGACTCAGCAAGTAGATAAAATTTAAAAAAATAGTTTATTTATTAATCATAATGAATCAAGTAATGTCACATAGCTGAAGTGTATATATTTTTTTACATAAAAAATGTTATAACAGTGTCAACAGTAACAAATAACAGTATTAACAGTAACAAATAACACTATAACAATAATACAGTTAAACAGTAACAAATAATGTGTTATACAGTAACAAATAACAGTGTCGCTTATGAATTGAAATGAAAATAAAAATGTGCTTAGGATATTCTAACTTTAACCAATTCTTTGTGTTACATATGATTTTTAAAAAAATTAAGGAATAATCTCATATATTATTTTTAATTTATTTTATTTCTCTTGACTAATTATATTCTGACATGTATGAATAAATCATAATATAGGTTTCTAACAAAAGTTACTAACGCATTTCATCTAAATGCAATATTCGTTTTATTATGTGATTTTATTTCCGAAGTGAGTTCAAACAAATACGAAAATTAAAAACGAACGATAAAGGATACAAATCAATTAGGAATTCTAAGCCGGAAATTCTTTCCGATACCTGGAATTACGTACGATTATTTTTATTTTTAATTATGAAAAAAGGCAATAAATGATGAGGATTTCCTGGAAAGATCAAATATGTGAACATTTCTGAGAATTGTCCTCATCCTGTATACCATTCTTGTTACGTAATCCACTTTTACTCAATTAATATAAATCCTTCTATGATAAGTAATAAAATATTGGAAGAATGTTTCATAATCTTGAATGGTAAGTACGTTTGATTTTCATTATTGTTTAGGACACATATCACAAAAGCGAAATTAATTAAAAAGCAATTTCATGGTACTAGTTGGATATTAAGAAATTTATCAACGTAATTTGATTGAATGTATCTAAAAGGTATTTATAAACTTCTCCAAATTTATTTTTACTTATTTATAAAGAAAAAAAAATTGAGATATTGAAAATAATCTGTTTAATGTTTAATTCATTCTTTTTAAACTATACAGGGGGATTGAAAATAAAATCAAACATATAATTATTAAGAAATATCATTAGATATAATTTTATGTTTTATTATTTATAGTATTTAAATAAATCCTATTTTATTACGTAATTTTTTAAATGATACATTTCCTAAAATATTTAAAGAAAACAACTTTTTGAAAAATATATTGAAAATATCATACCTAGTTAGTCTAACTCTCCACATGTCTCTCCTTCTAAGAAAAGACTAACTTTTCTTACTATAAAGACATATTTGAATTACGATAAAATTTCATATGAATTTATCAGTTATATATTATTACTATTGGTACAAAACAGAATATTTATTCTGATAATATGAATTATATTTTGTGTCAGTTGTAATATTTATAATGTAGGTTAAATGATGCAAAAATAATACATGAGTTTCAGAAAATTATTTTATGTTCAAAAGTATTATGGAATCATCTTCTTTATTCCTCATTAACAGAATCTTAATATGTTTAGCCATTGTAAATAAATTTTCATTGAAAATGGCTGACAACATAGCAACAAAAAATATAAAATAAATCTAAATTTAGAAAGTAGAAATACTTTGATTATATATATATATATATATATATATATATATATATATATATATATATATATATATATATATATATATATATATATATATATATATATAATTATCAAATGTATGCAATAAATGTAAGGAAAATTCATATTTGGACTCTTATTAAAATCGAAGAATGAAAGTTTAATTCTTACTCGATAACCGAGTATACGTAATCAATTAAATTGAATAATGCCATTAACGTGTAAAAGACATTATTGACTCGATAAGAAGAGCATATTCTCATATTCATATCAGACCATAACGTTGCTTTTTCCTACAGCTATTCAAAAGTAGATAAATTATCACTAATTTTAAATTGAAATTATGATATAAAAAGATTATGTGTAGAATATATGGAGAAGATTCATTATGTTTCAAAAAATAAAAAACTTTAAAAATGCTAATATTAAGTCTTTTTGAGTTTGTGCTTGAGTTACTGGTTTGCATTAGCCTATATTATCATATCATGTTGTTTACAATTATTAAAATGCTTTTTATAATCTCAATAATGTTTGTTTTCATAAAGATAAAATTAAGGTATTGTAATAACATAGCAAATGACATTAGTTAATATTATTTTTAATACTTTCATAATTCTTCCTGCATTTTTTCATGATATGTAAAAAATGCTAATATTTTAGAATATTTTTAAAATTCAAATTTTGGAATGTTTATGCAAATTTTCTTTTGTTTTACACAACAAATTATATGTTTCATGAGCTAGAAGATACAGTATACCTTGTTTTACTAATGTTAAATTGCATACATTATCGTTGCATACATGCATATAAAATTAACTTTAAGTCTTATTATAAATAGCCCTTGTTTGCAAAAAATGATCACGTTGCGACAAACAATCCAAACTTTATTTGAATGGTATGGTCCTTAAACACTTAAATTAAATGAAGAAGATTCATTATTTTACATAAAGTAAAAAACTTTAATACTACCAATTAAGACTTTTTGAGTTCGTGTTTGAATTACTCGTTTGCATTAGCCTATATTATTATCTCATGTTGTTTAGAATTATTAAAATTATTTATATTACCTCACTAATTTTTGATTTTGGGTTCTACTTGTAGAGTGTGATGCCACCTATATAACCTCTAATTTTAACTTGCTTATTAAATTTCAGAAAATAAGAACGTGAAATCCATAGAAAATGTTTATAAGAAATTATTAGATTCCTGAAAGTATAAAATGCTATTTTTTCTCCTGTTTTAGTATAAACTTTGCGTGATTTCTCTTAAAGAACTGAAATTTTATATTTTATACTTTTAACATTTAATTATGAAGTATGATGAGCTATCGGTGGTGAGTAATGAGTACAAGGGGGAAATTCTCTAAACATTCTAATATCTAATTATGTAATAATTATCTGGGAAAAATTAATAGATATGAGCAGCAGAAGTCAAATATTAACGTTTCTTCTTTTTGATTTCAATATAAATTCATTCACTAACTCCATATAAGAATAATTGGTCCTCTTATTTCTTGTTATGTCTTACATTTTGTTATGAGATGTTTAAAGGAACAGTGAAACCGAAATGTAATATTAGAGAATATATGTTAAGAGAATTATTATCAATTAATTGAGGAAAAAATGAAGCAAAACCATAATTTAGTTTTGTCTTTACGATAAGACGAACAAACTCGAAGACTACTTAAACATTTTTTATTTATAAATTTTCTTTATTCTGGATTATAAAAATTATATATTTATATTGATTGAATAAATAACTTTTGCTTTAATAGTTTCGTATTTTGGAAAAATAAAAATACTTTCTGATTATAATTTGACTTAGTACTCTATAAAATATTAATAAACAGTGAGTAACTAATATACATTACTCTGTGACCATGTATGGTGAATATCAAGAGTTTCAAATAATTTCCAATTTAAAATATTTATTATGATCTATACTTGGTTATTTATTTCATTAATACTAATAATTTGCATGTTTTTAAAAGTTATATTGAAAGAATAGACATTTTTGTTCTTTTAAGAAAATGTCAGAAAAGTGAATAAAAGTGTACCTCAGAGTATGTCTTTTTTCTAATTTATGGATTTCAATTTAATTTTTGTTTAGATTATACTTAATTCTAATTTAGTTCATAGATTTAAATCCTCGAATGAACTAAAATTAAGTACAGCAAAATATAAACGTCTTATTTTCATTTCCTAATCTTGATTTTTTTTGGAAAATTCCATGCATTTTATAGATTTTGTAATCATAAAAAAATTATATATTTCCAGTTACATTAAGAATCACGGAAATTGGAAAATTCATAAAGTGTACGTTTAAATGAAACTTCTCCACCAAATGATTCTTTCGTTCTTACATCAGCAGAAACTTTAAATGATGCCTTTATTATCTTCGGAAATCACATAGTTAAGTATTAATTTCGTGATAAAACTTTAACGCGTGGCCGTGATGCAAGCCATAAGGACATTTAACCTTTCCAGTTTGGCAACAGTCTCTGACGACAATGTCGCTGGGGGACTGTTTTTAAATTACATCATTAGAGGTAGTCACCATCATTAATGGGAGAGCAAATACATAATTTAGTTCCAGCTTTTCCCCAGATTGATTAGATCCATGTCCTTTTCCCTTTCTTCCCCAGTCTCTAGTTATTATTCTGTTTATGAAAAGGTCACTAAGCTTTGATATTCACTTGGTGCTGGAATGGATTCGCTTAATTGAACTATTAAAAACCAAAGGGTGAAATGAGAAATGATTGATACGAATATGTGAGATTTGCAATGTAATAATCCATGTATTGATGAATTTGAATAACTATCTCGCTTTATTGTGAAAAAAACTTTAAATGTTTTTTTCACAATATTAATACTTGAATCCGTTTATTACAAGCTACAGAGAAGTATATATATATATATATATATATAATATATATATATATATATATATATATATATATATATATATATATATATATATATATATATATATATATATATATATAAAGATGATTTCGTCATAAATATTATGTATCTATTAATGAATAGTATTATGCTGATCGATGGCTAAGTGGTTTGCATTCCAGTTTCCTGAGTTGTGGGTCACGGGTTCGAATCCCAGTTCGGGCATGGATGTTACTTTTTCTTGTGTTTCACTGTCCTTTCTGCTGTGATAATGTATGGGTGTGTCCTGTCCTGTAAAAGGATTTGTGGTGGTATGGCGAGGCTAATGCTAATCACCTCCGTAACTTTGTTCCCAAGTGCCCGCTAAGTAACGACAAATGAGTTGCAATTTTCGGCCTTGTAGTGGAGAAGGTTTGGTCACCCAAGTACCCACCATGGTTAAAAAATGGATATTATTATTCATATTTATTAGTATATATTATTATTCTAAATTTTATGTATTTTCGAGGAAACAATGACGGTGAGCTTAATTATATTATTAAATGTGTGTGTATTTTATTAATACACTTCGAGTTTTTCAATGGGTGAATAAAATGGATATTTAAACTAATGGGTATTTTTGTTATTATATTTTTTAATTTTTCAAAATCCTTTCGTTTATTAATTGTAAGCAATAAAATATAAAGAATTTTTAGGAGGATTATCCCTAATTTTAAAGTTAAAAATAACTCGAAATTAATAATTGAGAGAATGCAGGAAAAAATACAGAGGGTATTAACACATTTTTAGAAGGATTTCGATAAAGAATTTTTAAAAAAATTAATGTTTTAGAATAAAATTTTTGGCAACAGCTTATAATTTTAATGAGAAATATCGTCTGCTACCTTTAAATTTATTCATCTTTCAAAAAGTCGCATGTAAACAAGCTTTGGATTAAAGGATATGTTTTTGCGATTTCCGAAGAGAAATATTCTTATTCCAGAATTCAAAAATGTTGTGAAATACATGGTATTTATCTTTCTAAGTGCAAAATAAGCAACATTATTAATCGGACAGGTAAAGACCGTCAATCATCTTTACATGGAAAGAAGACTCCAAACGAATAATCGAAAAAGGTATGTATTGTTTCAAATGTTTCTAAAGTGAAATCTCTGGTAACAAGAGAAAATCTGTTAACACAGAAATCAATCGCAAAGTTTTTAAATACATCTGTAGCAACAGTAAATAAAATATTTAACCAAGATTTACAACTTAAAAAAGCTAAAAAAAACATAGTATTCACCAGCTTTTGCTGAGACATATGGCTTAACGAAAATATATTTTAGAATCCTGTATAAAAATCATTTAGGAGGAGATAAATGAAAATACATTGTGACCCTTGGTGAAGCATGGGTTTACCTAAATGAGTGCAACAAAAAGAGGTCTATTTACTATAGAAAACTAGGAGAAAAAATGTACAAACCTGGTTCCGTCAATGTAAAGAAAGTTACATTGTGGGGCTTATGATTGTCGCAGGTTTTTCTTACAATGGGAAATTAAAATTAAGGAGAGTAGAAAAAATGTTAAATTCAACTTATCATGCTATCAAGAGATGATTTTACATCGAATATTTACAGAAGAAATTCCACTTCTTTATCCCAATGACTTTCAAAGTGTGAAACTTCATCAAGACAAAGCTACAAGTCATACTTCGAAAACTACCACTGCATTCCTTGAAAAAATGAAGACTAATACAGGTATTGCCTATATACCTTTTCAATATATTCCTGCGATGTCCGCTGACGTCACTGGACCTATTGACTATTGTGCATTTGGTCTGTTAAAAAGAGCTCTTTCAAAATGCAAACACACCATGATAAGTGGACTCTGGAAAGTAGTGGAAGAGGAATGGAAAGCAACACCCCTGGAAATTTTACAAAAAGCTCTTCTATCATGGAAATAACGATACAGACGTATAATCCAGAAAAAAGGCTATCAGCTCAAAAATTAAAAAAAATAGTTTTTACATTTTAAATATTAATTAAATGGCCCTGAAATCGTTCTAAAAATGTGTTAATACCCTCTGTAGTTGTTATATTTATTAAAATGGCATTACGAATTTAACAAAAAGGGCTTTAAAGTTAGTTACATGCTTTTGCAATAGGTGGGGTTGAACCATGAAGTCACAAAACAGAGGCTTGTAAAGTAGAGGTTTGTAAATATTCGATTACTATAAATGAACAGTTGAATTTCAGTATAATAAATTTGAGACCATCGGAATTTGTGAAAATTAGATTTTAGTATTTCTTAACTTTATTTTTTAACATTGTTGAGAACATATTTTGTTGAAATACTCATGAATAGAAAATGTTACCTCTTTACAAACATAGCCACCTTTATTTGCAAATGACTACATTTTTAATATTTCTGTGTAATAAGATCGGGGTCCTGAAGCATTTCATCGTTTTCGATACATCATTTCAGCTAAATGAAATTATCAAGGACTTACTTTGGCATAGCGGTATTCTTCAAGCTAGAAAGCTCTAGTGTTGTTCAAAATAATTTTTGAACAATAGGAAAAATATATTCAGTAATTGTGATACTCTTCGAGCTAGAAAACTCTAGTGTTGTTCCAAGTAGTTGCTGAACAGCAGGAAATATATGATCCATCCCTAGTGGTACTCTTTGAGCTAGAAAGCTCTAGTGTTGCTCCAAGTAATTGCTGAACAATAGGAAATATATGATCCATTCCTAGTGGTACTCTTCGAGCTAGTAAGATCTAGTGTTGCTCCAAGTAATTGCTGAACAATAGGACATATACAATACTGAGCAATAGGAAATATAATAAAAATCCGTCTCTAGTGGTACTCTTCTAACTAGAAATCTCTAGTGTTGTTCCAAGTTATTGTTGAACAATAGGAAATATATGATTCGTCTTTAGTGGTACTCTTTGAGCTAGAAAGCTCTAGTTTTGATTCAAGTAAATTTTGAACAAAGGGAAATATATGATCCGTTTCTGATTGTTGCATACACACATATTAGGGTGAGTGCTCTAATGTCCAACATTAAGTAAAGAAATTAATTCTGTTTGTTAAGTTAATATATGGTAGATGTTAAAAGATCTTGCAACATCTATTGATTATAGTTTTGCTTATTACGTACTGTAAATAAAACTTACAATTTTATGTGTTTTAATTCTGATATTGTCCTTAATCAATGTATTTATATATATTACACAAATTAATCAATGAAACTCATTTAAAAAATAATTATTTAAGTTATCAATATTCAAAATATTTTCATTCACATAAAATAAATAATGACGCAAATTATATGAATATTAAATGAAAATTAAGATGAAAAGAGATTAGTATCGTTGAGATACGATTAATTTACGAAATTACATTTAAATTAAATTTAATATTACAACAAATAGTAAGATGATAGATAAAAAATGAATTCACTCATGCGAAAACATATTAAATATAGTTAGAATACTTAAATGAAATAGTTAAGAGGATTCAACCACAACTGATTTGCAAAGTTTGGAAAAAGTTATCATTCAAATTCATATAATCCACAAACTGTCTATACATAGAAACCAAAATTAGAGCTTCGAAAAGGAAGTGTAGCTAGATAAACAATTTAGAATTTTCACCAGATATATTGTGAAAAATTCTAAAGTAAAATTGTAAAGGAATAATGCAAAAATAGATTGCATCAAAGTAGCATCAAAGACTTTTATGGAAGACTTAGCGTGTGAGTTTCATAGCTCGCACTGATATATTTAATAAATAAATTTACATTAATTATATTTAATAATGTAAATTTATTTATTAGATTTGCATTAATCAAATTTTTCCATTTTATAATTTTTTTATTATTGCCAAAATATATGATTTCATTATGTATTTACAATATATCTTTTAAAAATTATTTCTATAAAAATTTGATTAATAATTGAAATATATTAATTATTCAAGAATTGATTGTTGAATTAATTATTCAAGAATGAATTCCTGAATTAATTATTCAAGAATGGATTCTTGAATTAATTATTCACGAATGGATTCTTGTATTTATTGTTCAAGAATGGATGATTTCTGAATTAATTTTTCATGAATGAATTCATGAATTAATTATTCAAGATGTATTCCTGAATTAATTATTCAAGAGTGGATTCCTGAATTAATTATTCAAGAATGGAGGAATTATCAACGCCTGCATATCAACGACAAGTAGGATTGAAAATTCACTTTTAAAAAAGAAATGGAAAAACCCCATTGACAGCATGCTCAGAAAATGAACATATTAATAATTTAAAAAATGCATCTGAGAAGATCATAAATAATTCCTACATTTAAAGTTACTTTAGTATTGAAGAAATGTTAGCATTTTTAAATGGACTGAATGCATTTATGTTGGTCGTTAATCAAGCCTTGGAATTTTTAATGATAATATTTAATCCCCTGGCAAAGATTGAGAAACACATTAAGATCTTCATATGAGTTACACATGTTTGAAACATTTTAAGAAGGAATGATTCGTTGTGATTAAATTATCTATATTTTTATAATTTATATAAGAATAATTTAAGAAAATAGTGACACTTGATTTTAATGATGAATGAAGATTTTAATTTAAGAAAATAATAGCATTTCCCAAAAATAACTTATATTTTTGGAATGTATTGTGAAAATTCAGGTGAGATGCATAACCTATATTAAAGGGTATTTTTGACTTCACGTACACAGCTTAAGGCTGGAAGAACGTCATAAGACATTCTAGCGCCTACTACTTTAAATGCCTTCCAAGAGGAATCTTCATAGATAGTAGATGTGATAAATAGTAGTTTAGTAAATAGATAGTAATTTCATGTGTTACAAAGCACGAAACCTGGAAAACACGCAAGCACTCCCTCCGATGGATGTGTATACATAAGACGAAGCATTCACCTTTTATTGTTGAACAGTGACTAGTATAGAAGCCAGGATCTTATGCTGCTAAGGGTGCTAATAATTCTTTTTGAATAATTTACAAAGTGATTTATAATCATAAATTACGTTACAAAGTAAAAAATAGTTTTTTTTTTGAATCTGTTAATAATCCTGCTTCATGATGAAACAAATATAATGTTTTTTGTAGCAATTTTCTCAATAATAATACTAATCTTAGTATATATCAAAAGAAAATTGGTTTCATTATTATTTATATTGTTTGTTTTACAATATTACTAACAATTGTATAGTAATATAAGCAACTTTATTGATTTGTTTAGGTAATGTACCTTTTATCATAAAAACACGCAAGTGCAGGACAACTAATGTATTGTCAGAGGTCCTATGAAAACGCGCTAAGTGCCATAATATGGTGTAGAAGAGTTGACTAATACCTACAGGCAATTCTCATCAGAAATCCTTCAAAACAATTCAAAAGGCATGCAAGATGTGCTCACCAGTGTTCATGTTGCCAATGGAAGCAAGAAATGTGATCCTGGAGCAACTTGGAAGAAATTCTCTGTGTGTAGAATGTCGCACTGTTCTTCTGCAATTGATGTTTTTGGCTATGAAAACCCATGTGAAGCATGTTCCCCTGACAGTTTGGTTGCTAAGGAGGCTAATACTTCAGACCTTAAATCCTCAATTACTTGAGGAACTGTTTCAGGTCTCATTTGCTTAATGATCATCATTAATCATCGACGATATCGTTATTTTAAGTTCTATTTAAAGTCCAACCACTATATAAGATTTAAATTTTACCAGAAATCTATATTCACGGTACACTTATTAAATGGTCATATGTAAAATTCCAGATTTTATCACTATCTCAGAGAAGATGTGTCTCGTGCACCGAATATAGTATCACATTCAAAGTCACATAAATTTTGATTACCTGCCGTTATAAAATCTATAAGCAGGTGAACAGATTTGCCAGACGTCTACAATCTTATATATTTGCTGCAACACAGAAAAGTTTAAGAGACAGCATTCGACAGAAAATCTATGTAGCAAGAAGAAAATTGCAGCAACATAAGAAATAGTCAGTGTCCCCTATAGAATGACAGATAACAAATGGACAACCTATGGGATATAATTCCGGACCTTTCGGCTCAATTACATCGTATTTGTTTCGATATATGGAGGAGTTATATGACTTTTAATATTTTATTGAAAAATTGATTTTTGTATTTGGCGCTTCACAACCATGAGTACCAACATAAGTATTTTTATTTAGTTTATACTATATTTGATATTATTTAAACATTCTCTACAAAAAATAGGTTTTATTGAACAACTTTCTTCAGCAAGAAAAATTATATTATGCTAAACTACATGGAAATGAAAAATCAAGAGAGACTTTTGTAGAAAGATTCACTGAGTATGGATGTGCATTTGTGATTCAAAGACAAACTTTCGACGCTCAAAATTAATTCTGTAAGGAACAGATTGTTCTTAAGCAGAAATATTTACCAAACTTTAAAAAATGATTCGTAAATAAAGTTAAAATGTCTAATGAAAAAAATCTATGAGGGTGTTGGTAACTAAATTACCAGAATGTGGTAGTTGGGGGAAACAAGGAAACACAAATATTCTTTTATCTTGAATTTTGATATACGTGTTTCAAAATAACATTTGCATTTTTGAAGAATGCACTTTCTTATAATAATTGTGATAATTATCATGATATTTTCATAGTTATGATATCTTTAATATTTTGCCTGAACAATCATTTCTCATTGTATAGTTATCTAGGAAGTATATACATTACTTAAGAAATTTATAAAATATTAATTTGGATGCTGAGTTATATGAGAAATACGAATGAGAGTGAATATACTGAGAAATGTCGAGTGCATACTTTTCCCAAAAATTTAAGACATGTTTTAGAATATAAGCCATTCATAGGCAGAAATGTATACATAAATCCGCAATGAATGTCAAAAATGGAATTTATATTATAAATGAATTGAGAATATTTAAATTTTGAAAAGTTGGATAGTAATCGAATGGTACGTTGGATAATAATCTAATTTACATTTTTTTTGTAATCGATAAAACATACATTTACTTACTAACAATCTATTATCAAGATATATAATTTGTAAAAAATATTTTTAATAAATATGATACATAATAATAAAAACATGCTTTTAAATTTGAAATAATATGTTAAAATGTAAGTGAAACACTGAATTGCATATATTAATAGGGAAGGCATTATTTTTATAAGTAAATATTTAATTACTGATGAAACTGGATTGCACAACATAAGTATAATTTAGTTGTATGCCAAGTACTATGACAGAGAGAAAAATTACTGTTTTAAGCTAAGAAAATAATTCTCAAATAAAAAACAGAATTTAGAATAATTGAAACCTCTTATAATGCTATTAATTTGTTATATAATTTTATAATTTTTATTCAATAATTTAGATTTAGTATTTGCAATTTTTTGTTGAAACTATAAATTTAAAAATGAAAATTTCATTTTAATTAAAAAAAGTTATTTGTAACTCATAGAACCACTTAAATAAATATTTCAACTTATTCTAGGTAGTAAAATTACAATTACTTATACACTGGATGTGAGGTTTTAAATATGTGAAATGACTTTACCAGAAAAACTAATACCCCTTCTAAGTTTCAGAGATAAATTTAATTGCCTGTAATTTCGATTGATCATTTTTCCATAAAAGTTTCTAATTTTTCGCAGAATATTAAAAAAAATTGTTGAAAGTTATTCCCTTCATTTATAAAATGATATCATTATTAATAACGACTTTACTTAATTTGATTATATTCCCCTTTTTTATACATACGCATGCTGATTATTGACTAAAATTTCTCAATTAACAAGTTATGCTTCTTTTAACATATCATATACAATTTTTAATATTTACTTTAAATTTTTGGAAGTAGATTTCATAATATATTTAACATTTAATTTATAACTATAAATATTACAAGTAGGAAGATTTTAAGAAACGAGAATATAAAAATTGTACAGTTAGAAATAAAAGCTTTATGAAAACAGTATTTATATGAGAAAAAATATCTAGGTTTTTAGACGTGATTTATAGCAAATTTTCTTTAAATCTTAAAAATTATAAATAATTATATAGACTTAAAATTTATTGCTTTATAAAAAATATTTCCAAAAAAATAAAAATTTGAATTATTTTGAAGAAATTTTTTTGCTTTTGCTGTATATGCATAAAACGAAGACAGACAAATAATAATGTAGAAAAATTGTGTTTGCTTAGTTAATTTGTCAGAAGAAAAATGGGATAATCATTTAAGAACAATATTTGAAGAAATAAAAAATCCATAATTAAAATTTCAGAAGATTAAAGAATTATTATAAAATACAAATCATTTTAAAAGTGGGATTTGTTGTTTACTACATTTTAAGTTTGCTATTCAGGCTGTCTGTTTATGTGGACGAACGTTTCATCTGCTTTGATAATTTTAACTGTATTAAGGGTAGTACCATTAACTGTATAAAATACCACTTAAATGCACTGAGGTAGAAACTGTATTAAGGATAGTAATTGTGTCTTACTCTATCTCAATCTCTTTCTTAAAATCAAAGAAGTGATAATATACCCAACAAACTTTCAACGTGCTTAGTCTACCTAAATATGTAGTTTTTCAGCTGGATCAAGCATAAGGCATCTACGTTCCTGTAATGAAAATAAATTTATTATAATAACTAACTACCTGATTTACATAATTAACAAAAGTACACATTTAACTCGTTGTGGATTCATTCATATTGTAGATTCATACTCATTGTAGATTGGAGGTAGATTCATATAAATGTATATATTTAAATATTAAATTTAAATTTAAGATAAATTAAACTCTAACAGAATAAGATATCTTTGATAATATAACCTATTTAATACAATTCTTAATTTATGAATGTTCCCATATTTTACCCCTGTACTGAAACCTATACTGAACACATGTGCCAGCGAATTCCTAATAAGACCTTTCTTATATATTTAACAACTCCGTAGTATCCCTTATATAAACCCCCTTTAGTAAGAAACAACACACTGATGTCTTCTAACCATGGTAAGGTTCACACAAGATGGACAATTTAACTTAATTTCATCTTTTGTTTGAATAAATGCTATTTGGAATGAATTTGTACCCTGCATTCAATGCTTTAACACTCTGCTGCAGACTGCTTCTAAATTATGAATTATTATATTAAAAAAATATATAATATAACATGAATACATATTCTGAAGTAGAATTCAATATTTTTATTGTTATTACGATAAAGTTATGTTACCAATTTTTAGAAGATGAAAATTATATAAGACACACACACACATATATATGTATGTATATGGTGCAAAATAAATGTATTTAAAGACATTTAAATTCTCTAAAAAATTTAATTTAATTGTATTACAGAGTACTATATACTTATGTTATAATAAAACTAAAGTATACATCTCTTATATAATGATTAATTTTTATTTCATAAACAATACAAATTATACAATTTTACTAAATAAAAATAAAAATTTAATTATAAATAATCAAATCTATTAAAGGAAAATTATTGATTTTTTGGTTCTCTATAATATTTAAATTGAAAACATTCTAATGAGGAAGTAAATTAGATTTTGAGAGTGTGTGTGTGAACATACACATTTATGTAATATAAAATCGAAGTTATATCAAAACTTTTTTGGAAAACTAATTTATTTGATTAATAACTGAATTATTTCCAGCTTTATGAAATGCGAATTTATATTTGGGGTATTCAATGAGTTGAGATTTATATGAAAAATTTCTTATGAAAATTCTGCATTTTTATTTTCAAATTAATCATGAATGCTAACGATAGTACGTGAACACAAATTAATTCTGTTATTCTTATTAAAATTATACAGCTTTTAGTTAAGGATATCTACATATTCTAGTTAAACTGAATTTATTATAACTTAACTATGTAGTAATTGTTATTATACTGCTTATTAAGGGAAAAGGATGGTTTAAGCTGACTAGTATGGAACTAATTATTTGATATCTGATCGAAAAAGATTGCTGTAACTTATTTGGCATTCATTCCATCGTTGCCAGCAAAATTACATGTAAGCACGCAGATCAATTAGCTTTTCGACTTTAAAGATTTTCATTATAATAAAACTTGCGTCAGAGAAACTTTCCTTTCTTCTTGTTCAATAAATACACCACAAACGCAATTTTCTCGAATTATTAGCTATAAAACATGATATGTAATTGTTATGGTTAGTGTCATATAAATTAAGATTATAAATATTAAATTATAATCAGCTTATATATCAATTTCTCAAATATCTAAAACTCAAAAAAGTAAACTCTTTTAAATTAATGAATAAATATTAATAAACTTTTCGTATTGAAACTTTTACAATAATATATTTATGAAAAATATATTAAAAATAATATGTATTATGACTGTATTTTCAAAGCAATCTAATGAAAATCTTGAATTTTGAATTGTATGCTAGGCTTATACCTTTAAGCAGATGAGATATCTAATTCATGTCATTAAAAATTTAATTTCTTGTAAGTATAGAAGCAAAAAGTCACAATGGTCACACAAATAATTTATTTATAATTTACTATACATATCTTCTATGACTTTTGTAACTTAAATTAAATAACAGAGTTCTTAGATTCAGCAGTTAAATATATTAATGTAATGGTGGAGTTTTTTTAATGTCTTTATTGTTGAAAGTTTCTCTGTTACTTGAAAGAGTAGATCATCTACTAGTGCCATCTATTCGAGGAGTCTTACAGCAAAGTCATACTTGTCATTCGTGGTGCTCTGATTAAAAAAAAGAGACTCACCCTTCTGACATAATTTCGTACCCGTCGGTTAACGAGCTTGGCTTGTCCAAGTTTTCTAAGTAACAACAATAGTTTCTCAACAGAAAAATCCACAAAGCAAGTTAAAAAATTTTCTTATGAAGTTATTTCCGCTCAATTGTTTTTGATATGAAATAATTTGAACAGAAGAGTTAATTTGTTAGGAGGTTTGATTTTCAAAAGCAGAGAATATTGTTTTATACATTTAAAGAGCAAGAAATAGAGACGTAAACATACTTCCGTTTTTAAAAACAATATGAGCTAAATATATTTTTAATATCCTTTTTTGAGAAAAAACATTTATTGGCTTTATTTTTGATTAGAAAGAAAATGAATGAACTAAATACTCATAACTATATAATTTTTTTAGTTAATACTTATGAGATATCTTTTTGAATAGAGAAATATTTATATACACCATGCCATGGATTGAATAGTAGATAATAAACGAAGGTATGAAAATGCATATTCATATAAAAAATATTCTTTTATAAGTGAAAATTATTTCTATTGCACTCAAGTAAGTATATTATACTTAACTTCTGAAAAAAGGATTAACTTACAGTTTCACAAAAAGTAAAACAATCCATTAAAAATACCTTGTTATTCAAACAATGCGTTTATGTCCTATCATTTTATTAAGTTATGTCATTTGGGTCCTCAATTAGAAATAACTCTAAAATAGAGATAAAAAAGTAACACAAAACACAATAAAAAACAACTGAAGTGCCTTTTTTTGCAAAAAATGCATGGCTTTCTGTTTCCTTTGGCATCAATAAAGAACCACTAATCATGCCAAATTGTTCTGCGGAAATATTTTGAAAACTGAAGACAGACATACAGCCCAATTAAAAAATTTATAAATAGGTGTCACAAGCAAATGGAAAATTAACACAGAATAATAAAAATTAAATACAGAGTGGGCTATATGATGTACGAATAAAAAAGAAAGCAATCTAAAAACATCCAAATGCCACTAGTCCAAATAGTCATGCTGCGAAACAGAAAAGCAAAATACACCAATTTTTGCTCAACAGCAACTAAGATTGAACCTGGAAACTTCTACTAAGAAGATTGTGGATTCATTATTAAGTAATGAGAAAACATTTATATTTATGAAATATATAAAATAAGATGAAATCCATATGAAATATGAACAGATATGAAATGAAATAGCTTTTAAAGAAAAATATGATATAATAAGCTTTTACGTTGTACAATTATTTATTTTGTGTCAAAAGAGCGTAATTTTAGAAGAATAAAACAATAAGTCTTCAAATATATGTCAAAAATTAATTTTTTAAGTACATATAGCCATAATAATTTTAAACTTATTGGTATTTTTATATTCATGTAAACCTGGTAGGAAACAAAGAAGTTATACACAGGTCACTTGAATGTTTTATTTGTATATTATAAAAGACATTTTTTTATTAATTTCTACAATGCTTTTTGGTAACTAAATTAATAAAAATGTTTGTAATCTTAACATATATCATAATGCATTTGTGTTTGAAAGATTTTACCTCTCTTAAGAAAATCATAACTGAGAAAAAATCATCAACCTGATCAAAAAGTTTTATAAAATTTAAACTTAAAGTTTTCCTTTCTTAACGGAATAATGTACTTGAATAATTGACGTATAAAAATACGTATGAAACGTATTTTAATCAAAATTTGTTCTTGAGTTAAATGTATGGCCTCATGAATATTCTGATTTCACTTGAATATCATATTTGGTTGAAACTTCAGCTATCAAAAATAAAATTTTACGCAATTATACGCATAAAACTATATTTTTGGAATTTACTGGAATTTGAAAATACCTGAAACAACAGGTGACCCTTTCACAAACATTGCAGGGACCTTGAAGAAATCATTGTTAAAGCGTTTTCCAAAATGTCATGCTCTATGCTACAACCTGTGCAACACGATATAGAAACGAGGAACAAAACATGCATTGAATCTGGTGAGGAGATATTTAACAACTCAAATAAAGATATATTGTTGTAACAATTCCAGTCCCCTTCAGTTCGCTTTTCTTACGTCACAATGTGGGGCATCACCAAATTAAACATGCATGTTTTAACTGTTCTATTTTTTCCTTAATATTCGCAAAATGTTTTATCGTACTAAATTGATGATGCCCTACAACTATGTAAATCATTTTTCCCCATCTTGTTCCGATTTCGAAATGGGAATATTATCACATCAGTATTCCACTAGGCAATCTAAATAGTTTTATTCTGTATTGCAATATCCAGATACCTCTTCTATAAACATAGAATTAACCATTTTTAAAATAAAGGGGATGGCAAGAGATTTTAATGGGCATATTATATATATATATATATATATATATATATATATATATATATATATATATATATATTATATATTATGTATATATATATATATATACATATATATATATATATATACATATATATATATACATATATATTTATATACATACATATATATATATATATATATATATATATATATACATATATACAAATATATACATATATATATATACATATATATTTATATATATATATATATATATATATATATATATATATATATATATATATATATATATATATATATATATATATATATATATATATAATTATTTAATTTTGTATGTCCATTGAATTTTTTTTCCAATGTTGAATGGAGAATGAAACTTGTTTCAAGGTGTTTATCTCTGCCTAATATAAAACATTGCCACATTCTCTTTGTTTCATTTAGAAACTTTGATAAAAGTATTAGTAATAAATTTAAACTCTAGATAATTTTGAAGACTAGCGATATTTACAGTTTTCTTTTAATTTTGTAAAATTACTATTTTTGCTTGATGTAGCGCACGAGTTTTTGACTTTCACTATACGTCATCGGTCGGAAGTGTAAGGAGTTTAGACAATCAATACTTAATAAATTCATTATTAAATGGAATTTACAGGCTTTCATAACTCAATAAATGCAATTTGCTCTTTGCAGATCTGTGCTTAATATCATTTTTGGCAACGTTAAATAATAGTATATATCGCTAAAAGAACTATCGTTATTCTTCTTAATCACAATTTTCCTTAAATGTTTATAACAAATTTTGAATTGGAATGGGATGCGGTAACATATGCATAGGCATATACACTTTTATATACATATAGCTGCTATTTTACAATTTTGATGAATAGTTTTTATAGTTTCTATGCGTTTCTTCTTTCTCAGCCCTAAATACGAAGGAGAAGTTCTAATTTCGTTGCACGACATTAGCGATTTATACCTATTTATCTTATCAAGAAGGGTATTAAACACTGCAGTACAATTTGACGTTTCCATTATGGTTTTCGAAAATATCTCACAGTGCAAGTCAAGGGCAGCATTGTTCCCGTAATAAATGACGGAGGCCCTGATTCGTCCATTAACTCGAGCATCAATAGGTTGATGTATTGAAGACAAGTATCTTGACGTTTTGGTCAAAAATAGCGCCATCTGCTTCATTATTTAACGATCTCTTCATTAATTATCGAAGTATAAATGAGGAAAGTGAGAGTTTTTTTGTCTCATCGGCAAACATTTCTTGATTTTTGTATAACTGATTTTTTTTTTGAAAAAGAATATCTGTGGTTTCTTCGTGTTGTTAATGTGCCCCTTCTTTACGACATTTGCATATATTTTCATCTCATTACTCCTAATTTTGAATCTCTCTCACACTTGTAATTAAAATAAATTTCATTAAACTGTACAATCATGCAAATTGAACAAAACTTATAAAAAAAAGTTTAAGTCTTTTCGGTATCTTTGAAAATGAATTCTGCTTTTTTTGAAAGGAAATTTAGAAGTTACATGTTATGGATAATTATTATCTTCGTAAGATATTTACATGGAAATAAACAAACATATCTAAAACATGATTATTTAGATGATTTTATTCAAGAACTCTTTCACAAGGGTAAAGTTTATATTTATTTTTAAATAATACAAATTATTTCAAAACATTTCAACTTCTACGTAACAATTTTTGAAGTTTAAAGTATTTAAATTAAAAAGTAAGCATTTTTATCTTAGTGATATATTTTACAGCGTCATTTAAATTCTTATAAAATGATAAATTCACGCTATTTTCAAAATTCCTTTTTCCAAATTTAAAAAAGAATCAGTTTAAATTTTTCATTGCTGTTTTTATTAGCTTCGTAAATTGAAAATAAATATCTTCTTCGTATTTAGAAGTATCTATTTCTGGAAAAAATTGATGAAAAATATATCTTATTAAAATTAAAAATTCCTTATTTAATTTTGGAGATCAAATATAAGCATTAATCTTATTTCTCTTAATATTGATTCATCCTGAGAAACGCTTTGGAAATAAAATTTTATTCAATATTTATAATATAATTTAGAAATCAAAATGAATAGATCGCTTAAGGAAACTAATTTTTATTCTTAAAATCATTTTCTATGCATTCACTATTATTTCGATTGAAGTATCTTGTAAAAGTATATTTCAAAAATTTTACATTATTAGATACTGTTGAAGAAATAATTCTCTGTAATATATATTTTACTTTAGAGATTGCCGTTTTAACTGTTTTTTTTATTAAAACGTAACTTAAAAATTTAAACTTTAATTTAAACTTTTATAAACATATATTTACGATTTGAAATAAAAATTTGTAAAATTTTTTCTAGTTTATATTATATATTTTGGCAAGTATAATCTTTATACCATAAACTAATTTATGTCACTATTTCCTAAAAATTAATTATTTGTAAAGTATTTTTTATTATAATAGCTTTTGTGATTATATACGATTTTATTAATGTTGTAATACATTTATGCATATGCATATAATACTTGCATATATATGTTATTTATAAAAGTTAGGCTTTTTTAACTATGATAATAATATGTTTTTCATATACAATAAAAAATGCAAAAATATCCCTATATCATATAAATTGCATGTGTACATTGCAGATTAAAATTAAATACAATACAAATATGCCTTAAAATTAATTTTTACAAAAAACGATGAATATAAAAACAAAGTATTATTTTGTCATGAGTATTTCTCTCTCTTTTATTTTAGCTCTTAAATATTGTTATAGATTCATCGAATCTATAGTTGAATTGTATTTCTTAAGAAAATTAAAATTGTAAATTGTATTTCAGGAGAAAATTCAATTTTTGTAAAAAAAACCTTGATTCCGCATTTTTTATGTAGTTATTAAGATTATTAAAACGGTAAGGAATTTCTAAATAGAAGCTATTCCTCATATCCACTTTATATCCTTAAGACACAACATTTTATGTCTTGAAGACAAAATAATTGATTTCATTTTCTTCATCTCATTTTAATACTGTAAATGGCATAGCCTTTTCTTAACATCTTTTTTAGTCGTCGGAATGAATTTTCATAGATAATAGGTCATCATACATACATTAAGAAAGGAAAAATTAAAAAAAAAATACATGTATCATTATGCGTCAAAGGCCAAGATCAAACCTACGATCTTTAATTTCAGAACTCAGTGTCTTATTACAGGACTACAATAAGCCCTTTTATTATTCCACTTATTAAAAAATATTTTCTTCGCAAAGACTTAATTAGAGATTTTAGACTTTAATAAAATTATTTTATGACATTTAAATTTAATTATGAAATGTTAAATATTTAACATTTATAAATATAAATATTGAAGTATTTAAATAATCACTGTTTCCCTACAAAATATGCAAATAAAGCCTTAGAAAGAGTGTAAAATAAAAATAAACCAAAGTTTTTTTTGTCAATCAGACTTCAGGCACCGAGTGTATTATTCATTTGTAACATGTAAGAAAAATATCAAAATCTTTTTGTTTTAGTACTTAAAACTTTGATCAAATTTGGTTTTAAACTGGATGAAATTAGCTATCTTAACATGTTTACCGTGCATGATATTGTTTCATTTTAACAATCACAAATGTTATATTTTATGCTACTTTCAATGGCAACTATGTTATCAACTGTCATGCTTACTTGTCACTTTTGTTTCGGTGACATCTTATAGAAATATACATAGATGCAATCTGCTCACTCAGCTAAAATAAAGCGAATGACATCTGTGGCTCTTGATTGGTGGAATCCGATAAACTAGATTCAGCGTCCGAATCGATAATGTCATGTTTGTTTTCTTACTGTCATACTTGCCATAAATATTTCTGTTGCTTGAGAACAAAGTAAGTAAACATTGAAGTATGCAGACATGATCACGTGTCTCTAAAAATAAATATTTACGTTTTATAAAAGATTTTTATTTTGAGGAAAAGGAATGCATTACGATGCCCGAGAAATGGAGATATTTTCTTTAATATGAATAATAGTAAGAGTGAATTTAAACAAAACGAGCTCTTAAATCACTGCTATACCTTATTTGCTTAGAAATTCCTTTTATTTTATTTCCATAAGCAGATGTTTTCGGTTAAGCAACTTTTTATGCAGAAATACTGAGAATATATGAAGAATTTATTCTGGAAAAGTCAAGCATTTTTCTAATATTTTGGGTGATATATTAGAAAAACTTTTATTACAAGTAAATCAAATAATCAATTCATGTTTCGATATCTCACTTCTCGAACATTTTTCAGATTTTTATGCATAAAAGTTTTCAAAATGTCTTCAAAATTGTTTGACGAGGTTTTATAATTTTTTCTTCTTTCTAGAGCAAATATTCTAAATCAATTGTTTCTGACTCACAAATTTAAAAAATTAATAAAGTAATATAATTAAACCATGAAACTAATGAATTGATAGTAGTTGCATGGTATTTCGATAATCATATAAGTTTAAAATATTAAAAAAACTACTTATTGAAAATTACCTGAAATGTTTTGGACAAAATAAATTAAATTACCTTTCTAAAATGAAAAATTTAAAAACAAAATTTTTAATTTAAATCATTTTAAATCAATAATAATTTATAAAATGAATAATCAATAATTATTCAATGACTTCTAATATATAATTTATTAAATATATTTATCATCAATCGATAATTAATATTTTCATCAAAAAAAGTCATGATGTAGTCCATGAAAATATTTTTCTGCAACAGTAAAACTCTTGGAAATGAAATCTTGGCTGTAAAAGTACAGAATTTTATAATTCCATAGGATATCAATTCTAAAAAAATAAAACATTTTCAAAGAATTAATAAATTGAAATTTCTCCTAAGAACGTAAGACATAATGCTAATTGTAAAAACGTAGTTAGCCATCAGAAAGAAAATGTATATTATAATGTTTCTGTAAATATATTCCGGTTCCTTAAAAAAACTATGAAAAAATATTGATACATTTGATAGGCTGAATTTGCATAATGAAAAGAACTGTATTCTAATGATACTAACTCTCTATTTAAACTCACAAAACCAAAAACAATAAAAAATGATTTTGTAAATCTTTATAGAATAGAATAAAAACACAAAATGTTTCTCTCCATGTAAAAAAAACAATATTTAATCAGCAAAATTATCAATAATTTACGTGAAATTGATTTGAATATTTTAAAATGCATTTCATGCGATAGTATTGTTAATACCTACTATTTGATGAATTATATTTCACATTATGCATAAATGTTCTAAGCTTAAAACTTACAAAATAAATAGAATCCAAAAATTCTAATCTTTTTAACAAAAAAGTCAAATATTTTGTAATCAATGCGAATTTAATAAAAATAAAAAGGTATGATGGTTTTAAAAATTAATTTGGTTTTGGGACCTTTGTTTTATGTTTTTAAAAATATAATTTGATGTTGATTCCTTAAATATTTATTCATTTTCAAGAAAATAAGTAATCATAATAAATCAAGACGAAGAACTATTTGATATTTCAATTGAATGTATCATTTCCATTTCTTAAATAAACTTTTTTTAATTTGTGATATCCAGTTTTTTTATTAAATTATAATTAGTGTATATGTTTTTTGATTTTCACAGGATTGGAGGTCAAGATCAAAGCTAAAATGTATTTTAAATATTTGTATATATATTTGGGATATTAGTATTTTACTAACTGTAAAATACCAAAAGTAATCAAGAAAAGGAATAAATTATGATAATTTTGGATTATGAAATATACTTTAAAAATATAAAAATAGATGATAAATATTTGTGTTATTTAAATACACAACAAAAAACTAATAATAACTTAGTATTCACATTTTTCCAATTTTATATTTCAATCTTTATTTTAGGTATTGTTAAACTAAACGAATTAGAGTTTCATTAAGACATTATCGATCGAAACTTATGTATTTAATGACAGTACTTGATGTAACTAATATTTGTATAGTGTAATAGATTTATTAGTCAAAGTATTAAGTGATACCGTAGTATTAAGAATTATTCGGGTGATATGATATAAACTTAATAAATGATAATTAATGCAAGTATGTAAATGATATGACATAAGCAATAAATGGTAAATAATGTAACAGAGTTAAATTCAACATATGTTGTTATACATAAATCATATTTTCCTTTTTACTTACTTCTATCGTAATAAATGCAAAGTGATGTTAAAAAAAGAACGAACACACACACACACACACACACACACACACACACACACACACACACACACACACACACACACACACACACACACACACACACACACACACACACACACACACACACACACACACACACACACACACACACACACACACACACACACACACACACACACACACACACACACACACACACACACACACTTCATAAATAACAATATTTTCATTATTGAGTTTAATGGTCAAGAAATATAAAAATTTACTTGATTTTTATCTCAGGATTCTTTGTAATTCAGTGGTAGAAACATAGTCTTCAAAATAGAAAGTTTCATGTTCAATCTTGTCAACATAAAAAGGATTTTGAGTTTCTATCATTCAAAGTCATAATTGTCGAAGTGCGTAGATAAGTATTTTTCAGGTTTGCCCTTTTATGACACATTCAACAAATGGCATATTAACTTTAAAATGACGGTGTAAGTATGATATCCACTACAATTGATTTCTAGCCATATCTAGCGTCCTTTGTTTTGATTACCCTGTTGCCAATTTAAGTTTTTGTTATGCTTCAGATTTTTTTGTTGCCAGATTTGGATTTGCTCGTGTTTTACATCAGTTTTACGTCATATATATGATTCTTTTCAATGGCAACAGCATTAAAATTTTCGTTTTACTTTTAATTCGAACTTTTTGTTTTACGTTTGTTGTTGTGTTTCTTTGTCGCCAGCATCCAAATAACGAAAACTGTTCTTTTTTCCAATTTCTTTTTGTTTATTTTTATTTATATCTTTTTTATTTTGTTTATATGTATATATATACATATATATACATATATATATATATATATATATATATATATATATATATATATATATATATATATATATATATATATATTTAATTTATTATTATATTTTTCTTATATATTTTCATTATTTACTATTTTTCTTATATATTTTTCCATAATACCACCAAACATATTCGACATGTGAGCTTGACGTCATATCAAGTTAGTCATTGTTTTATTTATTTCTTTTACCAGTTGCTTAGAAGAGAAGGCAAACAAAACAAAAAAAAAGGTTTTATTCATTTTTTCAGTAATACTTTTTTATATTTTGCATACTATTATGTGATTTAAAATTTCCTAAAATGCGTATTTTTGGAACTTAAGGAATATTCCCGCGTTAAAAAACGTGCTTAACTTGGAGATGAAAAAAAGCCGCAATGGTTGCCAATGGGGGGGGTGGATATCCTACTAGTTCCAAAATGACTTCTGGAAGACAAAATGAATATATGTTATGAAATTATGAAAAGCCTTAAAATTAGTTTATAAGTTACTAACTCAGTGGTGTCTTGTTTGTTCAGGTTTAATTTCAGCTATAAACAACAGGAGATAACTGTTTGTTACTACTTGTTTCGTGATGTCTACAATAGAAAATGTCTGTTTTTTTTCTATTTGAAACATGAGAAAGAGTACTATTTATAAGAAGTTCCCTAGAAGGCAAATAAGAAAAAGAGCTTTTCTCAATTTCTAGCATTATTTCTATAAACTACGTACTCAAGGATGTACAAAATGCTCAAGAAATTGAAATATTATTTTATTTTTAGGGAAATAATTACTATGAAACACTTTAAATAGCAAAAATAGTTCACGGTATTATCTAAATCTATCTCGTCAAACAAATAGGAAATATTTATTTAAAACTGTACATACAGATATATTTTTACATTCATAAGCCTTCATATTTTCCATCTTAGAAGCTACATATTAGCAAGGGTTTTTGTTGATAACGTTTTAGAAATTTTAGGTTTGAGAATTTAGCTGAAATCATAACAATGCCGCTATTGTGAAGATATAAAAGGTAGTTTCACAAAGAAAATAACTCTTTAAACTTAGGAAGTTTTGGAAATATATTGCATAGACGTGACTTTCATCGACAAATCTGTGAAATATAACTTTTCGCTTAGTAAAATAAGCACTGTAACTGCCAAATCAAAGAAGATAAAATCGCCGGCATCACGTCTTGTACGATAACACCGCCCAAAAAAGTTATTTTTGTACTGGAATTCTTGACTCTGTATGATCATAAATCTAAAAATTTCTTTTTGAGGTGATAAAATAGTTGAGTTAAATGTGGGAAGTGTAGCTTAAAGCATTTAAGCATTTTCATTATTGATTTTTTTAGCTTATGCCGTAACGTGTTTATTTAATGTTGGAGTCGAGATTTTTTATTTTTTTTAGATTTATATACATACCTTACTTATTTGTTAACTTGATAGCTGACACAGCTTTTAAAGATTTTTAACATCAATAGTATTTTGCCATTAGCGAGAATTGTTTCTTTATAGAGAATAGACTATTTTTACTTACCATAAGAAAGAAAATTCTCAAGTACTCACCAAACAGCAAATGCATGCAAGAAGCAAAAGCTCAGTATTCTTATCGCTTCGTTCATCAGTGTGTGTATTATTTATTGATTTTTATTTCTGAGAGTGTGGATTTATTGCAAAATTCCTGAAACCTTATCTTACAAGGGCATAAAAATTTTAATCAATATAAATAATACTCAATTCTCCGGTTCGGTGTAGAATCGAGTACCACTTGGTTTGGCGATATATTTTAGAGATAAACTTCAATTTCTAGTAATCTTCGTAACTCTATCTTTGTATAACTTTTGTGAGGAGGAAATTTTGTTAATCACATCATAGTACCTATCCTGGCGTCAAAAAAAAATCGCCAAAAAATTAAGAGGTAACCTATTGCAAACTTTTACCCAATTCACAAATAATAATAATGCACAAAATATAAGGTCAGAATTTGAAGCAGCGTTAATAAATGCTATAAAATTTTACTCGTAGTGTTAATTTATGTATGTAAAATGAAGTAAATTACATAAATAAAAATTAAATACCTGAATGAGTCATATATTGGGGTAAAGTACTCAGTTACGGAATATCTTTGCAAGATATTCCTTAATTGGATTTTTTATGGATATCACCAGATGTTCCAAAAATTGTAAATATTTTTTTTATTTACGCTTCTTATTATTTAAACTAACATTTTGTAAATCACGTGCCTAATTTCGTGACAAGCTGTGTTTTATGCAGAGTTAAATTATTGACTCGCAACATATTTACTATATCACGGGATACCACTTCTATAAGAATTTTCAACTTAGAAGCGGAAGATTGTTCCATTTTTTTAATTTACGGAGATTGATAGAGTCTAATGAAAATTATAATGTTAGATTTTATGTTTTACATATCGAGATGTACACTAAATTTCTGATATTGAAATTTAAGTTACGCTTGATATTAACAATGAAGTTTTACTTTTAATATTTATGCTATTTTATTAGGCCTTGTGCAAATAAATAATTTTTGCTTTATACGAATTCATTTTATTTCAAGTGTGATACAGAACAAATGTATTTTTTATATTAATCTAGGGAAGCATTGAGTTTATAAGAAATGAATCCATAATTTAATTAATATTATAATTATTAAATATTATAATTTATAATCCATAATTATTATAAAATTTATCTGAAAATATAATTCGGAAATTATATTTTAAGATAAATTTTCTTATGAATTGCAGGTTTTATAATATATTGTATGTATTTCTTTTTGTGATAATGTTGAAATTATTACCTCAAAAAGAGATGCAAACAAAACAGAAAATCATTAATGTAGACAAGCTTTGACTCATTTCTTTCTATTAAGAATTTTAACTTTTGAAACTAGTATAGATGACTTTAAAATACCAGCAATTTCCGTCTGCTATTGAAAATGATGAATACTGAATTTTTAATACTTGTATATTTCTGGAATTCCAGACGTTAGCCGTAGAAAATATTATAAAATAAAGGTTTCATTCAAAAAGTCAAATAAAAATTTAATATGTTAAAGAAAGAATAAAGATACTTTGGTCTGAAATAGTTAGTCTATAATTTTAAATTATGCCTTTGAAGGAATTTTCTTATACATTATATGGCTTAATAACCATCACATTGGAACAGTTATAATGCAAAGAAACACAAAAAAACAACCTTATTAATCTTAGAATATTTTTCAGGATTTTAACTTATTCTCCCCACTTGGAAAATTTTACAGTACTTAGAATTTATATTTCACTCTAAACACTGCACGGACGCAAATTTTCCGTCCAGTGTATACATTTTTCACAGATTCTAGATGATTAGCATCATGATATACAATAAAATATGATTTTCAATGAAAAATAAATAAATATAAATTTAATTAACTTCTTAGTGAAAATAAGTTTTCTTAATATTAATCTGAATAAGTCGCTCTTTCCTTAAGAGTTTTCTCTAATCTCCAGTCACTTGGAGTGTTTCATCTTTCGGCTTTATAAGGGGCGGAATTGATGGCGTATTATGTAATGATTCGTTGCGGTTCCAAAGGTACTTTATGCAATTTGGAAGCAGGGACTTAGCAGAATTCTGGACCTTACTGAAGATCAAGAATTTAATTGGGAAACGTTGCAAACACAATTTATTTTCATGCCCCCACCATCAATAGGGAACACTGTGGATTTGGTCGGGAATAAAAATCTTCTCTTTGTGGTAAATCGAACGATGCCTTCCCTAATCAAGGCGCTGTGGTCATGTTTTTTTAAATATAAAACATGTAAGTTTATAAATGAGAAATATTCCGTGATAATCAAAAATATAAGATCCATTCTTATTAATCATGAGTTATTTGATCAAGAGTTATTCGAAACATCTCTAAATCAAGAGTTATTTTTTAAATGTAAAACACTTAAATTTATAAATGAGAAATATTCCATGATAATCAAAAATGTAAGATCCATTAATATTAATCGTGAGCCATTTGATCAAGAGTTATTTAAAACATCACTAAATCAAGTTATTTAATAAAGAGTTATTTTTTAAATGTAAAACACATAAATTTATAAATGAGAAATATTCCATGATAATCAAAAATGTAAGATCCATTAATATTAATCATGAGCCATTTGACCAAGTGTTATTTAAAACATCACTAAATCAAGAGTTATTTTTTAAATGTAAAACACATAAATTTATAAATGAGAAACATTCCATGATAATCAAAATTGTAAGACCCATTCTTATTAATCTCATGAGTTATTAGAAACATCATTAAACATTCTATATATTATATGAAGAGAGAATTTGATATTCTTAATAAAAGTTAATTCTTGATTGACACTCTAATTTTTAGTTTATATTTATCTTTTCAACTACGAATTGAAGTTAAATGCAAGGAAGTATTTTTTATTAGGAGACCAAATAATTATCAAGAGTAATAAAGTAATACATACACATAATAAAGTAAAATTTCAATGCATGTAAAGTGTATTCATATGAATAATTAAAGTTCCATAATAAAAATGCACATAAAAATTTTTAAATTTAAATTTTCAACGATAACTATTAATTTTTTTAATTATTATTTTTATTTTATATTAATTTAACTATTGATTTTTAAATTCTATTTATATTTTATTTATTTATAAAACATGTTATTTAAATTCTTATATCACAAGAAATATAATTTTAATACATAGGAAAGTTCAATAAGTTTAAACAAAGTGTTATATTAAAAAAATATTTAATAGAATACTCTGGATTTCGATGAAATTTTAAAGTATACATCACACAAAAATTGTTTCACTTATGTTTAGATGAATAAAGGCCAATGAAGATTAACACTGGCATAGGGGATAATCTGTATTCTAAATTATTGTAAGAATTTTTTAAATATTTATTCTGCTGTGATCTTCTAGAAAACATTTTTTAAAATGTGGAATGTTTATACACTTGGTAAGAAAGGATACCCAAAAATTCTCGAGAACGTACTTTAACAGATGTGTACGCAGAAATTGGAAACTCAATACTTCTTATATGTATATAATTAAATCTTAAAATACAACAATGACTTCAACGTTGGATCGAGTATGGGACATTTTACTCTGAACATCATGGTCGCGGGCCAGTTATTTGATATTCCTATCCATAATAACTTTATCATTCGACCCACAAAACACCTGTAATTCTAAAAATAATTTATTACAGCCAATTAATTCTGTCACCATATTTAATATAATTTAATAATAGGCTTCGAATATTAAATTTTATTTCTAAAGATTATTTAAAATAGTATAAAATCATTTTCTATTATATTTTTTACATTCTAAATTGATATGTATCATTAAATATAGATGTATATTTTTAAAATAAAACTAAACCTACATCTGAATTTTTATATATCTAAGGAAATATTGCTTAAATATGTATAGAAAAGTTTAATGAGATTATGGATAACTTAAAAAATTGCAATAGATTAGTTTTCTTGCTGCTTTTTTTGCCAGTAAACGAAATATTGAAGAAATTACATTTCTTATGAGCACAATTTATCAACTGTCATTCCGATGCTAATGAATTACGATTACTATAATAATAGAATTCTTGTAACATTACAATACGTTATGAGAAATAAAAAGTTTGTTTTCCATTTAATTTATCATAAAGTAAGTTTTAAGTTTTAAATTTTATTGCTTTCTTAGTTTAAAATTTAAGATATTTTATGGAAAAGATTCTGAGGAATTAATTTCAACCAATATAATATTTTAAACATTGAAAACTACTTTTAAAAACTGTAAACAATACACATTTAAAAATTTTTTTAATAAATAACCTTGAAAACAAAACAAATTGTAAAGATTAAAGGAATTTCTCAAAGATTTATTAGACATTAGTGAAACAAATTTTAACATTAATAAATAAATTCATACTGACACAAAAATGGCGTTACTATTGATAAAACATGTATGTTCCATGTAAATTATATATATATATATATATATATATATATATATATATATATATATATATATATATATTATATATATATATATATATATATATATATATATATATATATATATATATATATATATATATATATATATATATATATATATATATATTGAAATCACAATTAGCAATAATGAACATTACTTTATACATAGAACTATTTATAGATAGAATGAGATAATAATTTTTAAAAATTTCATTAATAAAGATTCAGCTCACAATATTTTCTTTAATTATCTGTTTAAAATCTAGATTCCCTACAATTCTATCATAAATTTATATGATTAAATATTGATATACAACTTAAATACTTTAATTATACCAAGGCAAAGGCTAAAAACCTGATAAAATAAACAACACTTGCATTCCATACGTAACTGATAGAGTTTATCACAAGTTAAATACCCGCATCATCTAATCACTCCCATATTGCTCTATTCTCAGTCTATAGCTAAGGAAATAAATTCTGACGCTAGAATCTTTGGTGTCAAGGAAGCCCATAGAGCACTTAGTTCAATATTTGGCGAGTCTTGAAATCAAACATTGCCAAGACCCACTTAAGTGGAGAGAAGACTTATCCTAGAGATAAGAATGGCTTGGATATGGAGTGATAGATAACGTTGTTTTGGAATGGAAGGTCGTGTGTCTTACTAGATGGGGCCCCATTCCTTTCTTCTCTCTATTCTTCAGATTATTTGCACTGGACGTCGAAGTGAAGTAAGAAATATTCCTTGTGGTAATTGAATCGCTAGATGATTTCATTGGCAGCGAAAAATGTTAAAAAAATTGTTGTTTGTACAACAAATTTATTTGTTGTTAAGTGATGGGGATTTTTTCGTATTATTCAATATCGGTAATCTCTTGAAGTTCTGTAATTTTAGTAGCAATTCTGTTTTTATTTTATTTATTTATTTATTTTTTTGTTTTAAGAATTTCAAAATTATCTGTTAAAGTAAATTTAAAGATTAATTTGAAAGAAAAGCTTGTTCAATAAATTTCATGGTTAAATAGTGATAAGCTAATCTGGTCAAAACTTTTATATTTATCAGTATTTAACATTTTAAATTTAAACTGTTTTTCAAAGCTTTCATAATAATTCCCATAAAAAGTTTTTTTCTGTTTTGTAGCTGCTTTTCAACTTGACACACTATGTCTAATATCTGAAAAGTGTGCTGTGTGATAATTCATCGTTTGTTTCTTCTTTCTTGTCCTCCTTAAAAATGGTCAAAGTTAAAAGTGGTATAAATTTCCTTAAGGAACTGTAAATTGATAATAGGTCATATTCAAGCGTTTGACGAGGAGTAAACTCATAAACTCCATATTATTGACCTCAGCAGATGTGGATCCAAAACATCAGGTACACAGTTTTCATTTCTCAAAGTTCAACAATAGCTGAGATGAAAGTTTGCAATTTCGAATCCAAAGCCAACTGTTCTAAAAATGAGACATGGTGAACTCTATTATTCTCAACCGTGGTGTTTTTGAGTAAATATCTATCGTTTTCCGCTGATTAACTTATTTTCGTAGATGCGTGTTAAGGATGTATATTAAAAACGGTAACATATTTCACGAACGTTTTATACGATTACGCTATTTCTTTGCATATTTCATTGATATAAATGTCACTAAACCGACGTTTTTAAGATCAATAAACGGATTTCAGATAAAAAGCTTGTTAATGTTAGTTTACTAGTTTTTTCATTTCCATAATAAAATAAGGCAGCTCTAAAATTAAATTAAAAAGGTGAGTTGGATTTAAGAATGTGATTTCAAAATATCTTGAGTCTTGATTTTTTTCTTTAGAGTCGGTAATATTATTTGGTGAATTGTCACTTGTGCCGACGGAAAAGAATAATGATCAGTTTAGCGATAAAATATATTGGAGTGTATAAAAAGGAAACTTGGTCTGCCTAGAGAATAAAAGCAAAGTAGCTTATCTAATTAAATATTCTCTGAACGATTCATAGACCTTCGATAGGTTAAAGTTGTCGCAGTATTGATAAGTATTGATATCGATGGTATAGGTTAAAGTTGTCACCGTCTAATACCACCTTTGCTAATCTGGTATGAAAATTTAGAGAACAGACTTCCAAATCAAGTGTCAATCTGTTGACTAAAGTTTAGAACTATGAGACTAACAACTTTTAGTAGGAAAAATTAATCATTTGGAATGTATCACTATGAAACAAAATAAAAATCAAACGTTTATGGTATTATAACTGCTTGTGCCTTATTCTCCTATTTTTGGTTTTAAAATCTAAGTATATTTTAAAAATGTGTTATTATGTTTGAGTGGTATAATGAAAATTATTTGCGTATGAAATTTCGGTATATCGGGATTAAATTTCCTTATGCTCCCTTTATGGTGAACATTAATGTATTCGGAAAAAAGTAAGAATGCAATATGAAATCCTAAAGTAAACCATATACTTCCACCATATATGTCATTTAGGTTTACCATGACTTAGTAGTAGGTTGTCAACTTTGACGTGGAAAGCTGTGGATTCGATTTCAGCCAGCATTGATTGATGTTAGATGGGTGTTGCGTTTCTGATTTTTGTATATACATTTAACAGGTTAGCTGCTAAATAGTTTTCAAAATTTCCTGATTTGTGACACGTGAACATAGATCACTATCTAGGAAAATCTTATCGGAAAGTAGTTATAAATAGGCTTTAAAATTATCTTTTAAATATTACATGGAATTATGTTTATCATTTATATTGAAATAATAATGGAAATATTAAATTCAAAACATGTATATAGATAATAAATACTTCAAAAACACATAAAGATAGTAAATCAATTCATTCAGAGAACGATGTGAAGTTTCTAAATGTTTAAATCCATTTGCTTTTCAAATATTTTTAATTAGTGAATCCACTTTAATTCAAAAGTTGCATTGAGAGAAAAAAATATATCTGACCGTGAAAATTAATCCATATTTTTATCACAGTTTTAGTCAATAAATCTTTAGTTAATTAATCTTATCAATGATCTTTAAATGCACATAGTGACTGACTGTAGAGTGACAAATAAATCTGCACAATTATCAAAGCACAATAACTATTTTTTAAGTGGTTATGAAAAATATATTTCCTATTACAAGGATGACTAAAATAAGGTAGCATTTTGTTCATTTGATCAAACATTTGTTCACAAATTATTATGCAGAACACAAAAATGATTTTGGTATTATTCAGTAGCTGTTAACTTATATATAATTAAGGAGAATATTTTCTCCATTTAGAAATGACGACCGTAAATAAAATTGGATTAAGTATGATAAAGTTTTAAATACTCTTGTCCCTAAAATACAAACTAACTTGAGATGCAAGTATATTTCGTTACTGTTTAGGTAAAGTTTTAAATAAAATGCTGAAAAAAAGATAAGTAAGCAATAATTATCAGAAATAATAGGGTAAAAAATACAGCTATATGAAGCAAAAGTAACAAAAAATATAGAAATTAAAGATAATTCTTTGGAACTTTCATATGACTTATGTGATGAAATATTTTTAAGAATAAGGAAAAATTCCTAAATTTGGAAAATGTAACGTTTCCTAACTCGTCCAATTATGGTTCTACAAAACAGTGTTTTCTTATTCTACCTAATGAATTATTTACTAAATGTAATTTATAAGACCAAAGAATTATAAAAGTTAATTTTTAGATATTTATTAAAATGTATTCCATTTTTACTTAAGTTGATATAATGTATTTTTAATTAAAAAATAGCTTTTAACTTTAAGATATAACTCAATTTCAAGAATAACTCTTAAAATCACCTGTAAAATAATTATTAATAATAAATGTTAACTAAAATAACCATTATTTTGTAGTTTAAAATTATTGTACTATAGTTGTTATGCTACAACGTTTACATATTATATATTCTATTTTTATAGTAAAATACTATAATTGTTAAATACTAATAAATGTATAGACTAATAAATGTTACGAGTTAATATTTAGCCACTTAGAGTAAAGATTTTCTTTTATAGTGTCTCTTTTATATCCATATTTCTAAATACATGTTTTTACAGCGTGACGATGTGAAAGAGGGAAGAATGCCAGAGCAAAGTAACGATTACCGAGTGGTGGTATTTGGAGCAGGAGGGGTCGGCAAAAGCTCTCTTGTCTTACGTTTTGTGAAAGGAACCTTCTGCGAAATGTATATACCTACAGTGGAAGACACCTATCGACAGGTTAGTATCCGGAAAGAGTACATTAATCATGAGTTTATGCACGGAAATCCATGACCCTGCGAATTTTCTTAAACAGTTAATTTATTTCACATATAAATCCTTAGTTTAATATTTTGTAATTTAAAAACCGCACCCTTAAATTTGCCTGTATGTAACCCGAAGCGATATATGTATATATATCAACGAATGTTATATACTTATACAAGGATTATTAAGGATTATCTAAACAATAGAAAAACCATGAAAAAAAGGTTTGGTGTAACTTGGCGTGTTAGTACCTTTAATTACCAAAATAAATTGAATTCTTTAAATTAACACATGCAAGTTCTGTATAGCTGTTAGTGGGAGGTACAAATCCTCATGTAGAAACTTCTCAATTCTTCTGGGAGATTAAGGAATAGGATAACAGAATCTCATTCTTTATTTTAAAACGTTAAACAAGGGCTCTATGGTGCTTATGTCTGGTGATTAGTCATATGATGGTTGAAATATAATTGAGTTCTCATATTCTCGAAACCATGAATAAATAATTTATTGGCATTTAGGGATTAACGTCTTGATAGATTCAGTCTCCAGACAGAAACATTGACTGCAATGTACCACACAAATGGTCTAAAAGTGACATAATTGGTACACGTGACTTATCCAAGTAAGACGAAAAAGGATTTTAGGCCAAACCATGAATGAAGTCAGAAACCATCACAGAACCAATGTTAATGCTTTCCTTTAAGAAAGAGGCCATATGAGCTGTAGACATTTGCATGGATTTCTGAAAAATATGATTTTGGATTTCACGTAAGCCCATTATCTGATGGAGAATAGGGAGAAAATGGATTAATAGAAAAACAAGACATACTTCCATTGATAAGTAATCGAATTTATAAGGTCCTTTCACAACTGCTTACTTCGCTTCCAATTTGTGTCACAAGGGGTTATGCAATCACAGCTCTGACCCAATTATTTTGTTTATGCCATTCACTTCGAAGTATCTGGGTTGGTATTGTGTTCTGTAGATGTTCATTCAGCTTAGTAGTCAACTTTAATGCCGTTGCGTTCCATCTAGTAATCACAATCTTGTTTAATATCCGCTTATTTTATGAATTGGATTTACCTTCTTGTCTAGAAGACATTCTTTTGCCATGATAGCTGTATACTGTCACGATCTTTGACATGATGCCAATTAATACCCTCAAGAAAGAGCTGTATCACTTTGTTTACTAATACACTGCCCACATGGACTTCTTCAGTCTGATTTCTTTGAAATTCTTGATATTTTAGCTTTAAAAGAAACCAAATTAAATAAACAATGCAAAATACACTCATACGGTTTACCTGAAATAAAATTCAGCAAACATGGATGAAAAATACACTCACACACATTCTTGCGACCGTAAGCAACAATGTAATACGAAAAAATGGGTATTTCAAAGTTATTTAAAATTATGCAATCACCTATAGAAGCCATTGTTTTCAATTAGGCTTTTCCTTTATTCTGACCAAATCTTTATATATATATATATATATATATATATATATATATATATATATATATATATATATATATATATATATATATATATATATATATATATATGTGTGTGTGTGTGTGTGTGTGTGTGTGTTTTGTGTGTGTTTACAGGAATTAACAATATAATATAGGACCAGCATGCAAATTATTAGAAAACAATGCAAGGCACAAATGATTAAGAAATGCATTTTATTATTTTATTTAATTAAGAATTGAAATAGCCTATCTTTATACTTGTCACTCTCACTATGTTTGGAAGTCTTCTTTTTTTATTATTTCATATTGAATATGGGTTTTACTTCTGATCTACATGATGGTTCATAAATTATGTAAGGAAATTCCTTTACTGTGTTAGTCTTGATATTTAATATAATTTTTTAATGAATTTTCATTTTTTATTTTAAATGAGGAGTTTTGATCTAACAACATTATCTGCGGGTGAAGAATTTTCTCGGTATTTTGGTGGAGCACATTTAACATAAATTTTAATTAATTTTCATATTTCAGTTAAAATGAGGAATTTTATTCTATCTATACATTATAAATATGTATAACTTAAGTTTTCTGCACGTATTTTTATTGAGAACTAATAGTTTAATTATTACTAATTTATTGGAAGTCTTCTCTTAAATATTTCTTTTTGAATTTATGTTATATAGAGGACATTACATGATTGCTCCCAAGATTTAAAAGGAAATTCCTTCATTGTATTCGTTTTAACATGTAATATAATTTGTAATGAATTTTCATAATCATTCATCATATAATGTCATCCCATGGAATTTGCATCCCATAGGCCTGCATTATAGGATGCGCTGCTCCACTTTTCCAAATGAACCATAATGTGGTGTGGAGTCCGACTTCTTCACTACACACATGCCATAGGTGCCCGTTTATAGGGTAGACAACCATTCAGGACATATTCATACAAAGACAAGATGCGTGGACAGAAAGAGAAAGTACATCACTACTAAACTGGGATTCGAACCCAGGATTCACAGTTAAGCACTCTGGCCACTAGACAGGGTGGGTGGCGTTAGACTGATTTGAGCTAAGAAATATAAAACTGCATGCAACAGAAAAAAATAAGAGAAATTTTAACTGGTTATTTTGTAAGCATTTAAATATTGTTAGTTATAGAATCACATGGCTTAATCAAATTGTTAGCTTCCAGTTTCCAGGAACCTCACAATTTAAAGTATTGCGCAATAATTCAAAACTTATGATATCTCCTTTATTAGAATTTAGTTTGTGATTAGAAAAAGAATAAACAGAGTAAAATTTTGTCTATCAATTTTCTAAATAATGTCAAAATATTTTTTAAAAAGATGAAAGCTATATATGATATGGAAATTTGTCTGAAAATTCGCTGTGTATATGTAGGAGTAGATGAAAAATTGGCTGCAAATAGGCTTTTTCACGATGTCGGAGAACATTAAGGTCCATATATGTGAAAAATATTTATATTCATAGAAAATGTAAATTTGTATAAGGATCGTTTTGAAATTGAAAATTGAGTTCTTTAAAATTCTTTTTTTAGTTTCATCTAAATAGCAAGGTAAAATTATGCATCGAACATCAACAATCATTTTCGTTTTGATCTGAAAATGTGAAGAAAATCTTGTTTTAGCCTGGAGATAAAGATTTACAACATCAAATGTTGATTTTTTAAAAGTTATTTCTTTCTTCGTCCTCTGGCCTCAAAAGGAACTTATGACTTAAATTTCTCTACTCCAAGAGTTTTTGAAATAAAGGAAGTATATTTTAAAATAAGTTTAGTTTCATGAAAAAAAAACTAGAACATCCTTTTTTTAATGTGTTGCAAGATCCTATGATATTTTTCTGATGCTTGATTGTCCATAAGGACATATAAATCCAAACTTTGAGCTAAAATGACATTTTTAATGCTTTTTAGACTATGAGATTCAGACTTGATTATACATACATGTTACCGTTAATAATTGAATCCATTAAAGTGCACATAGTTATCTAATCTACTTTTAAACTGGCTTGTGTTAAAGTCCAGAATCAAGAATTTTCTGCATTGCATTTGACATATGTAATGTGTATTGAAACAAATCATATAACCATTAAGGAGAATGCTTTCGATCTAGATTTTAACAATCTATTATCTGGTGCTCTGGTTCAAAAACTCAAATAATCTAGCAATACATTTTCTCATATTTATTATAAAACAAAACAACACAACGCATACAAACATATAAAAATTAGACTGAAAATTACAGGAGCAATCGAGATGTGCTCCATTGAGAGGGTAAATACAAAGACGAGTGAGTAAGACTATTTACAGATTGGAACGGTGGCAGCAGTGTAGCTCCGCCTTCAAGAAAATAGTTCTTAACATGCATATTAAGGCTTCCGTAACGTTAAAATTAAAAAGCTATTGAAAACTAAATAACATTGAGCCAATTTCCTTAATTTTAATGTTTTACATCATTTAGTTATTTTTATTATTTTTTAAATGATTTATCATTGGGCTATCAATCATTTGTACGAACTTGGTTGTTTAGATATTTAAAAAATAAATAACATAATGTTAACATTCATAATTGCAATAATATTTTAAAGAATTTAATTATTCGTGTTATTTCTTTAAGTAATTGATCACTGAGTTATCCTCTAATTCATTGTTTGCATAAACTTTATCAAAAAATAAATAATGTTATGTTAATTGGAGAGCGTACAAAAACATTAACGATTACCTAAGTGGATTACTGCAACAATGTGAGAATTATAATGGTAACTTTAGTAATGAAACTATTTTCAGAACTTTAAGGAATCACCTTAGTTAGCCTTACTTAGTCTGTCTATTACCTAAGTAACATACTGAGCAACAGATATTTAATGGTAAAACATACGTGTGCACATTTCGATAGAACGAACAATTGGGCAATCGGTGATCGTCTTGCACACATTTTCAGGGTCTGATAAACAAAATAAATGGAAATGCCATAGTGATAAATTTATGGAAGTTTATAACATATTACAGTATATAGAGTTTTATACTTAAATGTTTTTATACACCCACATCACATACAGCAATTATTGGTAATAAATGAACCATTATCCTGATTTCATTTTCCTCGTATTTCAATTTCTGTTTCACAATAGAGTGGATATGAATTTTACTGTTGAAGTTCTGCATATGCAAAAAACTCCTATTTACTAAAGTAGTTAAACTGAATTTTAATAGTTATTGGGCAATTATACAATATGTTCTCAGAATATATCATTATGTCCTTAAATGATACCCCACAATTAATGCGCTTTTCTTGATCCCTTGTTTATGGGTTTAGTAAATTTGTTTTTCTTCAGTGACATTTTTGGATATTGTTAAAAAGTGCAATAGTGATCAATTTTTGAAAATACATTTCAGCTTTTTGATAGGATAACCAATTTCAATATGGTCCCGATAGAAATAGTACTGGATGTGATATTCCCAGGCAATTCTATCTCGTTTTCAGGTGATTGGAGAAAATGATTTAAAATTGAATTTCAATTTTGATGAGGAACAAGACACTTTCTCATCTTTCTCACACTCATGCCCTCGAGGGAGCCTGTAACTTCTAGAGTGGTGCGTCCCCAGGTAACGGATAGGGAAATACCTCCCTTGGATTATTCTTTGGGTTGTAGAAGGGAAATAAAATACCTTCCACGGACCAACAAGCAGACGTCCAACTTCAGAGGCTCTCGAAGCTCATCTCTTCCATGAGAAGTCACTCTATTCCTCAGAAATTATAGGTGTGACCAGAGTTGTCTTGGACACTTTTGGGTCAATTTTATTCCATTGCATTGCTTTACTAGACAAGACAACAACTCCTATTTTAATTACTTTGCCTGCAAATTATAGTGATATCCTTCCAGATTATTGGAGAATATGACTAAAAACTGGATTTTTTCCTGACCACTTTTTAAATTCTGACATTTTTTTATTCGCGAAATTTGTTTTCTTTTCAGTTTGTTTTAAATTCAAATACTTTAATTATCACTTATACCCATAAACTTTTCGTCTTTTACCAAGATTATCCTCATGTTTAATGTATTTGTTTAACTCGATATTCAAACCTTAAGTTAAACTTTAGAAAATATCTAGCTTCTTTTTTTACCAGTTCAAAAATTTTCAACGATGCCAGATGATTTTCAAAATTTTAGCTAAAATAAAAAAGATTGCTAAAACAGAAATGTTTGCTAAAATTGTTTATATTTTAATCAAATATTCTCTTACATGTGAGTAAAACGGTCATATCACGTTTACATGAGTAAGTTGGTAACAACACGAATGCAAATTATGCTGCGACGTTACTGATAGGTGGCGCTGCTGCAGCACCGGGAAGAATTTATAAAGAATACCTCACTAAAGCTGGCAGTAGCCGACGTGCCGAGTACATCAGGGCTTGTTGTATTAATACTAAGCTTCTTTATATAATTTTAATAAAAATTTATAGTTTAAATATCCAAGAGGATGTGTTATTACTTATTCGTCCATTGCCAAACATTTGCAGTTTTCATTTTACATTTCATTCCTTTGACCCAAATTTCTTTTTTCCCTTAAAATTTGCATTTATTTTTTCAAGCTATTAATAATACGTGTTTATTATTGATAATATATTGTTATATTATCTTTGTTTTACCTTCTTCATGTGTGTATGACTACATGTTTAAATAAAGTGCAAAAGAACTCCTTGGATCAACATAGATTTTTTCCCATTTTTCTGATGAAATCTGCTTATTTTTTGATTTATGTTAATCATTATTCTTTCTGATGTGGAAACATCAATAAGATTAATGATTAACATAAAAGTAATCATATTGATATTAAATCCACCTATCTGGAAACTTATGGGATCAGTATTTGTTCTATTATTCCGGTTATATGTTATTGAATTCAAATAGTTTCCTATATTTTTTATTAAATTACTTGTTCTTTTGTGATTAGCGTTACTTTATAACTCCAAATGTAGTTTTTTAAATTTTTATTTGCCATTGGTAGCTTAGTACTTTTCTTGTTACTTAATTTTTAAATTCAGCAATAAATTATTTGTAAAATAACTTATTGCTGAACTTAAAATATTTAATTATTTTTTTATATATTTAACAATTTATCCATAGATATTTTCACCACATTTGTCTTTCATTATCACCATTCTTATGTTTGTTTATCATTTTCTTTAAATGTTGTGCAATGACTTATTGTAATACTTATCCAGAAATCATTGTTTTTAAAAAATAATTGCAGAAATATTAAGAAAAGTTTTAAGTAATTAATTTTTTAAATATAATAATGAATTACTGTTATTTGAAATGTGGAAAAGAAGGAATTTTGGTTTAGTAAAAAGCTCAAGCTTGAGTTATTAATTACTTATCTCTCTATGGATTTCTCCCCTTTATTTTTTATTGTATGAACACAATTTTTAATTCTTTTTTTATTTAGTTCCTCCAAATAAATTTTCTTTTGTGCTTTTTCACTTAAAGAAGATTTAATGATTTCAATCTTTTATTTTAAAGTTTTGTTAAAGGAGTTTTTAAATCGTTCTTTAAATAAAGTTTTATTACCTCGTTTGAAACACAGCCTTAAAACAAACTTACTTTTTTCTTAATCTATACCCCGCATCCCACAAAACGTCTATCCAAAAAAATAAAAAGTTCGAATTCCTTAATCACGTGACTTTACTCGGACACGTTCCACCAATCGGAAACGCCGACCCATTTAATCTAATAAAGAATCGTCTGCTGTCCAATATATCTCTCAACGGCATTTACAAATAGAAAAGAGTTGTTCCTTGGACGTTCGATTCGAACTTTAAGGAAGATTGGATCAATATGAATTGAAGGAAATGCCGGAATAACATATTACGACTAGTGAGTGGCATCTCGGTGATTTCTATGGAGAAAAAGTAATGGAAGAACGGGAACTTAATTGATTAAATGTTTTGAATGGGATCTCGTCTCTTCTGGGAATAAGTAGAGTCAGAAAACGGAAAAGTGTTGGCTTTAAAAAAAAAGAAATCAAATCTTTCTGCTCTAAAGTTAAGCAAAAAAATATTCCGAGTTCATCTTTCCTTAAATAGTATTCCCATAAAACATTTTCTAAGAGAATTTGGGACATATGTTTTATATTTTTGGAAATAAAAATATATTTATGATTCTGTATTGATGCCACTGTTAAAAAGTTCATTGTATATATATATATACATATAATAGCCTTTATTTGCTTTTAATAAAACTTAAATTGGTTTTTATGCTTTTGAGAACATCAGCAGATTGTATTACATTTGTTTTCGTTTTCTTTATCATTAAGTTGAAAGATTATAGTAGTGACTACTTATAAAAATTACAATAAAAATAGAACAAGCTTGTTCTTAGTAATTTGTTTTATAAAACTGAAATTGATTTTTTTATATTTTTGGGAACATCGTGATATTGTATTACATTTCCAGATTTTTAAAAAAATACTTCGTCACATTATTTAGTGAAATAAACGGTAAAGTCTCCTTATTAAATTTTTAATAAAGATGAATCAAACTTTTGTTTTTAGAATTGCCTTAGAATATTAAAATTATTTTTTGCGTTTCTCTAAATATTATAAATTTTTGAAACTTTATTGTTTTCTTATTTTCTACACTTTTACTTGTTTAATGACGAATAGAATCTATTCGAAATTTTCAATAATAATAGAGCAAACTTACGTTTAACAATTATTTTTAACACCATTCATGTAATGAAAGATAAAAAAGGAGATCCCAAACAATCAATTAACAATGTTTAGAGAAATTACATAATTAACAGTTTTATGAAATATTATGCACAGTAAAAGACACCCAGTAAAATAACACAATTCATTTTATAAAATTTGGAAATTGGCATAATAAAAAAATAAGAATGTAATATGATGGGTGAAAGTGTGTTTGTTCCAAGCCATTTTTATATGCCAATTTCAAAAAAAATTTACTAGTTTAATTTATTGATAAAAATCAATATAATAAGCGTATGATGATATATAAGTGAAAGTTTTGAGTAACCTTTTCTTTTAGAATTACAAGAACTTAAAGAATAAAAGCTATTTGCTTAACCAGTATATATCTTATGTATTTTTAATTCTAAATTATTGAAGTGCATCTTAAGAATTCATTTCTTACTTTTTAAAATTTTGTATTTTTTGAACAAATATCACTAGTTGCAATTAAATTTGCGTGCATGCGAGCAAATAAGAAAAACATTTATTTTATTTTTCAGAATTTATTAAATTATATCTGCTTTTGAAAAAAAAAAACAGCTAATTTTATATACTTTTAATTTTTGAATAAAGGTTTTCCTTACTGCTTCGCAATGAGTTAATGAATTTAAATTAGAAGATTTTAGCTCCGATTCCACCCACTGTCGAAGAAAAGTAATGAATTTTGCTTTTCGTTTTTCCTGCATAATTATTAGCATCATGGCCATTCATTTTTCTTTAACTTGTTTCTTATGATAACAATGAATAAGGATGCATTTTATGCATATTTAGACTAATTATCACTCTGTTCTACCATCAATTTGTCAATATTTATTGCTTAAAAGATCTACCTATTTGTTTTTATTCTTACAAAAAATATTTAACTTATTTCTTATAATCGGAAAGAAAACATTCTTCGTATATATGTCATCTATTGTGACCTTGTTGCGCATTAAACAAACGCTTAATCAAAATTTCAGCAAAGCTGTAAAACAAAGCATCATTGTTAAAATTATATTTGTCTCTGTAGTTTCTCCCATTTAAATGCCTAAAATTTGCAGTGTAATTTCATTTATTTTGCTGACTTAATATCTTTGGCAATTTATAAAGTGTTACGATTTGTTAATTTACAAATATAATGTTGGGTATCTTTGTAAATGGATTGAAATTTTATGATTTAAATATTAAATTTATGTATATATATATATATATATATATATATATATATATATATATATATATATATATATATATATATATATATATATATATATATATATATATATATATATATTACAAAACGAGTAAGATTTATAGGCGTAAACTATGAAACATTCCTAGTGATTATTTGTGATTTGTAGAGAAATTAATGAGATGGAATTGTAAGGATTTTTTATGATTCCAATATATCAAGGGAATATTTTATCCGATTTCTCATATTTGCGATATGATAAAACAAAGAAATCTTAAAAAAGAATTTAATGTATATATATATATATATATATATATATATATATATATATATATATATATATATATATATATATATATATATATATATATATATATATATATATATAACTTTGAACTGTGTAAAATCTATGGAGAAGAAGACATCATTAAAACAATAAGACTATCTAGAAAGAGATGGGCAGGCCACCTCATGAGAATGAGTACAGAGAGAACATCAATATAGGTCTTCAACACCACCCCTTTCTGTAGTAGACCAAGAGGAAGACCCAAAAAGAGATGGAAAGACTGCCTGGAAGAAGACTTCAACATACTTCATTACTTAAAGTCAAGAACTGGAGGTCGATTTCTAGAAAAGGGGCGGAATGGCAGAGACTTCTGAAGAAGGCCAAGGCCCACAAAGGGCTGTCGTGCCATTGCTGATGATATATATATATATATATATATATATATATATATATATATATATATGCTCTGCACATCTAGATTCCTCGTTGGGAGTACATGAAAACTGCCCAAAGAAGCGTTCCTGTACGATCCATAGTTTACGAGAAAAATACAAAAAACAAACTATGCCTTCCGGTGCAAGGAAAAAACACTTTATTGGACATATCAACAACAGTATTTGCATATCTTTTCAGACGATAATGTTTAAAATGTTTGCCGCGCATATCGCTTCATGCATGTGCGCGTGTCATGGATGCACATCCATGGATCCCGCGATGCTGCAACGTGTAATAACAGCCATTCCACAGCGTGCTCAAGCCTGCCTCGACATGCACGGGGGACACTTTGAAGATCTGCTTTAAATTGAGCATATACTGCTGTTGATATGTTCAATAAAGTGTATTTTTCTCGCACCGAAAGTGACGTCATACTTTGTTTTTCGTATTTTTCTCGTAAACTATGGAACGTACAGGAACGTTGTTTGGGCAGTTTTTATGTACTCCCAACGAGGAATCTAGATGTGTAGAGCTTAAGCAGTCATTTTGGAATACTCTGTATATATATATATACATTCGAAGGAATAAAAAATTTGTTTTTGTAATTAAAAATTTATAGTATAATTGAATTTAATTTATTTTTCATAATTTAACTACACAAATATGCGATTCCAAACACATTAAATGAAGAAAAATTATGTAGTAGATTCTTAGGGATTTGTGAGGTTATTTTAATAATCTTCTTGAATGGAGGCTTCCCTTTTAAATTCTCTTAAATTCTTGAAATAATTGAAAATTTCTGTCATGGATTTTATACCGAATTTAAAAGTTTCTTTTAAATTAACTTTATTAATTTCTTGAATGATGTTTCAATATAATATAAATGATTTATATATTTTCTAAAAGAACTTAAATTAATTTTTCAAATTTCTGAAATTCAAAGAATTTAAGTTTTTTTAAAGAGAATTTAAAAGTATGAAAATATATTTTAAACTCTCTTAGAGTTTTGAATTTTCCTCAGAGGTACTTTTTTTAAAACTCATTTTTTTATTTCTTAGTAGACGTTTTATAATCATAAAAATAATCACTTACAACACATTTGTTATAGTTCGTGACATTAGTGAGAAGGATAAAAGCGTTGTAGTACAAATTTTACAATAACAGAAGAAAAAAGAGCTTTTCTGTTTTCATCGTGGGTTCCCCTTTAGAAGATTAAAGAAGAAAGTAAACTTATGCAGGTAACATCTGGCTTAGAATATTTGTCGTAACGATGTAGCAGTTTTTCCATTATCTCTGCTTCTGGATGCCTTTTAGATGAAAGAAAAAAATATATTTTTAAATTTTTAACTCATATTTATAAATAAATTTTATTTTTAATCTTTATCTAAAATTATTTTACCAGTAATGCTTTTGAATAAATTTTTCAGCAATTTTTAACTGTAAATATCCGAATAGAAATATGGACATTAGTAAAATACGCATGATTATTGATAGTTTCGTAAAATAAACAAACAATTGTATATTTTAACAAATTGATTTTAATTTTGTAAAATAATTAAATTTTAGAATAAAATAACTTAATGAATACATGCGTAATTGAATATAAAATATCCTTAACTTTTTATCACGATAGATTGTTAATGATTTATTTTTAAATTTAAAAGGTTTTTGAATGTTGCAATTCCTATTGGCTACAGTATCATTTTCAAGTACAGATGATAGCAAGTTCAGTCTAATTGTGTAATCATGCATTGTGCTGATGGACCCGATACTCATTAACTTTAAATGGCTGTGTCTTACTATTCGATTGTTATGAACGTTGAAGAAAACATGCCAGTTCAATGAGTGATCTTATTCCATATTGTTTTCAAAATTATACATTATAATTTTTACTTGCCTTTAGGAAGAGTAACGTACCACTGACAATAGTTCATTGTGTTTATCGAATTAAAAATAAATACAATACAAAAACCTTTGTTACAAAACCAGAAATCGTCTTCTAATTGGTAGACATATCATTCTAGTGACTGAAATGTAGTTTACCAGTTTCTGAACTGACATAAGATACTTATATTGATCATGGTGTCACCGAAAGTCTAGTAATGATATTCTGTCATTAGTGGGAAAAGAACAGTTTTGTGCCTTGTGAATTGAGGAGCTTATCTAATGTCAATGGGTTTGTAGTCTATTAGGGTTTAGAGTGATGTCATATGTAGACTTATATTTAGATCTTGCTGCCATGTATTAAGAATTTTTCAAAATTTAGCTTTGATTCTTGGGTCTAAATCAATGGGAATAATTCTGAAATATATCTTTCTATTGTAAAAACTTGACATTGGCTTTGGGGACAGGACCCAATACTTCTCCGGTGGTTGGTTATTGCCTTACCCAATGAGCTCTTCTGACGCAATTTTGCATTGGTTTCCATGCTCAACGTGAAGAATTATTACTGATAACTTATATTTTTTGTAATTTAGAACATGTAATTCTATGTAGAATTTTTTTGTTTTAAATTTTAACATAAAGCTTTATTTTGAAATGTATGATAGTATGAATTTATTTTTAGAATGATAAAATTTAATTTTCGAATAGAATATGTTTTTTTCCCGTTTTAAGAGTAAGAAGTAGAGTTCATTTTAAAAGAAAATGGATCGATGGATCGAAATTACAATGCAAATTTAGTATGAGTGGGATTTTAGAATATTAATGATAGCATTTAATTTTAAAAATAAAATTTAATTTTTAGAATTTTTCATTTTTTAATAGAATGTTTTTTGCGTTTTTAGAATATTTTACCTTAAAAGAAAATGGATATCCACGATTCAATTACAGTGCGAATTTAGTGAGAGATATTTTTGAATATTAAAAATAAAATTTATTTTTAAAGACAAATTTTAATTATTAAAATTTTCCCTTTATCTAATAGAATATGTTTTTAGTGTTTTAAGAGATGAAAGCATTTTATCTTAAAAGGAAATGTGTTCTTATATTCTGATAATAACAATACAAATTTAGTCATCAATTTTTTAGAATATTGAAGTTTAGTTATTGGAAAAAAATACGATTTATTTTTAGAGTAAATAATATAGTTTGTTTTTCAAATAACAATTACCTTATAAAGTTACTTAATATAAGAAAAAATTTCCATTTTAGAAGAATTTTCGTAAATAAGATCACATGTTCAGATTATTTTAATCATTGTACTAAAAAAGTTACGTCAAAATAAATAATCATACAGTATTTAAAAGAATATTTAAATCGATGAACCATTCAGTTTAATGTTTAAAATTCGATTATTGCAATTTTAATGTATTTTATAGAAAAATTATTGAGTCATGTAGTAAAATTTATTTTAAATATTAAATAATTTACAATGTACATTTTAATATTTTAAAATTTAGCTAAATATTTTAAAATTTAATATAATAGCTTAAATGCATTTAATATAAAAATGTATGGATTTATCTAACAAAAGAAAACGTGTGTGTGTGAATTAAAATTGCGAAAATAATATAAACTGACGGCAAACATCTTAGATGGTGAATTATGAATAGTAATTTTAGGCTTTTGTTCAATGATTACAATAACGACATTTATTTCTAATTACATTTTAAAGATTATAGTACTTTCAAAGTATAAAATTAAAATATTTCTTCATTATTATAATTTTTTTATACTCAGCATCTAATTAATTTATAATTGAATCACTAACTATACATGCAATATTAAAACTTGTTAGTCAAACATGTAGTAAAATGTCTTTAAAATATGCTTATTTTATGTTTTGGTTTTCTGTGACCTAATGAAATAAAATCTGAAACTTAATGCATTTTACATGTTAAATTATGAATAATATTTTGCTTTTGTTAGATAACTTATTGTTTTTAATACTGACATAAATTTTTTATTAATATTTAAGAAAAATATTCTATAGTATATTTTAAGTATAAATTTACATCTTTTAATAACTCTAATTTTGATATTAATGTATCTGAGCCCTTTACAATTAAATAACTACAAATTAATGTATTAAATTAACCTTCGCTTAATTGCAATTTCCACGCTTATTATCAGTTTCTTTATATTACTGGTGAGGACTTAAAGTTTTTCTGTAGTTTAGAACTCGTTATCTTACAAATAAAATTATATCGACATTTTTTAATGATTTGAACTTAGACTAAATGATCGAATTAGAAATTATATTAAATACACTTCAAGTGATAAAATAATTTTGTATATTTGGAAATATTTGTTATTGTATACTAATAGCTTTTTCAAAATACATTTTTTAACTGTAGTTTACATTTTTTGGCTTTTATAAATGTTTATAAGAATATTAGATTTAAAAATGTGCGTTCATTTATAATTTTATTGTATTTCCAACATTTCACACATGACTTTTATTTCAATAATTTTCACATGAGAAGACTTTTCATAGGTGAAAATATCAACACTATTAGTTAAGATGAATGATGTAAAACAGATGCAATAATTTAAATTCAATTATGAAATGTATCCCAAAATATAGAATGAATCAATATAGATTACTCAAAGAATTCAATACCTATACATTAATTCTATGTCATTGGTGACTTTGTTATCAATAAAAACTCATCATTGAATATAGTCATATTTTAATTTCTGGTTGTTTATGTTTATCTTTAAAGCGCATAGAAGATATCAATTGTGGCTTGTCTTTTCCTCAACATGAACTTCACTTGATGGGATTCGAGTTATTGACGAACTATTGATTAATATTTTTTATATATCTATTTTTTCTACCTCATATGCATTTTATATTTTGAATGTGAGTAATAGTTTCTGGACGAAATTTAATTGGCGGTTTATTTTGCGTAAGAAATAGCCAAATATTGTATTTAAATTGTACCCAGATTACTTCAGCTCAGCACTTCTTTCGTACATCCCATCCAACATTTTGACAAAATTATAATTATTTTTTATGTTTTTTTCGATTTCTTTTAATAGTACAGAGAGAAACCAGTGCAGAAAATATTTCACTCGTTTCTCTACAAAATTCTTCAAAAAAAAAAAAAAATAATAAATAAATAAAAAGCACTGTATAGTGACATTTTTCCATCATTATTTTTGCTTCACGTGAATATATTTTCGGTGATCATTGCCATATATTAAAAGCCATAGTTTTTATTTTTCTGGCTGCAAATTTACAGCCAATAATTATACCAATCCATATTTTCCAATAATTATACCAATCTAAACATTATACCAATCTAAACATTATACCAATCCAAACATTATAGCCAATAATTATACCAACCCTTTGCCATTTTGTTAGCAGAAATTGACCAGTGTTAGTTCTTCATACCAGCAATATATGACACAAAGTTGTGTGTGAATGTTATTCATCTTCTTTCGAGTAGTTTCCTGCATTGATTCTTAAAAAAAAGTTATATATATTGTTCTACAGCTTCAATGAGAGCGCAAATCGCCATTTTCTAGTAGTATCGGTTTCCAAATAGTGAACTGCCTTTATTTCATTTCAAGGTAAGCTACAGTAACCAATAAATATTAAAAGTAAGCTATGAATTTTCTTTAACTTAAACTGTAAACAAATTGATAACTGTCTACTAAAGAAATCAAATCGAATTACGTGCATACAAGGAAATGTTCAAAACTCCGTAGTTGCCAAAAGCTGTGAAGAATCTAACGATTAATCATTGGGGTGTGGTAAAAACGTAACTACCAATAATTCTATAATCATCTGTAATTCCTTTCTCATCTATTGTGAACATAGCTATGTACTTTTAGCAGAAAAAATGTTTCAAAATAAAAAAAATTTAATCTATTTTGAAACTTTGTTTCGAAATATCAAAAGTTAACCAATTTCACTTCCAACTAATGATTACAGAATTATACTTTTTACAATAAAAATGTTTATTTGAAACATTTTTATTTTAAGGAAAACTTTTAATTTTATTTTGTAACATAGTATAGAAAAGAGGCACAAATCAGATATAATTCAATTATCGGTTAATCATATAAATATCTTTTCAATTGAAAATAAGCATTTTAAAAATATAAAATATTTTATATTGTTTTGAAATATTTCATGAAGATGTAAATCAAGTTGAATTTCTCAGTCGATTTAATCATAAATATATATTTTCGCTTAGAAAAACATTCCAATACGAAAAATAGTTGGTCTTGTTTTGAAAACTTGCTTATAATCTTGACTTATTTCGAATCACATTGGATGAGATTGATAAATTCAGTAATTCCTTTCCAATCATTTTAAATTATTATCATAACGTTGTTTTATTTCAAATCACATTCAATGAGATTCATAAATTCAATAATTTCTTTCTTAATCATTGTATATTCCCATGAAAAAATATTTTAAAATGATTAACTCTTCAATCTTGCAATCATTTCAAAAAAAGTCATTAAGCATTTGTAATTTCTTTCTTAATTATTGATCGTCATATATATTTGAAACTGAAAAAATGTTTCAAAATAAGGGTTAATTTTTTCACCTTATTTAAAAACACTTGAAATGCTTTTCAGAAAAAGATGTAGATAATCTGTAATTTCTTTTGCAGCATTTGATCATAGATACTTATATTCAACTGAAAAAAATAATTTCATATTAAAAAAATGTTTTGTCTTGTTTTGAAACTCTTTTGGAAAAATTGTACAATATATACTTCTTTCTCCATCCTTCATTACCGATTTAAAAGAATTTAAAAAAAATATATCATAAATAATTAAACTTTTTAAAATCTTATTTTGAAAATTATAAATAATTTCTTTCTAAAAACTTCTCAAATAAAGCAATTTCTTTCTCAAAAATGATTCAATGACAAACATTTGATTTCAAGAATTCCTTAAAAATAATAAAATTTCTCGTCTTATTTTGAATCTTACTCTGAAAAATGAAAAATTGTTCTCAATTTTTTCTAAACTTTTATAATAAATCGGTAATTGTAACTAAAATTGTTTAACTATTTTTAAGTAAGGAATTGTATATAAGAATGTAAAGGAATTATATATAAGAATATTTTTAAATTGGAAAACACATTTTTGTATAAATTACACAAACATTTATTTTTTTATATAGCACCCTTGTGTTGCTATAGAATAAATTGTTGTTTTTACATTTGATATTTATGTTAAACATTCATTGACTTTAATAAATGCTCCTTATTTAAGCTTTAAAAATTATGAAAATATTTAAGTTCTTAAAACTATATAAATGTATATTTAAAAAAACTACAACTGTATATATAAATTCCTATTTAAAAATACTTCAATAAAAAAGTACATTGCTTTTTTGATTGACTTGATTTTAAGCAAATGGAAATAATACTATATTATGTAAATAAGGTAGATTTCAGAGTCACCATGCGTGAGTGGACTGAGCAACGCTCTCTAAAATGCTATTGAATTGTTATAAATATATAGCCGTAGCGAAACTTCTGAATAGTTTATGATTGTTTACTACAGGTCAGCGTGAGATGAGACGCAATTATCCCTTTAGGCGAAAGAGGGTGACGTTTAAAAAATTTTCGCAATTTGAAAGGAAAGCATAATGCACCTTCAAGTTTTTATTTTTATCTCACAACAGCAAATCGTGTGCACAGAGTAATAGCAGCACAGTCATGCAATTTAGAAGCAATGAATTCAATGAAGAAGTACTACATGCGTGATGATAGTCACCTGATCCACATGGCGTTGATAGATATTAAAATGTCAATTGGACAATAGGAAGTATATTGGCTCAATTTTACAAGTGTATCGTAGTCTGTTTCCTCATTTCTTTGACGTTTACTACATACAATCCTTTGTACAGGATTTTCAAGACAAGAATCCGTCAATATATGTGGTTGGATAAAACTCCCTAAAAACTAGAGACTGTCATATCTATTAGGTTGGGGAATAAATTCGTAGCATTTTTACCAGACTTTTATTTAAACAAAAAGCAATAATTATATCAATAAGAAATCAATTATATATTCGCCGTTGCTGTTTTACAACCTCTTCCCACCTCTCGACCAATTTGTTGATGCCGTTCCTCCAAAAATCGGCTGCTCTGGTGTCAAAGAGGTTGTTGAGCCAGTTTTAAAGGACCTCAAAATGCCCGAAAAGAATGCCAAAGTCAACAAGGAACTCTAAATTGCCCAACAACACCGCGTGAATGAGGCTATTCGACTGAAAAGATCTGATCGCGCGACATAGTCAAACCATACTCCATTCACGACAACACCAGGCCCCATGTTGTTCACAGTCGTCAAAGCTGCACTCCAAGAGCTCGAATGGGAGGTGTTTTAATAACCACCGTATTCTCCGGACCTTGCACCGACCAATTACCATCTTTTCCGCTCCTTGTCAAACCATATGAAGGGCGTTACCTTCGATAGCTAAAGAGGTTCTTAAAAACTGGCTCAACAACTTCTTTGACACCAGACCAGGCGAGTTTTTGGCGGAACAACAATTGGTCAAAAGGTAGGAAGAGGTTGTAAACAGCAGCGACGAATATATAATTGATAAACTTATTAATGTAATTTTGTTTTTGTTTAAATAAAAGTCTTTGGTAAAAGCGCTACTAACTTATTCCCCAACCTTAGACTGCTAATTTAAGTCATCTTCCAAGGTCTATGGAAGAGCTGGAAAATAACTTACTCCTTGTCTATTATTTGTTTCTCATTTCAGTAACAGGTAACTTAATTGAGAGAATAGAATATCAATGGCACCAATGTATTCATGCTAGGGATGGGCATATTCCATATTAATATAACTTTTTATGACATTTTATCATATAAAACTGTGTTTATTCTTTCTTTAAAGAACAGGCTTTTCCAGTAAGGTTGCTTATTTTTTGTAAATAATTTGTGCGTATTTTAACTAAAAATCCACATTGCAAACATTACTTACCTGTTCTGTGCACCTGTCATTCAAATGTGGTGTTTCTAGATTTTTTCATTTACATGTTAGGCACAAAAATCGGTTGTTCCTTAAATTTTGAAGGCAAATATAAGTATACACTTGGTAAATATTAGATACCTGAAATATTCAAAATGATTATTATTTAAGGAAATATATATATATAATTTTAGGTTATAAATTTAAAATAGAGATATAATAAAAAAATGACACGTGATTTACCATTAAAAAACTATGAATTAGGATTTTTTAACATAACTGCATTTCTGAATGTAAAAATATTAAAGGATTTTTGTATTATAGGAATTTGTTGATGCCGTTCATCCAAAAATCGGCTGCTCTGGTGTCAAAGAGGTTGTTGAGCCAGTTTTAAAGGACCTCTTGGTGCACTGGGAAATGCCCGAAAAGAATGCCAAAGTCAACAAGGAGCTTTACATTTCCTAGCTACAAGGCGTGAATGAAGCTATTCGAATGAAAATACCTGATCGACATGATCAAACTATTCTTCTTCACGACAACGCCAGGCCCCATGTTGCACAAGTCTTCAAAGCCGCACTCCAAGAGCTCGAATGGGAGGTCCTTCAGCATCCGCCGTAATATCCGGACCTTCCACCTAACGATTACCATCTTTTCCGCTCCTTGTCAAACCATATAAAGGGCGTTACCTTCGATTAACAAAGAGGTCCTTAAAAACTGGCTCAACAACTTTTTTGACACCAGAACAGGTGAGTTTTGGCGGAATGGCATCAACAAATTGGTCGAGAGGTGGGAAGAGGTTGTAAACAGAGCAACGGGGAATATATAATTGATTAACTTAATATAATTATTTTGTTTAAATAAAAGTTCTTTGGTAAAAATGCTACGAATTTATTCTCCAACCTAATATTACCAGCAAGACGTTTGCTGAGGAATTTTATGTTAATCCATGGTTGATTTTATGCTAGTGAAAGTTAACTTCTCTGAATTTGTTTTCAAATGGCATGATGAGCAAACACCTGGAATTACTGAAGCTATGTTTGAGTTGGGATTATGTATCATGGACGATCTCAGCTGCTTCTCATCGAAGATAATCTTGGCAGCAACAAGTACATCAATGAAGTGCTGGAGGCACAAGCCATTATTTGTTTTCTAAGCATTCCTGGAGCTGTGTTTCAATAAGATAATGCTCCCTCACATGTTGCAAGGAGTGTTTATCAGATACAGACAGCTTCTTTTTTTGTCTGTTTATTCACCGGGTATGACGCTTTATTGAACATAAAAAGTATTCCGTTGTTCAGCCATTTGCTTTGAATCCTTATTTTATAATTTCATTAGATGCATTTTGGATACGCGTACAAATAATATTGAAGACTATTCTCCAGTGAGAATATCATCATTTGTTTTTCCATGATTTGTTGCTTTCTATCATTTGTTTGTTTCCACATCACTTATTGTAGCAAGAAGTGTTTAAGCGAATTGTTTCAGATATTCAATATTATTTTCTATTTTGGTTGTTCGGTTGATAAGGCCGGGGATTTTTTTCTATAGATGGATATAGTGATTGATATCTCATACAATGGCACGATCAAACAAGTTCATGTTTGTGCTTTTGTGGAAAGGTAATATTTCACACTAAAAACTTATTTTACTGTTTCTGGTTTCTTCCATTCAGTTGTGAGTTTTAGATTGTTTAAAAGTGGAAGTTAACAAAATGAAAAATTGGTACATTTTACAATTTTTATTTTATAAAGGTGAGAATCCAAATGAGAGAGCTAAAATTGTGAATGGTGTAACTCGGTATAGAAACAGAGAATTCCTTGCAATTTTGATTTAATCGAATCCATTCAGGTATTTTTGATGCTAAAAATGTGCATCACACTTTGCCATAAATTGCAGCAAAAAATCAATGTTGAGTAGCACGTTATCACTGTAGCATCTATCTGGTGTTAGAGATCTAACATAAAACAGCTTTAAAATAATTACACAAAGAAAAAAAAACATTTCATTAGAGTCTTGTAATTCCTGCAAAAATGATAGATATCTTTCCTCCCCAACATAACATATTTACATGCAAATAACTTTTATTGCAACTTAAAAGATATGATCAGTTTAAGAAAGGAACTTCTCATTATTTTGAAATAAATATGCAAATTAATTAGAAAATACTCTTATTTTAAAATATTGTTTCACCATTAAAAATGGATGTTTAGACTTTTAAAAATATCTGTTTATTCTTTTTTTGCCAATGCACTATAAAAGTGTTTGGGTACATTTTTAAGCAAATTTATCTTTTCCTTCAATTTTTAGGTAATCACTTGCAACAGAAATATCTATACCTTACAAATAACCGACACAACTGGGAGCCATCAGTTTCCAGCTATGCAGAGACTCAACACAAGCAAAGGACATGCTTTCATTCTTGTATATTCCATTACTAGCAAGCAAAGTCTTGAAGAGTTGGCGCCAATCTACGCACTTATCAAAGAAGTTAAGGTAGGGTTCAGCCTACAAAAAGGAATTATTTAATGAATAGATGCTTAGCTACTTTTTATTCTTTTATATTTATTTGTTTTATTAATGATAATTAATTGAAATTTAGATTGTACAAAACAAATGTTTAAAAACGCTGAATTTGTTAAATATTTGATAATCAGAATTTTTGCAAAAATTGAAATAGTAAATTGTATAATTTGTTTGCATGTCTCGAATATCTAATTTTCCCGTAATTTGTATATGAATAAGAAAACTTTAGAAATGTAAGCATGAAATAAAACAATTTAAAACTAATGTTCGTGGTAAAAACAGTCTTGCACCAAGTTACAACCATGTTTTGTTATAAGTTAAACAAAACGTTGTTATTGTTGTTACTTTTGACACTTGGACAAGCCAAGCTCTCTACGCCTTCGCAATGCGAATTTAAGTCAATAGGGAGCGCCTTTCGTTTTAATCAGAGCATCACGAACGTGAAATACGTCTTTGCTCTTTTTTAAATCATCCAATAGATAGCACCCCCAGAGGATCCACTCCCTCAATTTTGACATTGATCTGTAGGGATAGGAAATTTTCTCCAGACCATTGCACCCATGATAACTGCTCAATGACCAACCGCAGGACTTTAAATTCCACAGATTTAACGAGCACGTATACGCATGTATTCGGTGGGACTTTGTAGGCATTGGGAATCGAACCCCGTCTTTCTGGATGGAAGGCTGATACCCAAATCACTAGGCTCTCACAGCTAGTTGAACAAAACGTAAACATAAGTAGCCATTTTTGCTTTTGCTTTTAAACAATGAATTTTTTTAAACAAATATTTTAGTAAAATCAACTAATCATATTATATAATAGTTATTAATTCTTCAGAATTTTATATATAATAAAATGCCATAAATAATTTCATGTATTATAAGGTTTATATATTATAAACTGCTGAAATATACATACATATATATATCTATATAATGAATATATGAAACCGAACATAACTTAAACAAAAATTAGTTTTTAATATTTTTAATTGATGGAACATTATTTAAAAATAATTCTTTCTGTATAATAATAGCTTTTCGATGAAATTATTTTTAGTGAAATACATCTAATAAGTGTATTTATATCTTACAGGTGTCTCTGGAAGGAATACCCATGATGCTTGTAGGCAACAAGAACGACGAAGAAGATAGTCGAGAAGTTCAGTACCAAGATGGAATGGCCCAAGCCCACAAATGGAACTGCAATTTTATGGAAACGTCGGCCAAGAACAACACCAACGTCAAAGAGATGTTTCAAGAGCTTCTTAACATGGAGAAATCGAGAAACGTAAGCCTACAGAGCGAAAGAAGAACTCTAGCTCAGTTCAGAAAAGACAATTTGAAAGGCAAATGCCTTGTCATGTGAGTTCGATGACATCTCCTGGGCTTTGACGAATGATATCTATTATACTATCTACTAGTATTTCTAAGTAAACTGCTTGAGTTTTATAGACATTATTTATTTTAATAAAGAAGACTTCAATATAAGTGAGAAATATATCCAGCAGTATTTTTTGAAGATGTAATTAGTAGAAGAATAATTAACATCCTTTGGACTCAGTGAGGTAAAGAAACCTATGTGTAGTTGTAGCTGGATTTCATTTGTAAGCGCGCTGTTCGTTAGCCGGTTCTAACTGGTACTTCTCCCACCGGTTTATCTCTTGTTGTGATGATATAACTGAAAAATATATTTATAGAAACAATAAATGTCAATACACAAAAGAGTTGTTTGTAGTTTTTGGAACTTCCTTCCCCCTTAGAATTGCACTTTAAATATCATTTTACTTGCATAAAATATAATCCGATTAAAATAATTTAGTCTCAGTAACTGTTTTTTAAACTGACACATATAACACTTTCTTGTTTAATTGGTTATTATTGAAATGCGTCGCTGAATGAAATAGTTATAGAATCATAGAAATGAAATAGAGTTATAGAACTTAAACTTTGGATAGAATAGTATTTATATTGGGGAGAAATTAGTAAATATATTTCAATCATTCTGTTTTGAAGTATGTGTTGAAGTATGATAGTAGATAATTCCACTTTAAGTGGAATTATCTCTACAATCATATCTAAAAAACATAAAAGATCTGTATACATTATTTTGAAATTAAATTATAAATTTTTTTATTTCCATTCTACTTAATTTATAGAGTAAACCAAATATGAAGTAAGCCTCACAAATTATTACTTAATTACTAAAATACTTCTGTTGTCACTTATTGTAATTTCTAGAAAAATATAAAGCCCACATTATAAAAAAATTCTCTCTTGATGAATTAAAAATGATAAAATTCGTAATTTTTTTTATCAGATTTTGGAGTGAAATTTCTACATAACTAACGACTTCTTATCAAGTGAAATATATAAATATTATTAATTACTAATAAATATTAAAAATACTATTGCATTACTATAAAATAATTAAAAATATTATTATTATTTCTATAAATCATTTAAACATTGAACATGCTTAAATGATTAATAAATCCGAATAACGTAGAAAAAAAGCATGATTTTATATGTAAATGTAAGGAATGTAAAATAGATCATGGTCATCATATCTTTAGCGAGAAAACTTCAGGGTTTGACAAGCCATGTGTGGAGATCTTCTGGAATGACAGAATGTATAAGGGACATGAAATGTAAAGGTGATCAGAGAGGATGATTACGCCTTTTTCATCTCTCAAATTCGTCTTTAGACCAATCAAAGCACCCATATCATACTTACTGCAGATATGGTATCATGATACAGGTCCCACTAGTTTGATAACTGATGGTATGTGAGGATTGGGGATTCAGGAACATTTTTTACATTACCCATTGTTTCCACTGTCCATTAAAGATTCATCAGACAAAGCAAAAACGTTTCCGTCACCAGTTTTCTTTTAGAAAATTTGGTGGTTTCACTCGTGTTGTAAAGATTTATTTTGTGCTCAGACCTACTGATGCGGCATTCTTCTCTACTGACGCAATACTTTCTAAGGCTTTTGCCTAATTTCTTTATTTTCAAATTCTTACCCACATTTTTAAGTTTTGCATTTATGTTCTATCATTTCCGATGAATGAATAGATGCCTTTGTGCAGAACTCAGCCAATAATCGTAAAATAGAAAATTGTTTTGTGTAGTTAATAACGAGAAATGTTTTGATTTTTGGCCTCAAAACACATTATTAACGATAATCCGCTGAATATTTTGCACATTATCACTTGCTGATGAATTAACATTTAAATCTGCGATGATTTATGTAAGTGTTGCCTACTTATCTCGTTTAAAAATTAGTATCCATCAAAAAATCCTCATTTAAAAATTACCACCGATTACCTCATTCTTTTAAAATCTTTTCCAACAGCGATGTTGTCTGTGGTTTTCGGATATTCGGTACTCAAAATACTTTTTGGAATTTATCTTAAGCAAAAATTCAAATTTCATAGCCGTCTTTGGAATATCCTTCTTATATTTCGTATGTTGACTATTACTGAACGTTAAAAGTCACTTGAATCATAGTGACTAGTCAATTTAGCAACAATAAACTATTTAACAACTTTGAATGACACATGTTGTCTTACATAAGATCTGTCTATTTCATCGAATTGTTGATTAGTTGTATACTTGCACTTGCAGATGCACACCTATACTAGTTCTTTTAGACACTTGAGTAATAAGAAGAAATTTATAGCATATTTCAAATAAAAAGATCATGCAAAAAACTAAGAATATTATAATTTTTGAAATTATAAACATTTATGAAAATGAATATGAAATTTGTTACTTCTAACTCTATTGATTTTATTTGAAAATATTCTATTGATTTTATTTACCAACAACTGAATACTATACCAAACATTATTTATAATTAAATTTCTCATTAATTAAATTTATAAGCATTTGTTAACTTAAAAATGTTGCAATACACGCTTTTACCTTCTTTTTTATAATAGCTATGCAATCAAATGTGAGTGTAGTGGTATAAATTAGAATAAAAGACAAATGATTTAAAAAATTTTATTCAGTATGCAGTGCCAATTAGAGAAAACGTAATAATTAAATTTTAAAATAATTATAAAATTTTTTAATTAATTATTTCAATGGTTACAAAAGTAAAATCTTCTTTAATGAAGAGAAATTCAGTTGATTAATTTACTTTTTATGTAGAAAAATAAGGGCAGTATTAATTCTAGCTCTTACAGATATAATGATTTTCCTCAAATATTATTAATTACGAATTTTACTTATTTAAGGCCCAAGTGCGTTTTTTGAATGGTAAATAATGATGTTAATTATTATCAAAAATGTATAACTAATACTATTTTATGGAAATTTTTTTTTTGAAAAAATACAAAAACCCAGATTACTAAAAATATTTTGCATCATTCCCTAGAATACATATGATGATCAAAGTTTTTATTAATTTGATTACATGATTGGTTGAATGTTGTATGTTAATTGGCATATTTTTCATTTTTTTAGAAAATGTGTATGATTATTAATACTAATCATTTAAAAAAATTGCCTGTATATATTTGTTGGAGATACATTATCATTCTCTATTAATTTACTAATTAACGAATTAGTAATGACCTGCAAGTATATTATCCATAAATGAATAATCTTAATTTATTATAAAAATATAAGCTTATGTGAACATTTAACGAATCAATTCAATGTAATTCGAAAACTTTTTATTTGAAAAAAAGCACTTAATTTCTATTATTATTATGAAGTATATCTAAATGCGGATAATATATTTTCATTTCAATTAATTATCTCATAGCAAATGTCTTTCATAACAATCTAAAAATAAACTTGTAAATATAGTCAATCAAGTCTTATTTTTAAAAATAAAACATTAATCTTTATAATAAAAATTGATAATACACGCATTTAAAATATATATTATATTTAAAAATATAAGTATGTGAAGAATAATATGTCATATTTAAAAAAAGTAAAGCATAACAATAAGTAGAAAAAACACAATTTACTTGAAGCATTTGAATAGTTTTCAATAAAAATAAAGTAATGTTAATGAAATTTGATGAAATATATTGTAATACCGACATGGAATTTTGTTTTTGTGTAAATTATTTATATAATCATATAAATATTAGTATATTATTATAAAAAGACAACCAATTAATGATAGCAATAATAATAAGTTTTTTACTAAGGTAAAAAGTCCGCGCATAAAGTAATTTATAAACTTATTTATATCCAGCTGATTTATTTGTAATTTTTTAAATTCTAATGTATTAAATGCAAATATAAGTAAATGGCCAAAAAGAGCCCGTGTTGGTGGCCATGTGACGAAAATCGTAGCATTAACATTGCATTTTTTCCAGTTAAAATTTAAATGGAATTATAAAAGTTACTTATCACAATTCAGACTCATAAAATTATAAAAACTATTGCATATTTTTAAAGAAATTTATGGTAAAGAAATTAAAAAATACGTTTTTATAAGAAAATAAAATAAATAGAATATTTATATATTACTAGGTCCACAGAGTGAATGAGGTAGCACTTGTTGGCACAGTCTCTTAATAGAAAACATATACTTAATTGTTGAAGAAATTATTGAAATTTCAGAAAACAATGATAATTTTTTTTTTAGTTTTTATCGAGATCTACTATTTATTTAATTCGAAATGTTGATTTGTTGCTTAGCGAAATGAGGTCTTACTACTAAATATCTTTGACACTAAATAAATGACACTAAATATCTTTTTTTATCTAATCTCTCTTTTTTATCTATTTATTTAGAGAAAAATTATATATATATATATATATATATATATATATATATATATATATATATATATATATATATATATATATATATATATATATATATATACATATATATATATATATATATATATATATATATATATATATATATATATATATGTATTGATGAGCTGAAAAAGTCTTAGAACAATCTTTTTGTTATGAAGGTATTAAATACAGGAGTCGGGGCTTATTTTCTTGGTGTCCCAACAAATTTCTAATCAGAGGCTTATTGGGAAAATTGAAAACATGCTCGTTATAATGGGAAAAACATTACTTTTTAAATTTTGAAAAAAAATATGCTAATTTCTTTGTTGCATTAAAATTGATCTGTAGGTAGATGAAATATAAAATGTGAGACAGGAAATTGTACATATTTTTCTCTACCTCTTGTGGTATTATATAGATCACAATTTCAAAAGGAGCAAAACAACCAGATGCCTCTATTCTTATTTGAAATAATATACACCTCTTCGTAAATAAGTTTTTTATAGTAAGTTCAGACCATCATTAAATAAGATTTTAATTTCAAATGTTGTATAATAGAACTATCAAAGTAAAACACAATGTATGTTTTGAGACAGCTAAAAAACAATATTTTGATGTATGTTTCATATCATTTAGTGAAATCATTTTCTATTCAACTTCTGACAAAAATTTGGTGGACACATCGAATATGAATTTTACTTACATAGATTTTTAAGTTATTTACTTATCAAATACCAGAAATATATTTTTCATAAAAATGAATAAATTCAATCAGTAAATAAGCAAGTATGATTAATAAAATCGTTGGAGCTAAATGTAGAAATTTCTTGTTTCTCATATTTCAATCTAATAAATGAAAAGAAATACTTAAACAATATTGCAGAATATATTTTAATAATTCCGATGATGAAAAGAAAATATCCTACACATTAAAACAACAAGAATCGTGCTTCTTAATACAACAATTTTTATTCTGTTCTATGCAAAGGAAAAGGATATTCCTTATAAGTTTGAATGCACACACTTACATCTATAAGAATTTTTTTACTAGCGAAGGATTTAAGTTAAAATGTTAAAATAAACATCGTTATTTTGTTTGAAATCTGAAATACATATAATAGTTTCAAAATTTTACACTTTGAGTTTGAATGAATCTAAGAATCGTGTTGCTTTTCTAGATATAGAGTGATAGAGCTTTGATCATAATCCTTAGTAAACAACGATAGTGTAATCCTGTTTTTTGCATGAAGGATTTTTGTTTTGGCGTTCAAATGTTTGTCTATTTTTTCATCTTCGCATCACAGGAATTTGACTCTTAACCAATGGAAACTCCGCTCGAAAAAGAAATAACACGTATGTGTTAAAAAGCTTTACAACAGCCGCTGGTCTTCACCAACGCAGTCAAGTTGTCCATTATGTCTTCTTATAAAATTTTCTAGTTAGGACCCACAGTGACCTATAGGTAACACCGTGCTCTCCATGATGAAAAATAAATAACACGCATATGTGTTAAAAAGCTTTACAACAGCCTCTGGTCTTCTTCAACATACTCAAGTTGTCCATTATGTCTTGTTATAAAATTTTCTAGTTAGGACCCACAGTGACCTATAGGTAACACCGTGCTCTCCATGATGAAAAAGAAATAACACGCATATGTGTTAGAACAACAGCCTCTGGTCTTCTCCAACGCAGTCAAGTTGTCCATTACGTCTTGTTATAAAAGTTTCTAGTTAGGACTCACAGTGACCTATAGGTAACACCATGTTCTAAATGATGAAAAAGAAATAGCACGCATATGTGTTAAAAAGCTTTACAACAGCCTCTGGTCTTCTTCAACATACTCAAGTTGTCCATTATGTCTTGTAAAACAATTTTCTAGTTAGGACTCACAGTGACCTATAGGTAACACCGTGCTCTCCATGATGAAAAAGAAATAACACGCATATGTGTTAGAACAACAGCCTCTGGTCTTCTCTAACGCAGTCATGTTGTCTATTACGTCTTGTTATAAACGTTTCTAGTTAGAACTCACAGTGACCTATAAGTAACACCATGTTCTAAATGATGAAAAAGAAATAGCACGCATATGTGTTAAAAAGCTTTACAACAGACTCTGGTCTTCTTCAACATACTCAAGTTGTCTATTATGTCTTGTAAAACAATTTTCTAGTTAGGACCCACAGTGACCTATAGGTAACACCGTGCTCTCCATGATGAAAAAGAAATAACACGCATATGTATTAAAAAGCTTTACAACAGACTCTGGTCTTCTTCAACATACTCAAGTTGTCCATTACGTCTTGTAAAACAGTTTTCTAGTTAGGTCTCACAGTGACCTATAGGTAACACCGTGCTCTCCATGATGAAAAAGAAATAACACGCATGTGTTAGAACAACAGCCTTTGGTCTTCACCAACGCCGTCATGTTGTCTATTATATCTTTTTAAGAAATTTTCTGATTAGGACTCAGAGTGACCTGTAACACCGTACCTTCCAGAATAGAGTCATATGTTTGATCCCAGCAACTGTTAAACAACGGAAGAATATTGTGCTTCTTTTCTCTGCTTGCACGTGTGTGGATACTATATGATCTTTGGAATTATCTCCATTGCGACATCTGAACACAGACCTCTATCAAGGAAAAGCTGTTCTGGAAGATAAGACAAGTTAACTGTTTCTAAATGTCTAACTGCTTCGCAACAGGATTTGGCTATAGGATTTATTCGCGACTCCGTAATAAATCTTTCTGCTTGCAAACACTATATTAATTTGGATTACTCATTTAAGTATCTTATATTTTTAAATAGTTTCTGAAATGAGGCTTTTCTTGTTTACATAGGAAATATCAAGAAATCATAATATATATACCTTTTATATAAATTTAAAAAAAACTTATTTTTCTTTCTTTACATGAAAATGCTTTTTAAAAATTGCATAAATGATCACCACAGTAAGTTTTAATCAGAAAAATCGTTATTCCAGAACCCTTAATGAAAAAATTATCTTATTATCTTGAGAAAAAGAATAAATTTTTTCTAAGATTAAGCGAATGGAAAAATATACTACTAAAAGCTATTATGATACCTGATGATAAAAAGTTACGCTTTTTATTTTCATTTAAAATACACTTTTCATTTTAAAATCACAGAATTTCACATGGCAGTTCACTTAATTTAAAATATTTTCCTGCTGATAAATTATTTTCTACGAATACAAAGTTCTAAATTATTGTTTATGATATTGAGAGTTTGGAAAAATTCCTAATTTATTCCTATTTATTGTACTTTTCTTTAACTGCGAATCGTTCTGAACACAAAATTTTATGAAACAGATGAGTCAATACAACTCGAAACATAGAATATCATTTTTATTTAAAGTTTAAATACTAAACACACGCACACACAGATATATATATATATATATATATATATATTGTTACAAATTTATAAATAATGATTATATTTGTCTTAAAATATCTCAGACAGATCAGAAATTCTCACATTTTGGGCAAAAATTGCGGTATTTAGACGTGCTGTAGTTTAAAAGCGGATTTCCTAATGATTTGGCGACTTGGCGACAGTTGGCGAGATTCTTGGTGATTTGGCGACAGTTGGCGAGATTTTTGGCGACTTGGCGAGAAATCGATACTTCTGGAAACATCCATCACCTAAGCTCTAGGACCAATATTTTTCGAGATAGCCTAGAAGCTTCCAGAACCTTGGCGAAATTGGTAGATTTCTCCGCCAAGTCAGGTATAAATACCGCAGCCCGACATGGAAGTGTTAGTTTTCTGAAGACAGTCAGTGAGTGAAGACGATTAGTTGTGACTGCTAGTTGTTCTCTGTCTGAGGTATTTGAGACCTGTGATTGGAAGCTGTTTCTTGTTATATCTGACGAATTGTAGCTGTATAACTGTGATTGTTACAGCGGGAATTTCGTTTATCTAGTGAAGTTTTTACGAATAAAAGTCTTGTGTTCATTAAGTGGTTGCTTTATTCAACTCTCAATCAACACGAACCCGTGGAGCTCGGTACAACTGGTGTCAGAATCGGGGTTGAAGAGTTGATGCAGCGTGTCACAAGAAAAATGGATATGGATTTAATGAAAAGTCTTCTCGAAAAATTAGCGGAGCAGATAGCTGAGATGAAAGCTGGACAGGAAGAGATGAAAGCTGGACAAGAAGAGATGAAAGCTAGACAAGAAGAGATGAAAGCTGGACAAGAAGCGATTAAAACCGAGATGATGAAAGAGATAAAATCTGGACAGGAGGAGATGAAAGCTGGACAAGAGGAGATGAAAGCTAGACAAGAAGAGATGAAAGCTGGACAAGAAGAGATGAAAGCTAGACAAGAAGAGATGAAAGCTGGACAAGAAGAGATTAAAACCGAGATGATGAAAGAGATAAAATCTGGACAGGAGGAACTTAAAAAGGAACTTAAGAAGGACATTGTAAGTGTTAAAGAAGAATTCTCCAACATCATTCAGGAGAAGATGAATGCAATGGAAGATAAGGTAACTTCAGTTGAAACTAAAGTTCTGGAGATAGAAGAAAACGTTGAAGAAGCATTAGACAATATGAATAAGAAGATTGAAAGCTTGGAGAAGCAAATGTCAAACAAACATGAGGAACCCAACGTGGCATTTGTGCCTTCCCTAGCCAATATTAAACTCTCAACATTTGATGGGAAATCATCCTGGCAAGTATACAAGACCCAGTTTATGATGGTAGCGGAAGCTAATGGATGGAATCCCCGAGCCCAAGCTTTTCACCTGGCGGCTTCTTTAAGAGGAGACGCGGCTGACATCCTTGAGACGCTTCCGGAGGAGCAGAGGCACGATTTCCAAGCCCTATCGAGTGCGCTTGAGCTGCGGTTTGGAGATAAGTGCACTAAAGAATATAGCAGACTACAGTTAAAGTCCCGCTATCAAAAAGCGGGTGAAAGTCTGCAAGAATTGGCTGCCGATATTCAGCGACTTTCCCATCTAGCATTTTCGGACTGCCCAGCTGAGACACGTCAAGATCTGGCTCTCCATCACTTCATCGATAGTGTGAGGGATCCGGAAATACAGAAAACACTTAGACTCGCCGATGTCAAAGATATTGGATCTGCCCTAGTCTACGCACATAAGATAGAGGCTGCCCAGCAGGCCGCGCGTAAAGACCGGCACTCAATCAGAGCCGTCTCTTCTACTGATACGGACTATGATCTCAGAAAGCAAATCGAAGATCTGCGGCGAAAATTCCGTAACTTAGAAATGAGTAAAGGTGGCAGAAACACGAAAATTCAGTGTTGGACTTGCAGTGCAGTCGGACACGTTCAGAGAGACTGCCCGAAACGAAAAGATGGTGGAAATGATCTTCCACCACAGCAGGGAAACTAATATGTGGCCATCTCGCGGGGCGGAGATGTCCAGAGAGTCAGAAGCCCCATTTCAAATTGTTTCATATTTCTTCCGTAAGTAGCGGCGACAACGGACTTTTCGTTATGGGACATGTCAACGAAGTTCCCTGCAGAATGATAATCGATACTGGAGCCAACGTAACTATCATTAGGACAGATTTGGCTCGCAAACTTGGTGAGAAACTCATCTGGACGCCGCCCTGCATTACCCTCCAAACTGTGACAGGTGATAAGATTAAAGTGCATGGAAAAGTCAATCTAAACATTGCATTTGGTAATGCCGTGTACCATCATTTGGCATATGTCGCTGATATAAATGACGAATTTATTCTTGGATTGGACTTTCTCAAAGAAAACCATTTCAAGTTAGATTTTAAAAATAATGAACTACACTCATGTTCTGAAGAAATAGCGATTTTTAAGACGAAATATTCAGATATTAAAACAGTCCATCATATAACTGCGAAGAGTGAAACAACATTACCACCAAGAACTGAGACAATAATTTGCGGAGCTCTTTCAGAAGATAATAATTTTCATTATGGATTGACTGAATATCCAGATTCCGACAATAGCGTTAAAGGAGTACTAGTGGCTTCTTCACTCGTCGATCTTTCACGAAATGTAATCCCGGTAAGAGTTGCTAATCTAAGTAATAAGGTAAAACTTATAAAAGAAAGAGAAGTGCTAGCGACTTGCACTCCAGTGACCTGTATTAACCGAAATTGTCAAGCCACACTATCTGAGCCTCCTGACACTCTAATTGATGAATTGATGAACTCCTTCAGAGAGCAGAGTTAGATGATAAACAGAGGAATGCTGCAAGAAATTTATTATTAGAATTCGGAGATCTCTTTTCCAAGAAATCAGATGATGTTGGGCGAACCAAATTGACGCAGCACCGAATCAATACAGGAAATCATCCACCCATTAAACAACATCCGAGAAGATTGCCATTCGCTAAGCAGGAAGAGGTGAATAATCTTCTGATGGAAATGCAGCAGAATGACATTATTGAGCCATCAGAGAGTCCTTGGGCTTCGCCTATTGTTTTAGTTCGGAAGAAAGATGGTTCTACCCGATTCTGCGTTGACTATCGTCGGTTAAACAACATCACTAAAAAAGATAGTTACCCTCTCCCCAGGATTGACGATACACTTGATGCTTTATCCGGTAAACAATGGTTTTCGACTTTGGATCTCAAGAGTGGTTATTGGCAAGTAGAGATACATCCTGAGGATCGAGAAAAGACTGCATTCACCACAGGACAAGGACTTTGGCAGTTCAAAGTTATGCCATTTGGGCTTTGCAATGCACCTGCAACGTTTGAGCGCCTGATGGAGACAGTATTACGAGGACTTTCCTACGAAGCCTGTTTGGTATATTTGGACGATATCATTATTGTAGGGCGCACATTCGAAGACCATTTAAGAAACATCCGAAAGGTGCTGGAAAAATTAAAAATGGCCAACCTGAAGCTGAATCCTTGTAAATGTAATTTATTCCGACGTGAAGTAAGCTATCTGGGACACATTATCTCTGCTGAAGGTGTAAGAACAGATCCTGAAAAGATCTCCGCAGTTAAGGACTGGAGTCGTCCAAAAGATGTCCACCAATTAAGAAGTTTTCTTGGACTATGCACATATTACAGGAAATTTGTTAAGGGTTTTTCAAGTATTGCCAGACCTCTTCACAAGTTGACAGAAGTTAAACAGAGATTTCTATGGACAGATGAATGTGAGAAAGCTTTTAAACAACTGAAGGAGGCGTTGACATCTTCGCCCGTTCTTGCATATCCCCAGCCCGAAAAATTATTCATTTTAGATACGGATGCCAGCAACGAAAATATCGGAGCTGTTTTGTCGCAAGAAATTGATGATAAAGAATATGTCATTGCTTATTGGAGTAAATGTCTATCGAAACCAGATCGGAATTACTGTACAACCAGGAAGGAATTGCTGGCAATCGTTAAAGCCATAGAACATTTCCACCATTATCTCTATGGAAGAAAGTTCTTGCTCCGGACAGATCACGCATCCTTAACCTGGCTTTTAAATTTTAAAAATCCGGAAGGACAGGTAGCCAGATGGATTCAACGACTCCAGGAGTTTGACTTTGAAATACGTCATCGCAAAGGAACTCTTCATGGAAATGCTGATGCACTATCAAGGAAACCGTGCAATGAAAGCTGCCGATATTGTTCGAGAGTAGAGAAGAACTATCAGTTAGTAAATCCTTCGGTACGCCAAGTTACTGCTTCACCTCCATCGAAACCAGAACCATGGAGTGATAAAGAACTTAGAGAAGCCCAAAAAGAAGACCCAGATATAAATCCAATTTTAGAATTAAAAGAATCTTCCAGTATGAAACCAAGTTGGCAGGATATCTCCACCTACAGTCCTGCTACTAAGCAATATTGGGCTCTTTGGGACTCACTCCATATAAGAAATGATGTCTTATACAGGAAATGGGAGTCCGATGATGGACGTAATTTCAAATGGCAGCTTGTTCTTCCAAAATCAAGAATTTCAGATGTTTTGAAAGAATTGCATAGTAGTTCAACTGGAGGCCACTTTGGAGTAATGAAAACTCTACAGAAGGTTCGAGAACGCTTCTATTGGAGCAAAACGAGACAAGATGTAGAGAAATGGTGCCAATCTTGTGATGACTGTGCGGCACGTAAAGGACCGAAGAAACGTAGCCGAGGAAGGTTGCAGCGGTACAACGTAGGAGCACCTTTTGAGCGAATAGCATTAGACATTTTGGGTCCTTTACCACGATCTTCAAATGGCAACAAATACATACTAGTTGTCATGGACTACTTTACTAAGTGGCCTGAAGCGTTTGCAATCCCCGATCAAGAGGCGACTACAGTAGCCGAGGTTCTACTGCAGCAATGGGTTTCCAGATTCGGCACACCCTTACAAATTCATTCTGATCAGGGGACAAATTTCACCTCTGTTGTGTTTAAAGGAATGTGTCAAATTCTCGGAATAGACAAGACGCAGACCACGCCACTACACCCACAATCGGACGGCATAGTAGAGAGGTTTAACAGAACCATCTTGAATAATCTCTCACTTATGGTTTCCAGAAATCAGCAAGATTGGGATTTGAAGCTACCGCTGTTTCTGCTTGCATATCGCAGTGCTGTCCATGAGACTACCGGATATACTCCTTCACAGATGCTCATTGGACGCGAACTTCGTCTCCCTTGTGATCTTCAGTTTGGTCGTCCACCGGATACATCTTCATCGCCAGAGGAATACCTTCGAGACCTTCAGGCACGTCTTGAAGTTGTCCATAACTTCGCACGAGACCGAATCAACCTGACGACCGAAAGAATGAAGACAAGGTATGACACAAGAGCGACAGGACGTGAATTTCAAGAAGGCGACAAAGTTTGGTTGTGGAACCCGATTCGACGTAAAGGACTTTCTCCAAAGTTGCAAGCCAACTGGGAAGGTCCCTACACAGTCCTAAAAAGACTGAACGACGTCGTGGTTCGTATAAGGAAATCATCTTCCTCAAAACCAAAGGTAGTACATTATGATAGATTAGCTCCTTATCGTAATGTAAAGTAAAAATTAGTAGACCATGGTCTCTTTGTAAATAGTATAGATAATTTTTTTATCTTTTCTATTTTTTTGTATTTTTAGTTGCTTGTGTATGTAATGTATCCTCTTGAAATGTAAATTCTCTTATATTAAATTTGGCCTCCTATCAGGGGATTGTACTGCCCGGGACGTGCAGTTCTTGAGAGGGGGCAATGTTACAAATTTATAAATAATGATTATATTTGTCTTAAAATATCTCAGACAGATCAGAAATTCTCACATTTTGGGCAAAAATTGCGGTATTTAGACGTGCTGTAGTTTAAAAGCGGATTTCCTAATGATTTGGCGACTTGGCGACAGTTGGCGAGATTCTTGGTGATTTGGCGACAGTTGGCGAGATTTTTGGCGACTTGGCGAGAAATCGATACTTCTGGAAACATCCATCACCTAAGCTCTAGGACCAATATTTTTCGAGATAGCCTAGAAGCTTCCAGAACCTTGGCGAAATTGGTAGATTTCTCCGCCAAGTCAGGTATAAATACCGCAGCCCGACATGGAAGTTTAGTTTTCTGAAGACAGTCAGTGAGTGAAGACGATTAGTTGTGACTGCTAGTTGTTCTCTGTCTGAGGTATTTGAGACCTGTGATTGGAAGCTGTTTCTTGTTATATCTGACGAATTGTAGCTGTATAACTGTGATTGTTACAGCGGGAATTTCGTTTATCTAGTGAAGTTTTTACGAATAAAAGTCTTGTGTTCATTAAGTGGTTGCTTTATTCAACTCTCAATCAACACGAACCCGTGGAGCTCGGTACAATATATATATATATATATATATATATATATATATATATATATATATATATATATATATATATATATATATATATATTATATATATATATATATATATATATATATATATATATATATATATATATATATATATATATATATATATATATATATATATATATATACATATTTACCTGCAAAAAAATCAAATATAATCTAAAGTTTATGACACATATGACTCATTAAAATGACTGCTGTTATGTAAATTTGGTAAGAATAATATAACTTTTAATATAAAAAAGGTAAATTATACTACTAAAATCATAATGCATTAGGGTAAGTACTGGAAATTTAATAAATTGCTTGAACAACTTCAGCAATTCAGCATATTATTATTTTTTTATTTTAAAATTGTTTGAAATAAAGAGTTAAATTAAAATTAATTTCAAAATTTTTATCTATATTCAATATTTCAAAATTATGTGAGAGAATCGTTAAAGTATCGCAATTTTAGTACTGTTGAAATTAATCCATTTGATTTTAATATTAATGTATTACAAATGCCCAGAAAATTGGCAAAGACACCATTGTTTCTCTAGCCTTTCAATATTTTTGGATTCTACAGTTTAAGAACACAAGTGCAGAGCATGAGTCGAGATGAGTGGCATCGAAATTTTTATGTTGTCAGTACAGACTACATAAGAGAGACTCACAAAGCCCAAATCTATACAAATATGCGGGCAAGCAGTCATGGCCCGTAGTAAAATTGATTTTAATATTATAGAGAGAATATGTTTAAATTATGTTTATTTATATTAAATAATAAGTAAATTGATTCTAGAATATGCTAAAGTGAACAGAATCCTCGTTGAGCCCAAAATAAAGATTTCATTTCCAGTAATAATATAAAAATATATATTTGAGTGTTGTTAAAATTATTGCATATTAAACATTTTTTGAAAGTAAAACAATAGCTTTACTGTTAATAAAAGAGAGCTTATGTTACGCACGCACCATTTATATAAGTTAATAAATAAATTATATATATATATATATATATATATATATATATATATATATATATATATATATATATATATATATATATATATATATATATATATATATATATATATATATATATATAAATATATATATATACATATATATACATACATACATATATATATATATATATATATATATATATATATATATATATATATATATATATATATGCATATATATATATATATATATATATGCATATATATATATATATATATATGCATATATATATATATATATATATATATATATATATATATATATATATATATATATATATATATACTATTTGGCTAGTAGAACATTGCTTATAAGAGTGAAGTAAGGCGTAATTTTATACTACAGAAGGATCACCCAAGCCTTGAAGGTCTTATAAGAAGCTTGAAATGCCGATAGTGTTTACACTTAGTCACTAATTTATGTATTTGGTGAGGTTCTTGCAGATTTGGATTTGTAATTAGATATGATTTAAATTTGATTATTATATATTAAATGTATTTTGGCAACATTGGATTTTGACTTTTATATTTTAGATTAATTTCTACTTACATATTTTGGATTAAATTCTACTTCTTTTATTCTTGTTTGATACTTTGGTTTGAATTTTTGGTATGGCTTTGGGGTGTAATGGCTTCTTTAAGACTATGTCTTGGGCCATTGCAGAAAAGCCATAATTGTGCCAATGTGGTCAACACCCCCTGATGAAGCTGGCCATATTGGTACTTTATTCCATTTATATCTATCTATCTTTCTTTGAAATTTCTTTCAAGTATTTTCAATGTATTTCTTTCAAGTATTTTCAATGTAATTCTTTTCAATGTATTATTTTCCATTTAATATTTTCAATATATTGTTTTCCATTTAATATTCTACATTTGGCATTTAATATTTTCAATGTACTATTCTCCATTTGGCATTTTTCATTGTATTTTGTTTCATTATATTCATTGCATTTTATAAAATATACTATTAACTATATCTTAGTAATACTATTCTAGCTGCTTTTGCGCTAAATGTATTGCTAAACTTAAACATTTTTATATATTCTTGTGCTTTTAGTTCTATATCTAACTTTGCATTTATATATATATATATATATATATATATATATATATATATATATATATATATATATATATATAATATAGAGAGAACATGCTATTTTAAATTAACTTGAAATGTAAATCAGTGATTTACATTTCAAGTTAAAATACAATGTGTTCTCTTAGTTTACTCTAGAGAATACAGCTTTTCCATTCATATGCCTTTGTGTCTACCTCTGATCCTAAATCTTCCAGACATTCCTCCAATGCAGACTAAAAATTAAATTCTCGGCAATCTTGGTCCATCATTCCACCAATCAAGGAGACTTTTTATAATGATATCTATAACACGAATTTTAGAAATTTCTCCTTTGGGAATTTCAAGAAAAGTGATTTTAAGAACTCTTTTCTGAATTGGATAATATCCAACGAATGCCACTTCCTGACTGTTAAAAACGCTTATCAAACTAGGAATTTAATCTGTTAAAGTAATCTTGTTACCAACTTTAAATTTAGTTTGACTTATTACAAGGAATCGGGAATTGTTACAAGCACTTTGGACTGACCCTTTTTTATTCGCTTGAGTAATAAATTTCTTATGCATTCAAATTTGTTGACAAACATAAAAATGCTTGTTTGAAGTAGAAAATAGAGATTATTGAGATGGTGTAGCGGGTATAATTACAGCTACCTTCCCTTTTTAAGTGGGTAGATGGCGCTAGGCGCAACTAGTGAATTTCCCAGAAAGACACTTGAAATCACTTAAGATATTGAAGTGGATTGTTCGTTGCTTCTTTCTTTGTGTGTAGCTGTTTTTGTGAAATTATATGTAATGTGCTGTTATTGTTATATATTGTGATGTGGAACTTTAATAATATTAATAAACATATATTCCTGAAAGCTTTGTTATTCCTATTTATAGTATATTTGGAATAGTAGAAAAAATCATTCAGGTATAGAAGCCTACATAGTCATTAAAGTTAAAAAAATTTGATCCTGTTTTTAAAAGGAAAGTCATCCAAAAAACTTTGAATATCTATCTCAGAAAGCAAAAAGATCTCTTAATGCTGTCCTAATTTTACATAGTATTTTAAGCAACCTGCAGATGGAAGAATTTACCTTGATTAAGTTAACAAATGTAAATTCTTGATCAAGAGCACATTTCGCAAATTTAATATAATACTTTGATGACAAAGTGGTGTTTGAGAATACAGCAGTGAAATCCTTTCTTTTTAGGGTGACTTAGACCTAATAATTCCCATGGATATTCCCATATCTGTTGTGAGTCCGATGCATTTTGATTCTTGGATTTTATTTGAAGTGAAGTAATCATCAATTACTTTAAATAAATCTTTACTGAAATGGTAAAGATTTGTTTAAAGTAACTGAAGATTTCACTATGACAAATAAATATATTTGTCCAATTTTAAGTACTTTAAATACTTAGTTATTAGCATTAATAGAGAATATTGTGCAATGTTAGTATTTTTTTCTCTCGGATAGAATAAAATCACAATTATTATTGTAGCCTCTACGTTGCTTGATTAAACAAATATTCTTTGAGATACAACTTTATTTAGAAGATAAATTTATTTCATGAACATTTCTATACATATATACATAGTTGTACTGGTCTGTAGCTTAATGTTAAGGGGTTTGGAATATACTCATTCATCAACAAGCGCATCGTAATTTTGAATCGTGGTCACGTTCCCAAAACACAGAGCTACAGTAACCCAATATGGGACAATATGGTCACCTTCCCAACCACTACCCGTGGCAAATGATGCTTCACTTTGCTGCTTTTAACGGAAAGCCGCTTGGTACTTTTCAGCCACTGGACCTCTAACATTCCTATACTTCAAAATAGGTTTAATTAAATAATTAATAATGATTCAGCATTTATTTCACCAAGGATTTTGTGATTTGTAATGCAATAGAAACATATGACAAACTCCTTGATGAATATGTATTGCAATTGGTTAATTATAATGTAAAAAAAGAATAGAAAGACAATCAGTTGATTTTGAGAAAATCATTTACAAACACGGTTATTTTCTCAAGTCTTCAGAGCTTTAACTTATAATTTCCAGAGCAAGCAGTTGAATAGTAAGCATTCTGAATATATATATATATATATATATATATATATATATATATATATATATAAGTTCTAAAGTCAATTTATTTAATTTCCACTTAAAGCGCTGATCTTTGTTGTAGTAGTTTCGTGTCCATCTTTATAACTGTAGTCTACGGCCGAATTATTAATTGCATGTAAAAGAAACTGATGAATGGCAAATAAACTATATAACTGATTTTTAGAATGGGAGACAGAACTGACTTTCCATGTTGCAACTGTTGAAAGACCTTGGCACTACTATCATTGAGCGTGTTTTCATTTGTGTTCAGTAGATGAAAGAAAAGAGAAAGTTTATATATATATATATATATATATATATATATATATATATATATATATATATATATATGTCGTGTGTCGCTTTTAAGCATATTTTTCTTATAAATGTTGTACATATATACACTACTGGCCATTAAAATTGCTACACCAGGAAAGCAGCACACCAAACACGTGAAATTTAAATGACAGGTAGAACTTGCTGTGATATGCAACTGATTAAATTTTCAGCGCATTCATACAAAGATAGGCGACTGTAGCGACATCTACAGTGTGTATAAAACCAGAGATTTGACAGCAGTTTTCTCATACTCAATTTCCGTTTCAACGTTGTTTTATGCAAAGAAAGTTGTTGTAATGCCTCGTGTAAGAAGAAGAAATGCCTATCAGCATGTCTGACTTTGATCAAGGAAGGATTATAGCCTACTGAGATTGTGGTTTATCGCACCGCAATATTGCTGCTCGTGTCGGTCGAGACCCCATGACTGTTAGCAAAATATGGAATCGATGGGTTCAGGACAATCATACGGAACGTCATGCAGGATCTCAGCGACCCCCCATCACTAACAACAGAGAACATCTTATCCGCGTGGTCACAAGGGATCGTACAGCCACGTCACGAATCCTGAGTCGAGAAATGGAGTCATTTGCAAGGCAACAAGTTTTTGCTCGAACAGTTCGTCGATATTTGCAGCAGCATGGATTGTCTGTACGTTGACCATGGTTTCGGCTACCATTGACGCTGCGTCACAGACAGGAGCGCCTTCAATGGTGTGATCAGCGACGAACCTGGACGCGGGAATGGCATCACGTCATCTTTACAGATGAATATCGCTTTTTCATACAGAACCATGATGGCCACATCCGTGTTTGGAGGCATCGTGGAGAATGCGCATTGCCTGCTTGCATTGGACATCAGCATACTGGCCCAACTGCTGGAGTGATGGTATGGGGTGCCATTGGATACACGTCTCGAACATCTCTTGTTCGCATTACCGGCACTTTGAACAGCAACCGTTACATTTCCGATGTGTTAGGGCCCGTGGCTCTGCCCTATCTTCGAGGCCTCCCTAGCTTTGTTTCAACAGGATAATCCACGACCGCATGTTACCCGTACTGTTCTGAACTTCCTTGATACAGAACAGGTTCGACTGTTACCCTGGCCAGCACGTTCTCCTGATCTGTCACCAATTGAGAACGTGTGGTCAATGGTTGCCGAACGATTGGCACGCCATCACTCACCATCCACTACTGTCGATGAACTGTGGCATAGTGTTGAAGCTGCATGGACTGAGAACCCCGTACATGCCATACAATCTCTGTTTGACTCCATGCCTAGGCGGATAAATGCTGTTATTGCAGCCAGAGGTGGCTGCTCTGGGTACTGATTTCTCAAGATCTATACATCCTAATTTCCTGTAAATCTAATCACTTGTTCTTTCCTCTATAATGTATGTGTCCAATAAATATCGTTCTGTTATTTGCATTCCTTCTTGGTGTAGCAATTTTAATGGCCAGTAGTGTATAAGGATCTGTCTCAAGTACTAAATTACTTTTTTCGAATTATACTCTTTATCTTATCTCATCTTTTATGGTATTCCTTTTCTATAAATTGCAGTATTAATAAAAATCATTCTAGGGAATTCACATTTGTCAACTTTAATTTTCCAAAATTATATTATTTTATAACCTTAACATTTGATAATTATATTTATATTATCAAAAATGAACCAATGACAATTAAATTAAAAACTTAAACTTTATTAGCAGCTCTTATAAATTCTTTCTGTAAATACCAAATTTTAATCTGAAATGTTTAACGAATTTTGCAGCAAAAGTTTTTAAATCTTTATTCAACAGGAATGACGATCAATAATTTTTCCGATATTGTAGAAAAAGGAACAGAGCTATGTTTAGACGATTTCTTATCAGTTCAGTCGTTTACTGGTATTGTGACCACATGTTGTATTTTAAACCATTGATATCTTTTTTCTTTTCAAGCACTACAAAGGTCCATCAAACATTGCTCGACTTGTGAAGAATCTTATTAAAATTAAAACATATCAGGAAAAGGAAAGTTGTAATGCTTTACTAATCTAAATTTTAGCCATCATTTTTTATTCATACTCTGGTGATATGTAGTTCTGACCTGAGACAGTGTTCTTTAATTCCGAGATGCTGTCTCCTTTTATCATCTAGAACTTTGAAATTGATTTTTTCCAAGAAAGAAATAGTATTTTTCCTAACTGCTTTTAGATTACCTCATCAGAATTTCACAAACAGGTGTAAACAAGTCTAAGGTATATTATACAAGGTCATGTGTCATATAACATCTTGCAATTTTAAGGCGATGAATTTTTATCATCTACATTTAATACATCAAGTTTAATCCCCACCTCGGTTGTAGATGTTTATAATAGTTCTAAGTCCACTTTAAACTTTACATCTCATTACAATTGACTATTTTAAAACAAAAAGCTATAATAATAAGATAAATAAACAAAATCTGTTTTCCTTTTGTTTTTTTTGCACAATTCTAAACATTGTAAAACCATGCATTAATGTTTAAGATACATTTCAGAGCATAACTTCATATAAATGAATCATTATGAAACTCGTACTAATGTATGAAACATATTATTTTTAAAAGAATTAAAATAAAGCTTTCTAAGAATATATATAAAAAAGATGCTACAATACTTAAATATTTTTTTCGCTATGTTTAAAGTCGCTGAGATTTGAATCCAGGGCAGTCCTATTGCTGTGTCCCGGTAAATCCAAAATATAGATAAACTATTAAAATTATTAGTTTCTTCCCAATAGCGATCGAGTGGGAATATTTTTCTTCCAAAAACTGAACAACAATTTCTTCGTCGAAAAGATGTCTTCTCATTCATCTTTTACATTTTGGTTGCGAGTTTCTCTTCCGAGATAGCATTTTACAGGATTTTTTCAACTACCACTTTTTTTTCTCTTCAAAACTTTTATTCATTTTCCTTTACTGAGTCTTATGACAACACTTCAACTATGACGACAATATGAAATTGGTAATGTAGCAAAGTTTTTCTCAAAGTCGCCATTGCCCTGAAGGCAACATCTGAAAGTTCTAGAAACAGATTTACTGTGAAGGAAATTTTCACTTAATATTTTATGTAGCATTTTTCTCTTACTTCAAACTACGTTTTTCTTGATTCCAGAATTGAAAGTGAGGGACTGAAAACAAAATGCAAATTTCTTATTTTTATTCAGAAATAAATTTATACTTTTACATGATCATTCGAAATGAAAGATAAATTGTAAAACTTAGGATTTTATTTACAGTGCTGTTGTGTTTGTTTCGTAAACAAAGCAGAGAATTCAATTCTTTACAAAATATTAGGATTTTCGGAATTATTAATCTTCATTATTTGTCTTTATATTGTTTAAAGTTCCCTAAATTAAAGTTTCTTAAGCAAATTGTTTAAATTAATCTAAAGGTTCAATTAAATTAATTAAAAAATCCAAAAATTTATTTTAAAGTTCCGTAAGCTAATTAATGTTGTCTGCAATTTAAGAATGGTATTGATTTTTAAATTTTAAAATTTGAATTACATAGCAAAGAAGTTTAGAATTAATAATTTTAAATTAATTTATTTTATATAATTAGCTAAGAATATTTTAAAAACAATAATTACAACTATTCGTCCCTTTCATGTTTTTGCAATATTTTAAAAAGCCTGTTTAAAACTTATTAATTTATCCTGTGGCTTTAGAATGAAAATGACTTACATTGATTTTTTAATTACACAAGAAAACATTTAAAAGCCACTAAGATTGCATAATTTTATATTCAATTTACTAAATTATTTGACTGAAGTTTCTTATAATGACTACGCACAACTATTCATTAATTTCATCTTCTGTTCATTTTTTAAAATTTATTCAGTATTTTTTATGTTTTAAATAGTTTTCAAATGAAAATAGCTCATATTGTTATTCTTATGATTTCATAACAAAAAGTATTGAATAATAAATACTTATATTAAATAATTTTTTTCTAATTTTACATAGTTATTTAGACTGATTTTGCCTAATAACTGCAATTAGTAGTTACATTCTTTTTTCTACTGTTTTCAATTTATGCTTCCTATTATTTTGAATCGAAGAAGGAAAACGATATATTTTTATATATTGCTTTTAATCACACTGCAAAAATGTACAAAAGTTACTCTGAGTTACTTAAATTAATTTTGTTGACTAAATATATTCTTGCTTCAATGTTCCTAGTTACAGTTTTTTAAAATTAATGCAAAAAGAAGAAATGGTTTATTTAATCCTATTAATTTTTTTCATAATATTAGAATGATGCAAGTTCTTATGTTATTTTTTATAAGCACAATTAAAATATGAAAAACACTTTGTCAATAAAACACTATGAAACAATCTGTGTATTTAAATCAATTTTGCTTGATGAATCTAATGGAGTCTTCACTCTCATGTTAAATTTAATTTTTTTAAATGTTTTTAAATTAGTATTTATAATCAAATATTAAAGCGATATTATTTAAATACGGAATAGAAGAAAACTGCTATTATTTTATAGCATAAAATTTAAAATTCTTTTTAGTTATTAAAGCACTCATATTCAAAAGTGTCAAAAAACTCTACTATATTTTTAGGTGGGTTTTAAAGAATGCACAAAAGTATATTTTAAGACAATGCAATATATTTTAATTAATATAAAAACTGTTATATATTTTTACAAAATCTTTAAAAATATTATTAAAGAGAGAAATTTATTTTTTAGAGCTACACCTTAAAAATATACAAATATGAGAAAAAATCTCGCTGTAAACTTATGCAAGTAATAATAGCAATAATTGAAATATTTTTTAATAGTTAATATAACTAATCTAATTTTTTATTTTTATGAAACAAATTACTCATGCATTTTGATAAATTTATCTCAAAGTTCATATTTTGATAAGAAATTATTTTTATTCATCAGCGATATTGATAAATATGGATTTTCATTTGCATTTTTAATTTCGATGAAGGAATTAATGAAGAGAATAAGTACCTATGCAAAACACATTACTTCCCTCTACATTCTTCCGCATCAAGACTTAATGCAACTTTTAGTACAATTTAAATAAAACATATATCGAAGTTATTTTATTGCAGAGAATTAAATAATCTCTCTGTTTTAGAATTATTAAAACACTCAAATACAAATTAGTACTTCTTTGCCTTGCTGGTTTTTTTTCAAAATATGTGCTAGGAATATTCATTCAAAATTAGGTTTTAAAAGTTCGCAGAAGGAATTTTCTTTCAAAATTATATTTTAAAAGTTTTCACAAGGGATTTTTTTCAAAATTATATTTTGAATGTTTGTAAAAGTAATTTCATACAAAAGTGTTTGTGGAAATTTTTAAATCAATCATTTTTTACTATTTAAAAATAAGCATACATAATTTGTTTCAATATCCCCTGGAAAAAGTTATGCAAGGCTGATATTAATTTAGAAAAAATAAATAAATGAAAGCAAACATTATATACAACAACCATCGCAAAATTTTCATATTGTAGTTAGCAAAAAAATTGCAACTTAATTAATTGTATTTTATTTTAATTATATTCAATTTTATTTACGGTATACATTTACAATATGTAAGCCGTTTCTTTATGTAATTCCAATTACTTTAAATCTTGCAAGCTTGTTCAGAAAAATAGTAATAATGATTGCTTTTTCTATATTATCTTGGATATTGAAAATGTTTTATTTAATTTGAAATTCGAGATTTCGTTTTTAATTTTTAAGTTCAATATAATTTCAAAACATATAATGGATAATTTTGTTCGAAAAATAATTCTGAGTTTTATTGGAAGAAAATTATTTTAATTTAGTATAAATTTTTAATGTAGTTTACTTAACTAATAAACAATTTTCAGTAAAATTTTAGACAATAATGAAATATCAGAACTAAATAATTTCAGACATAATTCTTTAAATTTATCGGAAAAATTAATATCCATCATATTTTAATATTTTCTTAGGTACTGGTTATCTTTATAAAGTTTTCTGAGTAAGTACTAGCTATAGTAAGTAAAAGTAATAGTCAATATTTTAACTATAAACTTCATTTTTCATTGTAAAAATGAAAAAGAAGCTCTCTATTGAAGAATAATACCACATAAAGAAAATACTTTTAATTAAATTTGTCTTTCTTATGCGCACATTAAAATTAATCAAATAGATTTAAATATTAAAATATTTAAATTTACTCCCTGCATATACATAAATAGGACAACTTTAACTAACGCAAAATTAAACAACAAACTAACTTCTGTGAAGAATAATATTGAATAATAAAGAAAGAAATATTTTTGGTTACATTTTCCAACTAAAATTAATGCATGTATTTTTCAAATATTACTGCGAAAGACAGGTATATTTTCAATAAATATGATAGAAACTAAAGAAAAACATAATTCTCCAGTAAAACATAATTTATGAGAATATTTCAAATTTAGAAAAGTGAAAATTAAACTATTCGTGAATCATGGAAATTTTTTCATAGAAATTATTCATTTTATTAAAATTAAGACTTAGTTTGAAAAAATTTTAATTTGAAATTATTTATCTTAATTTATTTTTCCGATTTTATTGTACAAATTGCTTAAAATACATTTTTTTAAATTCAAATAATTATACGAAGAAAGTAACACTACAGATCAATTGTTCTTTAGTTATAAAAAAGAATGAGATATTTAAAATAAATTATTTAACTAAAAATATTAAATTTGATTTTTATGTCTATCCTACATCAATCTTTTGTTTTTTTAAATTTTATTCTATTCTGAAAATTTGTCTTTTCCCATTTAGATTTAAAGAGAACTGTATTATCAAAATATTCAAATGATTTTCAAAATAAAAATTGATTTTGAAAAATTTTATTATAAAAAAATCTTAACAATTATATTTAATATATTACATTAATTAAAAATAAAATGGATAGACTTTTCTTTATACTGAAATTTTACTCTCTTGCATTTTTGTAAATTCTATTACTCTATTACTCTTAATGCAAAACAGATGGCGCCACATGTTGATAGCAAGTAACTGGAAATTCTTATAGCATCATTTCTTATTTGAAAGGTTGAATTAAAAGTTAAAATTGAGAGAACTGTGCAGAGTGAAAACCCCATTACATACATTTATTTTTAAGATAACTGAATTTTTTTCAAATAAATTAAAATATTTCTGTAAGCATTACTGTATTTTATTTTAATTGTTAGAGTCAAGTAAATACCAAGGTATATATAATATAATTTTTAAATCAACTTAATCAGTTAGCTAGTCATTAATTTAAATGTAAATTCATAATGTAAATTTGTATTATAAAAAACACAAAAAAATTCATAAATTATTAACAAATAATTAATTTGTTTACTTTTCCAAATTTTTTTAACAATAAATAAAATGCAAATTTTGTAAGAAAAAAATGAATAAAAAATTGCACAAAATACAGATTTAGATGATATGATTAGGAATTTTTTTTTTAACTGAATGCCAACTAACACGACATTTTTCTTAAATAATACTTTTTTTAACATTAATTAACAAAAGTTTAAATTGTTATAGACAATAACTCTAAAAAACAAGATGTTTTATTTATTAGAGGTATAGGAAAAATAAATAAATAAAAATGCACAATACATATGTTTTTAAGGATATGATTTGGGCACTTTTAAAGGAAAACCAATTTATAGATCACTATCCATTGATATTCACATTGGTTACTGGAAGGTAAAACTAAATATGTCATATTTACATAGTGCAGATTGAAGGAAGGATGGATGGCCATTGCTTAAATGGCACCAATGTGCGTGGGAGTACAGATGGATGTGCGTGCTATCAGAAAATTTAGACAGAGCTAATCCTTCCTGCAGCACTAAGCAATGATTTTAAAATCAAATGCCTTCATTACTACTAAATAAGTACTTAAGTACCTATGTAGGTTTTATTGGATTATTTACAATCTATATAGGTACTAGTTAATGTTCGGATTATATAGGTACTCAAGTGGAATTTCAAAACAATTGCACAAGTAAAATGGGATTAAGGTAGTTTTAAGATTTAACTTAATAATTTATATATTTATTTTTGTGTAAAGTTTGTCACATTTTTATTCATAAATTAAAGAAATAAAGTGACATTTTGATTTTAAGGTCGGTGACATCAAAAGGCAAAGCGAAGTTTGTTCGCATTCGGTGAGGTGTTATGATCTATTATTCCCAATAAATCTAAATATAAAATTAAATAGATTAATGAAGCAATTTTATTGATATTTTATTAATTACATAATGCAGGTAATTATTATTTTGTAAATTTTTTATAAAAACAATACTATTAAATAAACAAGGCAATTTAAGGTTATTTTCTTTCATGTTAATAATAATTAGTGCATCATTTAATTATTATTAATGTTCAGTTTAGTAAAAAAAACAATTGAATTACAAGCTTCTATCTCTAGACTTTACTACACAAACGAGACTTATGATAATTTTATTCATTCATTTCATTCAACAAATTTTAAAATTACACTAAAGGAACCAATTCAATATTTAATAATTTTACACAATAATAATTTCAGTAAAATGAATAAGCAAAATAAATCCGATATTTTTATATCCAATATTTTATCCGCCACTATCATTATAACTACTATTTTAGACTATTCAGTTTTTAGGAAACTATAACAGAGAGATTACGCTAGCATTTAATTTAACAGTCAGAGCATTAAAAAAGGAATGAATCTAGCTATTTCTGCTTACATAAATAAAAAATAATTAAAACTAATTTGGTTTTACGTGAATGATTAAGGTTTTATGGGATAAAAACTTAAAAATAATTTGTTTAGTAGAAAGATCCAGATTATTATGCATTAGGGAGGAGGAAGTTGAATTTTATTTAGTTTCGTTTTTTTAAAAGAAAACAGCGAAAATGTATAACAAAGTTTAAAAAGCTTCAAGAAACCAAAGTTTTATTTTATATTGAAAACAATATGCAGTAGCAAGACAGGTATAATAATTATCGGCAATAACTGCTATAATCTGTGAAATGAATTACAAAAAAGTAATGGGTTTAATTTTAATGAGGTGTTATATTACATAAAATAATATGCAAGATAATTTATGAGATTTAACTAGTGATAATTTCAATTTAGTAGTGATAACTGCTGCGGATGATCTAAGTATTACTCCAATGAATGAGACTACAAGTGTGCGTTGACAATATGTTTGGGGAATGAGACTACAAGTGTGCGTTGACAATATGTTTGGGGAAAGGGTTATCTTTCTCGCTAAGGCTGTAAAAACTATATTAAAAATTTTATTGTTTTATTTGTGCCATAAATTCCATTTTCTTCAAGATGTCCTATATAATAAGAATATGTTTCATATTTGCATATAATTGTAAAAATGTATTTGTAGAAAAATTTATTCTTTTAAGAAATAATCGTATTTTAAATTTTGTAATGTATATATATTATTAGTCACATATATTATTTGTTTCAAATCTAATAAATAATAGTTTAGAATATTAAATTTCCCTAAAACATATTTCATAATTCATAAATTTAAAAAAAGAACAATAATAATTCATATTTATGTGTTCCATTTTAACAGGTTAAAATGAAATTTCGGTTTCATTTTGAGTATAATAAGACAATAAAATATTATTACTCCCTTGAAAAGGGCTAATTAATATAAGCGTGTATACAATTTTTAAATAAATTCTTATTTTGGCTTAAAAATCTTTGACAAATACTTAAAATTCACTGATTTCAATAATCCATAAACGAACTAAAAAAACTAAATTTTGGGTAAAATGATTGAAAGTTTATTTCATGAATCATATCATAATAAATTACTTTTATAATTACTGTAATTATTATAAAATAATCAGTGATGTAAAATTTTCTTACTGTTAAGGTCTAATTAAGCCAAATATTGAAAAATATATTTTTTAATTAAGCATTTTTATCAATATTTTTCATAAGCAGTCTGCTTTTGAATACTTAGAATGTATTTGTGAGATTTAAAGTATGGCTGATAAAAGTATGAGATATTACAAATGAGTAAAGATCAAAATGTATTAAATATTTTTACACATTAGAGTACTCATAAAAACATTTCTTAGTAATATTAATTAAATTATCTGATTCGTAAAGAATTTATTTTAGGTAGACAAATGCATTCTAGACGAATAAAAAAAAATCCTAATTATTATTTTACTTTAAAAAATTTTATTCTAAAAATGTTTAATATTTAGAAATATTTCTGGGGTAATATAAAAAAATGGTTTTTCAAAATAATTCTGTAGAAATATGTTCTGATCTAATTTTATTATATCTCTGTTCTAATCTTAATGATCTAATAAAAAATATACTTAGAGAAATCTTAAGTAAATAGTTCATTAAGCACAATAAAAATTTGCAGAAATATTTCTTTGGTAATCTGATTAAATGCGAAAATTTCCAATATGAAGTTAAGTTTAAGAATAAGAGATATGAATATTAAAGTTTTTTTGCATAAATACTCATGTTGCATAAAGAAAAAATTAGGAAAATATTGTATTCCGTTTCTTAAGCGACACTTAAAATTAAACTATATTTATCAGTTTAACAAGAAATTGAAACAGACACACACACTCATGTATATATATATATATATATATATATATATATATATATATCTCACATTTACATTATAACATATTACTATTATAATTTGTTTGCTATAAATTATTCATATGACACAGTTATTTGTATTTTTTCTTAAAGAACAGTTAAAAACAAATCAATTGAGGTGTGGAATATTTTAAAATTCCCTTTAGTTATTAATTTTTCGTTAAATAAATTCATTCGTTTTAAAATTGGCGTATTCACAAAAAACTTGGCGTATTCTTATAATAAAAAAACTTGAATACGCCAATATTAATATTATTGGTGTATTCACGAATACAGTCACTGCAAAGAACAAAGTAAACATTTTTTCAAAAATCAGAAAAATAAATAAATAAAAAATAAAAAGGAGCAAATGTTCTTATTTATTAAAAAAATTAACTGTGGGAGTGCAAAAAGCAAAAGAGATATGATACTGTAATTTTTTTTTCAACTCCGAGCTCATAAACGTATATGGCAATTTTCGAAGGAGAGAAAGATATCTATATCTATATCTATATCTATATATATATATATATATATATATATATATATATATATATATATATATATATATATATATATATTATTGTTAAGAGCGGTTTCTCTCTTTGTCGGATTAAATTATCAGAGAATTAAATAATTTTATTATTAGTTGAAATTTTTTTCATTAAAATTCGGATATTTAACAATTTATAAAGAAAATAATAAAATTATTTTATCCAACTTCCTTTTACTTCGGAATTTAATCATGTTACCAGAAACATTTCATTTCTCATTTTATTTTCTAAAAGAAATAGAAAAAGATTTTTCACATTTTCTTGTGGAAATAGCTAAAAATTCATTGATTACTACGGATTAAATTTTTTGTGCATCATTTGAAATCAATCGCTCTAATTAACAACGTTACATGTTCTTTTTAAGTTGACATGAAAATGCGTTCTTTCATCAAAGTTTAAAATATTTTTTAAAGAAATATTTTTTCCGTATGAAGTGAAAAATGATCTAATTCCCAAAATCTAAATGTTGCATAAAATTAAAAAACGATCATAAAGTTTTCAGCCATATAATTAATTAGCATAAACATTTAAAATCAGCAAAAGGAAGAGAAAAATGGTACGAAATTTCTGTAATTTACCTTCCAATTAGTAATTTTCAATCAAAGAAAAACATTCACATACAAAAGAAAAATTAAGTATGTTTTATTGATTCCAAAAAAATTTAAATGAATTTTATTGATTTAAAAAAACATTTTAATGTGTTATATTGATTTTAGCATCGTTTTTCATTTACTTATATCACATTTATTTATAACATTTTCGATGTTTGAAACAATTAAATTTTAATAAACAAAACTTCAAAATTTTATTTAATTTTAGTAACTGAAATGATGCTTTTTAAGAAATATATTAAAAGGTTTATTATAAAAAAACATTTTGCATCATTTATTTCCTTAATTAAATAATCTAAATTGTTACAAAAGTCAAAATATTTAGTATAATAGAATTTTGTTTGAAAGGAAGTTACAGTTAACTGAAATAAGGCATTTTAGAAATTATTTTGAGAAAAATTTTCTCATAATAATTTTTCTCAAAAATCAAAAAAAAAAAAAAAATTTCTCAAAATAATTTTGAGAAAATTTTTCTCAAAATAATGTTTTGTAGCGGATAGCGTTCATCTGTAATTTGTTTTAAATGTTTTTTTCATTATCTTCTTCATTTTTCTCTCAAAAATATTTTTAATAGAGATTGCAATTTTTAAGAGTATCTATAGGTAAGAGTAACCCCAGAATATTCCCAAGTACAGATCACAATATATGCATGCAAGAAAAAGAAGTTGAATAACAACGTTTATCTTCTATTGTTTAACCGTGTCTAGTACCGAATTTGAGACATGGTTCTCCTCATAAATTTGTGTTATCTCATGGTTACTTAGAGTTACAATTTTTTTGTAGAAATTTGCCAACAACCAAATATAACCAGGTAAAATAATCCAGAAACCTTCTTTATTGGAACTGCTGCGCAGAATGGATCTTACCCTGTTGCACAATATCCCTCCAGTCAGATCAGTCTATGAATATAATTTTCCACTTGGTGACTTTTAAGGTCCTTAAAGATAACTAATCCTGTATTTAGAGAAATGAAGGGGTTTTATATTAATGAGTAGAAATATGCCCAATTAGCAAATTTTTTAAACACGTAAAAAGAATTTTTTAGCAAAAAATTTTAGTTTTTGAATTTTTGGCATTCAAATTTTAGATGGAATTTTTTTTTTTTGAATAAATATTCCCTTGCTGTTTTTAGATACATAAATTTGTTTATTTAAAATGCTTCAGAATTTATTAGGTAACTTGTTATTTAATTGTGGAAGAATATTCTATTGAATTTTGTTATTACAATAATTGGATATTAAAGTTAATCACTCATTATGGCCACAGTTTTCGGTTATTTTTTCACAATAAATTTATTTCTTATTTAAAAGGTAAATTTATTTCTTATTATAAAGGTAAATTTATAAATAATTTTTTTTTAATATTTGGATTTAATGAAAAAAGAAATAAGATAACTTATATAATAAAATATTTAGGACTCGTTTAGAGAGATATTTAAATGCCACTTGTCAGCAACACTAGACTTTCTTCTTCTTCTTCTTCTTCTTCTTCGAGTTGGGTTTGTATGTCATTGAGCACCTCTGCTTTTATCAGCATTTTGTACTGTTAACTCCAAACCCAATGTTTCTTAGTTCCATTTGCTCGGATCACCCACTTTATTAATAAAGTCTGATAACCCTTTAATGGAATCTAGGTGTAACTCTCTAGTATGGATGATGCCTAAAGAGGTTAATCTAGGGAGGGCAAGAGCCTCGCATTCATAAATGATATGCTTGGCCGTTTCCTCTTGCATATGACATTTCCTGCAGATAGGATCTTGCTGAAACAGTCCCATTTTATGGAGATGTTTTCTGAAATAGTAGTGCCCAGTTATGAAGCCTACGATTAAACGTATCTTCTGCCTAGAGCATCTAAGAATTTCATAGGAAATCCTCGCTGATGACCTACAGATCATACCTTTAGCGTGGGTTTGACCAGGAGATTTGAGCCAAGCTTCATACATCTTCCGTTTTTCCCATCTGCGAACATTGGTTTTTGCGGTCTTCAAATTGATCCCACAAAAAGGTTCTGGACCAATGGGAACAAAGACGATCCTTGTTTAGCAAGCTCATCAGCCTTTTCATTGCCTTCGATACCTTTATGCCCTGGCACCCATACAAGGATCACCCTGTTTCTAGTTGCCAGTTCTGTAAGAAGGTTTCTACACTCCAGAATCATTTTAGATTTGATTTCGAAGGAATTAAGCGCTTTTAAAGCGGCTTGACTGTCACTGAAAATGAGAATCCGCTTATCGTAGTAGCCCTTCTTCATATTCAGTCGCAGACAGTGGATAATGGCCAAAACTTCTGCCTGGAAGACCGAAGCGTATCGCCCAAGGCTTACAGACAAGCTGATTCTTGGTGACACGCCACAAACTCCCAGACCTGAGAGGCTGTTCTTCAGTGATCCATCTGTGTACCAGATTAGATCTCCTGTTTTAGTTCCAAACATGTTGTTATCCCATTCCTCTCTAGTTGGAAAAACTACATCAAATGTCTTGTCAAACATGTATGTTTTTCCATGATGTCAGATGGCATCAGAAAAGTAGGGTCTTGAAATTTCCTGGTGATGCCCTTGTGCCCTTTGGCAACAGGCTGGTCATACCAGTGGTTTTGCAGCTTCATTCTATATGAACACTAGACTTTACTGAAAATGGTTGATTAGAGGAAAGAGTGCTGAAACTAATAGTAAAATATTTCATCTTTCTTGATTAAAGGGCGTTTTATAAATTGTTGGCCGAATTCATGTGCCACAATGATGAGAATCCAGAAGGCTCCCAAACACAAACTACTAATGATTTGTATATAGGAAGCACACGTAAAACATCCATTTCCCGTTGCAAAGTTAAATTTACTATCAAATGTAGGACATTGCAATCAGATAAGCACTTGATTGGTTTGTTTGTCGCTCAATGGTCAATTTTTGCACACGAGGGCTAATTAGACCGGGACCTACGGTTTAAAGTGGATTCCGAACCTGTACAAGCATCCATGCACAAGGTGGGATTCGAATCCACAAACTGTTGAACCGAAGTTAAGACCGCTAACCATTCGGCTGCCAGCTTGCCGATAACCACTTGAAGACAAGCCCTTGCAATTGTTCATCATCAGATTAGTTTAGTAAAAATAAATAGCCTAAGTTGATTAGATAAAATTGCACAACTACCGGAAATTTTCATTCTTAAAACTAATTTTAGTGAATATTACTTAGATTAATCACTTAATAATGTAATTAATTATTTTGAAAAAAGCATATAAAAGATTGGTTTGAGAAAAAATTGGGAAAAAAATAAATGATACTATCGATATTTAAATGTATTATGACGGGTTGAATATTATTGTATTTATTTTCTCGGAAAATTGTGTCCTTTAGATAATAAGAACTTTTCAGTCACCTTCACAATCAAAGAAAATAGATGCGGAAAAGATCAGTATTTAAAGGTAAGTGCACTAGAATTACCAGTAATATTGAAAAAGTATCTGAAAGTGCTTATGATAATATAAATGTTAAAATGTATGCTCTGCAAGCCGATGAATTATGGACAGAACTTATGAATGTGCATGAACAAATTATATGTACACGTGATGAAAAATGCATTCCGGAAAATGAAAAAGAATTTGATATTACTGCTAATAAAATAGAATCGATAAAAATAAACATTGTAGACATGCTTAAAGTAGAAACGAAAGAAATAGAAAACGATACTAATAAAACTAATTTAAATTGTAACATTAAATAGCGGCTTTTAGATTTACTGGTAGTTTCTCTGAGTGGATTTCATTTCGTGATATATTTTTATCGATAGTTCATAATAATACATCATTAAGTAACGTTCAAAAATTACAGTATTTAAAATTATCGTTAAAGGGAGAAGCATTAAGTATAATTCAAAATATTCAAATATCAGATGCAAATATAATAAAGCTTGGAAATTAATTGAGGAACGTTTTGAAAATACAGTAGAAATAATTTATTCTACACTTGATAAGCTTTTTTCACAGCCAAATGTGCAAAATGAAAGCGCTCAAGGATTGCGTAGATTAATAGATATCACTAACCAATGCTTAGATATATTGGAATTGATGAATCAGCCAACGGATAAGTGGGATACTATTCTTATTTATTTTTTGCGGAGAAAGCGTCCCCGAATCCTTTAGGGAGTGGCATCTGTCACATAAAGATCGGTCTTTAAGATCGTTCGCGGAGTTCCGAGCGTTTGTGGAATTGCGTGCAGCTGCGTAGGCGTCTGTTAATGTAAATAAATGTATGGATAATGCAAAGTCAAATGGATTATGCACGATAAAAATAAATGGATAATGCAAAGTCAAAACAAGTTTAAACCGCATATTAAGAATGAAAATGTATCTTCGCATTTAGTTCCTTGTACATGTTTTTTCTGCAAAGAGACGCATCCAATTTTTAAGTGTGAGGATTTCATAAAATTGTCACATATCCAGAAAAAAGATTTTCTTGTAAAAAAAAAGATATGCAAAAATTGTTTAAGGATGAATCATGTTACATCAGACTGTAATATAAGTGGGTGTAAATTATGTGGTCTCAAACCTAATACATTATTGCAAATCGATAAAACTAAAACACAATTTCTAACGTTAAATCAAACTCAGAAGTTGATCTATAGTATCAACTCATTGTTCAAATTTTAGAGACAATGAAATTTTATTACCCACAGCTATGGTTGATGTAATTGATAATGTAATTGATTCTAGCGGTAATTATCAAAAATGTCGGGTTTTAATTTATAGCGCATCACAATCATCATTCATAAGCGAAGAATGCTTTCAAGAATTAAAATATTTTAATATTATTTTGTCCATATTAAATAGGAGCTGCTAATTAATACATTATCTGCAAATATAATTCAAAGAGAAGTAATTGTGAATTTCACTGGGAAAAATCAGAAAAGAAAATGGCAAATGAAATGAGCTGTTTTCAGTGATAAATTGACTAAAAGAATGTTTCTCTTTCCACTCCAGTAAATGATGTAATAAAACCATAAGAATCCGCTTGGGTTTGAAGGGATTTCATCTCTTTTAATATCTTTTCGATTTCAATAAAGGATGTCTGAGCCTCGTAAAATTTTTCGTACAGGAAATGCTAAAATATATTTTTTATATAAAGATAATGTTTTATGTTTTTAAAAGAAAGAAGAAAAGTTGAAATAACACTTTTTCAGGAAATTGCTTATATGTTTATATATATATATATATATATATATATATATATATATATATATATATATATATATATATATACATACATACATATATACATATATATATATATATATATATATATATATATATATATCTTATTTTTTAGAACCCTTTGTGAAAATTGACAGAAAAATGCTGATATGAGATTCAGTACTCTTATTTCTATTATTTATGGAATGCAAATCAAACATTTATATTTCCTAAATTTTACGCTGAAATATATTTGCGGTCAAAATGTTTTTAAATAATTTTTTGTTTTAGATTACATGCGCGTAAATTAAGAAAATGTGCGAGGAGCTGTAAATGAATGATGAATTATCTATAAAAAGTATTTCCAATTAGCTATGTATAAATAATAAAATTTAATTGACAAAGCAAATAGTATATTTGATTTTCTTACCAACCTATTTGTTTCGATAAAAAACATAGGTTGTCTATCAGGAAAGAATTATGCATTTAAATTGTTTCTTTTTTAAGGCCTATTCTACACATTAAAATAAAAAAACGTATTTTACATATTACAAATACAAATTAAAATTAAGTAACGTTTAGAATTGATTGTTTCCTTACCCCCCTTCCGATCTAGCCCAAGCTAGGCCAGTCCACGAGCAAAAAGATCCTCAAATAATCATAAACCAGGAGAAGGACTGAGAAATATGTCTTTCCTGTCACGACCCGCACAGTTCATCAAAGGATTCGGAAAAGCCTGAACCGAGTTGTATTTTGTTCGTGTTACATAAACATTTTTTCCCTTTTTTAAAGAGAATCATTCAATGCGTCTAAATGCAAATCTACTAATGATAGTGTGAACTATCAGGACCCATAAACTTGAAGCACGTGTAAATAAGCATTTAAAAATTTATGTTTATTTATTTGGTTTGCCTAACACTTGACGGAATTTAAGCAATAAAGTAATTCAATTGTTTCGTATGTTAATTGTTAAATATTAGATTATACTATTATAAAATATATTTGAGGAAATTAAAGAATTATTTGCTTTTTATTACAAATAAAAACAATCGATATAGATTACAAAACAATACATTTTAGAGCTTAAATAAAAATCCATGTGTTTAAGGATACTAAAATTAAATAACATAAAGGAATGAATTTATATGTTGAAATTAAATAGTCAAGAGAAGATTAAAAATTTAACAAAATAAGATTGCAAAATAAATCTTTATATTAATATGAGGATTTTCCTAGCACATTAAAATATAGTATGAGGCTCATGAGAAAATTTTCTATTACATGATTTTTAATTCTATGAAAGAAGATATGCTTTTAATTATAGCATTCATTTTACTATAAATTGTTCCAGTATTTGTAAATGACAAATCTTTTACTAAACAGAATTGTTTGTGTAATAAATCATTGTTTTCTTCCCAGAATTGAATGTTTTCAGAAGTTTTAAAAATAGTTTATAGTTATGTTATTCTGATAAATGTTTCGCAAAAAATGCTGCTCTATAAAAAGACAATTTTTTGTTTTATTTAAATAATAAGCAAAAGTATATGTTATGATACAAAATCATTTTGGGAAGCATATATCACACACACAATACATTAATTGTTTTCAAGAAATAAAAGAACGATGGTTATAAAATTGATACAAAATGCCGAAAGAGTTTATATGAGAAAAAATGCTTTTTTATTAGTAATAATTGCGTTCAAATATTTTTACGTGTTTGAGTGCTGAAATGTTTTCCTTCATCATTTATAATGAAATAGACGAAATTTAATTTTAATATAAATATTATTTTTTTATTATAATAAGTATACGATTGAATCTTGAATAAAAATTGTGTGAATTATATCTTGAAAACACTTGAGGTTTGTTTAATTATATTCTGATTATGTTTTTATTTTTATATTAAGAAAACTATTCTAAAGAGCCGACCGATAGCTGAGTGGTAAGAGCTCCTGATTCTTGACCTATGGGTCCCGGTTTCGCATCCCGGTTCGGGCATGGATATTACTTTCTTTCTCTGTTCTCTCTGTCCTTTCTTCTGTGATGATGTATAAATGTAGCCCACCCTATAAACGGTTTTGTAGTGGTATGGCGTGGCCAACGCTACTCGCCTCCGTGACTTGTTTCACAGGTGCCCCCAGAGTAACGACAAATGAGTAGCAGTTTCTAGCCTTGTTGTGGTATAGGGTTCGTCACCCAAGTGCCCGCCGTTGGAAAAAAAAACTATTTTAAAGGTAATTCATATAATATGCATATAAACTGATATACAATTAAGGCTGTAGTTGCCTGGTTAGTTAGGGAGTTCGTTATCGTAGCAATGGTTTTGAATCCCAAATTAAAAAAGATACGTCGTCTTCGCTAATGGCAGCTGCGGCACATTAAATATGACTTGGTGTCACTGTCCTCCAAGTGAAATTATACCTCTGGTATAAGCAGGCCAAGTTGTCGGTCTTCTGCTTGGTCCTTGGTTTTAAATTACGAAGGCACACTTTCGAAAAAACGATGACGCACCCACTGCAGGCACACCATTGCATGCAATGCCATCCCTTCCACTTCTTGTTGAGCTGAAAATGTGTAAATTCTACTAGCTGGATGTCTTGCAAAAATATTTAAGCAAATTGCTTAAAAGAAAACTACTGTCTGAATACATAAATACGTACACATACACATATATTTGAACTAATTTTCCATTATGTTTCGATATAAAACAGTTTAAAGTAATTGTAGCACACTTTTTGCTTGCAATTTCGAAATGATGAAATTCAAGATCATATCACTTTATGCTAATAATTGTGGCATATAAAAATTAATTCGAGTTCAAGGTAACAAAAGTCAGACAAACTTTAAAAATTTGTATTTAATTGGTTATTAAATAAAAAAACCAATTCAACTGATTTTACCCTATTTAAACATTTGTTTAAGAAAATTGTTATTTTTAGACAACGCAAATGTTTAAATGACAGAGTTACTGATTTTTATGTTTTGAGCATCTTATCGGTTCAAAATTGAGAAATTAAATGAAATTGAAATGAAAAGCGTGTAGCTTTATTTTCGGTGTTAGAATATAAATTAATTTAATGATAAAAGTTTTGTTTATAAATGAAGAGACGCACAACAATATTACATGAATCTAATATTCACTTTAATCAAAATCTAATTTTGTAATATAATTTACTTATTATGAGAAAAAACTAGAATGGTATCTGTTAAAGTAATCTCTTATTTTTTTAAAGGTTAATAAAGAGAAAAATACTTTCCTTAAATTTAATTAAAGGTAAGTTGTATCTCAAATTCTGGATGCTTAGTTTACAATTAAATGAAAGTAAAACAGTTCTCAGTAATAATTGCCGAGTTCAGTATTTAGTTAAAAACATTTAAGGAGAAAAACTACATCTTTTAATGAAAAATAATGAAAGGAATTTTAGTTTTGGGGCGAGCTATTTTCTGTTCTTCAAAAAGAGTGGTATAGTAAATACCGCAGGAAATCCGTTCAGCTTCTTGGAATGGATTCCATAACGTTTGGAATCTGTTTCATTTGCCATAAAAACGAATAAGTCCAGTTTTATGAGAGCATGGTTCAGTTCTATTTTTTTATAAACTTTTCTTACCGTGTTCTTATCGAATTCTTTTTTTATTTTCATAAAGGAACTAACAAAAATGTGTACTATATTTTATACCGATAAAATATACTTTTTATACCAAAGATATGAAACTATGGACTAAAAGTTTTACGCTGCTGTTCTAAGTCCATAGATATGTACTTTTATTGAATATCACAACTTTTAAAAGCAAATATTTTAACAATTGAGTAATTCATTTTGTAGTTATGAATTATTTAATATATATATATATATATATATATATATATATATATATATATATCTGTGTGTGTGTGTTGTGTTCCAATGTGTAAGCTATTTTCACAGTATTATATGTGATTTTAAAAGGAAACATTTAGGCAATTTAAGTCAATACTGACATTGCTTTATAACTTTGATGAAATATTACAGAATAATTTAAATAATTTTATGATATCTAAATTATTGGAAAAAACCATTTATTAACAATAATTTAAGTTTTTTAAATGTGTAAATTTCTTAGAGCTAGCTTAAGCAATTTAAAATAAATTTGCTATCAGATGTTTCTTTTTTAAACTATTAAATAATCTATAAATTAATTTTTATTAGTATAAACAAATCCATATATAAAACACTCTTGTACCTATAAAAGCTACTAGCTTAAAAAAGTCAGTTTTTATCATACTTTAAGTGTTTAAAAGCTTTTACTTCTAACTGTTGAATTTTATTAAGTGGTTTAAAAGTAATTAATATTAAGAGGAAAAAATTGAAATAATAAATAGTTTTATTCGTAATTATAATCAAAATTTACTAATGTTATTATATATACTAAATATAAGAAAAAATATCTTTGGAATTTTTCGTGCTCAAGAGTTTTTTTTTTTTATCATGAAATATGAATAATATGGTGCGTGATACAAATTGCGCAATTGAAATTAAGGACTGCTTTCTCAGTCTTGTATTATTAACAAGCTCACACAAAAAGTGTTCAGATTTAATTGAAAATGAACTTAATGTTAAAGTAATTGTCCTAAATAGATAAATATTGAAAAGCTTGAAAAATAGCAACTTATTAATATATTATCAGTATGATAAATAAGGCAAAGCTAGAAACAAACTTTAGTTTGTTATAACTAATTCAACAGTTAACGATACATACACATAGAATTAATTATTAAAAACAAACGAACAAATAACAAATAAAAAATAATAAATTAAAGCTAAATTTTTAATCATTGTGATAAGATGTTATTTTATTTTATTGAACTAATATATCTCCGCAAAGAGCACAAGTGTCGAATTTTCACTAATATAATGTCATTCTAACAATTTAAATAATTCAAAATGCTGGTATTATAGTTTATAATTTAAGACTTCAGATAAATACACATGTTTACTAAAAATGTAAATAAATGTTGAATGTAATGAATTATTTGTATGGATTTATTTTTAAATTAAACAAAATATGAACAAAATACAAATTTGTGATAAATTTAATTTTGACAAACTTAACAGAGGCTTACTAGCTCAAGAATATCATGAAAGTGTCAAATAGCATTGTCAAATGTGTCAAATAGCATTACATGATATTTAACACATAATTATAAATTCACTTTTCAAAATAATTTATATGTCTCGATATAGCGCTAGAAAATTTCAATAATATCTTATCATATTTATTATACGCCAAATTTAAATGTTCATTTATTTACTATAGGAAAATTGATCAATGTGATATTTTAAAGAATTCTTTCCGAATAAAATTACTCAAATTATTACCGTTTATATTTTATTTTTGAAACAAATAAAACCTTCAAGACCAAATTGGCAAATACAATTATAAAACTTTTAACCTAATACGTACAGAGACTTTGCAAGCAAATCTAAAACTTAATAAAAAATAAGCATTGGATACGAAGATAAACATTAGGTAAAGAAAAGAGATAAATCTGTTAAGACGCCGGAATGTATCAGGTATTTGAGTTTTGGAAAGTTTTAAATCACTTCCATCATTAAAAGGAAAGAAAAATAATTAGTTTTTGATCATCGTGTGATCGAATTTATTGAATTACTCAATGCAACGGTTTTTATCTGTTTTATTGTATTCGAATTAGGAATTTTTTAACAATCTGTATTACCATTTGACGAAATGTCTTACTTAAATTACTGTGTGCAATAAATTTTAGATTACAATCCAATCTACTAATAGCATCTTTATTTTAAAAAATATACTTTTGTTTCAATTTGTTTCTTAAAAATGTCTTTAGTACATCTTTATGAATTTTTTGCTTGTTTTAGGTCAATGATTAGAATTATTTCTTTTCATTTCAAAGCTATTATAACGTACATATAAAGTATCTTTTATGGATTTTTAAATGTAAACATGGGTCATGAAATATAAATTTGTATTAAAATAAAAAAATTAATATTGTGTAAAGGAAATATAACAATTAAGACGGTAAAATTTTTTTATTCATAACAAAATAATATTTGTACAAATCCTCAGTTATGAAAATTTTCAAGTACAAACTAAATATGGTAATAAAATTAAAAAATACTTAAACTTTCAAAATTGTCTATTGAACCTATAGAATTGCGCAATATTAGAAATGCTTATAATATAGTCAACATAATTTTTGTGAATCAATAATATATATTTCATAGTAAATAATTTTTAACTACGTCTACGGGATATGATCAATATTATGTATTTTTATGAATGTAATTTTATTGAAACAAAATATAATGTTGATAACTTCATGACAAAATTAAGTGTCCATTTAAAATACATAAATTGAGAATAAATCAATAACGAAAATATAAAATTATAAGTATGTTTACAAATTTGGAAAGAAATGTATATTTATTTCTTATGAATATATAATATTATTCTTCAAAATATTTTCATGAGTACTTGATCATAAAAGTTTTAAAACATCTTGGGCCATAGCAAAGCATAAAATACTTCTAAGTATAACATCTTACATTTATCTTAAACTTAAATAAACCTTAAAAATTAAAGATAGTTCTTGCATTCCATTCGAAAAAAATATTTAAAAAATAATATGTTTATTTCATATTAAAGATTGTAGCGGTTATAATTACAGTTACCTTCACTATTTAAATAGGCAGATGGCGTTAAGCGCAACTAGGAATTTACCAGATCATACACACTCTCTTTTGATTTCGAAGTAGTTCGTACGTTGTTCTTTTGTTTTGTGAAATTTTGTGAAATTGTATGTAAAGTGCCGTTATTGTTATATATTGTGATGTGGAACTTTAATTATCTAAATAAACATATGTTCCTGAAATCTTTGTTATTCCTATTTATTATTATATTTGGAATCATGTGCTTATAAGATTATTTATGATTGACCGTAAATAATTATTTTGATTAAAGTATAGTTGTATTTTACTTTAGAAATTTTGTTTAATTTAACGAATTTTCCAAATTGATATAAAAAATTAAAAAAGTTTGTCAATTATATACCTAAATGAACCTGCTTGATAATATTATAATATAGTCATTATTTGAGTAAATTAGTTAGATTATTGTTTGGCGAATAATATGAAGGATTGTTTATGCCATTTTGTAGAAATAAAAGTTGAAAAATCTAGTAGCATAAATCAAACTCAATTTTGTTTCAACGACTTTTTTCTTAGACTTATATCATGTAATTGTAAATGAATTCTTAAATTAACACAAGAAATAAGGATTCAATACTTTTTTTATTTTCAATTATTATTTAAATACGAAGAATTTTATTTCCTTCGTACTAGCAGACAAGTGTTTTGCTAACAGAGTGAGGGCTTTAACCGTATTTACAATTTCTAACCATTTACTTAAGGATTTTGAATCAAAAACCAAAAACTTCTATTTTGTTTTGCCTAATATATGGAACAGACTTGTAATTTATATTTGAAATACCAATATTGATAGTTTGAAGTTATTACTCAAATATGAAATTTATTTTGAAAGAAATGAAAAATAAGTTATAAAATTATTTCATAAAGTAAACTAATTTCCTAAGTAAGAAAATAAAAAAATTTAATTTTTAAAATTAAAGATAATCTATCAAAATTGTTTCAAATTTATGTATTTAAAAATATTAATGTAAATAATAACTTTAAAAAGTATAATGTTGTGCATCCAACATAAATAAGTATTTGACATTAATTTAATTGACAAAATAAATTCATAATATAATTTGTATAAAAAAATACAAATTTTTGTGAAATTTTAACGTTTATAAATTGTTTTAAAAGTTATAAAATGTATTAAAACTTTATCTGGTAAAATCTATTAAAACCTATTCTTATAAATTATTTTGTGAATTCTTTTTTTCAAAACCTTATATAAATATCATACATACAATTCATAATACTTTAAATAATTAAAAATTTACTTAATAATATTAATTTCACTGAACTACTTTGCCTTATTTTTCTCATTTTTAATACAAATATGAGAGATAATTCTTTTGTGCATTGTAAATATTATCAAATTTTTACATATTAAAGTAAAATATTTTAATAAAAACCCAAAAAAAATTAAGTTCTTTAAAGGCATTTTCTTTATTTTCCCATTGATCACTTTAAAATTAATTGTACTATTTTAGATTTACACAAAATGCAGTAAGCCTTCTTAATGAAAACATAAATTTGAATGTTTGATTTAAATAAAACTCCCAGATGAAATATGCAATTTTAAGCCGTATATTCTGAGAAATGAAAGAATAAGTCATTACGATTTTGGTAATGTTTCATTTCTCCCATTTTTTTCAAGAAATGTTTTCTGAAGAGAGATCAAATAGAACCAGTCCACATTCTTGATGGCGTTTTGACAGCTGAAGTACTTTCCAAAAATAGAAACTTGACAAATTTTTCCCATTTTTCCTTTCTCAAAACTATTTATTTTTTCCTCATTGCAGCTTCAGTAAAATTTTGTAAAATAGTTTATTTTCCAAATGACTTTCGAAATGGGATGCTTGGAATTCTGCAGAATATTTAACTTGAACTTTTGAATATTATTTTTTAGAACTGCTAAATGTTATTCATACATAAAATCTATAAGTAGAATTCTTATAAATTTTATAATGATAAATTTCCTTACTTTTATGAAGCATTTTTTTAAAGTTATAATTGGATATCAAAAAACAAACATATGTGTGTGTGATTATATATTAGTTGTAAGGTATTTATATATAGAGAGTCCAATAAATGCTTGTTATATATTGATGATTAATAAATCTTGAAATAATAATATAAATAAACCTGTAGCATTGATTCATAATTTAATTTTATTGAAAAAATTTTCTTAAATTTTTCTTATATTTGAATAGAGGATTTCCAAGTTGAATACATTCTCTTTATCTTTTACATAGCTAATTTCAGACAGCGATGGCCTGATTGAAAAATATATCATTCTTACAACCGAAAAGTAATGAGTTCAATACTGACATAACTGAAAGTCCACGTATTTGATAATAGTGTCTGGTATGTCTAAAATTGGTTGTGACTGCAATATCACTGTAATTAAAACAATATCTCTGGATGTTTTCCGTTGGTTCCTGCTGCCTAAAAAAGAGGAGCTACACATATTCAAGAGCTATGATGGCATACCTACTCGATTCCCCACTGCACAAGATGCCATTCTTTTCACTTTATCAGGCAAAAAGTGTGAATTAATGTTATCTTAGAATATTGTCCATGGATTTGAAATAAATAAATAAATAAATATTGATCATTTCTCAAGAAGACATACACTATTATTGGATACCCAAATCATCAGATGTAACACGTACGGACATTTTGACATTTTTTCTGATTTGTAATATATATATATATATATATATATATATATATATATATATATATATATATATATATATATATATATATATATATATATATATGTGTGTGTGTGTGTGTGTGTGTGTGTGTGTGTGTGTGTGTGTGTGTGTGTGTGTGTGTGTGTGAGTGTGTGTGTGTTATCGTGAAAGACCGAAATCAAAGAATGTCGACGTTCACCGATGAATGTCAACAAACACCAAATACGTCGGTGAAAGATCGAATATTTCATTACATTCTTGTACATTCGGGCCCTCCCCGGTGTATGTCGACAATTACAAATATGCTCTGGTGGAAGTGGAAAAGAGAGCAGCCAACAAAGAGGCGACTGGCTGTTTCTCGCCAAATCCTTTGTGCTGGGTGGAGTCAGTCAGCTTTGTCAGTCTTATGCAAATGCAAGGTTCAATGGTGAGAGAAAAGTTTTCTTAATTTTTTTCTGATTTCTTGATTTATACAGAATAGATATTACAGTGAATCGTGATCCGTTTCTTGAAATGTATTAATTGAGGGTATACGAGAAGACAATTGCTTTTATTTTTCTCGAGAAAAGTACTCTAAAATACTTCATGAAGTAGTTTTTGCTAAAACTAAGTGCAACACACCTTTTGATTACAGACGATTAAAACGTTTTGACGTTTTAAAAATTAATGATGAGGAGAAGTTAATTTTACCATTAAAACCAAGAGAAACGAATATACAGTATTATGTTACCAATGAGGAAATGTTCTGTGTACTATATAAAACTCACACCAGGATAGGCCATGGAGGAAGAACACGTATGCTTAAAGAGTTGCAAAATAAATACAAAATTATTACATATGAAGTTGTAATATTGTATTTAAATCTATGCAAACTGTGTCAAATGAAACACAGTGCACCTAAGAAAGGTATTGTTGTGAAACTAATGATCAGTTCTTCTTGTTCTGATCTTCTTGTTCAGTTCTTCTTGTTCAGAAGTTGATCTGATAGATCTGCAGTCAAACTCAGATGTTGAATATAAGTTCATAATTGTGTATCAGGATCATTTATCTAAGTTTGTCCAACTACGACCTTTGAAAACGAAGAGGGCTGAAGAAGTAGCGTATTACGTTCTTCCGATATTTTTAACATTTGGTGCTCCAGCAACATTGCAATCAGTTAATGGTAGAGAATTCAGTAATCAAGTCATATCCGAAATATGTATTATGTGGAAAGATGTTACGATAGTTCATGAAAAGCCTCATCACAGTCCAACACAAGACTCAGTTGAAAGGGCCAATCAGGATATACAGAATATGCTAATTGCATGGATGAACTATAACAATACAAATAAATGGTCAGAAGGTATACCTTTTGTTCAATTTGCCAAGAACACTACACACCACGAATTAATACGCCAGTCCTTATGAAGCCATGTTTGGCATTAAAGCGAAAAGAGCCATAGCATTGTTTTTTTTGCCTTGCAAACAAATCGCAGATATCGAACATCTTGATGAAATGGCCAATACTTTTGAAACCGAAGAACAGCTTGAAGAAACTGGTAATACTTCTGAAAAACATTTGAGCGGTGGTCATACCGAAAACCATATTCAAAAGAAAAATATTGAAGAGGACTTGCAATCTACCACGTCTTTACATCAAGTTCTGACTGAAAAACACGAGTTAATTTCTATAAAAAGAGCGGCCGCAAAAGAGAATGTTTTACTACAAGCAACAAAAATGTTGCGAACCTCACAAAATCAATTTCTTCCAGCTTCAATTGGTGATACTGTACGAGTACAAGTCCCTGATGTCGACCGTGGTCGTACAGATAACCGAAATGTGTTAACGGAAAAAAGTCATTTTGAATGTACTGTATAATTAAGTAAGTTTTTAACTTCTATAATTTTCCTTTCTCATTTTGAAAGTACTGTATGTTTTAAGTTCTTAGTTATTCCTCTCAGAAAGATAGGCGAAAAATTTATCACGACTGAATTACGGAGAAAAAAATATAAATCTCGGACATGTTCAACATTCAACATTAGTGCATGATGAAAGTCAGAAATAAGGATATTTAGCAAATATTTCCGACATACACTAAGCAATTATAAGAATGTCGACATTCTCCATGTTTATATATATATATATATATATATATATATATATATATATATATATATATATATATATATATATATATATATATATATATATATATGTATATATATATACGCAAGCCCACATAATCCAGTGAAATTAATGTGAACAAATATCAGAAGCCAGAATAACCACTTTTCGCCGAACGGAATACTACGAGACGTTGGAAACAGAGTCAGTTATATTCCTGAAGGTGTACAATGGTATGTTCAGTCATGTCGACTCCAGTGCCGAGGCCAGCTGCGCTAAATTACGTATGTGAGCATCCATGCCATGGACAAGCCGATCGAGATGGACACACAAATACTGGCATGGGTTTAAGTCAAGTAAGCCAGCTGGACAGGGGAGAACGATAAATTTATCTCTGGAACTCTTTAAAAAACCACACGTACACTGCAGCTGTATGGCAACACGCATTACCTTTTGGTCGATGCTCTCTCCGAGATGAAAACAATGCGCTTATATAGATGGAAATGATCTACAAGGACACATGAGTGCTTGAATTGATCCCTTATGGCTTCCATGATGAGAAGTGAACCAAGAAAATATCAGGAAAGCATTTCCCAGAAAATAGCTTCCGCTTCCAGCTTAGACTGTTCCCGTAATGGAGGCAGTGTGTTTGCTTTCAGAGGTTTCCCGTCGCATATGCCATATGTGACGGAGATTAAAACATGGTTCCTCGAAAAATCGTACATTTCACCACACAAGGGACATCCAGTTGTGATACTCGCGTGCAAATTCTAGTCTTCATCGCCGATGAACACCAGTTAGTACAAGTGCATAAACCACGTCTGCTACGGAATCTCATGAGCAGCAACGTTCGCGTCGCAGTCATTTGGAAGAAATTGTTTATCATCCCTTAGTTCATCTAGGTGATCAGTTATTACGTCTATTTGCCCAAATGCATCTCTGCAGCCTTCGTTCACCTTTGTCATCTATGGTCCATAGTTCCTCACATATTTCAAGTCGCTTATTTTAGACAGCTCAAATTTGGCATGCATATTGTACATTTACCACGTCGACAAGGGAACAGCTCACAAACGTAGCCGTTTAGGATATGCTCCCATTCTTGGCAGAAAGATAATGATCACGCCATTTTGGCCATCACTTTAGAATCATTCCGTTTCCTCATAACACCAAATTTAGCAATGTTTTTCGAAGCACTCACACACACTTTAAATACGCTTAGTTGCACAGTACTGCCACGTGTCTTATGTGAGTCCGGAGTGGACTGATTGCTTAACACATCGTTCTTATTATCGGTATATAGTGAGTTTGAATTCCGGTCTAACAGTAGATCCATCATGATCGAAAAAGGTGGTTGGAGCAAACTAAATAGGCCCGGGTTGCATTGTCCTCTGGTGGAGGTAGGTCAAGTATTGAGGGTCATGTCTTAGTCACTGCTTCAAAATCACGAAGACTCCATCCGGCTACTTCTATTTATCTGTTTGAGAAAATCTCAACCCTAGGTACAGGGAAGCAAACTGATGCATTAACTACAACAACCAGCCATCTTTTTTTAAAGTCGACTTAATAGAAAAAGATTAAGATTGATTATTTAAAGTCAACGTCGAAAGTGAGTGGGGGTCACATTATTGCGAGTAGACTGTATATATATAGTAGTTTAGAGCAATATTTAAAAATATATAAAATCATAAATTTTAAGTAACATGCTTTTAATTTCATAATAAAATTATCATTTTTCTGAATCATTGATCTAGAAAAATATAAAAGATACTCCTCTCTTCCCAAAAATAAGAATTTAATTCTATGAATAATACTTTTTATATTTGAATTTTCTAATCAATTTCAAAATAATTTTTTCAAACCTCACATTCACACAAATATTTGCAAATGGTCAAGATACTTCATTTTGAATTTTATCAGGTATATTACATTACTATTTATAATACTTTATAAATCTTTTATTTTAATTTTATGAAATTTTTGAGTAAGATATTTAGTCTATTAAAACGTTTAAATAAGATTTCTTTCTTTTGATAAGAGATATCTCTATTAATGTGTAAGTTATCTTAAAAGTCAAGACAAAAAATATAAATTTATCAAACAGAAACTTAAATTTATAAAAAAAAATTGAGAGACTAATAATCTTAAAAACGTGCTTTTACCTATTGTAATTCTGAAGAGAAAAAAATATTTTTAAAATTTTTTTCAAAAATAATCGTCGCAAAATAATTACTATTTACAAACATTACTCTGAAAGTAAAAAATGAAACAAACTTTCATTTTTTATTACCTATTTTATGAATATAAGGAAAAACTAAGCTTTAAAAACTGAAAACATTTCTTCCAGTCTCATTATGACTCAGTGAAAAATGAATTCTTTAGAAATGTTAAAAATTTCTTTTAACCTTTACATTTGAAATGGTTTTCAAAGAAATTTCTAAGTTAGCATTTTTATTTCGTTTTGAAATATTTTTACTGACTTTTATATTTTTTATCATTTATTTTTTTTCATGTTATATTAGATTTTTCATGCTTTGAAACCTTATTCAAAAGTTTTATATATGGTAAAGTTTAAATGACACAGGATAGTAACAGATAGTTATTAAAGGCTTAGATAAATATATATCATACAGAATTTCACAAAATAATATTACTATAATAAATATAAGTATTGCATAAAAGGATGAATGACGTGTTTTATGGAAAAAATCACGTTTCTTGCACACTATTTAAAAGGTTTCTTCTCTCTTCATTTTATAAATGTGTATTCGTTTTTCAAATTCTGCAAATATACTTTTGAGTATGTCTGTAAAGATTTGCCTATGCAATAGTGATATAAAATGCGAATAGATTCATTGTTGCTTATAATGCCAGACTACGAGAATTTCCATTTTTTACCTCAACAAGGGACAAAAGTGATTGTTGCTTATATACTGATGAACCCAATGAGTGTTCCTTCGTAACCACGAAAGTAGGTTTCTGTAATTTCGAAGCCGTGACCAAGATGAAGAACCCAAACTTGGCTTACCACCTCCACATTTCATTCGGAGTACATGATGACCATGAGATATTTAATGTGCCTCAGCTGTCATTAGTATACACAATAAATATTTGATGTGGCAGTGATTCGAACTCACTATGATAACGAAAACAAAGGTCTAATCAACAAGGACATCATGGTAATGTAGTCATGATGATATATCATACAGCAAAATGATTTTATACAAAGTATTTCAAAAATATTGTCTTTCTTGTATGAAAAAAGAAAGAAAATCACAAGGTTTAACATCAAGAAACCTTAAAATCCGCCTGAATAGGACAGGGTACAAAGTATTTCTAATTGATTAGTCTCTCTCATCATTTTATCAACACTATCATTTTCACAATAACTTCTGAAATTACTTAAACGAAGCCTTAGAATACACCTTTTTCACTGGGTAATGATACTAATGGATGGGTACTATCTAATTGAAGTTATAAAACATAAACTGATGAGCCATTTGTAATCATTCTGTTTAGTGAAAATAATTCATCAATTATTAAACTGCTTCTACAGTTAACAGTTTGTTGTTGTGTTGTTATTGTTTCTCATCCTCGTGACCCGCAGTGCTAAATCAAGTTCATGAATGGGGTGAAGAGCAGCTTCTGTGTTCAGAGTCCTGGAGCACCAGGGGTAGATAACTGATTTGGCTCCGGAACCTACAGACCTTAAAATGTAATGGTGTGTCTTTCCAATTATATTTTTATAATACGTCCTAGTATTTTTTATATGAATAATAAGAATAAATTATTGCAATTTACATGTATATGAATGTACATTGAAATGAAAAATGCTTATTATTCTAGGAAATATCACTAATAGTAACTAAAGTTAATTAATGCCACGGATGTTAACTCTTCTAAATTACACATTTGAATATAGCTAATCAAAATTGATGATTTTTAAAGAAAAATATACGTTTTGATATATATATATATATATATATATATATATATATATATATATATATATATATATATATATATATATATATATATATATATAACTATGTAAGTTTTGTTTTCTTTTTCATTAAGAAATTAATCATCAAATTTAAATCATTAAAAAGAGATGATTTGAATCAATATTTCTAAAGCATTTTTGTTTTTGGTGTAATGTTTAATTTCTTATATGAAAGTATAGTTGAAATACTTATTTAACGAAGAACCTCTATTTGATCATTGTTATTTGTTCTCAAGAACATTATTACTCAATTAGCTGTGAACTCTTAACTATATTACCATCCACATTTAAGTATATGCTTATAATAAGAACTTTATTTATCAACCCATTATTCCTTTCATTTAATATCTTAAATAAGGCTTTACTCTTTACATTTTGAACGGAATATATATATATATATATATATATATATATATATATATATATATATATATATATATATATATATATATATATATATATATATATATATATACCATCTGCAATTATGCAATTATTAGTTTAAATTAATTTATGAATTGCAGGCTATAGAAAGCTTTATATTATTCATTCAAATTTTAAACTAAACTTGATAGAAAAAAGAAAAAGAATCAGAATTTTACTTCAGTTAAGAGTATTTTTTAGAAAAATTAGCTGGTTAAAAATAATCATTTGTAACTTTTCAAAAGTCTGTGATCATCTATATCATCCAAGAGGATTAGAATAATAAGTCAAACGGTGATAACTTACTTTTGATAGGAAGTTTCTTTTTTCCGAATAAATGTCTCAGTACGTGAGATCCATTAAGATGAAGCTTTAGTAATTAATGGAAATTCTTTGGTTAAAGGTCTTTTTCCAAGTCTTATTTAGTAATATATGAAGTAAATATTAAGAATATGCTTCACAACAAAATTAAGAAAATAATGTTGGGTTTCATATATTAAATTTTAGAATTTCGCATCGATTTAAAATGAGTTTTAAATAACAAATTACCTTAAATACATAAGTGTATAAAATATACAAAGATTTTATAAACCTGAAAATATATTTACTTTTTCTCATTTTTCATCATAAATTACTAATTCAGAATCATCATTAATTAAAAATTATGTTAGAAATATAAGAAAAATCCAAATTGAAGGACATTAATAAAAGTTGAGAAACTAGTATTCCTTAAAGTGATTTGTCAAACAAATTAGAATTTTGAAGGAAACAAATTTATGTAAAAATTTTTTCATAATCAAATATTAAAAAAACATCTCATTTTAAGAAAATTTCAGGAAAAATAAAATTTTTTATTAGAATAGCATTTTTATTTTATTTTTTAATAAATACTTTAACATAAAAGAAAATTAATCTCGAAAAAAAAGTTCTCTGGCAGCCGCATTCTGTCATAAGTAAAACAAATTCATTCAATGTTTATGCTAAAAATTTCTTTTTCTATTATTTTCTAGAGATTGCGGAAAAAAATGTCTAAATTGGTGCTTTTTGTCATTTCAGAATATTTTCAATATATATGTTTTTCCATTAAGGTTTTTAAGGTGTAATAACTCTTTTTGATTTAAAAATTGAATCGTAAATTTTTATAAGATTAATTTTAAAATGCAGGATTAAAGCATATTATTTTCAGATCTTAGATATATTCAGCAAAGATTTTTAGCAAATAAAGTATAACGTAATAAATATATGTATCACAGAAAATAATGCTTGTAAAATTATATGGAAAAGAAACTTTTTCGAGTTTCTTATATACACATCTTTAAAATACTCTATACTCTCTCTCTCTCTTAGAGTTTTAATTATTTGCTTTAGTCAAATTCGACAAATACCTTTTTTGACTTTGTCTATCAAATTTTGTCTGTGCAGCAGTGATGTGATTCGTAAATACAATATAAAATTACTTGGCAAAATTGTTTTTCTTGTATACAAAAAGAAAGGTCATAAAGTATAACATCAAGAGAGACTTTAGGGTCTAGTTGAACAAAGCAAGATGCAAAATATTTCCGGTACATTAATCACCATTTTGCAAAATGATATTCTGGTGACTCACAATATAATCGTAAATGACGTGAACCAAAGCCTATTCTTTTCATTGGTAATACTTATTAATTTTTAAGCATTATATATGTACAATTATAAAACGTCAAATCCAATGGAATATTTGGAATCACCCGGTATAGGGATAATATGTAATTTATTGGAGCACACATAAATAATATTTGAAAATTGTCACTTTAATATTTAATTAAGTGCAATTGTCTCTAAAATCCTACTTTTATAAAATATTTCAGTTTTTTTTGTTATAATATGAAAGGAAGTAAATCAAAATGCATCGTGCTTACTATTCTAGAAAATACTAGTAATATTTCTGTGCTATAAATGTGTATGATTATAATTGTATCTGAATTGATATTTATCAAAATCTCTCAGATTCGGACTGAGTAAAATTTAATATTTTTATTAAAAAAAGTAATTTTTAACTTCAAATACTTAAAATAGGATTCAAATCAATATTTTTGATATAATATTTAATTCTGTATATGTATTGTTTAATTAAGTAGTTGAAAATATAATTTAATTGTTTATTTTTTAAAGAAAAATGATAGTCATCATTACTTGTTTTTAATGACCACATTCATTACTTAGCTTTAAAGACGATTTTTCTTCAATATATAATTAAAAATTGTATTTACGAATACAAAGATTTTTTAGTTTACAGATTATGTCTTTTAACATAATTACTGATTGGGGAAAATATCAGCAGTAATAATAGTTATGTTTCATTAGAATAAAAACCGAATTTGATTACCTTATGACAGGGATAAACTAGAGATTGTATTGTTTTAAAAATACGTTCAATTATCATCGCTAAAAGGGAGTTGTTAAATGTTAAGTAATGTTATGTACCTAAAGGATACAAACAGAAAATCTCTTAAAATATTTTATTAAAATTTAAATTAAAATTTTGAAATATGCCCTATTTGTTTATATACATTTATAAAAATTCTAGTATATTACAGTTGATCTGCTCGGAAACCCTAGTATATATGTTTTTTTTAGAAAAAAAGATTAGTTCATAATTGTTATTCTGAGTTTAAAAAATTTGGTAACGTCTTTATTTAAGTTAATAAAGCATACTTGTTATTTTTAGTATTTATTTTATAATTTAATTTGATAAATGTATGAATTATATTTTCAATTCATGTGAAAATTGAATTTTAAAAATAATTACTGAAACAATTAAGGAAAAAGCTTTTTTTAAAATTGTGTTAATATCAAAAATAGGAGTTATGAATACATCCATCAGAATTAATGTAATAAAAAATATGAATATAAAATTTGTATAAATTGTAAGTTTTGGACAAAAATGATTTACTGTTAAAATCATAGTTTTTAGTAAAAGCAATTAAAAACTTATCCGTATTAATAAAATGAAAAAATGACTAATAATAACCAAACAGTCAATTTAATATAAATATTTTGAAAAAAACAATAAAAAAATTCTGAACTGCTTAACACTAAACTACTGCATTTGAAGAAATTTTATTATTTTTTAAATGGAACGAATAAAATCGTTACAGGAAACGATTCATTAATTGCAATTAGAACTTAGTTAAACACCAATACTTAATTAGTTTGATAATTGAAAGAAGATTAGACATTCCACAGACAAATTCAGAAGAATCAGTTTAATTACAAGTAATTAAGAGCAGAAGCCTGTTTTTTTTATAAAAAAAGAGTAGTGTGCACTGAGTCATTACTTCGGAAGAAAGTGAATTTTTTTTTTTTAAATTGTTGAGGAACATAGATCTTAGGATTTGATGAAATGAATTGAGTTTTATGTGATCTAAAATCTTATCTCAAAATTAATATAAGTTCTGTTTCACAAACTAAAATATCCGTTGTTTTTTTAATTCATTGTAAAAAATATGTTGGAGCTGATTCTTTATGAATGAAACCTTAACGTTGTAGATAATCATATTATTCTCCAATGATTTCTTAAAAATTCATTAATATGTCATTTTAAATACTTCACATTAACTGATTTAGATCGTAAATATAATTTATTAACTTGAAATATCTTTTGAAATATAGAAAATTTAACTAACTGAGACTGTTGAGATTTTTTTTTTCCCACCGAGTTAGATTTGTGGAAAAAATAAAATTGAAGCAGAACTGTAATTCGCTAATTTGTCCAAGAAACCATTCATAATATAATCATAATAATGGTGCTTGCTTTGACATATTTTAATTTTACACGTGTCTAGTTTAATCTACCTCATCGTTTGTGAGAGTAGTAGAATATATTAGAATACCTTATAAGTAAATTATATCTTGCAGTAAGGAATTTGAAAATGCGGTTGTTTTGTAAGACTCAGAAATTCAACTTTTCGTAATTCAGTTTTTATAAGCTTCTGACTGATAAAGAATAAAATAATAATACAAATTTATTACAGATCATAAATATTCAACTTTGCAAGTGAATTCAGGTAGTTTGTAGCGCAAACAGAAATGAAAGCACAGATAATTTGACAAAAAAGAGAGGAAATAGAATGTTCCCATATTTTGAATTGTGTTTGCAGGTTTTTAAAAATAACTTTCAAGTGCTAGTTCTGACAACAGACAACTGGTAAAATAGTAATTTGTACATCCATTTTGTTCATTTTCATGCGTTGTTTTCACGTGGAATTGGTTGCTGTACTTTATTCATTTGTAGTTCTTAACTTTCGGAAATGATCTAAGCATATTTAAAATAAACATACGTAATTTTCTATTGTGTATATGTTGTATAATTTTTATATTTAAGGACAGAGCAGGTCATTTTGTCTACATCATACCATAATCTTTGAAAATGCACCAAAAGAAGCTACGAAATAAATCATTCATAGTGCTACAAGGACATATTTTTGGAGCCTTAATTTTAGAGCTGATTTGACTTATATATATATAAGGCACTGAATATAAATGAGAAATCTCTTTTTGCACTAATTCTAATGTCCTGTATGTTTAGCTATAGTGCTCAAATCATTTCTCTTTTGTTTGTTACTAGAGAATAAGCATTTTTACCTTTAAAAATTTGAGAACGAGAAACTTAATACTAAATTTTTCTGAATTCCAAAGAAACGTTCAGTAGAATAATAAAAAATTGAAGCTTTTATTCCTTTGGTGGATTTATGAGTATGAAAATATTATAACACCCATTTCTTTAAAATGTTCTAAACTCTTTGACAAAAACTAAGGCCATATTTAAAGTCAGAGCAATGTAAAAAATTCTATAATCAATATTTATCAAATTCGTCTGATGTGTCCCATGTGAAACATTGAAATTCTCATACCCATAGATTTCTGGGGATATTCGGTTTGCAAGGTTAATAGAAAATAAGTTAAAGGAATATAATTCTATCTTCTATTTGTGATCGCATTTTAGATGCAAAGTTGTGTATTATTAGATGCACGTTAATTTGGATTTAGTTTCATTGTTTGAACATTTTGAAGCATCAAATAAAAATGCCATACTTCATATGAAATAAGAAAAGTTTGAAGCTTGTTGTGTACAATTTGAAATATAATGTATGCATTGGCAAATTTGTGTGTGAGAGAGATTCATTTTAATGCTAAGTAAGGATTCAAAGTACAGAATCAAACTACAAAATTAAATAGAAAGTTCAGTTTTTGCTGCAAAGGAATTTGATTAAAAAGTCATTACTTAGAGTTGTTATTCTACAGAAAAGTATTTAATAATTAATAATTTAAGGATCAAAGCCTGATCGCGTACTGACTGAACGTCTCACTTTCTCATTATACACTCACATATTCAAAATTCTATCTAAGGGCTGGAAAGTTAGATTCAGCCTTTCATACCATCACTGGTTCTATAAAATCGAATAGCAAGTACGTTTGGGAATTAAATGCTGGCTGTTTTCGGTCAAGGTGACCACTTAACCGGGGCATTTGCTTCACACTCTGAGACCCTCGGTTAGGAAAAAAGTATGTGTACTGTAAGCTTTGGTCCACTAGGGGTGACTGTGCCACAGAGTTTAATTGAGCTTAAGAATTCTTCGTTTAACACAAATTCTTTGTTCCAACTGAAATTTGTTATAAAATTAAATAAAAGTATGCAATTTTTATATAAAAGAGAAAAAGGATCAATAAAAATAATATTTGCAAATATCATTTTGCTATGTCCCTAAATCTCAGAAATCAACATCTGTAATCATTTATTTGATATTCAGGAATATTTCAATTTAATATTTAGTAATATTCAAATGATAGGGTACTTTTTTAGCTTAGAAATATACAAAAATATTCATAAATTTTCAAATGGTAATATTTCGGTATTCAAAAAGTGGTATGTTATAACTTAGAAGGAATCTCAAAGTACCATGATGTAGTAGCGTTTTCAGATTACTTATGCATTTGTTTTAGCACATGCTTGTCTAAAGTGCGGCCCACGGGCCGCATGCGGCCCAAAAGCCTTTAAAATGCGGCCCAAACGCAAATTATGAAAATATTTAAATTTACACATTTTTCTTAAAAAAATAAATGTTGTAATATTTTTCATATATAATCGATTTGCTGACATTTATTTTGAAATAAAAATTTAACTCTTTAACCCTTTGAATACCGAGTCTTGAATTCTTAGGGGTACTCAAAATACCAAAACGCCCGAAAATGTAGTTTTTCGTTTCCGAAGATTTCCTCCCCCCCGGTGTAAGAGTAGAAGCAATAAATTTTCCGAGGTTTCGTACAATGCAGTGTTGCACTGCATTGTTCTTCCCTGGTCAAACTTGTATGCAGTATATTTAATTGCATTTTGATTTTTGGCCAAAGGGACCCCTCACAGAAAAAGGGGCCATCAAACGTGGGCCAAATCGACCCGGCAGTCTTCTCGCTGAATCCCGTTCTGCGCGTCATCTTGGCGCATGGTCATGTGCCAGTTCCTACGTCGCGAACCGCTTATAAAATTATTTGCTTATAAAATTAAAATATATATATATTTTTTAGATGGTCTCCATGTCATTAAAAAAACAGAGCCTAAAAAAGAAAAAAATTGAAGATGAAAAAAGAGTTTTTAATAAAAACTGGACAGAGAAATACTTTTTTATTCAGGAGAATTATAAAGCACTTTGCTTTATATGTAGGGACGTTGTTCCAGTTTTTAAAGACTACAATTTGAAACGACATTATAGTCAAAAGCATGCCACAAAATACGATGTACATCTCGGAGTTTGCCGTAAAGATAAAATCACAGAACTGAAAAAAGGGCTATCGTCTGAACAATTTTTTTTAAAAAGACAGCTACTCAAAATAATGTCATTGTAAAAGCAAGTTATGTCGTAGCAAATTTAAAAGCGAAAAAATCAAAACCTTTTATTGATGGCGAATTTATAAACGAATGCATGGAAAGCGTAGCCAAACATAATTTTCCCTGAAAAAAAGTTGGATTTTTCTAAAATCATTTTATCTCACCAATCTATAGCCACAAGAATTGAGGAGTTATGGAATGCAGTTGAAAAGTCTTTAAAAAGCAATTGTACCAATTTTAAATTTTATTCGTTAGCCATGGACGAAAGCACTGACGCTTCTGATACGGCACAGTTGGCAATTTTTATAAGAGGAATCGATGAACATTATAATATCACGGAAGAAATGGTTGCTTTAGTATCGTTAATAGACACTACCAAGTTTGTAGATTTATTCCATGCATTAAAACGACTAGGGAAAGGTTTTCCTTATCTATGAAAAATTTATGAGCTATCATAACCGATGGAGCACCTGCCATGGTTGGTAAAAATAGGGAACTCGTTAAAATGGTTAATAATGAAGCCGTCGCTGCCGGCAATACGATCTTGATGGCATATCATTGCATTTATTGTACATCAGGGCAATTTGTGTGGAAAAATTTTAATAATTAGAAAGTGTGTTAAGCGTTGTTATAAAAACCATCAACTTTATAAGAGCAAAAGGATTTAATCGTAGACAATTTCAAGAGTTCCTCAAGGTAGTGGGCACTGAATTTGCAGATGTTATTTATTATACAGAAGAGTAAGATGGCTCAGTAAGGGGAAAATGATCAAAAGATTTTACGATTTAAGAACTGAAATAAAAATATTTATGGAATCAAAAGGGAAACCTGTGACTGAATTTGAAGACGAAGATTAGGTTTCAGACTTAGCTTTTTTAGTAGACTTAACAGAGCATTTGAATGATTTATATTTGATACTTCAAGGAAAAAATCAAGTTATTAATAATATGCTCCAAACAATAACAACGTTTGAAAGAAAGTTGAAATTTTGGCACAATCAAATAAAAGTGAAAGATTTGACGCATTTCAGTACTTTGGCTGTACATAAACCTGTGAGTTGCACAAAATATGCTGCATTAATTTTTGATTTAATTCAAGAGTTTGAAAGTAGATTTCCAGATTTTCGAAAAAATGAAGAGTATTTCAACATATTTTCTATTCCATTTTCTCTAGAAATAAATAAATTACCTTCAAATGGAATGCATTGAACTGCAAAGTAACATTCAACTAAAAGAAAAATTTGGAAATGTTTCTTTACTGGAGTTTTATAAAGATTACCTACCCCGCAATAAATATCCTAACTTTCACATTCATGCTTTATTAATGTCTTCAACTTTTGGTAGTACCTATATTTGTGAATAATTATTTTCAAGAATGAATCATACAAAAAACAAAAATAGGACAAAGATTACCGAATTACCGACAAGCATCTTGAAAATGCACTAAGAATTGCAACCTCGTCTATTGAACCCGATCTCGATTCGCTTGTTCGACAAAAGCAGATTCATCCATCTCATTAATTTGATTATTTTTCCATCTTTATGAAATCCAAACTAAATGAAACGAAACTTTTACAAATTTAAAAAAATATGTACCTATACATATTAAATTAAAAATAAAAAATTATAATAAAAAGAAGTTAATTTATTTTAATAAAACTACATAAAGTTAATTTTTATTTCAATTTTTTGAAAAAATATTTTATGTGCGGCCCAGCAAAAAATTTTTTTGCCATGCGGCCCATGAACGGTCATAGTTTAGACACCCATGTTTTAGCAGTTATAGTCATTGCGCTTGAAATCTGAGGATGAAGTCTAGCAGAAATTTCGTATGAGGTTGAATTCAGCTACGACTTTGGAATTTCGTATCTTGCCACAACGCGGTGTTATGGTTTACTCACTTACAATTGTAGATTACAACTAGCCTACATTGCTTCTTTCATTTACAATTGCAGATTACCACCAGTTTATGTTGCTTCTCTCATTTACATTGCAGATTATCAACGTCTACATTTTTGCTAGTTGTTTTTACACTTGGACTAGTCAAGCTAGCTATGCCTTGGCTATGTGAATTTAAGTCAGTAGGTTGCGTTTTTCGTTTAATCGGAGTACCACGGATGGGAAAGTACGACTTTGCTCTTTAAATTCGCCGAAATAGGGCACCACCTCAGGTTCCAATCCTTCAATTTTGACATTGATCTGAAGGGGGAGGAAATTTCTCTAGATTATTGCACCCAGGGTAACTGCTCAATGACCGACCACAGGACTTTCAATTCTACATATTTAACGAGCACGTATATCGCATGACTAGTGTCTCGAGACAGAGCCCCGATCGTCGGCTCCAGAAGGAAATTCTAACGCATGCACACTTGAAAAACGTAGTTGCAATAATTTGGCGAAATATAATATGAGTATTGTACAGACTTAGTTTTAGCAATCCCCTATGGTCTTCGATTTACTTATTTATATTTATATTATTTATTGTTTGTGTGCGAAAAGCGATTAAGAAAGAAAGAATGGGTATTTATGGGTATTTATTAAATTATTTTTTGAAATATGAAGGAAAAACAGAATAATTTACTTATATCTTAGCACCATATAAAATACAAATACATAAAAACTTTATTTATATTTTATGTGGTGCTTAATCGCATCATTAAAATATTTCTTTTTTTCGCAGATATGGTCGACAGGATAATACTTAAGTACCAAAGAAGTGTGAATTAGACAATTATCACATTTTCTTCTGATTTCTTAATTTAATAAAGATAAACATGAATGGGAAAAATGTCATGGTAAAATTAATTTTACGAAATAAATTGTTTTTGACTATTTATTATGGTTTAATTTCAAGTTAATATTCACAAGGTTTTTTTCCCCCCAAAGCCAAAATTAAAATTTTTGACAATTCAAATTAAAAATTGTTTAAAAATGTTTTGCATAGAGGAATTGTTTTAATAAGCTTTGGATGCAATATAAATTTCAATAAAAAACTGCAGAATTAAAAGATTTTCTTATTTAGTGGGTACATAATTTATTTTTAAATTAAAAATTCTGAATAAGATAAATTACAAGCTGTAAATATTGAACATCTGTAGGTCAATTTAAAAGTACAACTTACTTATTTGAAAAATAAGTTTTTAAATTTATAAAATAGAGAAAATATATAAATAATTAAAAAATTTCCTCATTATCAACATAAATGAGAATAAAATATGTGTAAAAAATTGAGGGTGAAACTGAATAAATTTTTTTAATTAAATATATCAAACAAAATATTTCTAAAATGTCACTTTACCATGCTTATATGACAAATGCCTGGTGTTTCATTATAAATTCAATATTTCAAATAGATTTTTTCTATTTTTCACTTTATTACGCTCATCTCACAAAACTGTAATTTATGTTTGGTTTAAATAAAAATTTATTAGCTAAAGTTGTTTTCTTAATTTATTAAAATTTGTCATTCTTAATTAAAAATTATTTAATATTTTTTTACATGAGTTGTTTTAACAAGCTTTAATTAAAAAACTGAAGAATTAAAATATTTTGTTATTTAGTGTATAGATTGTCCAACTTTTAAATAAAAACTAAATTAAGATAAATCGCAAGCTACAAATTCAATAAATATCTGTAATTCGATTCAAAGTATAGCTCATTTATTTGAAAAAATAAGATTTATAAATGAGGAAATTTATAAATAATGCTGAATTTAATAAATTTTCTCAGTTATATGTACAAAAGATTTTAGAAGGAATTTAGTATTTTATACAAGAAAAATATACTAAGTTTTAGAAAGAAAAATTTTCAGAAATTTAAAAAAAAAAGTGAGTAAAAATGTTCAATAAGGTAAACATGCTAACCAGATAAATTTATCGCATTATTAAGATCGCCAAGTCAGTGAATCATAGCCAAAATCTTCTGAAGCCGACGATCGGGGCTCAATTTCGAGACACTAGTTATCGCATTTACTCGGTGGGTCTTTGGCGGCATTGGGAATCGTTCCCCGTTCAGGCCGAAAGTTGATGCTCAAACCACTAGGCTACCACGGCCCATTTTTACTAGTAAAAGGTCTGAAAGTTACTTGAGAACCTTGTTGCTTACAGCAAAACTATTCTTTCTTCAAAAAATTAAGAAAGCTATTTATCAGCAACGTGAATCCATCAACCAACTCTGAAAAGTATCTTTGTGCTGGTCATCAGTATTCTTATTTCTCATAAATCGAGAACATGAGAAACATGATTAAATGCCACTTTCATATGTTGTAATGCAATCACAGTAAATCAGAAGATGAACTATAGCAAATGGTTGAGACAGATTATCTCTCAGGATACATTTCACACACTCTTTGATTAAGTACCTTAACTTATTGCTGAATGTATTGTCACCAAGGATAACTCAAAATTAATGAATATACTGTATACTCCCTATGTTTGTATATGTAACATTTCGTATCAAACATTTCTTATTTTTAATTACTTGTCAAACTTTTCGTCTTTTTTTATCATTTTCTGTACATACCATCCATACATTGCATCTTCAAAGTTGTATATATTCAAATACATTTCACTGTGATTTATTTTGATGTTTATTTTCAACAAATTAACATATAATTTAACATATATTCAGAAGTAATTATGAGCATACCTGTAAACATTTCTGAGAGTTTTATTAACATTATTTTATAAATGTGTTGTTTTAAATAATAAATGTATATGCTTGGTAAAAATGTGGAAGAATATAAATTTGTTGGGATTTTAGACTTATTTAATGAATATGAATCTACCTTATATATAATGCAAGCAAAATATTGGAGTTAAAAATGTGGAAAGTTGTGATTTTCAGTGTATATATGTTTCTATAAAGAAAATGAAATTTTAATTTTGGAATTTAAACTTATTCAAAGGAAAATAATTAACATGCAAAAAGTATCTTAGTAATTGTGTCTTGAAATAAATTCATCTGTTCGATTTCTTAATTAAGAAACAAGTAAATGAAAAATAACGTCATGAAAAATATTATGAATAAGTTAGAAAGAGTAAATAATATTAGAAAATTGAATAAAAATTAATCATTTTCGAATTTATTTGTACATACATGAAAAAATATAATTTTTCAGTGAAAATTGTTGTATAAAACAAGTTTATTCGATTAAACTGTTATCTTATTAGTCAATGATTCTAACAGACAAAAGTGATATTTGTTAAAAAATGGAATAGATAGATAAATGGAACAATATACTAAAATAAGAAAAATTTCAAAAAAACATAAAAACAAAGTTCTTGGATATAATTTGTAAAATCCACTAAAATAGTCAATAAGAGTATTAGACTTCCAAATTAATTTATGTTTGTATTTCACTGAAAAAATATTTTATATTTTTAACTTAAAATTTATGGTACTTTTTTATTTAAAATACTACAACTTAAGCATGTGGATAGTGATACACTTTAAAATGAATTTCAGAACAGAAAAGTCATTATGCAAAATGAGTAAAAGTTTTATAAACAAGAAAAACTAAGAACTAAATTGAAATTTTTTTATTTTGAATTTTATCATTCACGAAAACTTTTAGGAACGTACATACCAAAATGTGATAGACTTTCTAGACCGAAAAATACATGCGACAAGCATTTTTAAAATTAGGTTTGCTTTAAGATTAAATCCATATGCCATTAACTTTGCCTTAAAACTTCTGAGTGAAAAAAACGTTTGGTTTTTATACTTATTATGATTCAAATGAAATCTTTTGGTGACGAAAATAAGAATTACAAAGAAATACGTATTATAATTAAAATCAACTCTTGGTGACGGAAATAAGATTTTGACGAACAACTTTTGACAAGATTTGAAGGGTTTCAGTGTTTACTAAAAAGTAAAAACTTGCAGCAAATTGGTGAAAGTCACCAATATTAATAATAAAGTTTTATATTTGACTAGCTTAAGTATTCTATTTCAGTACGAGTACTTTCCTTACGTATTTTAACTTTATTATAAGAGAAAAATGCTTGTGTTTACTACTATATAAGATCATAGATGTATCACTACAGATGGTGCAGGTTTATAATTTCTATAGATTAAAAAAAAATTAAAAATTTTAAAAACAAATGAAGTTAGTATGAATTAAAAGTCAAAATATAAAATTTCCACAGAAATGTAAATGATAAAAAGAGTCATCTATAGTACTTTTTCATTTTTTCTATATGCTGCTGTTATTAAGATGCTCCCCTTAAAGGAAGTTGCTTCATTTTTGGTTGGTAGATTATATTTAACAATATTAATATTAATAAACAATAATACTAATACTAATATATATATACTAATACTAATTACTAATACTAATATACATATATACGTATGATGTATGTATGTATGTATATATGCATATAAACATATTCATTATTTGATTCTGTTATATCAAAGGCCATATAATAACTTAACATATATATAAGCCTATTTTCTGTAAATTTCTTAAAAAATGATTTAGTTTTATGTAGCAAAATTAAATAAATACAACTGTTTACAACAAATCATAATAAAAACTAATTTCAGGAAGGAAATTACATTCGTTAAAAATGCACTATAATAGTTTAATGGATTTTACTAAAGATAAATACATTTGCAAAACATCTAAAGCAACAATATTTTTAAAAAATTTAAAATAAACTATTTGGAACTACAATTTGTTTCAGATGATGAGAAATAAAAAATATGGTAAGATAATGTAAAATATAATCGTTATATATTTGTTATTGCTGATAACAACATGTTTCTAAAATCTTAATAAACATTGCCAATTACCTTTAGTTTTAGTGTAATTAATATGGAGTATAAGAAGCACAAAGTAATTTTCTTATCTGACAGCGAAATAATGTAAAACATAACTCTTAAGTGAAAAGTAATGTACAAAAGAAATAAATTTATTGGAAACAAAAAGTAAAAAGATTAGAATTTTACCACATAAAAAAATTACTGAGATTATGTAAAATTGTTTTTACTCAAAATCGAAGACTATTAATAGAAAAAAATAATTTCACTAAAAACAAAGAAATGAAATTTTGTAACATTAATTTATGTATTTTATTTATATCATTATTTCGTTCTATGCAAATAATTGAAGCATTCTCATCACATGATGCAATGATGATTGATAACTGCAATGATTTAAAATTTTATTGTCATTAATCTAGCAAAGTAAAGTATACTATAATCAATGTTTTATTAATATATATAATTATTTATATATAAACAGGTTTCATTTTTATTCCAAGACCTGTGAATAATTATTAAAAATGTTGTTTTTTATGCCTCGTACATTATCTTATTCATTAATAATTATTTTTTCAATGAATTTATGCATTAATTAGTATCAGTTAATGGATATTTTACTCAATAGATTATTACAATATATTTAATCTAGAAAGATTGTCGTGACTCTGAAATGCTTAAAAGAATTTTCATTAAAAATTTCTTATCATGAGTTAAGCAATACACTAAAATTATAAAGATTTATAAAAAAATAATGTCAACGATAAGTAAGTACAAACATTTTAAGGGATCATAACTTCAGACATGAGGCTTAATAATTTATTCATAAAAACATTAAATAGTTAAAACAATTACTTGTAAACTTTAAGGATTTGACTAAATTTATTTATGTAAAAGAATTTCGAATTATTTTCCTATTATTTATGTGAATTTAGAGGAAAAGAAAATTTTGGATTTAATAAAAAAATACCCAGAGAAAAATTTAATATTAAATATATTACTCATCTATATAATTTGTAGAAGACAGAAATAATTCTAGGTGAATGTAATTCATACTGTGATAGCAATATTAATTTAAAAGTATAACTGTGAAATAAATCATTCTTTTTTTGCAATAAAATTGTGAAGGATGTTGACTTGCTAAACATCCTTAATTTTTAGGCAGAAAAAATTATTTTTACTGCCTGTTTTAAAATATGTTTTTAATTTTAATGTACATATTAAAAAATTTTATTCATAAAAAACTACTTTTAGGAATGATTTTTATGAAATAAGTACATACACACATAGATTTCTGTAATGCAATTTGTTTAGTAAATGATATGATATTCTTAGTTATGAGATCATACATTTTAAAAAAGTAGCGCCACATATTGCAGTAATTTGTAACTGCTCCAAGAGAAAAATATTATAAAACACGAACAGGCTACCTTCAAGCAATTTTTTTTTAATTTTGAAAGTTTGTATAATCACAAAATGGATGTGAAGTTTATCTAACATAGAAGTTTTCCATCGATATTAATTGACCAGTTTCTTTCGAACAAAAATGATACAGCTGATATTTGCTGTATAAGGCTCTGAGAAGAATTTAATCCCTGAATCCTTTTTGTGCCTTAAGTAGGCTGCTTTGTTTCAAGTGTTTCATAAAATTTAAGCATGCAGGCACGAGTCAGTTTTATGGTTCATTAATAATCAAATTATTTTTAATGAACTATATGTTTTTACCCCATTGTTGTTTTATTTCTCTATGCTGAATCAGTTCCTCTGTTGACGTAGATTTTGATATAAAGTGTTTTTTTCCAATGTTTTATATGAAATAAACCACTATCTTTGAATTTTCGGTTTACAATTCTAGATAATAGTAATTGGAGACACCTGTTTCTATACATATTTATGTACTGAATCTTGTTTCTTACACATATTTATGTACTGAAATCAAATTAAATATTTTACATTTATAACATTTTTAAGATTATTGAACAAGTTAATGGTAATTTTGGAATTCTAATAATTTTAACCCTGAAATCGTTTCATTTCCACTATTTGCTATTCATAAAATCTGCTTTAAATTTATAGCAATATTAAAAAATTAAGTAATTTTATTTATTGAAGTGCACATTTTAAATTTTAATAATGTAACGAAGTACGAAATTGTTAATTTTTTTATCAATTGTAAGCTGCGTAGCAACGTAGTTTACTGATACTTTGCTGTGTTTCTGATTTCATCAGACATGATTTAGATAGAAATTGATTATTTCCTTTTAAACAGTATGCATGATAGTGGAATATATATAGGATAATTTATTTAGTATTAATATCAAATGCAAATATTAAATAAAATTTTGAAAATAAAATATGAGATCAATTATTCTTTCAATACAATTTTTTGTTTGGAAAAATATTTTTGTTTTTTTCAGTAAAAATTTTTAAAAAAAGGAAAATTAAACCTATATAAATCAAAATATTCATGAAATATGATAATTCAAAATATAGTATAGAAGTATTCAAATTTGAAGCAATGAATTAAATTTTCAATTATTTATTAGAAAAATTCTATTTCTTAAAAAATTAAACTGATTAGTAAAAATATGAAACAAGATGCCCCCTAGGCATTTATAATATCTTTATATACCTAATGTGTACTTTTGTATTAAAAATACAAAATTAATTTAATCTTGTCACAAATGTAAATCCGATAATGTATGATTTAATTGAAAATCTTTTAGAATTTTTTTAATGAACAAATAAAATTTTTCTTTTGAATTACGTTATTTAATTTTATAAGTCTTCAATGACTCCATTAATCATTGAAATTCTTCTTTATTAAAACATATAAAAATCTAAAAATATAGTTGAATGTTGTGTAAAAAATAAAAGGAAATTCTTTTTCAGATTTTGTTTCAAATCTTATTTTCAAGGCAAAGAAAGAATAAACCATTTCGGATTCAGCAAAGGTTTTATATCTATCAACATTTCTTTAGAAAAATGTTTTCGAGAAGAGCTTAAATTGAGTCAGCTTAGAGTCTTTGATAGTATTTTGACAAGTCAAATACCTTCGAAAATAGTAATTTGACAAATATTTCGTTTTCACAGTTTTTCAAAATATTTCTTTCTTATTGTGTAAATAAGTTTTGAGTATCAGAAGTATTTTAAAAGGATTTTTACTTATGAATATGCTTAGGTAGTGCTTATATTCTATTACTTACTCGTGTATTCAAATAGATTTGAAGTAAAAATTAATAATATTCAATGGATGTGCAATTACTAATATGCACTTAAAATTCGACGAATGTAAACGATATTACAATTTTTATGCAAACGTTTTGTTATTAAATAGAGAGAAAAAACTTTAAATCAAATATTCTTGTAAAACAAACTATTCCAAATTATTTTTAAAAATTTATAATTATTTTAATTGATTTCATAAGAAATTTTTTATATACTTAGCTTTTTAATTAGCAGAAATTAAATATGACATAATTTTTTCAGTTGTAATCCTTATCATATATCAGTATGAAGCAATTTATTATCTTATTTTAGAAAATATACACTTTTATTTTAACATAATTTGTGTTTTAATTTAGAAGATATTGCAATTGACAATCAAAGTATCAATTTTTGTTTTTTTGATCGATTTTATTTACAATATTTTGTGATAATAGGTTCTTTATAACTAACTATTGTATTTCAGTAATAAGTAGAGTTTTGAAATATAATGAAGGAACTGATATATCCGTGAAATATATCGAAATTCCATATGACTGATATGTAATTTAATTAAATGAATATTTTTTAAATTATATGATAATGGAAGCTATTACCATAAAATGTCATTCTATAAATGCGTATTAATTAAATGTGAAAAGCCCATCTCAACATCGTGAAGATTTCAGTTAGTAATAATATAAAATTTTTTGTCTGTTTGTGAATAGGCTTATTCCAATTGCATTATTGCATACTATTGCTTAACACATATTTTACAACATAAAATGTATAATATCATTTTGTTCAACATGAAATATAGGCAATCCATAATATAAAGAAATCCTTATTTTAATTTGTAATTGTATAAGCAATTCTTCATTTTATTTTACATTGTACAACATTAGATTAGTTCATGAATTTTGGATTGTACATTTGGAAGGGGAACCTAGATAGTAAGTAAACAAACTAAAAAAAATATAAGCAAACATTAACATTTATGCATATGCTAAAATATACATTCTCACACGCTTCATATATGATTATGTAAATAATTATGTGAGTGAATGTGATAGTTATTTTTGAGAAATAATGGATTACAATTTGCTACGTTTTTGTATGAAACTTTTCTAGAATATATGTATAAGGTTGGGGAATAAGTTCGTAGCGTTTTTACCAAAGACCTTTATTTAAACAAAAAACAATTATTATATCAATAAGTTAATCAATTATATATTCGCTGTTGCTGTTTACAACATCTTCCCATTTCTCGACCAATTTGTTGATGCCGTTCCGCCAAAACTCGCATGGTCTGGTGTCAAAACAGTTGTTGAGCCAGTTTTTAAGGACCTCTTTGTTATAGAAGGTAACACCCTTTATATGGTTTGAAAAGGAGCGGAAAAGATGGTAATCGGTAGGTGGAAGATCCGGAGATATACGGCGGATGCTGAAGGACTTCCCATTCGAGCTCTTGGAGTGCGGCTTTGACGACTTGAACAACATGGCGCCTGGCTTTGTCGCGAATGAAAATGGTTTGATCCATGTCGATCAGGTCTTTTCAGTCGAATAGCCGCATTTACGCGGTGTAGCTAGGAAATGTAAAGCTCCTTGTTGACTATGGAATTCTTTTCGAGCATTTACCTAATGCACCAAGAGATCCTTAAAAACTGACTCAACAAATTCGTTGACACCAGGCCAGACAATTTTTGACGGAACGGCATCAACAAATTGGTGGAGAAGTGGGAAGAGGTTGTAAACAACAACGTCGAATATATAATTGATCAACTTATTGATATAATTATTGTTTTTTTGTTTAAATAAAAGTCTTTTGTAAAAACGCTTCTAACTTATTCCCTAAAATACATTCATAATTAAAATTAAAACTATAGTAAGACAAAATTTGAAAATCACTGACATGAATAAAACAATATATAATCAAATCAGGAGGGAATAAGTCAGTTATGAAAACTAAACACTCTTTTCTGACATGCATGAAGGTTATATCTCTAAAGAGCTTCGAGCAACTCCCCTGAAGAGTGATTGCATTAAAGGGAAAAATATAAATATGTTTATATCAAAAATTAAGTAAACAGTATATCAAAGCAAAGTAAACAAACTCACAGTAAAAGGAGCAAAAATTTACATTAAAAATATCAATACCAGCAGTTCAAAACCAATTTAAAAATTGGGATAAAGATATAATTGACAAGAGTGTTTTAAAAATTCATGAGCTAAATTCAGGGAGTGAAAGTAGTAAGAAACCATGCCTTAAGTTCAAAGTTAAACTATATTTAAAGAGATTTAAAGTGAAAGTAGGTTTTAAGAACTATTTACTTTGCAATGAAGCGGGTTATTGTTTTTTAAAGAGGAGTGTTATAAATATCTTTCTACACATAAAATGTCTAAAAGTATTGACAATGACAATCATTGCATATAGTTCTCCTCACAACCCCATCAATTTATATAATGCATATTCTATCCATGTATTCCTAAAGGATTTATTAGCAAAATTATGATTGAAAAAGTTATCTTTCAAAATAAAAATATAACAATATGTTTCGATAATAATACAAGAATATTGTCGTCAACACACAAGAAAAATTTTAATTTGTTACAAAAAAAAATAAATGATAATGAAAGCTATTTCATTAGAATTTTTAAAAGCTTGATTGTGAATTAATTGTTTAAAAATAGCTATATTTTAACAAATTGTATGATTACCTAAAGCTACTTCTTAAATTATTTATTAAAATGACTTTAAATTTAAAACTTTATTTACTTTATGGATAGAAATAATTTCCATGAAAAGATAAACAAAAATAATTCCAGTAATTACAATTACATTTTGAAGAAGTTATTTTAAAATATCTCGACAGAAATCATATTCTTTAATATCTTCATTTTTGCAGGAACAAAATTCATAAATTCAATATATTAACATAATCCATACAAATAACTATAGGTCTAATTTTTAGGACATCATCATTGATTTTTCAAGCAATAAATGGAAATAGTTTTAATTGGCGACTGAATTTTAAAAAAAGAAAAAAATATACTTTGATTAAATTTCAGGAAAATTTTAAATGGAAAGCCATTTAGAATTAGATCAGAAAATTGTAGTTAAAAGCGTAGAACAAATTAATGAATTAGTTTTCTTTGTGGTAGAGTTTTAGTAATTATAATTTAGTTTAAAAATGGTTAATTAAAAATCACTAAATATTTAAAAAATTATTAAATCTAATTTAAAAAAATTATTAAAATTAAAATTCCAAACCTATCTTTAACTGATTAAGATCTCCACACATAGTGAAAATTTGTGCATTGGAAGAAAATACTGTAACACAATAAAAAAGTTTAAAATGAAAAGATTTTAAAAATTTAATAAGCAATTATATTTCAATATTGTAGTTAAATTTCATATCTATACTGTAAATTTTGAAAATTCGTTGTTTTCTTTATGGATACTTTTAATTTTCTATCCTTAATTTTTAAATGAGAATAATATCTAAATAATAAGAAATACAGTTTAAAATGAATTATTTTCTTTAAAATATAAAAATGAATATATACTAATTTCTTACAAAGCAAATAAATATACAATTAAAATTAGAAAACATTAAAAATAATTTGCCTTGAAATTATTAATGCTCTTGTAGTTTCTCATATAAGAAAAACAATGTTCAGTGCATGGAAAGTAACACAACAAATGAGCGTGAAAAAAAATTAAATTATGCATTTAGTAAAGTTGGTTGTCATTGTGAAACCAATAAATTAGGATGTAATCGTTTTGTTAAGGAAATGATTTTGAATTTATTTGTTTTATTTTATAATTTTTTCTGTTTTATAATTCACACGCTGCAGGGTGTGTCACATTCTGAAATGAAGTATGTTTTTCTAACTACCAGTGACCTTTTTATTTTACTCGGAATTATAATCTTCAAAAATATTTATTTGAATTTCTCTCATGTATGAATCACAGAGCTCCAGTGGCTCTCAGTAGCTTCACACCGATTCCTGTTAAGATCAGCAAAGTGAAGTATCATTTACCGCTGAGAGTGATTGAAGTTACTGGAACTCCATTGATTAGGGACGTGACCACGTTAATGTGTTACGTCTTAAGTCCATCCGCTGGTGTGGCGTGGATGTGGAGAGATAGATAATAGCTCATGGAGTATTCCAAACCCGTTGACCTTAAGATACATTCCGGGCCTTGCTGCACAACTTTGTATATAAGTATGTATGACTTAGATTATATAAATGTAGTTGAAGTGTTTATTCATTGAAATACATAACAAACATACCACTCTTTAAATTTACCTCTTTATAATTTGAAGTAATTTTATTTTAAATTGTAATATAAATTATATTTTCACAAACATAGTATTTATCTAAAATATCATTTATGCAAAATATATTTTGAAGTAAAAAATAATAAAAATATAAGTTACACATTATATATTTCCATCATGTAGGAGAATTTTATTCTAGTTGCAAAAAAGAATTGGCAAAACATGATATGTAACCTTAACAATTTGTAAGATTGCTCAAGGTAGTGTAAAATATAGATAGTGATGTTTGAATTTTAAATACATTTTTGATTTTGCTTAATATATCCTAATGAATATACAAGATATTCATTGATATATATTTTAACTTTGTAGCTTCACTTTTTCCAATTTAGAAACAGATCGATAAAATATGTTTATTAATTTGAGGTAGTTACTTTTTCGTAAAACTACCTCCAGGTATCTTATTAAACATAAGTGTAAACTAAATTATCATGATATAGATAGAATAGCAGGATAGTAGATAGAAAATATAGCATTTTTAATGAAGTATCAATCGTATTTCGGCTGAAAAATATCAAAAGTATGGAATTCGTTGATAAATAAAATTCACATTGATAAATAAAATTAATATCACATAATACTGATATTATATTTTATATTAGATTTTAAAAAATCAAGGGAAACGTTTGTTTTTCTATATTAATTGAAACACAGCACATTTCATTATTTTATTATGTAGGGTTAATACGTAATGGCAACTTCTTTTGAATATTAATTTCCGATATTTTGTAAAACTTTTGTTTTAGCATATTGAGCTACTTTTTTAATGAAATAGAATTTTTATAAATATGTATACGATTTGCTTTTAAATTATCATCTATTAATGTTTTCATGTATGTAACCATAAATAATAATTATTATTTTGAATCGAATTTTATGACTATCTACGCAATTCAGCTAATAAAATATACCTTATCCAAGAGAAATTATTATTTTTTTAATAAACAGAATCAGAATTTAATTCATTTGGTACCTTTACTCGTTAATTTGCTTACATCAAAATTTAAAATAAATTTCACTCATATAAAGATTAATTTAATTTGTAACATCAACACAAATAACACAAAATATCTATTAAAATATGCTAATTTGCTTCAATAAAATGATTTAACCAGTCTTTTTGGGCAAAAAATAACCATAGAATGACAATGAGCCAACTATGCTTCAATAAATTATCGATGTAAAGTAAAATGAATTCCATGGATTTTCGAAATTTTTTTCACACTTTACTTTCATGAATAGTAGCGGAAAAATTAAGACAAGGTAAAACTTTTTGTTACCAAATTTAAAAAGGATATTTAAGTTTACATAAAAGATTTCACACACGTAAGTTAAACTTAATATTGTAAGCTAGAATTTTAATTCAAATTCAAAGGTATGTTTAAAATGGTAATATTTGTGTAATTCTAAATTTTCATTATCTAATAATTTTCTGTATTTAAGTTAGAGCTAAGAATATATTTGAAATCGTATTGAAACAAAATTAAAACTGGCATATATACATTCATACCCACGCACAACCACCCACACAAATATATTTATTGTGGGTGGTTGTGCGTGGAAATACTGCCATTCAAATTCTTAGGTGTTATTTATTTTATAAATTTATGTTTTTATATCTAATATGGGGGGCTTTATAAAAAATTGAACATTTCGATATGCTACAGTATTTAAAAAAATAATTATAAAGTTTCTTCACCGCATCAATACATTTTTCGATTATATAATATAAATAAATTTAAAATTAAATTGCACATTTAAGTATCGCCTACAGTTTCATTAAATTTTGAAACTAATAATAAGAAATACTAAGAGTGTGAGAAATGTGCTGTTATTAAATTTGGGAAATTATGAAACACAGAGTTACTCATACGTTAACATAACTAAACCTGTTATAAATATTTAAATGTGGTAGTCAGATTAAATTAATCTGATAATTCAAATATGTGCTTAACCTGTAAATTTATATTAGAGATTATAGTCTTGACATAATTAAGTAAGTTATACTTAATATAATTTTTCAATTAGATTTTATTAGCTTGATTTTATGATTTATATTAAATATTAATCTAAAGAAAAGAATTCCTCTTCTTAATTACTTTTCGAATGTTATCGCAGAAATTTTTATTTTTCGGTAATTGTTACAGAGCTTGCTACTATAATTTAATAACATTTGTAAGATCGTAAATATAATTTTATTAACGTATTTGGATTTCATATTGTTTTGATAGTATTAAAGTAAGCCACCTAAAGTAATAATGTATCATTTATATTTACATGGAATCTAGTTTAGTTTTCGAATTTAGTTGAAAATGTTTTGATAAAAGGTAATAGTTTAGTTGAATATCATTCCATTTTTACATGTTGTTCAAAACTTCATAAGAATATTTAAACTAATAAATAATTTTAAATCACAAATTATTTTAAAGAAATTTCATTTTTATATCTTTTAAAGAGATTAGGAAGTGATTAGCTTGTTTTAGGTAATCTTAGATATATGCTCCAGATATGTAATCATGATCATGAGGGAAAATATTTCGTATATTATCATGAAATATTGAAAATGATAGTTCATGATAGCTCCTGAAAATTGTAAATTAAAATTAGAAAACATATTTAACGAATATCGATATTTTAGTAACTAGTAAATTGAAACATCAGAAGATAATCCAATGTTACAAATTATCATTATCTTTGTAGTATATTTTATATGAGATCTACCTTGATAACAATATGACTTTGTAATGAAGATATCTCTTTAATTTAATAACTAAAAAAGCTTTTTATTTTGTCACAAAATTTATGATCTGATAAATTTTATTATATTTGCTTGAATAACATTTACAAAACTTACATTGCAGTGATTGCGGAACATCCCACCACGTGACATTATGATTTGGAGTGTCATTGCATACGATTCCGGATCACATCTAGTTCCTACTCATGGAACTATGACAGACCATCGTTACGTGAATGATATGTTGCGGCAAGGGGCACTCCTCTACCTTCAGGGGATGGCTAAACTGAGTATTACGGTCTCAGCTCATGAAGCACGAAAAGCCGGCACGGTCTCAGCGAAAAATCGCCAAATCTGGTAAAATTTCGTGATTTTTTCCTCACCACATTTATTCGCCAAAACATCACCAAAAACGATTAGTCGCCAAAAATACAGCGTCGGAATGTCTCACCGCCGCATATCCAGGAAATGCTCAGCATTTTTATTTTGAATTTATTTATCGAATGTAAAGAGTGATAAATTAAATCCTGTTTTTTCATATCTCTATTTTATTTCACTTCAGATGCAGCGCAGAATATAAATATTGTCTTTTATAATCACATTTTTTATTTTGGTGTGGATATAGTGCCGGAAATTCAATCCTGTCTATTTGTTTTGTATTTCGCTGTGGATATATAGTGCCGGAATTTCAATATTATATTTTATATTCGTTTTGTATTTCGCTGTTGATATAGCGCCGGAATTTTAATCCTGTCTTTGATATTTAATTTGGATTTTGCTGTGCATGTAGAACGCAAACGAAAAATTAAAGTAAGAATTTTATTTTAATTATTTTCTGCAGGTATAGAATTCCTAGAATTGAATGTTAAGTATTTAAATTTCCAATAATAAATGAAATTATAGAATATATTTTTTAAAATTATTCTAGATTTGTTTAATTTTATGTAGTAATTTGTAACATTTTATCTTTAATATTTTAAATTCATTATTTTATTTATTTTTAACTAGGTGCTATTAAATGTAATTGTTTTTGGTATTTTATTTCTTTAATTTTAATTCTGAAATATTTTTAAGTAAAATCTTTAATCAATTCTTATTATGATTACTGTTTTCTTGAATGGGTTTAATTTCCAAATCAAATATCATACTCCAACTTTTTTAAGCGATAGTTAAATAAATCGTGTTAATATCATTCTAAAATCTTATTTTGATGTAAAAGTATTAAAATTCTGATTTTAATTATGAATACTAAATCTGTCTACTACAGTATAAACTGGTTTATTTGAAATAATATTACAGGTTATTTCGACATGGAAAAAGAAAAATGCTGTAGTTTTGAATAATTTATATACATTTAATTTTTTATAGTAATGGAATATTAGCTATTAAAATCTCAAAAGGAGAATCATATTTATTTACAATAAATAAAAAAGTCTCCATGATTAAAAATTAAAAGAAATAAAATCAGTATTATATTTGTTTACCACAAAATAGTTGCTAGACAAATAATAACCCGTTATAAATGATTAATGTCAGAAATTAAACTTCGCTTTCACATTATTATTTTGATTTCTTTTTATTAAATAGAAATCACTTCCTTCTTCGACACTTCTATTGTTTTTTCTAATAGAAATTTCTTAAATCATAAAATGATGTCATTTTAAAATACTTAATAAAAAAGAATCTAAGGTAAGAAAAAAGTGCTTACATTTTATTTTCAAAGCATAAATTCTTTACATACCTTGAAGATATTTTCAATTACTGCGAGGAAAAATGAATAAAAATGATATTTATGATGTAACTATTATTAGTTTTCAATTTTAAAAAATCTAGTTCATTAATTAAAATAATCTTTCAGGGGAAAACAATAGTTTTAAAAATGTTTATGAATTGTAATAGGAAAAACAACTTTCAGTCAATTAAAATCTTTAATATTATCATTTTGATATTAATATTTGCTTCAAACTTTCTCTCTCCCATATATATATATATAGATTGATTGATTGAAGTTCGTATTTAATACAAGTCTGAAACAAAGATTATATTGTCATCGCTTATTTCCTTCATGTTTAAATCCTCCAGCTGAATTAAATCTGAATTATTTTTAAAAAATGAATTTAAAGCTGAATTATTTTAGAAAAAATTTCTGTGAAAGTCTTTTGATGTATTTTGCAACATGGAAATTCACATTTATCCTAAATATGGATTATATGTAAATATTTGTATAAAATTAGTTTTTAAACAGCATGTAACGAATGTACTTTTCCATTAATTAAACGACATGAAAAGCTTTATTTGTCTTCAATATATAGATGTGATATAATTAAATAATAAAGTACTGAAAAGTTGTGGTGAAAATACGTATTCTACTACACGTATTTTCAACGCACTAACTTGAAATTGCTGTTCAAATTATAATCAAGTTTTAACCGATTAATTTATTTATTGCTAAAATATAGCCATGTTTATGAAAACAGTGCAATTTTCTATAGTTATAATAGATATTATTTTTCATAATAAATGTAATAAATGCAATTTTCTATAATTATAATAAATATAATGCACTACAGTAATACACGTATTGTACACTATAGTTGTAATCATTCATTATATATTGTCATGAGAAAATTTACCAAAGTTAGAAAATCGAATTAAGAATATTTGAAAAATGGTTTTTCTCTTCTTTACAGGCCAATAAGAGGACTGATAACAAGAAAATATTGAGCCTTTATCATTAAAAATGTTATAAATATAACTAAATTATTCATATTTTTTGAGACTGGGAAATATGTGAAGCTTATTTGTAATTATATGTATGTGTCAAAATCTTTATGGTGTAAGCGCATCTGTCTTCTTTTAATTGTAAAGAATCGAACAAAGAAATATCTATAACAACGAACAAAGAAATATCTATAACAAATTTAGTATACACCATAATGAATTTTTTTAAATAAGAATTTGAGTATACCTCAAACAGAAGCTCAAATATTCTGCATTTATCCATAAAACTCTGATTATTAAATTATCCTAAAATTTCATAATAATATTATTTAAAATATTCTTTTAACAAAAATGCCATAAATTGTTTATTTTTTGAAAAAAGTGTTTTAGTCATTTCATTGCAACAAAATATTCAATAATATTTTTAAAAATGTTTACAATAATCACGAAAGCATTTTATGTAATACGATAGTATTTTAAGTAAAATGAATGTGAATTTACAAATATTAAGGAAATGTCTTAAAATAATACAAACTCTGAAAGTCACTAATATTATTAAGTAAAAACAAAATTAGATTGAAATAAATTAAATTTAAATTGAAACAAAGCTATTAATGAATTTCATTAATGTTTCTTTAAATAACACCATTAAAAATTTAACTAAAATTATTATAAAAATAAACGAAAAAATAAATTATACCCTAAATAAACAACAATAAATATGAACAATGAGCATAAATGTATTATCATATATCAAAAATATGCATACAATAAATTTATCGATTTCCAAAGTAGAATTGGTAAAAAAAACTTTCCTGTAAAGGATGGGAAAAAAAAAAAAAAACGAGGGAAGATTAGTTGCTGCAAAGTGAAAATCGTTAATTACAACATGTTTGGGTAAATACTTTTTTCAATAAAAATACAAATGCTTAATAAATACCTCTATTTTCCTCATGTAGAATAAAATCTATTTGAAATAAATATTACTTAAGAACAAAGATTTTCTGAATTTAATGCTAAGAAATTCCGCTTAAATTATTTTACTCTATTTAAAATTATTCAGATTTTACGTTTACAAATTTTAAAATTTGTAAGATGATTATTTCGCTTTTAAACTTAGTTGCATAAAGCAGAAATTTTCATGTCACAATAACTGTGGAAATAAAATAGGCTTTAATAAAGATATTCATAAATAGTATACAATTTTTTTCACGAATATAAATATATAATACTTCTCAGAATGTTCTAAAAACAACTTAGTAATGAAAATTTATAAAAGTTAGTTTGAAAATGTAATGTAGTTAAAGTAAATTACAAAATAACTGTTCTCTACTCAGTATCATTTGTTATCTGTGTTATTATTATTTTTTTGTTACTGGCACTTAAATGAAAGTAATTAATTCAGGAAAAATAAAAGTTGTAAAAAGAAACAATTAATTTAAAAAATATTGCTTAAGATATGTTGAAATATATTTTTGGTATTATCGTAATTATTGTAAAATATTTTCGAATGAACTGTATTATTTTACATTTAACATTTGAAAACGCGCTTAAATTCTGCATTTTTTAATTAATTTAAAAATTCATATTATTTTATATTATGATTACAATTTCTACAAATTATTTTAAAGATTTTCACATGATAAACACATTTTCCACTTTAATAATTAAAAAATGAGTTAAAATAACAAAATGATATTTCTAAAAATATGTTGAGTGCATTTTCATTAAGCATTTATACTATATTTTGAAAACTATATGTTATTGCCATTTATAATTTTTGGCAGCGAATATAGTTTTTATAACAGTAGCTAAAATATGCTGAAAAATGTGTAACTATAAATTTCAATTCTTTTCAAAATTTTTCCCAAAAAGGTGATTTTAATTAATTTTGCATGTGTAAGAATCATGCGTGTATATATGTATTAACTTTAAAAGGCGTAAACATGTAACCTGAAATCTTTATAAGCAATTTGTATTTTATGGTAACATGAAAACCAAAACTTTCATGAAATTTAAGTCCTCAAATAATGATAATCATTCGACAATTGTAAATATATAAACTATATGTTATTCAAAGTTTTATACTTATTAATTTCTTGAGCGACTGTTTGAGATATAGATTGAAGATGTTTTCTCGAAAATATATTATTTTAATGGTAACAATAAAATGCATAGGAAATTTTTATTTAATAAGTGAAATTCAGATTGTATAGTGAATTGAAGCACGTCTAAAATATTTATGGAAAAAATATGTGATAAATAAAACACGTATTTTCATACAGTTTAAAATATTAAGAAAGGAATGTTTTATCAACAATTTGCATCAGATGATTTTTTTAAAAAATTTTTTAACCTTGAAATTATGTTCAGAGTTATATACACACTGATATATTTTAAAATGAACTTACTTTCGTACATTTGTCTCTACCCTGCCAACAAAAAAAAAGAGTTTTAAATTTTGATTTAAAATGTGTTATTAACTGCAATTGAATTTGACATCAACTAATATGCCATTTTAATTACATTTATGTTATTCAAAATTCCTTATTTTTTTATGCTATTTCTTGTATTTGCCTGTCTTTGGAAATGAAAAAAATGTTATAGAAAATAAAAGTAATACGTAAAAATATAAGCGAATATTTTTGTGTGATCGCAAATTTAATAACACTTTCTAAATTAATTTAAATGTTTTCCAATAATATTAATTAATACATTATTTTATCTAAAACCTAAAATGAATGACTATATTTCATATTATTTTTTTTCAAATCTTGGTGACTTGGAGACGAACGCTATGCCACAACAAGGCCAGAAACTGCTACTCATTTGTCATTACCCAACAGGCACCTGTGAACCAATCACGGATGCGAGTAGCGTTTCCCTCGCCATACCTCAAACCCATTTATAGAGTGGGCCACATTCATACATCAGTACAGAAGAAATAACAGAGGATCTGGTCTAAATTTTGCTGTGAGGTTTCTAGCTATAACCCATATGCCTCTGTACTAATTAAAAAATTTTGGGACGTAATGAAGAAGTTGTAGTTGCCTAAGAGATGGAGAAGACATAACTTCAGGAGCATACTTACCAAACTCCGTTAAGATTCCCGAGAGTTAGTGAAAACACAAAGAGAACAGAGAAAGAATGTAATATCCATGTCCAAACAGGGATTCAAACCCGGGAACCACAGCTCAGGAGTCAGGAGCACTAACCACTCAGCTATGGGTCGGCATATGATATATTATAGATTTTGAAATTAATAATATTCTTGGAATATCCTACCGTAGCATTAAAAGCAAAAAAAAATTATTAATCATTTTATTTTTAGCTTATCAAATATTCCCAATAATAAGTAATATTTTGGTAATTTGAGGTTAACTAGATTCTGTATTGCTTATATTTAAGCTCACTATTAAAAAGTTATTTTGATCTTGATGGTAGAACAATATTTATCAAGGTGGAATGTTTTAGTTCTTCCCAGCCGTTGCTCAAAATTCTTAAGTAGAGTTTTATATTCCCTTCGTACATACACATTTTCCTAGATGTCTGTCTAACTTGTAACACACAAATAAAGCTCAATATCAATGAAAAGACTTTACGATATGTGAAACGTATATTCCAAAGTTTTGGTCAAAATTTGGTTAAAATTTTGAATGTATTAAATCTGGTTTTTGTTACCAGATAATTCACTGCACAGCCGAAGCTCACGAAACGTACTTACAGTGATCCGGAGACAGAACTTCACTTTTTCAAGAAAAAAATCATGAATCTATTTTAATCACTGAAAAAAGACAAATATTGTAGCAATTTTACTTTATTGGACATTCTTCACTCGCAACACAAATTAAATCAACTTCTTTGGCAAGTTCTTCTGTAATTTAAAAGCCTAGAAGGGTTGAAAAACTTATAATGATTTCTAATTGCTATGCTACATAATAAGCGGTAGTAAAGCCTGATATTTTGATTTGTAACATATTATCAAAGTAATTTTATGAGATTGGTTCTGGGAGAGATTTTCATTAGTCAAAAGGTCTGGAATGTATATGAATTAAATAAAAATATCTTAAAGAATATTTTAATTTTGTAAAGACTGATGTTGTAAGAACTTACCACATTTTTGGTAATAGTTTTAAAAATATGATTAAAAGCAAATTCATAATAATTTTGAATTTCAAAACATTTTGCAATTATTTTATATGTGTTTACTGTTTTAAAGTGACTCATGACTTTATTATTTATTTGTATAGATAGAATAATCTCCAACAGCTAAATTACTTATCTTTGATGAATATTCTAAGAAATTATCGGAAATTACCTAGTCACAAAAAATTTAAAATATGACACATACTTATATAACATATAAAAATAACAAATATAGTGCCAACCAAAATTTTTTTGTAGACAATTTTTAACATCACGCAAAAAAGCATAAAAATTTCGATGTGTATTTATCACGTTAAAATTCAAAAACATGGTTCTTTTATAGATAAGTCACGTTTTAATTGTATAAAAGGCATCTTCCTGTTATTATTATCATACTTGCAGCAAAAGGAAAACTCTCATTTTACTATTATAATTACTTATCCATAAATTGACTTGCGTCTCGAAAATTCAAATGATAAAATTGGAAATTATAAGATGAAAATTCCTGTATTTTTATTCTTAAAAAATTGCTAATGTTTCACGCTTAATATCTCTTTGAAAAGAAAATTCTAATATTTTTACAAAATAGTTGCAATCGAGATAGTACTCACAAGTACATCACTTTTGATTTCCTAACTTTTGAGATATAATTTAAAAAAAAAACTGTATCTTGAGCTATGTCTATCGTTGAATAAAATTGCCAATAAATTTAAATATTCAAATAATAAGAGTGAAGTAACAAAAAACAATATTTTTAATGAATTTAGCTCATGCAATTTATTTACTTAAGATTCTTGTTTATAAAAATTTCAACCTTTAAATGTTGAAACAATAAAAATCCCTTAATTATTCAAAAAATGTGATGGTATGTATATAATCGATTTTTATTGTAGAATACACACACGCAAAGCCTGATGTCAATGGATTATTGTTTATTATATATATATATGTATATATATATATATATATATATATATATATATATATATATATATATATATATATATATATACAGAGAAAGAGAGAAGAAGATACTCGTTTCAATGAGATTTTACAATATAATTTTCCTTCAAAATATTGATCTTTATTAATCCTTAATTTTTAGCTTATTAAACCCCAGAATGAAATAACATAAATTGTGTTAAAACTGTATAATTTTTATTATAATGCCTTTGTACAGATTGTAAGTTTATTTAGTTTAACGCAACCATTTACTAACAACAGTAATCAATCACAAATCGCTCATGTAAAATTTCTCATATTAAACATACTTCTCTCCTCTTTGCATGTAATTAATCTGCATTAAATAACTTGTTAAGTATTTAACTTTTGTGCTACATGAAACAAATTTGAAGTAAATTACAGATTTCAGTGGATATAACTTAACCATTTATTCATATTTTGCCTTTATCCATCGTTCTGCTTTTAAGAAAAGGTTAATGCACTTAAAAGCCACAAATTGTTAGTTTCCTGCAGACTACTGCCCTTTTGTTCAGAGCAGTACATCAGCTTCAGTGTCTTATCTTGACAAATTCATTCTCCCAAACTATAATTTCGTATTTAATGTTTATAACCGTTTTAAATGTGAGTTGGCTGATGAATTAAACTTGCTCTCTCATTAAGTAAAGTTATTTAGTGGAGCATTAAATAAACGTGGTAGAACTAAAGTAATATTGTATTTTACTAATGTATTATTTAATTCTTTTTAAATTAACATATTCTACATAAGAATTTGTTAACTTGAGAATATGAAAATTGTTGGAATTTTTCTTTTCTATATAAGTCTCTTCAAAAATCTTTTTTATATTAAAAATTCCTAAACGATAAAAAAGGATATGACTTGTTAAAAATAAGTGTGTTTTTGATTAGTGATGCAAGGTCATATACATAATTTATGCACTCTTTCAAAATATAGACAATTATGTAGCATTTATTATAATTACATTACTAAAAAATTGAATTTAGTTTCACACAAAACACTCTTTGAAGTCTAAATATTACATAAACATTAGGTCACTTATAATTTGTATTCAAAAATTTTCAATTTAAAGTTCATTGAAAAGCACCATTGAAATATAAGAATTCATTGCAGAAAAGTGTCCAAAAACAATATTATAAAGAATTTATGAATTTAATTAGTTTATTTATATGAGGAAGTTCACAATGTTACGTGAAAAGGAGTTTTTTGAGTTCGAAGTTTGAAAAGTTTTCATTAAGAATCTTGAAATTATGAAAGGAGAAATAAGCAAGCTTCTATAAATGCTATTCTGAACGCTTAAAGTAAAAGGGAGTTTTATACAACACCTAAAATATTTGGAAAAAAATGTAAATCATCAGCTTGAAACAAATAGAATTTTCTTTTTTGTAATAAAATGGACCCTATCTATTCGTAAAATAGTACACCAGAGAATTAAAGGTATCGCACGTACAGCAAGCTGGCACAATTGAAGGTGAAATAAAAAAAGTGTTATTTGAAAGTTACAAGCAATCCAGTTCTGTTGAATTTCCATAAAGAAGATTGGATTAAATTGGCCAAGGAGGTCCTGATCCAGAATGAAGCTCGGAAAAATCCTTTTTCCTACGAAAGAAGTTCCTTGACAATAATATTCTCATAATAATTTGCTAGGACATTAATATTCACTATTTGCACGATTTATGGACAGAAGCTCAAGTTTTTATCGATAGGCTGTTTACATTAGTAGTAATAGTGGTAGGTGGGGATGATGTGGCGAATTTCGCATATCTTGGAAAAGGGGAGCTGTGACGAGTTCCTGGAAATATAAACTTAGCTGTTATCAATCACTGCTTAACCAACATCTTGGGTCTTTTAACTAAAAATAGTTATCATAGATAAATGGGATAAAATTTTCAAAAGTATCTGCAAACTTGAATAATTCAATGAAATATCGTGTACGTAAAGTTGTCTAGAAAAATGGTATAGTATCTTTTTTACTCTTGTAAAAATTCTTTAAATAGTTCGGGGATATAATTATTGTGTAACAGATTTGTGAATAAAAAATTTAAATTTTTGATAAAGTATTTATTATAGTTGGATACCTCTAAGAAATAATATTATATATATATTTTAAAGTAGATTAATTTACTCTTTATCTTATTTTAATTTAAAATAGTTTATATTATCATCAAAAACTAGGTGGTTTAATAAATTTGTAAAAGACTGTAGACATAAAAAGTACTTATTTAAAACCTCCTAACTTAAAACGAAAAAAAATTGATTGATTCATATTTTCCTAAGCTAAATGTGTACATTTTTAAAATTTTAACAAAATAAAATATCTTTAACGTATTATAAATTTAAACAAATACTAAATGTGAAAATATTCATATATAATTCATGAAATGCATAACAAAATATATGGTTTTTTCACTTTTAAAATGGTATATGAATCTATATTTTATGCAGAAAATTATTCTCTTTACAAGGAAATTTAATTCAAAAGCATTATTCTTGCAATAAGTAATGGTAAAAAATCAACATTTCTATAACAATATGATATTATCAAAATACTTTAATTTTATTTTTAAAAATAAGCACTCATAAGAAAAATGTCAACATTTTCAAAAAATTAAACTTAAAGATACTTTTTTTTCCTTTTAGAGTAGTCTACCTTTATTTTGTGTTTGATACATACCTAATTTTGTTAATGTTATTTTTTATTATTTTATGTCAGCTTAGTTATATTCTACTATATCTTACAGACCAGTAATGATATATAGAAATGTATTATTTGCAACACAAGGTCATGCATATTTGACAAAGTAAGCTTTAAAAATACTCCTAAAATATATTCAAAAGTCCTAAGTGGTTGTTATTATGAAATAATTCAAATAGTGGCAATGCTGTCCTTCCGCAAGATTTCATATAAACTTTGTAATTTTGATGTTAGGCTTTATTTCTGGCACACTTTGAAATACGTAACAAGGATGTATATTTATTCACGAATTTATGCTTCAAAAATGTACAATAGCTGCCTACATTAGGACATTCTGTGCAAAAAAAGCAATGTTGCAGACATAAGTACTAATTTATTACCCTCAAAATAACCAGGCTTGTTATTTTGCTCAAAATAACCAGTTATTTACTTTAATAAGTAAATATTTTGATATTTTTTGTACATGTATTTAAATTCAAAACATACATTTCTTAAATATCACCAAAAACATAAAATATTTAATTTAAGAAAGTATTAAAATTTGTTTATCATATGTAAGCATTATGTATGTCATTGATATTCATATTTTATAATAGATAATTTTAATATTTTTAAAACAAGATATGTGCATTTTATTATTCCTTTAGCTGCTTACATTTTTCCTTAAGACGAGATAAACTCTAAAAACATTTTGTTCAAATGTTATTTATTCAGTTAATATGTGTATAGTGATTCACAATGCTCTTTGCTAGAGAAAGCATCTTACATTTGTATTAAGAGTAATATGCTTTCCCGTAGTTGCATTTTCAAATACATTGAAATGAATAATTCGTAGTTCAACAACTTAAGGCATGATCATTAAGTTAAGTGTCCATACATGAATGAGTGGTGAAACCACTGTTTTTAAAAGGGCATGGCTCTTTTTTTATGAAAATATAAATCCGATTAAACTAAATATCCGTCGTGATCGTTATATGTGGCTGGAGAACATTAAGTGTCGTGGTCACAATGTCCTTCACAAGTGAAATGAAACGTTATGGTAGGCAAGTCAACTATTGGTCTTATGTCTGGTCTCTGCTTCAAGATTATAAATACTACCATCCAAGAACTTCTATCTAACCCTTAGAGTCCTATTCTGGCATAAACGGAGGCAGGTATATTAGTGATCCATCAAATAAATGATATCATTTTAATGAGTTATTTCAAGTGGGACTAAAAGATAATTTTTTTATGCAATATTTAGTCAGCTTAGCAGTTGAAAGTTCTGTGGTAAATTCATTAATTTAAAGTCAATAGCTTGATAAATAGTTTTTAAATTTCGGCTTTACAAGAGCTCCTTTGCCAATGCATCATTTGGTAAAATATTAACTTCTAAAAATTTCCATATTACGTAATTTCACTAATAATTGTTGAAAAATCTATATTAGTTGCCAATTTCATTCTAATTAATTGCTGGATAAATTATATCTTAAAAAATTCAGTTCCATGTCAGTTGGCTTTAAATATATGCTTGATAAATTAAGACTGAAAATTCATTCTCACATCAGTTCCCTCTTAACTGGATAAATATAGATAATATTTCTTTTAATATTATCTTACATCAGTTCACTCCAAATTAATAATTGAATGAAGAGTGGCTCTTTAAAACGATGTTGTGAGAAGCAAAGTCTTCTCTTTAAAACTATGGCTTATAAATATTTTTCTGTCGCTTGTAAAAATGAAAGGCTACTTTTTGAGGCGTAAGATTTTTTAAGCATAGTTTTCGGATGACTAGAGAAATGAAGACTTTCAAAAATTTTTCACCCGTTACTTTCAAAATATTGCAAGAAGTTCTTACTTTTGAATTTTTATTTCTTTATTTAATAGAAATTTTATAACCAGAATCTAACTGGTTTGAAGAAAAATGGTTTTTGGTTCACATTTGAATAACCATGAATTATAGTGTAAAATATTTATTTATGAATACCTAACATTTAATATCAAATTAGCATTTGTTTATTTTACATCATTTAAATATTTAAATTAAATAAGCCTTTATTTTATTTGAATATTTAAACGAATATTGTTGTAAAATTCTTCAAAAGTTAATGTCATTGACATATTTTGATATTAGGGAACCTAATATAAGATTTTTATTGTACATATTATACCGGAAAGATACTTTATATTCTTTTCTTAAAGAATATACACATAGTGTATGTACCTTTAAGCCATTACGCTAAGTTTTCAATTGGGTTTTGTATAAGTATATTAATTGCTTAGTATTTCTTTGGAATTGCAATAAATTGTTGCTTTAGTAAAATTAAAAGGTACATTCAAAATTAAAACTTGATCTTTTAAAAATAAGAATATAGGTAGCTTGATGACAAAAGTACACTTATTAACATTAGGATTTTGACTTGACATTCAGTTAAAAATTCTAATATTCTCCACTGGTATAGTGCTCCAATATAGATTCGTAACTAAAACGTACTTGACTGTTGACTAAATACTTGACCGATAATATATATATATATATATATATATATATATATATATATATATATATATATATATATATATATATATATATATATATATATATATATATTGAAATAAAAACTCGTTGAAACACTCAAATTTACAGCTCTCAGAAATTTTATCGATTTAGAGCTGGATACAATAAATTACCAATGATTATGTTAAATATAACAAGTTTCTAATTTGCATGTACTGATGAATTTATCTAAATGTTTTTATCAAAAATGCATTTTTAACATTAATTGTATTCACGTATAGGAATTTGTCCAATTATAAATAAATAATTCTTATTCTATAATTCGTATTTATCAAATTAAAGCAATAGTTCTTATAGAGTTCTAATATTCATACGACGTTTAATCATTCGTATTGCTTGCCTTATACTCTTTATGAAAATGTAAGAAATAATAAAATCTTACTGGATTAAATGAGTCTTTCAAATGATTCAATAATACAATGTTCGATATGTTCGATAAAATGTAATATTAGAGGATGCGACAAAATATAATATTACACCTCGCGCCAGCAATGAAGGAGATTCTTAGTTACGAATTCATTTTACACACTGTTATTGATAGAAATTATTCATAGTAGCATTCTTTCATTCTCGTTTAACAACTACTGAATGTTAAAATTTTAAATATTGCTTAAATTATTTGATATTCGTATGAATCTGCTTTACCGCCGATGCCTGAAAGTTCTAATGCAATCCAATCGCAAGTTTTATATGAATTCTGAATTACAATACGTAGGAAATAGGGAATCAACCCAACAATTCTTAAGGGGGAAATCTGATATGGTCAATTTATTAATAACTCTAAAGCTATTACAACAAACCTTGTAAAGCAGTGATTCAAAACAAGCATATGAATACTGTAGATTTTTATTGACATTTTTCTTTTTCTAAGCTAATGTAACTAACAATTTAGTTACATAAATATTAAGAGCATACATCCTGTGATGTAAGATAATTTTTGAAGTTTGTTGTTTTTGACATACAATTGCTCTGTATAATATATGTGATTCGTGAATATTTTAAAAATTTATTCAACATTACTTATAATTTTATTTAACATACACATTAAATGTATTTTTAAAAATATTTTATTACATTATATTTTTAAAAATTCAAAGTTTCTCATAAATGTTGAAAACTAAATTTAATTATTTATATTTTATTTTTCATTTAAATAAAAGTAAGTGAAAACAAGAATGCTATAAATATCAAATATGCAAATTTGGTTTTAAGAACGAAATTGCCGTTTAAAAGTAAATTATTGTTAAAACATGAATATTGCAGAAGCTTCAGCAGAATAATTAAACAATACTGCTTTTAACAGTCGGCATTATTGCATTTAACTCTGATGGGAGCAAAGAACTTTACTTTGCATGCAGGGGAATTATTAAATTAGTTTTAAAAATTATTTCAGCAGCTCAAGTTTTCAGTGTACACTGAGTTAAGACTGTGAAAAGATGATAGATTATTCATTATATTCAAATTCAGACTTAAAAGTGTAAATGCAGAAGTTTGGAGTTTTATTCATTTTAAGCCCTGCATTACTTTTACAATTTCTTTTAAATATATTTTTGCATACTTTGGAGTATTTAAAAAAGTGAATTGTTTGTTACAATTAGTTATATAATTTTGAAATGTATTAAGAAATTGTCATGCGAAATATATTTTTATCCAATATTCTTTTCCAGATGAATAAAGTAAAGTAGACGACTAAATATAATATAGAATAAAATTGTAACCATATAAAAAATTTCATCGTAAAAATGATGAATATTTTATAAAGTTAAAACAAAAATATTTAGGGAAACGTGTATTTTATATTTTGATTTTCTAGACTTTTTAAATTTTTTAATATGAAAAAAGTTTGAAAGCTGAATCTCATACTCAAATTCCTTTAAATCTTACTTATATTCATATTCAAATTACATTTTTAAACATCGTCTCCAATGTCTTGAATTTTCTGTATTTGTACTTTTGAGTTATAAGGATATATATTTTGAAAATAACACTATTCTTTTGTGATTTATTCTGAAAGAGATTTTTACTTGGGGTAAATTTAACCATATTGGTAAAAGTGTATTGAAAGTTTAAAAGTAAAAAATTGCATATTTAAACTACATTTAAAAAAGCAGCGCATAAATAAAATACATTTCAATATTTATTTTAATACATTTTAACACAAAGCTGTTTTTTAAAAAAGTAAATTTTTGGCGAAATCTGTAAAAGTATAAACTACATTGAATTTTCAAGATTTCTCCAAGAAATACCAAAATATAAATAGTCTCATTTAATAATTCCCCAAACTATGTACGAATCGTGTGAATTATATATATATATATATATATATATATATATATATATATATATATATATATATATATATATATATATATATATATATATATATATAAATGAATGGTTTGCGTTCCTGACTCCTGAGCTGTAGGTACCGTGTATGAATCCCTGTTCGGGCGAGGATGTTACTTTCTTTCTCTGTTCTCTCTGTATTTCTCTGTGATGAAGTATGAATGTGGCCGACCCTCTAAACGGGTTTGCGGTATGGCAACGCTACTCGCTTCCGTGACTTGGTTCACAGGTGCCCGCTGAGTAACGACAAATGAGTATCAGTTTCTGGCCTTGTTGTGGCATAGGGTTCGCCGCCCAAGTGCCCACCGTTGAAAAAAAAAGTATATATATATATATATATATATATATATATATATATATATATATATATATATATATATACAAGATAAAATGAATTAAAAGTCAATCTTTGAAGTTTCAATTTAAATACTTTCCAGGGATGCAGTATGCAATTTTTATTACATAAGTTTCATTTTATTAGAATGCTGGCATAATTAAAGTGTAATTTGCCAATGAAGGAAAAAAAGTAACAAAAACGAATGATTACCACCATTAAAAAAAAAGGCTTAATGTGGATCTTGATTTGAAAAAGCAAATTTCACTGGATTTTTCAAAAGAAGTCATATTAAAAGTTTTAAAGTTTAAATCAAAATTCTCAGTTTTTGTCAATAAATATAATGGCGTTGTTTACAGTGAATTTTATGGCAGAGCAAGAAATCGTAAAACAAGAGATACTGCTATTCAAATGACAAAACTTGTTACTCAAGACCCTCCCCATTAGATTTTAGATCAAAGAATGCCTAAAAGATTGCTGCAGAAGATAGAAGTGCATAGTGAAAAAATCACACATTTCTACTTAAAATGTAAAGATTAATTTACAGTGATTTTGGTTCAGAAGGTACTGAACATCTGAGAACAAGAAATGAGAAATGTGGTCAGATATGAATCACATTACATCTTATTTTGCACTTAATAAAACGTCATTTTTGGTTAGAGTCACTAGAAACCATGAATCCATCTCGCTTGTGAAATGATCTAAGGAAGTATGATGCTTTGTTATCATGGAAGTGATGCCATGTCATGGCACTCAAAAATGTTGCAGTTTACTCTAATGGTGATGATTATACTATTTATACTTGCAGTATCTTCATAGAAAAATACTGCAAGTATAAATAGTCCCGGAAGTCTTCAAAATTATTTTGCTCAGCATCGATTTAACTTTTAAAAGCTTCTCTTACCACCTCATAGAAAATGTGTGCGTTATGGTGGAAAGAGCCGTTCGATAGAATTCTCCTATTACATCTAATTTACAAGGTCTTAAAAGCTGCTTCGCCATTGGAAAAAAATGCGTTTAATAATTACCTTCTGAACCAAAATCTTATTGTTCAGCCTAAGTTAATCACATTTAAAATGACTGATAATTTATTTCATACATAAAGAAGTTCTTGATGAGTTTCAAGTAAAATTTGATTTATTTTAGTAATGATCAAACGAAGTTCATCCAAAAGAGGTATTTGAAAAATTCACCCTATTATATATTAAACTCTATTAAAAATAGCTTGTTACTTAAAAGTTCAGTTTAAATTTAAGTTACTTTTAAAAATAATGACCTAAGACATATTTCATAAGGTAAACAAGAAAGTTCTTGCTATTTTTAAGGACCGAAAAAACATGACCTACAGAAAATGTTGCCTATTCTTAAATCCTTGAAGTAATCATTGGTATCCAGTATCTTCTGCCCTGTACCTCCATTTATGATATATCTTTGCAGTAAAATTCAAGGTTTTTGAATGCAAAGAGGCCTTTCAGAGCTTAGCGCAAGTCTGATTCATTGGTGAAGGATTTTTCTACAAAGAGTAGGTAATCTCATTGTTCAGAGAATGAAAGAGTAGGTAATCTCATTGTCCAGAAAATGGAAGAGTTAGGTAATCTCATTGTCCAAGGAATGGAAGTGTAGGTAATCTCATTGTCCAGAGAATGGAAGAGTAGGTAATCAAGGTCCAAGGTCACGTGAGTAAGGAGGTTGTCACAAATTCCCCCAACCAAATCTCTGTATGATATCTCTGGCCACCCACACGACATACGGCCTCGAGTTATTGGTGAAGTACTGCACACATTTGAGATTAACTGATGCTAGCCCCTTCTATTATATTGCAGTTTGAATACATTCCAATTGCTGCGAGTACAAGTCCTCAATGACCATTTGGCCCGTTGATAGCCGCTCAAAATTTTTTTAAATAAATATACGTTGTTTCAGAATATCTGGGAGAGGGTAATAGAAGGCTTCAAGACGATGAAAATTTATTCTAGAATACGAACCAAAGCTTCATTAAGTGGATAAAATATGCGAAGAACAAACGGTGGATCGACAGAAGTGCGGTCTTAAAAACAAAAATATATACTTATTTCGTTGTTGCAAGAAATGTTGAAATTAGCTATCAGTGCGCACTTTGCAATGATATAAGAAATGATTTTCGGACACACTCGAAAATGTCAAGTGTGCTTACTTATTACCATTTCAAGTCCATCATTTACGCTATTACAAATATGAATATGTCCTAATCTGAAAATGACAGATAACAATATTATCTAATCTGAATATGACAGACCTTAATATGTTATTAATCAGAGTGAAAAACAAGAAACGATGACGTCAGGGATAAACTTTTCAACAAGAAAACAACAACCATACATGGATTTATCATGGTAGATTCGTTGATATCCACTTTCCGTACTTTATGGATTTTAAGGTTTTATGGGATTGTTTTTTGAACTCTCCCCTTCCCACAGTATAATCGGCGACTTTAGATTCTAGGATAATTTTTCTTTTTCTTGTTGCCTTTTTGAATTGTTTTAAATTCGTAGATTGAACTTTGGAGCCCTCTGTATGCGAAATACTAATTTCCTTGCATTATTCATCGCATAAAATGCGCAGTAGTGAAGTAAATTTATTGTTCTTGAAGACTATGAAATGCATTTTACTTTATTCGGCATATTCATAAATAAATAAACAAATTATTTTTTATCAAAATATATAGTTTATGAATTGTTCATATTTCATTTAAGAGAATGGAAAAATGATTATTTCTGAAAAGGTGAACATTTTAATATTAGCATGTTCCAAAAATGTACTGGAAACTTGAAAAATCGATGGAAGAAAAAATGACTTGTTTATTTTGCCACAAAAAGAAGAAAAATCATATTTATTTACATTTTACACACTTTTTAATTTCAAGATAACACAAACTATTTTGAATTTAGGAAAAATAGTATAGGCACATAATTAATTTTCAATATATCCAAATGTGTTTTAGTTTGCACAGAAATAATGTAAACCAACAGAGAAAGAATTAATCCTATAAACTTGTACATGTGTAAAATAATTTTACCAAGATGTACAAAATACGCAAAATTTTTTATGCAGTTAAAATTATCAAAGGAAATGCAAACCTTATAGTAATTGTCACATATAAGCATTACATACAATATTTTTTTGGATATACTGTTAAATAACATTTTATTTTTAATTTCTAATGGCAAGGTTGATGACAATATACATACAAAAAGAAGAAAGAAAAAAAGAAAATATCACCGCCCATACGCAGCCTGGAGCCCCAATAGCAATTCGTTTCTGAGATGCCTCGAATTGTATTATACTGTTCTTTGTGATCTTTGTCCTTGATTCCATCAAAAATCTCGGTTCAAAGTGGGCTGGGTGGACTCAGAAGGACAATGATACGAAATAACTGAGTCACCAAGTAGTCGCGACCATCGTTCAGCTGCAAACTCACAGCAGCTGTTGTAGCTGTGTGTGCTGTAGTCAGGAACACCCTAGGTAATCCACAAGTCCTTTTGTAATTTCTACTCATTAAAATCTAAAGGATGTGTAGAGTTGAAGTGTTTCTAACAATTCGTTTGGTAGTAGAAAACTAAATATAAATCACATTAGTTCTTAATATTAAATTAGCTCTATAGTAATCCCTAGAATTTTCATTTGTATATTGCTAAAGTAATCCTAACATATTCATATAGTGAAAGCATATTGAATTATAAAATGAAAGTCTCTGCAAATATAAACTTTAAAACTATCGAATATATAACACAATATAAAAGTTTCGGAAGTTATGCAAATGATAACTTAGAAAAATATGAAAAGAAATTTAAATTTTATAATTACACATACAGGTAGTACATTTTTTATTTCACTGAAAGATATGCTTGATGTTTTTTTCATATTCATTTTATTGTTAACTTTTTTATGACTTAATTTGTGAATAAATTCAAACACTCAAGCTTTCTTTCCTTTTGAAGACGAAATATGTTACATGAAATTTAAAACTTACTAAACACTCTTACTACATAAGAATATAATTAAGGATGTGACAAAAAGAAATAATTGTTTGTGAACATTAAGATATCTTAATTAATGTCCTAAAAATAATCATTTTAATTATCTTACATTTACATTTTATTTATATGAATTAACTTAAAAGGAATTTTTTGAAAAATGATAAATTTTTATGCAACAATTTTATAAATTTCAATGGAAGGATATCATTACCGATTATTTATAATGATTTCGAACAAAAATAGAAAGAAAATGTAAAGCGAATTCCTTACTTTACATAAGAAATAATACAAAACAAAAATAATTTTCAGTCACATTTTAATTTATTGAAATATAATCAAACAATGACTTTTTATTGAAATATTTATAAAACTAAATTCAATGTCAGGAATAACTTGTATCCAAAAGCATGTAATTTAAGAAAAATATTTAGAAAATATTCTTTTGGCAATCATTAAAAACAAAATTTATATCTGTTTCCTTAATATCATATGCTTATATGACTTTACTATGCGGCCAATAAACTGTTATAAAAACTCGAAAAAAAAAGAGACATAGAAATTTCATTTTTTAACGTTTCTTTTTTACCTTAAAGAACAAAATAAAAACACAAATAAATTTGTACAGAATAAAAAAAAACAATGGTTATGAAAGCAATTCTTATTTCCAAAAATGTTAAGTTTTGATTTTCAAATAACAACTGGAATGAAACAAGAAAAATTTGCTTTATAATGGAAAAAAATTTAGTAAAACATAACAAAAGTGACACGAATTGTAAAGAAGAAACTTTATTCCTGTCAAGGACTTGAAAAAAAAATCACATTATTGGAAAAGAAAATTCTTTAACTTCAAAACATTATGTTGGATGACAGAAGATTGTCAAATAAAACTTTGATCTCCTTTACTTGATTTCTTATAAGTGCGGGTTATTTAAGTTATTACTAAAAACAAAAAAAAACTTATTTAAATATATATGAGAATAATAGTTTTTTATTTATAAACTTATACAAAAATGTACATAATTTTATATTTTATGTTATTTTTATATTGGTGTAAATTTTCTATAGTAACATATGATGAATTATTTTTCTTAAGATATTTATTATGATAAATAAACTATTAAACATTTTTTGAATCATAACTTTATTTGAATGTTTAGTTAAGTGAAACCATTTTGTATCATTTACTTTGATTATTTCAAATGACATATCTTTGTGATGTATCTGTTATCAGTCATCTTTACCAGTTATTGTACCTTTTGTGCTCATATTCTTAATCCTTTTTAACTGATTTCAGATTCAAAAATACCAGCTCTTTGATCAACAAATTTTAAAGGTTCTTTTGCTATTATACCTGTTAATACTACGTTATTTATCAAAGTCATTATGATAATGAAAAATACATTTAAGAAAATTATATTTATTCTTAACCATGAAACAAGTGCTTTGATCATTGATAGTTGAAATAAATTGAAGATCATATTCAATCTGAATCATAGGTATTTGAAGTTAAAAGTCAAATTTGATTGTATAAAGAAAATGCTTTTTAAAATGTAGTGAAAAGAAAATTATTTTAATGTAATTCTGAAAATAATTATATTTTGTGAAGAATGCTTCTTATTGTAATATTATTAATCAAAATACTGAAATTAATAGTAATATATTAATTATAATAATAGAGAAAGCTGTGCATTAGAATTTCTGATATACATACGTATGTGTGTGTTTCAATAGGGATGATTTTAGAGTACAATAAAAACATCAAAAACAAGCACAATTTAAAATTTTTTCGAAAAATTCTGTTACTAACATTTTTCTTGCTTCAAATGAAATTATCCAAACGTGATAAAATTGTTATTATAAATGTTTGCTTTACCAGTTTTGCATAAGCAATTCTGAAAAGTAGTAAAAAAGATTTAAACTTATGTTTACTTTGCTTAGATTTTTTTTTACTTTGTTTAGATTTTTCATCAAAGAAAATGTGTGTTTTTCTTTAAACACAGTTTTTATTAAGTAAAATAAAAATTAAAAAAAAAGAAGCAAAATATCAGTAGCTCTAAATTTGATTTTAGAATATTCCTCGGTGTAAACCAATTTTTCTACAATATTTATGTGTGAAAATATTTATTAAATTGTTTATATTCATGAAAATATTTTAGATTAAACAATTAAATAAGTGAACTAATTTTATACATTTTTTACTTTTAAGTTTAATTTGTTTGATTTTTTATTTATTATTTGTTTTGACAGAATAAACAGTCTTAAGGCATAAGTCATTTTAATATTCATTGTTTAAATTGCTTTTCGAGTTGATTTTTCATAAATAGTGTTCTTTATTTTTGTGTCAATATTAAAAAAAATTGAAAACTTTCAAACATCTATCCAAAAGACAGAAATGCAAACATCTTCCATTGTTCAACAATGCATGCGATCAAACATGGGACCGTTTACCTTAAAGAAAGATGTCAGGTCATTAGGCTGTGATGAACCATTCATCGTCTATATTTTGTAAAATATATTGAGCTGCGTAACTGCCTTAAACTGTTGTCCACCAAATCATCTGTCTACCGAAACTAATTTTCATAAATAATAGGATGTATTGTCATATCCCCAAGGATGAAACCGTTAATTCCCGAAAACAGAAGCGCGGCATTCATTTCCTGATAATCGATAATGGGTTTGCTTGGGCCGCTAGAGATTTTTTTATTCTTAAGAATATTGTCTTATAACTTGGCTTCTGTAAGCTCTTTATTTCAGTTTGTAGTTATTAGACTAAAATGTTACTGAACGTAATGAATTTTCTTATGAATTTAAAGGTTACCACATGTTTCTCATCTACATTTTCCTAATCTTAAGACTTTTCTCTTCATAACGAAAGACACTTTATAAGAATTTTTAATAGCAAGAAGCATTTTAAAGTAATTTCTTTTTGTTATTAAGAGACACTTTATAACCTGGTTATTAAATACAAACGTAAGACATGAAACAAATTTAAAATTAAGTAAATAACAAACCATTCGTAAGAACTATAGCAAATTACTAACAATGACATGAAACTTATAATATGACTGAAGATTATAATTAGTGATCATGAAATTTAAAAAAAAAAATTTGCAAAAAAAAAAAAAAAAAAAATTGCATAGAGAAAATATTTTTATACTCTTCTGAATTTTTTCATTATCATGAAGTACAAGAATTAACTGACTTCAATGTTTGAAGAAAGAAAATTAACTTTTTGGCTCTAAATCACATTCCTTAATTAAACTTTAATGATTGCTTGTTATGGTATGTTGATCGTATGTTCTTCCTATGGGAAGGTACTTTTGATTCAGATGAAGATTCTTAACTTCACAAATGGTAGTCGAGGCATGAAAATAGGTTGTGGTTGAACATTTTCCAAGTGACGTGATACTTCTAAAGAGAAGAAAACCAAACCTTAAGATCTTTTTCTATAGATTCGTTTTTGTAAGTATACAAAATCACATCCTCTTATTTCTATACTCACTTATTTTACCCCACTATATACTTTGCTATCAAAATTCAGCTCCTTGCCGTGTTGGAATGTGATATAATCAAAATATAATCGTTATTAGAAAAAATTGTTCAATTTTAATTAAAATTCTTGAGTTTATTTTCTTAAGTTAAACACAAATTTCATAACTCTTATTCCCGCTGGCAGAAAATCCATTTTTCTATATTGTGTATGTGTGAAAACATCTAAGAAACTGTTGTCTGAGAACAGAGGTTTTTTATTTATTATATTCATATTTTTTGATATAATAATTTTACCTCTAGATGATTTTTTCAGAACTGACAAATGCAGAATTTATAAATTGTCTTATCTACATTTTATTTTTTTAGAATCAGCAACTAGATAAAGCGTATAATATGTTTTAATGCTTTAAATAATATATACAGTGAGTGTAAAAAGTATTCGTACAGTACGAAA